>ML685758.1:9172978-9295234 GCA_007922175.1 Pelusios castaneus
TGTGTGTGTGTGTGTGTGTGTGTGTGTGTGTGTGTGTGTGTGTGTGTAACATAATTGGATATGGACACAATTTTTCTGAGCTTCATAGGGTGTCCTTGTGTGAGATTTCATGATGCTTTAGCAGTTAAACAATTTATTCCTACCATTACATTCTCTGTTTCGGAATTCCCAGGAAAAGAAAGCACTGAGCAAACACTATTTAATATTTGTGTTATACAATAGGACTCGGTATTAAAAAAGCACATTTGACTAATTTAGAACAGTTTTAAATTTGACTTTACTGAGGAATTTCTGTAGTTTATAGAATGAGTTTTTTGCCTACCTTGAATTTTGTTATATCGGTTTTCTCCAGCAAAACCAGTAAGAAGCAGACATATTAGTTACCAATTTTTAAATAGAATGGTTGTTCCTGAGACTTTACTACAGCATGCCATTCAAAGCTGGTAATTCTATAGACATGACAGCCAGTTCGCTGGACGACTGCCTTGGTCAACTATCTTTTTAGATATTTGTGTCTTTTAAAATTAGCAGTTCTACATGATTGCAGTGAATGACTTTGAAATATCTATGTTGCAACTTACTATATCATTTGATAGTATGCTAATAACATGCCAACCCTGATAGCAGAGCAAGTGGACCAATTTAAAAATGTACTAAAGGTATTGAATGATAGCCAATAAATGGCTGGTCTAGATCAGTCTTACAAGGAACAATAGCAGTATGTTTGCTTATTTCCAGTAGTTTCAGTGTGAGTGTTACTTACATTTGTATGACTTATTGAATTCTTTTCTTCTTTTATTGTAGGTGCCTGATAATCCACCAAACTATATACTCTTCCTTAATAACTTGCCAGAGGAGACAAATGAGATGATGCTGTCTATGCTATTTAATCAGTAAGTCATGTATATAAAAACCATTCTCCTTTTACACATTTTCCCTAGCCCTGACCTGTAGGGGATACTCAGAAATAAGAGAGTTCAGTCTCAGGCTCATTTGATCCTTGGCCTTCCTGCAAAAGATATTGGCTTGAAAATTGTGGTTCCTCTTTAATGTGAACACCTGTCTATTAGAAACTAGACAGACACGGTTAGTGAGGTAATATCTTCTATTTGACCAGCTTCTCTCACAAAGAGACAAACTCAGCTCAGACCTGAAGAAGCGCTCTATGTGAGTTCAAAAGCTTATGTCTCAAAAATAGTAGTTGGTCCAATAAAAAAAATATTTGCAATATCCTGGGACCTAGACAACTACAATAACACAGCATACAACACTAGGAACTAGCTCAGTTCACATAGACCTAACAGATGGTAATGATTCACAACCAATCTATGCTGGATTGGAGTTAGTGATTTTGAGGCGAAAGACTCCACCGTCGCAGAAGTGGCTATAGAACTCAATGTGGTTTAAATCAGTTCTGAACTTTTGGAATCTCAGCTTCCCTTTGGGAAGATGAAAACCATTTTCATCCTTGCAGTCCCACCATTTGGTTTCTGAGGCCCCCTTATTTTACTATATACACCTTTCTCATTCTGGCTAGTCCTTCACGTGTCCCAGGAATATGCAATCCATTGTCTTGACCATGTTATAAAGCTTCATAATATGAACCTTCTCCTTTCTTACATGCCAGAATGGGCAGTGAAATAAGATAAATGCCAACATTTTTAACTGTTACTGGTATTGAGTGAAATTAAAAGGGACTTTCACATCTCAGTGCTATTATTTCAGACTCTCTGCAAGCTCAGGCGGATATCTGTGCATCATCTTAATTTGCTGCTTGTTTTGAACGTTTTCTTTGCAGCCATAACAGTTAAACATTCTTTTAAAATAAAAGCTAAGGCTGAGGCAGCCAATATTTGCCCATGCTTTGAGACATGGGTTGTGCTCCAAACTTTGTTTTGCTCATGAATGTCTGTTTTCCATTCTCATTTGTCTTAAAGTGACTGTTTCCTCCACTGCATTCCTCACTTCCTAAAAATATGAATGGCTGCATGGATTTACTTCATCTGCTCAAAAAAGTTACCTCTGGGTTGAGACTGAACTGGAAAAGTTTCAGCAATTATGGAATATATTTTTTTAAGTTGTAAGCACTTGTAATTAGGGTTACAATCTATATGAAATTTCAATGATGGACTTTGCTGTACTGTGTTCCAGGAATCTAAAATGTTACTTAAATAGCTTTAAAGTATTAATCTGCTATAGCAATGGTATTCCACATTATGTTTGATTGGATCTAGATATCTAGCTCTTGGGAATCTCTGAATTTCAGTGGAGCCATTCTTGGTCTCATTCAATGTAGCATGGGAATTGAAAGAATGGAGGTATCACATTCCCTCAAGTGAAGCAAGAAAGAGTGGAGAGTGGGAAGGAGAAGGAAACACCTCTCCCAGGATACCTGTGTCAAGGGGAGAAAGACCATCAAATGGAGCGATCAGAATAGTGCGACCGTCTCTTTGCTTGCTTGTTGGTTTTTACCCTAACGCACACACATCATAGTACAACGGCTATGTAACTAGAGTCCTGCAAATCCACGAATATCTGCTTTATGTTCAGGGACCATTTTTTGCAGATGGTGGATCAGATGCAGATCTCAAAGGTGGGGAAGCAGCTGTCTATAGTTCATAGACTTTGAGTCTGCTTACCCACCTTTGATATCTGGGGACAGGGGTTGGCCACTTATCAGCGATTGTTGATGGAAAAAAAAAGGAAAAGATTACCGGATGGCGGGTTAGAGATAAATTGAATCTCTTGGATCCGGATGCAAGTTTTTGTTTCTGCACTGGACTCTACTTGTAACTTTATGCTGCTGCAGATTTGACAACTGCAGTTTGGAGAATGCCTTGCTTTAATTGAGTCTCTCTGCAACTTCATTCCATGGAAGTAGCTCCTCATTTCCTCACAGAGGACTACTGCACTATTCTTAAAAGCTTTAGTAGTAATGATTGAATGTCCTATTCACCCAGTACTATAACAAGGCTTATCAGCTGCGTGAGGGATTTACCATCAAATATAGTCAATATAATCTTATCTGATTTCTTTCTCATTTGCTTTAAAGGTTCCCTGGCTTCAAAGAAGTGCGTTTAGTGCCTGGGAGACATGACATTGCATTTGTGGAGTTTGAAAATGAGGGCCAGGCGGGAGCTGCTCGTGATGCTCTTCAAGGGTTCAAGATTACTCCATCCCATGCAATGAAAATCACTTACGCTAAGAAATAACCACAGATATTATCTTAAAAGGACTAATGTGGATCTGTTTTTATAACAAACCACCTTATTGGCCAACTAAAATTGTTTTTATTCTTTTGAAAAAGAGTAAGGAGACATTTGTGTAAAGCCGTAAGAATTACTCATGTAGGAAATTTGTAGGATTTCCGTATCTGGTGGATAGTAATTTGCTGTGCTGAAATCCTAACTTTGTAATAATAAAAGCTATTTTTATTTTGTTCAAGCTAAAATTTTGCATCAATCTGTTGAGTTAAACTACTTTGTGGTAATGTTTCACTGTCTCAGAAGAGACTGCTTTAAAAAAGTGTTATTTTAGCACAAGAGTGATGGAGACAGGAATACCAATATACTCAGATTAAATACAACTCCATATTTTCACTCTTTTTTCCCAATTTGATTGAAAAACAGCTGTTTCCTTGATGAAGTCAGGCTCCTATGGCTAGAGGAAGCAAGGAAGTGATGATTCTCATCTCTGATAGTGGGTGGAGAGTAGGAAGTGAAGTATATCACTGGTGACTTCATCCCCTGGAACTGATATATGTAGAAAAGGAATTTGTGGGGAAAGATGTGCAGGTGATAATTTCTTGCTCACTTTCCCATTCTTGTCTGTCTGTTTTCTGTTTTGTTTCTAATGATCCTCAAGTCTTTAATGGCAAGGTGGTTTGGGGGACATCTCTGGTGTTCTACATAGCTGCTGCAAGATGATCTTACGGTGTGTGCAGCCTTGTCTCTGGTTAGGATTTCCTGAATCTCATTTTGTTTCAAACTACTGTGACTAAAATAGGAACTTGGATTCAATTGTTTAAAACTTGTACACCACCAGGGGAAGGTTCTAGATGAACTGTTGCATGTTAATCTGCTAGCCTGGCACTTCGGAGACCCAGGTTCAGCTAGTTGATTTCACAGACTTTGTGACCTTAGGCAAGACGCTTAGCCTCTTTTTATGCCTCAGTTCACCATCTGTAAATTGGGATAATAGAACTTCTGTACCTCACGGGAATGTTGTGAGGGTAAATACATTATAGACTGTCAGGTGATCAGATAACAAGATGGGAAACATGCAAGGGGTACAACATTCGTTTTGCACCAGCAAAGCTAAAGCATCTTCTAGGCCAATTGAATAAAGAAACCCAGTTAAAACACACTTATGGAACCTGCACAGGAACTGATGCAAATTGTACTGGAGTTTTGCTTGGACATTCAGACCCTAGTCAGTGTAGATCTGGACAAACAAGTGTCAGACTTGTCAGCTGTCCCCATCCTCCTGTGCAGGACCCCCACTCCTTTTACGTTCTGGTCCTGTGAGATTGCTAAAATACTTTGAATCAGGATGAGGTGTGGTTGGGTGAGTCTGGTGTGGATTTTTTGTTTTGGGGGGTATGGGAGTAGAGGGGCAAGAGGAGAGTCCAAGTCTGCTATTGTTTCTGATCCAGGCACCAGCTACTCTTACAGCTATGCCATCAGCAACCAAAATGAACATAGTAGCTTTAGCACATAGACTGAACCTTTCTGCTCCCAAAGCAAATCTGCACCATAACCGCTATTTTGACCAAAGATTAGCATCTTCAGGAAAGCGTAAAGCTGCTTAAGGACAACACCCATTCACTCTATATGCTTCTTGCTTTGATATTGGTATGTAAAGATTGTTATGGAAAGGAAGACTGCTATACTTCAGTAGGACCTACAATGATTGATAAATACAATCTCAGTTCGTAAAGGAGACTCTAGTGCAGGGGTCAGCAACCTTTACTATGAAAAGAGCCATTTTGCCCCCTCTTCCACTAAAGAAAAGTAGTCTGGAGCTGCAAAACATAACACAGCTTATAAACTATTATTTGTTTAATTAATTGAATTGGAATGAATTTTGAATTGAAATTTAATTTTTAGAAAGGTTTTTATTTAAAATTAATTTTTAAAAAGCTTTTTAAAAAAGGGAGAGAGAAAAAAGAAGGAAGGAGGAGAAAAAGAAAAAAGTAAGAGAAAGAAAGGAAGGAAGACGAGAAAAAGAAAAAAAAGGAAGGAAAGGAAGAGGAAGACGAGAAAGGAAGGCAAAGAAGAGAAAGGAGGGAAAGGAAGGCAGGGAAGAGAAAAAGAAAAAAGAAAGGAAGGAAAGGAAGAGGAAGACGAAGAGAAAAGGAGGGAAAGGAAAGCAGGGAAGAGAAAGGAGGGAAAGGAAGGCAGGGAAGACAAAGGAGGGAAGAGAAAGGAAGGCAGGGAAGAGAAAGGAAGGCAAAGAAGGGAAATTAAAGAAATAAAGAAGCCGAGACCTCTGGCCGCCCCGGCAGGGCAGAGCAGACCCTGGCACCTGAGACTCTCCAGGCCTCTAACCCAGCCACTCTCCTTGTCCCCCCCACCCCTCTAACCCAGCCACTCTCCTTGTCCTTCCACCCCTCTCCAGGTCTCCCTCCAGCCCCTTCCCAGGCCCCTTACCTGGCCGGAGGCTCGGAGCTGCAGGGACGGCCAGCAGAGCTGCTTCTGGGCCAGGCCGCTCCCACCCTGAGCACTCTCTGTCTGAGCATGCTCAGGGCGGGAGATTTGAATCTCCCCAGCCTGGCCGCAGCAGGAGTCTGCGCTTAGAGGGAACAAGGCCGAAGGGAGCCACAACAGGGAGGCTGAAGAGCCGCGGGTTGCCGACCCCTGCTCTAGTGGGAGTATTTCTCACCCTGCACCTCAAAGTAAATGGCAAGAGTCGTCTTCTGATAGTACATTCAGACTTCCCATATTTTGTAGTAATTTACTTGAGCATAGAGGATTGAAAGTTCAACTTAGCAATCACTGTTCTAAGGCAGCTGGTCAGCTGCATGTTTGCCATGAATGTCTGAGTAACTTTTGTTTCTTCTGGTGAATTTTTTTTAAAGGGTGGGAGGACTTTGATTCAGTACTGACCTTCCCAAGAGTGTCACATAATCACTGGCCAAATTGCTTCCAGGTATACCCAAGTCTGATCTCCCATGCAAGCACTGAGCTGGTCCAGCATGCCAGTATTTGTGAGGACAGCTGGGATAATAGAAGTAGGTGGTAGGTCTGAAGTCCATCTTTCTCTTTATCACCTATTGCTTCCTGTGTGACATAGTAGATTTTAGATGCGCTGACTTTTAAAACGCTATCTTCAAGGAGTAGAGATACTTACAAATCAGCTTGGCCCAACAGATGCAGTTGTGTCCTGAGTGCACAACTTCGCCTGCACAGGTACTCCTCAGTGTGCTGTGAGATTTTCCATAAGGAGTTCTAGTGGGGTAGCCATGTCAGTCTAGTTCAGCAAAACAGAGTCCTGTCAAGTCTTTGAGAAAGTGCCAAAGGACTCCTAGCGCATCTTCATAAGGAGTGTGATTCTACATGTACATACAAGACCTGACTTCCCACATACGGTGTGTCCAGGGTCATGCTTTGGTGATGTGCTGTTTTGTTGCACATTACAGGACTTGATTGAATCATTGAACAGGTACAGGTGGTCAGGGAGTCATGTTCCAGGCTTTCATGTGCTTGCAAAAAATTCTGGGGCATGCGTTGCATACATAGATATCACGCCACTGCAGTTATGTAAACTAAGGCTCTTTGGCATAAGCTGCTTTCCTTTTAACAGGAGCACCCAAAGAAAGCTTTGTCCCACTATGGCGTGCAATGCCTAAATTTCAAATGTAATTTTTTGATGCATAGAGCCTTTCACAGAGATTCAATACCTGTGACACTTTGTAGGTTAATTTATATTTGCAATAGTGCCGAAGTGCCCTGTAATATTTAGCCCTGTAGAAACATAAAATAAAGGCAGTCTTGACTGCCCCAGAGAGCTTCTACTTTGTCGTTCTCTGTACATTTCATGAGAATCAAGGATTTACAGGATTTAGGGGATGTTACTTCATTTGCTGCTTAACAGGGACTGATTTCCTCCCCCTTCCCCCCAATTTTCAGGCAAATTTTGCCTGGAGTAATGTTAAGAATGTTACACTTAATGGGAGAATGCAGGAAAGGATAGAATGTCTGTGTAACACAGCAGTTTATTGAAGCACTGGTACAAAAAAGGCTTTGGAAGGGAATTGGATTTGTTAAATAAAACCTGAGGGTACCCTGGCGCCCTGCAGTTCCTCTTGAAGGATTGGAATGTTTTCCTAATTTCTTCCCATTGGTCAGGGATGTTTGTCCAGAAGTCTAGATTTTCCATAAAAGATAAGAATTATTGCACTTGACAAGCATTTGAGAGAAGTCCTAGCAAAGAACAACATGAATAGAAAAATGACACTAACTATTGATTTAGTTATACTCCTTTTATGCTTTGGAGTTCCATACCCTGCCGTGACTGGAATTTTTATGGACAAACTTTCCAGCAAAAAACTCTGTGCTGATGATGTGTGTATGTAAGTATTTTTATTTAAACTTTACTAAAATATATGATCATAAACAAATGTGTTCTTGTACAAAGCAGTGCCTGGTTTTGAAATGTAAGAACGAGCTAGTCTGTTAGCTTTGCTGTGTTAAATTGGTCTGTTTGTACCTTTAAAAAACCTTTAATATGGCAAAAAAATGAAATTAATTTTTATATGCCATGTGCTGCTTTTTAAAGGATTTTGTTTCAGAATCCACACATCTAATGTAGATAGTTAAAAAGCATTTTTTCTGAGAACACCATTGAAGCTAATATATTGATAAAGTGACCTTCTCTGGCTTTGTTTAGTACAGACTGCAAATTATGTAAGATGAAATCTGGCAGGCTCTTCTCTGATCACTTTCAACATTGCCTTGCTGCAGCTGCAGAGGGAGTCTAATATATACTCTTCTTCCACCTCCCTTTTTTTCTTTACAGAGACCATTTCTCTTGCCAGAGCAGAAGATGATTACAATGCACCAGACTGCAGGTTCATTAATATTAAAAAAGGACAGTTGATTTATGTTGATTCAAAACTAGTGAGAGAGAGAGAGAAGTTGGTGAGTTCTGGGCTGGAAGTGTAAGATGCCATTCTTCTGCATACCAATGTTGATCCCCCTCTTGTTGACTAGTAATGTTTCTTTGTCAATAACCACTTCTTAAAAAAGGATTCAAGCAGCAAAAATAAATCCTGGATTTTTCAAAATTACATCAACTTTTTTCAAGAAATGAATATACAGAACTCAAATCCAAATTCCACAAGAACCAATCAGAATCTCTCTCATACTGAGAGCATATAAAATATTAAAAATATAGATAATTTTATAATGGAACTGGATGCATTGAAGCCATCAAAATAAAATCCAGCTCTCTTCTGCTGCCCTTTAGTCAAAGAATCAGGTGCAAGCATTTTGCAGCACCCTAAAGCTGAGAAGAGGCACTTTGATGGCAGTGCATCATTACATCTCAACTCCAACCTTTCATTTAAAAGAAAGTAAAACTCACAGTTCACTTTTGGCTGGAAGATCTTACGAATAGTGTATTCTCTATATATCTTGTTTAAGTCCTGTGCCTCTGCATTTTGGCTTATAGGCACGGCTCCTTTTGTAAAATCTTGTCCTAGAAATCAAGCAGCAGGAAAACCAAATCCTTAAGAGAAGTGAGAAACAGAGGCAATTGCTGCTTTTGACAAAAAAAAAAAAAAAAAAAAAAAAATGGAACTAGTTTAAACAGATGTGGGCTGCTTTATTGTGGCTAATTATAGCTTTTCTTCCTCTAAGGTGTATGGTGAGCTGTATGAAGACCAGATGCGAACTGTTGGCTATTTTCCCAGCAGTTTAGTATCCGAACAGCATGTTTATCAAGAAGCTAATAAAACAATCCCTCCAACGGTAAGGAATCAGGAAAAGGCCTACATAAATGTACTCAACTGTGTAATCCTAATTTGCTATAAAAAACAAATCATATAACATCCCGTAGGCCATTGACTGTAATAGTGATGAACCACTCGCATATGCCTGGGACCTGACCCTGCTTCCCTTACTTTGTCAAAGCACTCCACTGAACTCCTAGTGTAGGCCCTGATCTTGCTAACATCTAAGCACGGAGCTTCATCTAGGGCCTGATCCTGCTCTCATTTGAGTTAATTGAAAAAGGCTGACTGATTTGAATGGTGGAGGTGTAAACCCATCCTGAATGGTGCCATTGGCAGTGTAGTATACATTTCATTGATCTATGGAGCCAGAGAATCATGCTTCCTATTTTGGGGCACTATATGCTGTCAGTTTCCAGGCATTATTTACACACACAGAGATCTCTCTCTCTTCATAGAGAGTTCCTGTAATGAGCACATGCTTCCATTTCCTTATGTGGTAGGAGCTTGACTGAGTTCTGCTATTTACTTTAGTGGGAATAGGAAGAGGTTACAACTACATGTGAAAATTCACAATTCAGTGCAATATTAGACAAAGCATTCCAGATTATTTTTAACATCAAAGGGCTCTTTTTATAAAACCACTCGGTATTTTTTGGTTTAAAGTATAAGCGTTCCTCAATTTGCCATCACTGAAACAATGAAAATGAAAATTCTGAAGGCACTTTTATATATTCCATGTGCCCTCACTTGTGTATGTGAAAAATTTGCTTTCTCATATAAGGTGAAAGAATTAACATGAAATTAAAGTGATTGGAAACATATCCAAGTGTTTGTTTTGAAACAAACAGCCTACTTCATTTTAAAACATGTTCTTTTTTGCATTACATCTGGACTATTGTGTCTAAGCTTTCCACTGCTCACGGAATTCTTAACTTTACTGAAGACTTTTAATATTCACATAAAAAACTCATCAGTTACACTGGGAAGCAGATGTTTGGCTTCTCAGAAGCTCGTGTGTTGGCACAGAGACTCAGATTTCCTGGTAGCTTCTCTTTAAACCACCTTCATGAAAACCTTAAAATTTCTTTCATTGAACAGGTTTCTGGTAATTACCTTCATAAATATTGAATAGTAAACTATGTTCTATTTAAGTGTATGACTCCATTCAGATAGGAAAGCATCTGAAAAATCCTTTTCAGCCAATAGGTGCATTTTGTCCTTGTCTTTGTTAGAAGTATTTTATTAGCAGCTGTTTCAGTAAAAACTATGGTTCAGAGGAAATTCACAAAACTTAGTTCTGTGGATAAATTCATTGAACAGTAACTTTAAGACTTGTACTTTAATCAAACAAGTTTCATTTACGGGAATTGTAAGGCCCAAAATTATATTTACTGTAAAGTGGCCACATCTCCATTGAAGTCAGTGACAGAGCACGACGTTATCCGGGGATCGAAGTTGGCTCATGGTGTTGCAACTATTGATTAGCTATAATAAATGAAAAATAAAAGAAACAAAACCAGAAAGTCTTAATAAAAAGCATCTGTCAGTGTTGCTACAGGTGGTGTTAAAGGCTAAATGCAACTGTAGGTACCTGATGGATAAAGTAAACGTAAATGCTGAATCAAGACCCACTGATTCCTTGCTGTGCAGTGATGAGGACTGTGAGTGGCCAGCAGGGGCCTCTGCCACGTTCCCTGTAGCAAGGCATGGGTGGAATATGGAGACACTCCATTCTGGAGCTTCCATCAGAGCCACTTGCATGCTCGCCTGGATCTTTGCAGGGCTGCAGGCAGCAAAGGAAACTTGTAATGTAGGAGTATCCTGCCTCCTGACCCTTTTCTCTCGAAACTCTTTGCTCACTACCGGCTGAGTTTGTGTTGCAGGTGTGTGAGCCCAAATTGTACTGGAAGAACAGCAGCATCTACTTTCCATGTGCTCATGTGACTACCGAACTCTCAGCTAGATTTTCCCTACACAAAAGGCCCCTGGTGGGGCACGGTTTCACAAAAGATCTATTGGTCCACTCCACGGGTATACTGCTGTCTTGCTATCCAAAGTGCACAGCATACAGTTCTGCCACATGTATGGCCTAAACCAGTTGGAGATTCCACCGAAATGCTCCATATAAGTGAGTTCCTGGAACCACTAGTAGCCATGCATAATTTAACAGCCTCACAAGTCATGCTGCATGAGGGGGTTTTTAGTCCTCATGTTCCGTAATGGTACTACAGAAAACAGCTAGTTGCCTTGAATCTTTGGCTATGCAGAATTGTAGCCCAGTGCAGCAGTCTGTATATGGCTATCCGGCCAATACTGACTAGCCTGTGAATGGTTGGCCGCCTATGAGGAATGTACCTGTAGAAGGACTTGGGCATGTCCATCAGCACGAGGCATCTGCTCACAGACCACACGGCCTCTTCCTGTATCAGCCAGTGCGTGTGCTCTGCCTCGGACTGAATGGGAAAGCAGATTTGCTGCAGTGATACTGTGTGGGTTAAGCACTGCCTCATAGCTATTCTTGGCGCCTGCCAACAGAGCCAACTTGAGATCTGCAAGGAAGGTGGATTTTCATTTACATTTCTAAACAATCACAGAAAGTTAGACAAATATTCAGCCTAGCAGGAGTAGAGAGAATTTCCACTGACTTCCAGAAGGCAATTCAACTCTCAAATGAAATCTGGGTATTGGTTTTCCAAAGATAAAAGGGAGTTTTCTCTGTTGCAGATTAGCCAAGTTCTCTTGATCCATTTGGCGCATTGTTCCATGTGCAAGTGATGACAATTTTAGTGACATAGCTGCATAGGATGAAGTAATTTCATGAGTGAATGTGAGGGATACAAACCAAAAATGGGATGCAGGGCGGACTTGATAATTGAAACCAGTGGTTCCCAAAGTTTTTCCCCAAGGACCCCTTTCATCTCTTACTGTGGTTCTGGACCGTTTTCATTTCTGGTACTACCAGAATGCCCCTGGCCAGGGTGGGAACGTCCCCACCTAGCATGACCTCTCATATATCATGCTTGGAAAGTCAGGCTGTGCAGAGGATGTCATTTTGAGATCTAAACACCATCCTCCATGAGGCAAAAATGCAGGTGTGCTCGTCCAGCATGTTCCAGCCCTGGCTCAAGGGACAGACACCCACGTAATCCACAACTGACCTTCAGGGATCCGATCCCACTTTTGGAACCACTGTCTTAAACAATCTGACTGAGAGAGAGAACTTGTTACTGCCTAAGTCCTTTTAAAAATCAGAGCTAAGGAGCAAATCAGTCCAGCTATGCCAGCGCTGAGTTTAACTCATGAGGGCATGTGGTCAGCAATGAAGTAGAAAAGACCTCTTTGCCAAGCAACTCTTTTAGTGTTCTGAGAAGAGTCCCATGAGTTATATAGCACATCTGAGGGTGGTTATTATTTAATATTTGCTGCTTCTTGCTTGCTTTTTTAAAAGATACTTTGCACCTTGATTCTATTTGTACCCAGGTCTTATTTAGTATAACTATGCCAAAGAGCCTCTGCTCGCTTTTCTAATGTCTGTTTTTTAGGCCATTGACTTCTTCTGTGAATAGTATGTGGCTGCATCATCAGCAGACTGGTACCAAGGGAATCTGATGGTTGTAAACCTGAAAACCTATGAATGACCACTGTGAACTTTTTCTTTCTTTCTTTCTTTCTTTCTTTCTTTCTTTCTTTCTTTCTTCTACTGCTTTGTCATATTCAAAGTTATCTAATATTTGGGGTAGGACTTTGTGTCTTGGGTTGCATTTATTTCCCCCCCCCCCCCCCATATAAGCACATTTTATGATGCTAAATAAAAATGAAGAGAAAAGCCATCTGTAAACTGCTTGCATGAATCATTTTTATGCCAAAAAAGCCATTCTGCAAATATGGGAATCTCTGGTAAACTAAAAACTCAACACAGATTATAGCAGCGTTTTCTGAAATAATTCAATATCCAATATGTATCTGCTACTGTTTAGTTACCTGGGGCACATCAAGGGTGCAAATGTGGATTTAACCTACAACCTAGACTGGTAAGAGTATATGAAGAAGGGATGGGTATCTGCCACACAGTGTAAAGGCCTGCTTCCCTAGTGCATACTATCCACTCACACCGTCCCCAGTCTGCCAGGCAGTTCAAGGTAGGGCCATTGACCTGACCTTGATCTACCTAGTTTTGGACATCAAATACTACAATTTGTGTAAGACTACTATATCAGTTACATGTGCAAGTATCTTATGGAGACAGCGTTGCCCACCCATGCCTGATTTTGTGGACTTTGGTGTTTTACTTAAAGCCCCAGCTCCTGGAGGCATGTGATTAAGCGAGCCTCTCAGTTGTAATTTTAAAAAAGGTTAATTTTCTAGGCCACATAGTTTCAGAGAAAAGCTTCAGACTGTGACCCAAGTGCATCCTGGCTCAGAAACCAGAAGGCAAATTAAAGAAACTAAAATGTATTTTAATTTTTTGGTGAAATCTCATGATTTAAAACACATTATAATGATTTTTGAATGTTTCGGATTGATAATGCTGCTGACTGTCCAAAACATCTCCATAAATTCTCATTAATCTCCCATTTCATTGGCCCTTTCAAAGTGAAAGGACTAGATACCATCTAACTAATGGCACATTAACGAAAAACCATTCTTCAAAAAAATCAGAACTTTATAATAAACAATACATACATCATGTAGAGTGAGGGTTTCAAAATGAGGACATGGAATTGTATGCTACATTTTAAGAGGCCTAACTTTTGCACACAGGTATCTAATATGCATAGGAAAATCACACTCTCAGGCATACACATATATATATATATATATATGTATATTCCAATACTGAGTGTTAAAAAAGTGCACCACCTGAACTGCTTGCTTAAAGCTGCTAGCATGTCTACTTCTACACAATGGTGAAGAGGTGGATACACAGAGTCTTACACACATTTCTGCACAAGAGCCCTCCAAAGCTCTGCTCGTGCTCCTGGGACCTGAGTGAGCACTGCATAACCTGTGTTTTATGATGGTGGTAATTGAGATTAGCATTGGCATTTATAGTCTCAAACTTCAGGGATGGAGGCGGCAGCCACAGATGCAGATTGTGTCCTCGTATTCCAGTCCTTAGTCACTATTCTGCCTGTGCCGCGTTGCTATAGAGGATCAACAACAAGCTGGAGGAGAATTCCTGGAGAGGGCCAGTGGCCATGACCCTATGTGTCTCCCTTCACAGCTCCCGTGGCAGGGGAAGGATAGGGAGTGTTTGTTTGTAAAGTAACCTTTCAGCAGACATAGGGATTTTAGGGGAATCTGGGCAACCTCGCTCCCCTGATCCCAGGGGTTTGCCTTTGGCAGTGTGCCTCAACACAAAATGTAGCCTTTGGGGTTTCAGGGCCTCAGAGACTGACTCTGCTCTTAGAAAATCTAATTCTGTAAAAGAAAAAAGTTGGTTATAGTTGGCATTTCCACAGAACATCCGCTTGCGTGGAACAATGACAGCATCAGACCATGGAGGAGCCGTATTTGTCGGCTGTAACTGAATTCAGTGTCTCTTCACCTCAGCGCACAGCTGTCACTTGTTCCCGGGCGCTTTCCCAGCTCCTCTTTAGAAATGTCACCAAAAACTCCCCCCGATGTCTGTTTTACATGCTGGCACGGCAAGCACTCATGGTCTCACTGTTGCTACTGACCTATACAGGATCAGAATTAAGGCAAGATTGGCTGGTTGCATTCATAGCTGCTTCCTGTCTCTAATCTATATGGTCCTCTTTTAAATTGTCCAGAGGGGAAGTGTAACTATATTACCTACTACATTTTCAGCTAAATGTTAACTAAGAGACAAGGGAAGTGGAAGTGCAGAATGCAATAGTTCTTGACCTTGATCTCCAAGCCTCCTTGAAAGCATGCCTTTACTGCTTAAATACCGGGCAGTAAAAACTTTAATGAGGCAGATCAACTTTGCCTTGGATAGGGTGTGGGACAATTTCTGCAACAGTGATGTCCTGGATGCTGGAGTGGGGGTTCACACCAGAGGAAATTCATGTTTTATTTTTACCGTCACCATGGTGGGGGAGAGGGTTAGTTAATTCAGCTGAGCACGGAGCCCTAATTCAATGTTACCAACCCGCACAATTGTATCATGAATCTTGTGGTAATTGCTCTTTTTCTTATTGTTCCAGCTGCTGGAATCAATTTATTTCCAGAGACTCTCATCTTTCTTTAACAAGGGAGTTTTAAGTATACCTGGTTTCAGAAAGATGCTTGAAAAACCTGCCTCCTTCAATGGACCAACACTACAGACAAATCAAAAGAAACCAGCATATGGTCATTTTAAAATTTCATGCAGGGCTGGCTTAACCATATAGGTGAACTAGATGGTCGTTTAGGGCACCAGGCTTTAAGGAGCATCAAATTAGATGGAAGAGAACTTTTTACCTAAGTTATCTCTTATAACATGGGGGAGGAGTGTGCCAAAATCATCGATTGCCTAGGGTGCCCCAAAAACCCTTGGGCCAGCTCTGAACTCATGATATGTTGGGGCCTGAGTCATGCTTCTGAAACATTTGAGGCAGGCACTGCTGCTAATTTAATAGTCAATTGAAAGTAACATCAGTAATTGTGACATTAAATATAGCCCAACAAAATGTGCAGAAATTCCCCTTCATGTTCTTGGGTGCAAGTAATTTCATAACCACACAGCCTGGCATTCAGACCCCTAAACCTGTAAGGCAACACCTGGAGAACGAGTTGAATAAAATAGGAATGGGCCCGCACCAAAAGAAGAAGAGAATTGCCAACATCCCACTGGGAGCCAATAGACTCTCTACATCTTCATTGCAGAGAATGTACAGCCAGACTGGTGGAAACGCTACATGCCAGTGCACGTCTCCCATGATACATGGACATTTCCAGTCACCCCAACATCCATTGTTATAGAGTTAAATACTTCAGTGTTTGCCTGACTTTAATATACAGTTTTGCCTGCCTGACATTGCAACCCCGTGATATATGCCTGTTTAATTCACAGGGTACTTCTAAACTGCAGCCGGGCGGTATAATTTCTAGAGTCCTAAAATAGCAGTGTGATTAAGGCAGCTTGAGTTAGCCGCCTGCGTGTGCATCTAGGATCTCAAATGAGGTTGAACTCAGAGGGCTATTCCAAGTTGCTGTCTTTGCTACCCCAGTCACGCAGCTATTTCTTAGCATGCTTGCTTGAGCAGAGCTACTGTGCGTATGTCTTCCTGAGCTCCTTTCAGGAATAAGAATCTTGTTAGAGGGCATAGCCTGAATCCCAGGCACAGCAATGTGGGTATTTCAGTTTTATTATGAAACACGTCACCAATAATTTCTCTGTCCATGAAGACAATATGGCTCCAGCTACTGTCTCTTCCAACTAGATTCTTATTTTGTTCTACCATGGCACCTACCAGCACTGAGCACTTTTTATTACCCCATCCCCAGAATCTTGGGATGAGAGGAAGCCTTTATTACGTCCTATGGTTACAGAATTTGGGGGCTTGACTTTGCTAGCATCAAACATCTTTGTACAGTGGGGTTGTGGCGCTCTCCAGTGGTTGTTTTGTGTTCTATGTTTGTAATGAAACCATCGACTACATGGACGGATTCCAGATCCCGAGCATAGCTGTTAACAATGTGGATGATGGGTTTTATAAAAGCTCTACAAATGCGAACCTAATTTTTCCCCCTACCCCTGAGCCAATGCGTTATGAAGGAAGCATTTCTTATTTGCAGTGCATGAGGCTGTATGTGGTTTATTACCCATGCTACGGGAGATGAACCGTATGTATTGAGGATTACTAAAGATGGCTCAGTCTTCTCTGTCAGGCTTCTGCTTTAGTGCTTTTTCAAAAGGAGCCGCATCTAGTTTTTGAATTGCTTACCTCAGTTTCTCCAAAGGATTAAGACCATCCCATCTGCCGATCAGTCAATGGAAGGTGGTCAGGACCCGGAAGAGCTTAGGGGGTGGTGTTGACATGTCAGAACGTGCACCTTGGGTGCAGAATTTCAGTTCTAACATTTGCCATTAAGGATCCCGTGTCCTAATTGCAGTCAGGGTGGTAGTGGCAACCGTATGAACCCAATTCAGATTAGAAAAACTAGGTGGTGTAGCAAGGATGTCCAGCACCCACCAGCACCATTTGTGCTCCCCCATGCACCGCATGCTCCCCCATGCCTTGCAGCCCTGCCCCCTGCAGCCCAGTGCCCGGGGGCTTGGCCCCCCAACACCCATCCCCCATGGCTACACCACTGGTAAATCTGCTTACCTTGTATTTCTCAAGCAGTTTCAACTGCATCCAGTTCTGTTCTCTCTTACTTCCCGTCCTAAACTACAGGACCGTCTTGCTGTGCTTTGTTAGTGTGATGAGATGTTTGTGCCCCTTCCTGGACAGCATGGAGGAAGCTGACATTTAAATGCCTCTTGAGTTGTCAACTACACTTGTGTGGTTACCGGGTGCAGGAATTGGCAGCTGTGTCGTCTGAGTGGAAGGGCTAGGTAAAGGAAGAGTGATGATTTGCTTTTTTCTATTGGCTTCCGAACCTAGGGCGCTCCTGGTGTAGAGTCAGACTAGGAGAGCAACTGGGGGGAGTTTGCTGCCTGCACTGAGGGTTCTGCTTCTTGCAGAGATGGTCCCCACAGTGAGATTGTCCTTCTTTGCT
Organism: Pelusios castaneus; assembly: GCA_007922175.1. Classification (NCBI taxonomy): domain Eukaryota; kingdom Metazoa; phylum Chordata; order Testudines; family Pelomedusidae; genus Pelusios; species Pelusios castaneus. The sequence goes on from ML685758.1 coordinate 9,190,605, forward strand.
TGGGTTAGACAGTGAGAACCTACCTGACTTTGTTTTGGTTCCTTAGGACAGTTGTTGTGTTGCCTTCCATTAGTGGAAACTGAAATGTTCTGGGGGTTTTATGGGGCCGCCCCCTTCGGTTTCTATTGTGCTTCTTCACTTGCCTGGAAGAGGCTCTGACCCAGGGCCATGTGTGTAAGCTGCTTTGTTCAGCTTTAGAAGTGGCTGCCTTCCAGTGGTGGGTTAAGGGACTCCTTTCAGTCCTTTGGGATGAGCAGAACTATGTCATGCAGGTTAGTGAGAACCAGTGTGATACTTGTTGGTCCTTGTTTCAGAGGGGAGTCATGTTGCTAGTCCATTAAAATTGGGGAACTAAAATGTATGGCATTGAGCAGTATTTCATGGACAGCTCTTTAAAAGAGGTGCTACGTCCAACTAATACAGAAACCCCCACCATAGCCATAACAAGAATGTTATTTGTTCCTCCCCTGCCTCTGTGAATTCCCAATTTGTCACTTTTAAGGAGGAACTCATAAGGTGAAAGAATATAGCCTTTGATCCTCCAGGTTGCCTGGGCAGTGATCTCCACAGGAGCAGGGGGAGCAAAGGTGGTTTAAAGCCACCTTTATACACTTCTGATCCAGGCAGCAGCTCAATGGCTGGTGTAAGTCAGAGCAGCCTTAGGGCTGTTCTAACAGAAGCCCAGCTTCCCAGAGCCTCCAAGGTTGTTCTGGTATACATCAGGAGTGTAGGAAACCCTGTGTAGGGCAGTGGTCATGTCTCCTCCCTGCCCTATGCAGGTGGGGCCATTACGCCCCAGACCTTGCAACCAGTTCTTGAGCCCAGGCAGGTGGTCAAGCAGACAGTCTCAGGGACCTCTCGGGCTGGGCAGGCGCACACAGTCTAGGGGGTTAGGGGAATAAGCACTCTTAGGGATCGGGTGAGTAGACGGTCTTGGGGAGTAGGCACACACAAGCAGTGTTGCCCTGGAGGGGAGAGGAGGAGGGGGACACAGGCCCACCCATCTCCACTGCGTCCCAGCCCAGGACTCCAGTCATAGCCGCAGACTCGGCCATGGGATCAGCAGGGTCCCAGTCGCAACACGCCAACTCACCACCGGCCTCAGGTGGGAGCACCTGTGATTCAGCTCCCCTGGGCCACTTCCTACCTCCTCTCTCGTGGTACCTGTTCAGCTTTGGCCTCGTCCTCGTCAGGGTAGTCCCCCAGGGGTAAGTTGCAGACCCCTCTATGTCACTGGGGGCGGTAGGTCTGGTAGCTCATCAGGGCTATCAGTGGATGGCAGTTTCTTCAGGTCAGAGGCCGTTGGTCTCTCCTCTCTTGTCAGCACCCAGCAGCCCTTCCAGGTCAGTGGTCTTGGACAGGATCACCAGGGCCTTTAGGTTGGTTAGTTCAGGGGACGCCTCTGGATCCCAGGCCTCTGGTAGATCCGTGTCACAAGCATTCAGGGTCTCTTCCTGGCAGCAGGAGGTTTAGTAAAGTCGACTTAAATTTTCCTTAAATCGACTTTAAGCAGCTGCTTAAGCCGACTTAAAGAAAATGTAGTGTGGACGCAGATTAAATTAAGTCGACTTAAGCAAGTTTAAGTCGACTTAATTTCTAAGTGTAGATGCACCCAGTGAGTTCAATATTCCCAAGTATGGGTGCCTAATGTCAGACACCTAAATAATTGGCCTAATATTCAGAACTCAGCACCCACTACACTCATTTGCTTTAAAATTTGGTGTAAAATTTAGGGTGACCATACATCCCGTTTTGGCTGGGAAAGTCCCTTTTTTAAGCCCTGTCTCAGACATCCCAAATTTTTGGCAAAAGTGAGCATTTGTCCATTGGATCTTACCACTCGATCAGCTGGCATGAGCCAATGGACAAATGCCCACTTTTGTCCAAAAACTGGGGTGCAGAGGAATGTGTAGGGAGAATGAGAGTCAATGCTAGCCCTGTGCAAGGAAGGGGAAAGAGCTTGGGTGAGCAGTTCAGACTAGCCCCACCTAAGGAGGGCAGCTAGGGCGAATAGCACAGCCAGCCCCAAGCAAGGGGTAGGGTGAGGGACCGGGCTCAGGCTTATTCCCACGCAGTGTCCCATTTCCACTTTGGGAATATAGTCACCTTAAAAAAAAACTTGAAGAGGTTTCTGTGTGTTCCATCTTCTCTTAATCTCTTTTAATCTTTCCTACTTGAGCTGTATGCAAAAAAGAATCTCCCTGTAAGAATGTATTGTGGAATTAGCTTTAAACCATCGTCTAATGATCTCTAATTTGCTCAAGTCTGTCAGATGCTTGTGCACAGAAGGCCTGATTTTTCCCATGTGCTGGAGTGACAAGTGTCTTACCTATAAAACAAGCAAATGGAGCAGACTGGGCAGGAGGCACTTTTAAGACAAATATTTACATGAGTTTTTTTATCCTAATTCCAGAGGTTTTTACTATGTTAGTGTATGGATTTAGCCTCAAATAACTGCTGTGGTAGAGGGCTACACACTCTGCTCCAGTTTAAAACTACATGATCTCTTTTTTTCATGTTTATATGGGAGTCTCAGGGACAACTGGTTAAGCTGGAAGGATGACAAATTTGGAATGCTTGCCAGCCTCCTTGGAACAGGGGAAAATGAGAGAGAAATATGGAAATATCCTAGGATTTTCAATGACTTTTTAATGTGTTTTGTTACCACAATTTCAGTGTATCCTGTTCTCATCCCTGGAAAACTGCCTCCAAGTTATTCTCTACAATATGTAGCTACATAGAAAGATGGTATCCATTTTGGGTAAGAAAATTCTCACCAGGATCAGATTTATTTTAGTACTTTCTCGCACCTCTAGATGTCCTCCTTGCTTAAGCTACAAGGCTATCAAAATAAACACTGCATTTCTCACTGTTACTAGTGAAGGATGAACCTCAGCAGGTTCCATAGGTCTGTTTGGATAAAAACTCAATAGTTAAGTGATGTTGAGAATCTTCCAACATTTTTCCCAATCTTTTTATCTGGTAGTTCCAAGAAAAAACTGCATGGCCTATTGGATCCAGCCATCAGTCTTTCAACATGTATATTGCACATTTAGTTTTAAAAGATATATATTATTTGTACACCATGAGGTCAAGGAATCTTTATCATATTCCTTCATAATTCCTGGCAGCCAGCTAAACAGTCTCCAGCCATGGACAAAGCAGTTAAATCATAGCTGTTAGAGATGGAAATGACCACTCAGGTCTGTTGTATTTATTTAGATGGAATATATGGACCCTTTGGGTCCATGATGTTAACATGACTCTGTCACTCTCCAACATTAAATATTAAGCATCACATAAGGCTCAGGGTTCGGCACACAGAGACTTTATATCATGACAAACACCATTAAAAATTCTTTTAAACCTTTGTTATTGATACTGTTGTTTAACATTTGATCCCATTGACTACGGGCAAGCTGGCTTGACATGTGCACACACACACACACACACACACATGAAAAGAAAAGAACAGCAAAGATAGAAAATGCAGCTTCTGTCTCTCATGATCACTTTGAAATGAATGAAATGAAATTCAGCAGCAAACAGGAGTTATGCAAGCTATGCAGAGTAGTTTGTGTAACTCCTGTCAACTTCGTAATTTTTGTTTACTCCACTGTTCTGCACTGACAGGAAATGCATACCCATCAACACAGCTCTATGCTTTTTGGAGAGGTGGTTTTATTAGATCAACTTCTGAATTGACTGAGCAGGTCTTTGCTTCCTCTCAGTGGACAAAGAGAAATTGATCTGACAGTAGAGAATTTGCCTCTTATCAGTGTAGACATACCCTGTTACCTGAAACCTCACTGCTGAGAAAAACAAAACCCCCCAACAAGCCTTGCATATGATCCTCTTAGCCACTTCGAGACCTGGCAAACTTATACCAGCATCAGGCTGTTTAGGTTATTGCTTTTAACAGCCTCCTTGGTCACAGACTTGCAGAAGCGTTGCAAAATATGCAGTCTGGACAGGATAAACCACATATTTATTAGCCAGAAGGATTAACAAGAGGCACAGGAAAGAACAGAAAGAAGATGGGGAAGAGGAAAGACACATGCAGTTAGAGGGCAGGGAACAACACTATCCCATCTCAAGTGGTAGTTGGAATTTAACCAGAGCCAGTGGAGGCGATGACACCATCTGGTTCCTATCTTGCCTGCTCTGGTCAGGACATCTCTCAGGAGTATGACAAAGGAGGCGCAATGTTCTCATGCTTGGTCCCAGGGTCCAAGGAGATGGTAGGGGTAGCAGCTGTGACAGTGAAGCTTGCTCCTTCCTATTTTTCTGTCTTTCAGTCAGCCAGTGTCCACTAACTTCCCCCCAAAATTCTCTCTTTGAGGACCCTTGGCAGAGCAAAGGAATAGATTTGTGGCCAATGGATGACAAGAGGATAGATGAGAAGAGGGGAGAGTCAATTGGCCCTGACATCCAGGTCTTTGTTAAGATCCCCATGGCTAGAAATAAAGGTTTACATATAAAACTAAACCATAACATGTTTTATGGAGACTAAACTTAACTAACAGGTTAACCCACTATCTGTCTCACCCAAAATTCTCTCCAGCTTTTTCAACCAAGCCTGGTTGAGCCCTCTTTTTCATAAAGCTAAAGCACTGTCCTTTTACTTCCTAAATGAGGGATGTCCAGGTACCTCCCAAATATAGTCAAGCAAATCTTGGAAGTGCACCTCAAGAGGAGGTTCTCTTCCCCTTCTTTTTTTCTCATTGTGTTAGTGTCTTTCTGAAGTTCTTACAAGCCTTCTTGTGCATATAGTTCAGGCTGATGGTAAGGAAACCTCTTGTGAATGAGACAATATTTCATTCCTAAAAACAATGAACCAGATAATCCTCTCTTGTCTGACAGAAAATCTACTTTTCACCTTCACCTCCCGACACCCGCAACATAGACTTTAAGAATATATTTTCAATATATATAGATAACTCCTTAAACAATGTTTGTAAATGAATTTCAAAATGATAGGCTTTGAGACCACACATGATATATTTTGGTGAACTAGAGCATACACAACCAACCTCAGTAAATTTCTGCAAGCCCTCTGCATCACTTTGCCATTCAGAGGTTCTTGGGGCACAGATCTTAACACAGTCCTTGAATTGTGTGGAGGGCATTTATGTTTGGATTAATTCAATCTGTCTCCCTTTTGTATCTTTTCCTACTAATATTTATTACAATTTACTGTAAAATGTTATGAACTCTCACTTTCCAGCTGTGCTAGCAATTATGATCAATTTGTAGGCTCAGTTGTTATAACAGGTCAACTAATACATTCATCTGCCTTTGCAGGGTTGTCCCCTACAGTGTATTTCCCCTAACATTCTGTCCAGTATAGTTTTAGATTCCTTGTCAATGGGGCCTGCTTCACTTCCCTTGAGAATTCACTTAACAGCCTGACAGTCCTTAATGTTAGCAAATATTTCTTTATCTTTAGCCTGCATTGTCTTCTTGTTAATATCATTAACCCTAGCTGCAGCCCTTGGAAAACCCAAGGGGGCTGATTAGAGAAAGTTGTTAAGAAACTATTTCATCCTTAAGAAGCTAATCTGCTCAGAATGCTACAGAGCCCTATCAAATATTTGATAAAGAGGAAAATAAATCTCCTAAAGAATATAGTAGAACTAGATAAGGATAAATTTGGATGAACCTGCCTGTATCAGGATGAGCTGAGCCTTTAAAATAGATTGCAGGCCCACCATAGCTCTGTTTCTGGTTCAGGGAATCTTGTGAATTGTACTTCCCCATGCCAGTTGGAGTTAACCTGGGAAGTAACACCGGAGCAGATAAGCAGCCCCTTCTCTCAGAGCAAAAAGAGGGGGGAAGGAGTGAGAGTTGTGGGCTAGTCTGATAAGTGCCCTGGAAGGAGCTTGGATTTTGGCAGAACAAAGGAAGTTGCTTGGGGCAAGACACAAGAAGAGGAGACGGTTAGACCTAACACCCAATTCTTTGTTCAATTCTTCATGGCTAGAATGGATGGAGGAGAGGGAGTGGGAGCTCCCCGTTGGTCATCAGGAAATATTGGTACTGTATCCTGGAATGAGAAAAGATTGACAGACCCTTGAAGTAGAGCAGGGACCTAGGAAAGCCACTGGGTGAAGGTTTGGATGTCTCATTTTGGGAGGATTTTTGTTACTCTGGCAGGTCTAGCAATTTGCACTTCTCTCTCCCCGCTTCTCTCATTGGCTGAAAAATACAAAACGAACATCACAAAACTACACTGCTGGTTTGGTTGTGTTCAAGATGGTCCCTTTTTAATACAAATATTTTAAAGAAAAAAATTATCCAGGGCTATTGTCATAAAAAAGGTAAAAAGAAAAGCAACCGAGCAGTCTGCAGACTATCATCAAGAAGTGTGTACAAAAGCAAGGAATGTGGGGAGTGAGCAGGATGAACTAGAAGTCATCACCTATGAAGAAAACTATGACAATGGTATCAGAGGCTATGTCTACACTTGGTAATTTAAGTCGACTTAGCTAAGTCGATTTTACAAAGTCGACTTTAAGTCAACTTTGTTAAGTTGACTTAGCATGTCCACACTCGAATTTTAAATCGACCTAGAGCGCCCACACTGGACGCCTAGGTCGACTTATAGGGGCTAGGTGCACCTGGGACAGATCCACGGTGGTGGGGGGGGGCACCCCTTGCCAAGTCCCAGGGGGATCAGCCTTTGTCCCATTGTACCTTGGTACAATGGGGCAAAGAGGGACAGGGACTCTGGCAGGGCATAGGGGCAGGGTGGGCAGGGCTCTGCCCTGCCCTGGGGGGGTCACGCCAGACTGTGGCTGTGCCAGCCTCCCTGGCAGGGAGGGCAGAGGGGAAGCCCTGGAGCCCCCTAAATCAACTTTAAACTAAATGACTCTTGTGGTCCCTTTTTATACTATGATCCTGTGGATATTTATTTACCAAAATCCCAGATTTTGGTAATAGAAAAACTCAATAACTATATTGATGATTTTTTAAAATTTAGAAACTTTCAAAAAAGGCACAGTTTTTTAAAAGACTTATTTTTAACTAAAACTTGCTTAATTAATTTTTTACCAGCTTTACGCTCAGCTTGAGAGATGGAAAGAGGCAACAGCAGAATATGCTTGCTAGAAACTAAAAACACTGCTATGTTCACACTCATCCCCTTTAATCATTCTCATCTGACTGATCACAATTTGCAGTTACATAAAACAGAAGCATTTGGGGAGCTTACTGTGCTCCATACCTTTACACGCCAAATCTTCAAGCAACTTGAATTTTAATAGGGGAAAAAAAGCCCAAGCAGGTCAAAGTCATGGACTGCAGGTTCAAATCCTGCCTGGGGCCCCACAAGTGGTGGAGGATTAAAGCAATTAGGTGTACCAATCTGTCTGCTCCCCTGTGGCATTCTAAAACATGAGATTCTTTTTTGTCATCTCATCTTTTGATCCTTTCCAATCTGATTGGGATGAGTGAGGGGCAAAGATATTATCATCAATAGAACTGTAGCCCAGATTCATCCCTAGTGTAACACCAAATGGAGTCGCTGGAATTACGTCAGGGATAAAGCTGCTCCCACCTTTTCGAAAGAAAGTATCAAACAATATAGCTGAATGACCACTACGAAGAGTGATTAATAGGACTGAATCCACTGTATCTTGTTTTGCACAGCACAATTCTTTATCTTTGAACAGATTTCTATTTGATAGTGTCAGTCAGATTCCATGATCCTCTTATTTTCCATTCTCCATTTGCTGTAGATTTTTAGTATGCTGCAAACATATGCAACTTGATTTTTTTATAGTGTAACATGAAGATGAAAATTGCTTTTCCAAATGGATTGATTGGAGATCCTCACCGAGACGAAGTGGATGACAACAAATTGCTAGAGTCATATGTTACAAATTGCTTACTTCCTGTTTATAGATGACTCCAATTTAAAGCTCGGCAAAGAAGAATTATTCATATATACACATCATCGTGTACACTGAATCCTAGATGAGCCTGTATTTGGGGAGCAAATGAAGATTTAATGAAATATCACTTACCAATTACAGTGATTGAATGACTGGTATCCTTTTAGTGGCTAGTCTGCCTGCTCCAGATATATTGGAGAGATAATAGATAAATGTATTCAGTGTCATAGTATCTTCTGTGAATACTCAATTGGATAATGCTGAAAAGAAGGAAATAAAGGAGGAGGAAAAGTGAGAGGCTGAGATGAGGCAGGAAAGAAGGGATGGATGAGTCCTTGTTAAGCAAGATTTTCTTTAGTGTAAATGGTAAGTCTCTGGGTTTTTAAAGTTTGAAGGGCTAGGATTCTAATTCCAGCTCTCCTCCCTTCTCCACCCTTCCTCACAATCTGTATGATTCATACTGTGTTTCTGATCTTCAGCTCAGATCCATTATAACAACTCTGCTAACGGTAGGATTTTTTTAAAAACAGGAAAAAAAACCTTGACATTTCTTGTAGTATGTTAGTGAGATTTTTCTTCCTTTGCTTAATGCATTAAGAATATATTTTAGCTATAAAGTGATGACAAACCCAAGGAAGTTTTGGAGTTATTTTTGCTTATCTAAGACAGGATCAACACATCGTCTTGAGCTGGTTGATCTTGCATTGATGGCATTGGAATGGCTCAAAATGGCTACCTTAAGCCCTCTAGCAGTGAGCATTGCTGGTGGAACTTCTTTGGCTCAAGGGGTAAGATTACATGACATCTATTTTAGCTGCTGCTTTGAAACTCTAAATGGCTGTGTTGTGCCAAACATGAAGCCTCATCCTGGGTAGGATTTCATACTGCAGCTGATTGGAAATAGCCTAAGTTAGGAATTTACATAGACCTTGCTTCCCATAGCTTTGTTACATTTCTTTACATTTTGTTGACTAATTATACACAACCATAGTTTTATCTAGTAGTGTGATCTTTTTTCTATATGGGCTTTCCCAACTGAAGATAAAATATATAGGTTATTTTTAAACATTTAAAATAAAAATAGCAAATATTCATCCATGTGAAGCACTGACGACTCTAACTGGAGATCTTGAAATATTCAGTCCAGGGCCTAGTAACATGCAGCTCCCAATGTAAAGTCTAAAGAGACTCTTCTGATCGGTGTGGATGGAAGTTATAAGACTCATTGCCTGATTTTTAGGAGATTAATTGCCAAGCCAATAACCCATATGATGCATACAATAATGCTAATCTAATTAGAAGATAATGAGGTTTTTGTCTCCGAATCAGACTTCACAGAGTTTTGCAAGGACCCTCAGGATGTATGACAAAGACCCTCACATTGAGAACAAAATACAGACTTAGACTTATTGTGATAATATGGAATAATTAATTAGAATGACAAAGGAAATAAAGTTGTTCTACTGGTACATGTGGTATTGTATACCCGGGTTGGTCAACCTTACTGACTCCCCAAGACTACCCTCCCCACTGGGCAGAATCTCTAGCCCCACCAGCCTACCTCAGGGCAGAAACTCTGAGCTCCCCACTCCAGTCTGGCAGGCAGAGAATTGAGTGGGGGTACAGGGGCTCCACGAGCTGCACTTTAACTGTAAAAGAACAAGCCACAGTTTGCCTACCCCTTTTTTATACTATAAAGTGTTCTAGATTAGCATACTCACTCTCGTCCTTAATAAGCTGGCAGTAAGAGTCAAAAGCCCAGCCTTTTCTTTGGCATGCCTATAGTGTCCGGTGGTCCAGGTTCCTCTGAAGCTGAAGCTGAAGAATTTAGAAGCTAGAGAAAGAAAATGCTAAAGAAAGATTATAGCAGCTAACTTAATTTGACTAACAGAACTGAGAACTAAGAACGACTATTTAGCAGTAAACATATTTTCCACTAACTAACAAGGTGGGTTGCCCCCTTACAGAGACTCTGTGCCCCCCTAGCATGTCAAAATTTAATTTTCTGACCCACAAAATATCAGGGCACACTTACTTTGATATGTTGGTATGCTAATACATATTAATGAGATTCATGCATATTAATTGCCACTCGCTCATTTTCAGGATTATTTCTGGCCTAACCAGTTATTTCCATGTTCTGTGTGGTGTGTGTGTTAAGTTTAAAGAGGATATGAATTTAGGTAGCCATCTATTTGCCAAAGGTCTAACTTGCTTTAACTTATCATTATTCATTTGTGGCGAAGGTTACTATCATATATTTGGTAACTTCATGCTTCAGTTTATCACTTTTCTATGCGAACGGTCCCGAAGATATGTATGCTAATTTGCCTTAGTCAACATAAAGGACGTGGCCTGTAGGTACCTTATATTACTGCCAAAAATACTCTAGTTCAAATTTATAAATCTGTTATTATAAAACAAACAATCAAACCCATAAGAAAAGATATCTGAACAAGCAAATAAGCCTGCCCTATAGGCTATGGACTACATGAAGAAACGAGACTTTTTAGTAGGATATAAAGAAAGTTCCAGGCTTTGCTTTGTTTTTTAGTGGGATTGTCAGTTGTGTTCTGGTTGCTAATCTCTGTTATTGCCGACAACTGGCAGTAATCAACATTTCACACGTTGTCTTTGGTCTTTGTCAATATGCTCTCTCTTATCATTGTAGCTGTCAAGTTGAAGTTGGGACCTATGACTGACCAATTAATCTGATCTATTATTCCACTTTGTGTGTGTTTGCTACCTTGGCAGCTTTAAGAAAAATACAGAAAGGTCACGTCATCTTTTGTGGCCCAACCTCCTGTATGATTCTGTTCTCTATGCAAAAACTGGATCTACTTATTTTGGTTTGCACATAGTACTAATCTAACTAGTTGTCAGTGTTGGATAAACTATGACCGTGCGTATGCAGTGTGCATAAAAAGACCATATTTGGGTCTGATATAAGCAAGTTCAATGTCATGGATTTAAATGAAATTGTAGCCAGTGACACCAATCTGAATTTAACCCAATAAATTTAAATACTTCTGGAACTCAGAATTTAATGCTAGGTAAGAGGCAACAATGAAATAAACTATCAGAAGTCCTATTCCTCCCATTCTGTAAATTTCCCATCTTCAAAGCATCTAATGAAGTGGGATTTTTCTCCCACAAAAGCTCATGCGATAAATTGGTTAGTCTTTAAAAGTGCCACATTCAAATTAGGTGTGTCTAATTTGCATGCATCTACAAACACTGAATGAAAATACCTGATGTATCATGTATGTGAATAGAGGAGCTGCATGTACATTTTTGAGATTAGCCATGTTTCTAACTGGCCATATGTATACACAAGTGCCTCGATCATGTTCACACATGGCTTATTTGTACAACCAGGAACATGCAAATGAATGCTTGTAAATTAAATATTGATACTGAAAATATGAGCCATAAAAATCTCCTGGAACAATAACCAAGGAATACTCGATATGGTTTTCTGTGAGATGGATGTCTATAAATTTGGATATCCCATTTTGAAATTTAAAAGCAACTTTTAGAGTAACCCTTCGGCCAGTTGGAGTTAGCAGCTATGAGGGTCAGGTTCAATAGGTAAGGGTTCCTTTTCAACAATAAAGCACAAAACTGGCTCAAGCGCCAACCCAGTAAGCTCTGATGATTACCTCCATCCCCAGGTGCCTCTAAAGTCTATACTACTTCTCTTGCAAGCCCAGAGTCTGAATGCAGAAATCAAACTCTTAATGCAAGGGGGAAACTTAACTGGGGAAAAATGCTTCAAGCAGGATTCATAAGTATAAAACCATGAGCAAAACACCCACTCTAGATTTCATTGGGCAGTGTCCTTTGGCCTCAGATGCTTTAAATCCAGCAATCAAAAATTTATTTAACGTGCCTCTCTTTACTGCACCCCACTTACAGTAGTTGCCCTTGGTCAGACAAGGCCCAGAATTGAGAGGTGCATCTTTAGCGTTCATCTCCCACCCTGAGGATGAGGGAAAGGCACTGATTTCAGCTGTTAGTGGGGGAACCTCACTGCCAGGGCTGGCCCAACCATATAGGTGAACTAGGTGGTCACTTAGAATGCCAGGCTTTAAGGGGCATCAAATTAGGTAAAAGAGAATTTTTTACATATGTTATCTCTTATAACATGTGGGGGAGGTGGGGCCAAAAATCATAGGTTGCATAGGGTGACAGAAACCTTTGGACCAGCCCTACTCACAGCTAGTGAAACTGGGCAGTCTCCTGCACCAGAGACACTGTCCCAAAGCCAGTCTGGTGCTTAGATCTGGTTATCAGTAACTTCAGCTCTGTTGATTTGAGACAAGACTCTCAGTTGAGTCTTAATCAGCTCTGTTATTACACAGCAGAGAGAAAAGGGGTTAAATGTTGTTGAAAGGCCATACCATCAGGTACAAGTATTTGCCCCATCCTCTCTCAGCTCCCATGGACTTTGGCACCCATATCCCCTGCCTAGGGAGTGAAGTTCATTTGAGGGTGAATCCCTCAATCAGGATATGCCAATCACAATTCTTCTGCCAGATTCCCAAAACAAGGATAGCAATCCTTTATTATCTCTGCCCCCAGTAACAAAGTGACTTGTGATCCAACACCAGCCAAAAGTGTTCATTTGGGCTAAGCAGTCTCATTATGCTGAACACTGTGGCAGGGTGGGTGTCCATGCAAACAAGGTCGGTTCCTGACATCCTCTTCCACTGTTCATCACTAGATGGCAAGAGAGAGCTCATTCATAATCTCTTGTATCTATAAAGCATCATAATTCCCTAATATTTCCCCCAATTATTATTCCCCAATAATTCCCTTTTCTAATCTGGGAATTTATGCATATGCATTATTCTGTAGTAGATGAAGTCATCGCCCAGTTTTTTCTGCTCTACCTCATTATTTGCAAATTGCAGTTGATTCTCTCTGTTGTGATTCCAAGAGTCAGGTTAGCTTGTGCTCAACAAAATTGCCAACCCATTACTTTTTTTTCTAATCTTTGCCACTCATTACTATTTAGGCAGATCATCTTCACCCACAGGCAATTTTCAGTGTTGCAATTTTTTCATTTTACTGGCAGTTTCCAACATGTGAAATTAGAGAGAAACTCTTTTTTTGGGGGGAAGGAGGCGTAGAGAATTAAGAAGTTTAGAAGATCAAGGTCGTGCCTGTGTGAGTGTAACTTTTAATTACTGCAAGAAAAGTTTTAAAATACCGGAAAGGAGGAAAAATACACTGCCCTCATGGTGTCTTTGATATCACAGCAGAATGGGATTTATTGTGACAATGACATGTAAAATTGATTTAGGATTTTTCAAAGGGATTACCTGAAAATTAAAAATTGAGACAGTTTTTTTTTTTTTGGATGACATATTATTCTGTTTTGTAGGTTTCTATGCCATGCTAATCACCATAGTATCTGAGCACCTTCTAGGAATGCATTAAGTGGTAGGACTGACATCTGTCACATGTTTGTCTTTCAAGGGACAAAAAAGGTATGTAGAATAATGTCTTTTATTTGTAGGACTTATTTATTAAAGTGTTGCTATGTATTTGGCCTTGGGTTTGGATTGAAGGTTGTGAGATTTTTGGTGATCCTTAGTTCCCATGGAAGTTCATTGCACAATCTAAAATTGGCCCCTGAGACAGGTCTGCCTCCTGCACTCAAGAACATTGGGTAATGATCAGCAGATAGTCTAGCCAACATTTAAGCCCTCAAGGAGGTGTAAATGGGACATAGATCTTGTGGTGCTTCTCTGCATATGGGTAAATGTCATTAATTGGCCTGAATCTGTCTTCTAAAGAGCTCTTTGCCTCATTCTGCCAGTATAAAGAGGCATCCACCCTGCACAGGGCAAAGCAAGTTAACTGAGGTCAATGAACCTGATAGGCTGCACCAGGGAAAGAACCAGTGCCTGAAAGACTGATTGAAGATAGGATCCAGCTAAGAAGGAATATGCGGGGCTGCAGTAAAGCCAGGAAGTTGACAGCAGAAAGCAGCTACAAGGGAAGCAGTCTCTACTCGTTCCCTTGGGGAAGGGATGTGTGTTTGAGCTGAGGCTACAGACTTAGGGAATGTGCAGCTGTTCCATGAGAGGAGGGAGTTTAGGCTGAAAAACCCAGAAGGCCAGACGATAAGAGCAGAGGTGTGGGAAGAAGTCTAGAATAAAAAGGAATGGTGCCTGGGTACAAAGTCCCTAGGCTGGAATCTGAAGAAGTGGGTGGGTCTGGGTTCCACTCCTAGTGGAAGTTGCATAGCCAAGGCAGTGGAGCTGAAGACTGCTTGAGACATTTGTGCAATGGGACTTTAATACCCAGGAAGAGAAGGATTATAGTGACCAGGGTGAAGGACTAAGACATACAAGGAGAACCCTGCATCTCAGAGATAGATGATCCATGGTGCCATGGTAGGGGTCTCTGACTTGGGATAAGAGTTCCTATGGGTAGGGTGCCAGGAGCTAGGGTTAGGGTTCCCATGGGTAGGGATCCTGTGGGTAGGGTAGTTGAAGCTAGGGTTAGGATTCCTATGAGAAGGGCTTCCAGCCTATGGCTCCTCCCTCTGAGGTTAGGTTGATTGAGTAACTCTCCAGCCTCCATTTTTGTGTGCTAAATAATTGAGTCACTCCATTCTAAGATGGAACCTGCAGATCAACCTGATCTTGATTGGTTGAAAAGTGGGGGAGGAAGGAGGGAATTGGTTATGAAACAACATAAAATTAGCAGGAAGCCCCAGAGATCTAAGTTGGTACCTTAGCAAAAAGCCAAGTAAGGTGAAAGAGCATTGGTCAAAGCCAAGCAATGTAAAGTCAAATGAGATAATCAAATGCAAGTAGAAACAATGGCAATTAGCATGTGCAGGGTATTGGGCTCTGTCCAGGAGTGACACTATAAAAGGCTGTGCTCTCAGACAGTTAGTCTGTCAGGAGTGAGACAGAACAACTTGAGGAGCAAGAACACAAGACAGAGATGGAACGCAGGTGAGGCAGGGCAGAGCGAAGATTAAAATACAGATGGAGCATAGCCACATGCAGCAGCGAACACACAACACAGCTGAAGGCACTTGGGCCAAGGGAGGTGATGGGTTGGGCACCTGGGTCTATGTTAGTATTTTTATGAGTAATGGCTCCCTGTCCTTTGGTTAAATTTTCTAGGTGTATGGCAATTTGATCTCGGATTAGGATACCTGTGGCTAGGGTTCCACTCAGTGGGGCAGTCTGTTAGGGTTCCTATGGGTAAGGCTCCCTACCCTCTGGTTAGGGTTGCTATAGCTAATAATTTCTTGGATGTTGTTGATTGTAAACAAGTTAGAAGTGACTGCTAACCATTCAGGACTCATCTGTTTTGTGGCTAGTGTTGACTGCAGTCATTCATAAGTTGTTTGCCATCATCATGCTCCAGGGGCTTATCAGTCCTGAATGGTGAGAAGTCATTCGTAACTTCTTTGCAAGAAAGAGTCTACGTGTTCCCCAGCCCTGAATGATCAGCATGCTCTCAGAACATTTTGTTGTTGGCAATCTCGCTGAGCTCATCAGTCTAAATCTTCAGCAGTCACTAGTAACTTATTTGAATTAAAAAATCAAAGTGAATGGATGAGCCCTAATTGGCCAGTAAACACTCCTAGTCTCTCTTCAATCAACTCTCTCTCCCAGCTGATCAGCATTAAGGGCCAGCTGTCACTCCTTGCTTGTTTGCTATCCACAAACTGATCAGCCTGGAATGATGAGCAGACACTTTTAATTTGTTTGCAACCATCGATGTCCATGGGCCTTATTAGTCAGCAAACACTCTTGTATTGTTTCCTATCAACAGTCTCCATTTACTGATGAGACCTGAATGGTCAGCAGTCTTTCATGGTTTGTTACAACGGACAGTCTCCAGAAACTGAAGTCCTGAAAGATCAGCCCTGAATTTTAAGTAGTTTTTAACGATGAGTATCCGCACACCGACAAACCCTGCATCATCAGTGGGGACCAGCATCCTGTTGACAATGAAATATTTGTGCAAACTAATTAGAACTCAATGGTCTCCTGTGAATCTTACAGTTGTTGCCAATGACGTATCTATCCAGTCTGTTCAGCCCTGACTGCTCTTCAGTCATTCTTAACTTTTTTTGCAGTGAAGATAATGGCCCCTTCCCTTGTCTTGATTACTTGACCCTAGATGCACATTGGCCATATCTCTTGTCACCATCTCCCCAGAGGACCAACGTGACCAGATGTCCCCATTTTATAGGGACAGTCCTGATACCAGCAATGGTTTTTTATAGGCACCTATTATCCCCCACCCCCCGTCCTGATTTTTCATGTGTGATCTGGTCACCATACATATGATCTAGTTTAAAGTTTTCCTTATCAGGTTAGCTAGATGATGTCCAAAGATGCTTTTCCCAGTATCTGATAGATGAAGCTCACCCCAGCAGGGATGAAGCAAATCACGTAAAAAAGGAAAGAGAGGGTTAGCTGGTGAGAAGAGACATGGGGGCAGGATGTAATGAATTGTCTCCCTTTCTTTATAAAGGGACCAGATAACAGGCCAGAGGAGGTGACAGTCTGTGCCTGAGGAAGGCAGAGAACTGTGTCAGTCCTCGACTGTGGGGTGGAATGACGCACGGGAACTTGGAGGTGCATATGAAGCTGCCACATTTTAGCTGAGGCTCCGTCAGCTGTGCCCAGTTAGGGTTGAGGACTGGACAAAGGTGAGAATGTTATGTGATAGCCGAGGCTTGCCTGTGAGGGAAAAGGATGATCAACTGTGCCCAACTGGAGCTGAAGATTGAATTGTTTTCATATTTCTATTGGACTGGCTTAGCAGGGAACTCTGCGGGGAGCTGAAACATAAAAGGGAAGCTTACAAGAAGTGGAAGCTTGGACAGATGACAAGGGAGGCGTATAAAGATATTGCTCGGGACTGCAGGGATCAAATCAGAAAGGCCAAAGGACAATTGGAGTTGCAGCTAGCAAGAAATGTGAAGGATAACAGAAAGGGATTCTATAAGTATATCAGCAACAAGAAAAGGATCAGAGGTGGTGTAGGTCCCTTACTGAATGGGGCAGGCATCCTCGTGGAGGATGATGCGGAAAAGGCTGAAGTACTCAATGCTTTTTTTACTTCAGTCTTCACAGGGCGGGCCAGCTCCCAGGCTACTACACGGGGTAACGCGGACTGGAGAGAAGAGTGGCCCTCAGTGATGGAAAGTCAGGTTAGGGAACACTTAATGAAATTGGAAGTGCACAAGTCCATGGGGCCGGATGAACTGCACCCGAGGGTGCTGAGGGAGTTGGGGGAAGTGATTGCAGAGCCGCTGGCCATTATCTTTGAGAACTCGTGGCGAACGGGGGTGGTCCCGGAGGACTGGAAAAAGGCAAATATAGTACCTATCTTTAAGAAAGGGAAAAAGGAGGATCCGGGGAACTACAGACCGGTCAGCCTCACCTCAATCCCTGGGAAAATCATGGAGCAGGTCCTCAAGGAATCCATCCTGAAACACTTGGAGGAAAATAGAGTGATCAGGAACAGTCAACATGGATTCACCAAGGGCAAATCGTGCCTGACCAACCTGATTTCCTTCTATGATGAGATGACTGGATTTGTGGATGCGGGAAGAGCCGTTGACGTGATATACCTTGACTTTAGCAAGGCTTTTGATACGGTTTCCCACAACATTCTCGTTGGCAAGTTAAGGAAGTATGGGTTGGATGAGTGGACCGTAAGGTGGATCGAAAACTGGTTAGATCAACGGGCTCAGCGGGTAGGAATCAATGGCTCGATGTCTGGTTGGCAACCGGTAACGAGTGGAGTGCCCCAGGGGTCGGTCCTGGGGCCGGTTCTATTCAACATCTTCATTAATGATCTTGATGATGGAATAGACTGCGTGCTTAGTAAGTTTGCGGATGACACCAAGTTGGGGGGAATGGTAGATACTCTGGAGGGCAGGGACAGGATCCAGAGAGACTTGGACAAATTGGAACAGTGGGCCGAAAGAAACCTCATGAGGTTCAACAAAGACAAGTGCAAAGTCCTGCACTTAGGATGGAAAAATCCCATGCACTGCTACAGGCTGGGGACCGATCAGCTAAGTAGCAGCGCTGTAGAAAAGGACCTGGGAGTTATGGTGGACGGGAAGATGAATATGAGCCAACAGTGTGCCCTTGTTGCCAAAAAGGCCAATGGCATATTAGGGTGCATCAGTAGGAGTATTGCCAGCAGATCGAGGGATGTGATAATTCCCCTCTATTCGACACTGGTCAGGCCGCATCTGGAGTACTGTGTCCAGTTTTGGGCTCCCCACTACAGAAAGGATGTGGACAAATTAGAAAGAGTCCAGCGGAGGGCAACAAAAATGATTAGGGGGCTGGCGCACATGACTTATGAGGAGAGACTGAAGGAACTAGGCTTATTTAGTCTAGAGAAGAGAAGACTGAGGGGAGATTTGATAGCAACCTTCAACTACTTGAAGGGTTGCTCCAAAGAGGAGGGAGCTAGGCTGTTCTCGAGGGTAACAGAGGACAGAACAAGGAGCAATGGTTTCAAATTACAGCTGGGGAGGTCAAGGTTGGATATTAGGAAAAACTTTCTCACTAGGAGGGTGGTGAAGCATTGGAATGGGCTATCTAGGGAGGTGGTAGAATCTTCATCTTTGGAGATTTTTAAGGCTCGGTTAGACAAAACTCTGGCTGGGATAATTTAGGGGGAGTGGTCCTGCTTTTTAGCAGGGGGTTGGACTAGATGACCTCGTGAGGTCCCTTCCAACCCTATTATTCTATGATTCTATGATTCTATGATAAGGACACTGTGGCCCCAGAAGGGGTCAGACTCTTGAAGAGCCAGTTCATTTCTGTAGCTTAAGAAGCCTACGGAAGATAATGAAGAAACTGAGGCACAAAACTACATCCAGGAACCATGGGGAATGCTATGTACACAGACACAGGTAGTACAAGTACATAATATGGTGCAATGAACCTCTAGGGCCAGATTCACCATGAGGCTGTGGATGCTAATAAACAAAAAACCCTGAACAACTCCCCCCCCCACACCTTGATAAGTGGGTTATGCAACCAATCAAATCCTTGTAAAAACATTATCAAGGTGAACTACACAGGTGGGTTACCAGTAAACCTGACTATTCACAGCATCATCTTAGCATTCAACACTACAGTATTCCCATATGTTAATACGCAAGACAAGTAATAGGATAATCATAATTAACACTATGTAATGTATCCATAACACTTTTGGATGAAGGTACTGCCTGTTCCGTTTCTACGGTGAACTTCCTAGAGATTGTAGCGATTCACTGGCAGAACCTGGAACAAAAGGCAGGAATTCTTCCTCCGAGTGCCAAGGTCAGAGTACTCTAGGATGCTGTGGCCATTCTCTGAGGGATTCTCCACCTCCAACCCAAATAACAGTGCATTCTGGAGCTATCTCAAGTGTGGTGTATATGTACAGGTTTGGATATGGGATATGTTGCACAGGACTTTACTCCCACATTTAACTAGGTAGAAGCAGGCAGATTTTCAGGGGGAGTACTCTGACATTTGTTACACTGAAGAAAAAAAATAAAATAAAAAACCCTCCATTAGTCATATCTTCTGCCTACTTACTGAACCCTCTCCTCTGAAATTCAGGATTAAGGCTCCCAGAAGCATTGTAAGAAGCTCTCAGGAGGTCACTTTCAAGAAAGTGACTCATTGTGTATGGACTCAATTTAAGGGTGTGATAGGGAGTGCTGCCATATCTTTTACTCAGCCAGTGTCACAGTGACCAGCCTTCCCTCCCACGTCCAAAGCTGTTACCAGAAAACTCGATCGCTCGAACCAATAACGCCTGGTTCCCAACGCCACCCAAAAATCAACCGATTCGACCCTGAAATAAGGCGTCTGTCAGCCCGGACAGTACCCTCGGAGGAAATGATTAAGACTGCACCAACTATTAGCAAATCCAAGATGATAAATTTATTGTAACAAACACAAGATATATCACACACAATGGAACCAGAGTAAGTGTACCCCAAGCCCCCAAGTAATAGCCAAAACCTCCCTCCCCCGAAAGAGCCCTCAGAATTTACAGTTTTTCTTCTCCCTCCGGGGAGCTGGGGCACAGATTGTCAGAGATAGAGGAGGAATGGCCGAGGGTTGAGTCTAAGTCCGTTCCGCGTCAACAGCAGTCAGTCCCGTCTGCTTCAGGATTCAGGTCCGGAGTCCTCCAAGCTTGGATCGTCCACTTCTCGGCCTGGTCCGATGAGTCTTGGTTCGTGATCTAACTACACGGAGCCGGGCTGCCTCTCAGATGGACAGCAAAAAGTCTCTGCAGCCCGGGGTGATTTATTAAGTTCTCCAGCCAATCATGGCCCTGGGTTTTCCCGCTGTTCAAGTCTTTTTTGCACCTGGCACCTAAGCTTTTTGCACACTGCTCACTCTTGTGCACACATCCCCTGCTAGGGCCTGTTGCTGGGCAAGCTCTTTCCCCTGGCCAGACTTGGCAGCCTACCAGTTGCCTCAGCCTTAGCTGTCAATCTGTCATCTATTTTTATAATCACCAATGCCCAATGTTGAATTTTAACAGAGAAGTAAAAACATTCCTAACAAAGCCTCTTTTTGAAGGCCTAAAAAGGGAGCGATGGGCAGAATAGACTCTCCATCTCAGAATACCCTCATCCTCTCATTATTTTGTTCGCCATTTGGGTTTAACATACTAATCCTGGTTCATTGCTTTTCAATCCCATACATCTTTTGTTTACCAGGCATGATTGGAACAGTCCTCCAGTTTTGTTTGGACCCAATGCGATATTTCTGTCTCACTTGTTCACCTTTTCCCGTCACTATGTATTGTTATGGGTTATTGTGATACTTTTTATAAACTTTTCCACAGGTTTTTACAGTTTAGCTCACAAGGAGGGTAAATCTATTGGTCCAGTTCTCACAGCGAGTTTACAGGGAGCTAGAAATATAAACATACACCAAACACTGGACACCGAAAAGGAAATAAGGCGTTAAGAAAGCTAGACAGTGAAGAACAGAGAGCCTCAGTAGATGCACTGAGAAAGAATCCTCAGCTGTTCAGACTGTGACTCACCCTTGCACTTCTTCTCATTCTGGGTTGGCCATAGGCCAAGCTAATACTAACGGGCTTCTCTAGCGTGATTCCAGACACAATGGTCCCTAGGACCATCCATGGACTAGATATCATTACAGCATGTTGTGCTCTGGCCTATTCTCACTGGCCCCAGCTTGCTGTGGTGCAATTCCCAGCTTGCTCCCAGTTGGTGCTGATTAGATCTCCACTCAAAGGGTAATATAAAGAGACTGTTCTGTCTCTTTGTGAGCTGGGGATATACCCCTCAGCCTCTCTAGGATTGATTTAAGGTCTGACTGCGCCAATCCACCAGCAAAAAGAACTTTGGGAGGGGCTGATAAACTGGGCACAACGCTTTGGAAACAATGCAGCTAAGCAACTGAGAAGTGGATGGGTTTACTTGCTAAAAATCATCATGCTATTAATTCTCCTGAATATAAAATGCTCTGTTTTGTTAAATAAACATTCCCTGATGGTGTGTGCCGTTACTTCTCACAATAAAATAGTGGTTCCCATCAGTTGGCATTTCTGACAAAACCTAATGAGTTTGATCTTGTGGGACAAGTTAGAAGTGGAGATGCCCTGAAAACTCTGCTCTGTAAGAAAGCACTCTAAATTTACAGTGCTGCCAGCTAATCCACTGAACATCATGGCCACTGTGCTTGGAGAGTTGCTTATATTTGCTCCTGCAGCAGATGCCTTGAATGCTTTCATTTCTTAACGAGCCAAATGTCTAAGCTTCATTCCCATAGGTGCAGTTTTACTGTGCAAAGAGGAGGAGTTGGAAAGAGACTCCGACATCCCAGTTGATTTCTGGAGTGGTTGCAGGGAAAATGAGCAGCAATAATGGCTCCAGCCCACGTTACACTTCTGCAAATAAAGCATTAAATATAAAATGACAAGAAAAGAGATGAATGGGGGATACCCTGTATTCTTCTCATGTTGTAACAAGCCTAAAGGGGACATCCATATCTCTTATTCTATCCCCAGAGTCTCTGCTTCTAGAAAATGGTGTTTCCAGGACTGACACCGAAGGAAATGGAGGTGGGTAAGTGTGATGTTGATGTAGTGTCAGTGGGAGGTTGTCCATGGCCTAGTCTTTACTAGGGGGAAAGAAAACACATGTGTATTTTTACCACATGATAGCTGACACAGGCTAAATTTCTAGGATAAAAATTCCAGCCTCATTACCCTCAATGGCATAATTGACAAACAGGGCCAGGATTTCACCTCTAGTGTAATCAAGGAACAACACATTAGTGGGTGAGGTAAATCCTAATACCTCCAATAGGGTTTATCTTGATGAACTGATGTGTCTATAATAAGATTTTAACACATTACCATCTTGTTAATTATGATACTACCCTAACTTGTCTGCAGGAGGATTTTAACGTGTCACTATGTTGTTATGGTAAATCATTAGGGGAAATAAAGGTGTAAGATGAGAGAAAATGAGCGTGAGATGTGGTTCATATGGAGAGGTATTCCAGGGAGTGTTTCGGAATGGCAGTGATTGTAGCAAGGCCTATTTATTATGGCAAGGTAATAAATGCTTTCTATATTGACAGCAGTGGGGCCAGAGATTTAGTAGTACCAGTGATGGATGGGGAAATCGAGTAATTATTCAATCTCCACATTGGTTCCCAAAGAAAGACAATGGTGAGATAGCAGCATTTCTCTAAATTAGGTTTAAAGGGAGTTCATTATACTATTCTAAGACTAATCCCTGGGTAGTAACGGGTTAAACTAAAATCTTGAACTGGAACATCCCCCGATCTCTGAGGCACTGAAAAATGTGATGCAGATCTGAATTTTGCATTTTGGTCCTGTATCCAATTATTAGTTTTGTTCCTGTCACTCGTGGGTGTATGTAGAGAGAAATATAGCTGCCCTTTCTTTCCTGCTTCAACATAAACTGAAATGCCCAAACCACCAATGATATATCTTTGAAATAATTGGAAACATTGCCTGTTGCTGCAGACAAACGGTCTACAAGGAAATCAGTCTACAGCAGCACATAAACCACAATCTGGATGTGATATCTCAAGGGGGTTCACACACTACACCCACCAGTGAGAGAATAGGTGGAAAAGCTTAATGCAACCTTAAAAAGGAAATATAGTTTTTTTTCTTTCTTGGGGAAGAGGTGGGGAAAAGCTTATTATATTGGTTTAAATGACTAAATACTAAGGATGTAATGCTTCCATGTTTACCCAGCTGTAGACTCCTTATTTCCATCCTGGAGCAGGGCTGCTGCAAAATGCCAGAATATATTTACTTTACCTAGCTCAATCTGCTGAGGAATCATGACCTACAGAGTGTGCATTACTGCCAAAGGACCCCTGGGTGGCAGAGAGGAATAAATCCTGTTGCAGTGCAGCAGTATCTGCTGAACAGCAAAATGTGCCTAAGATGAGTTGCAACAAATGCATCTGAGGTTGTCACTAGCACATTTTAGTGGATTCCACGATAATTGGAGGTGGTCGGCTGCAAGGAAATTGTGGACTAAATTAATTCCTGTTATAACCAGACTGACTATAGTGCAATTACATAAAGGCCCAAAGAATGGCTAGAAATGCCATCTTTCCCCAGCTGTTCTATGTCTAAATCTGGTGTTTATGGCCTGGCCTACACTTGCCATGAAATTCGGCAGCAGTCAGCCAGCGATAACAAGCTATGCAGACTAACTTGTGTATCTTTCTAAATGCTAATTAGTATGGCGTCCCCACTATGCTGTGCTGATGGGAAAAGCCTTCCTGTTGACACAGGAGGGCATCAAAGAACGTCTGGGGAATTAATAGAACACACTTGTCCCCGGATATTATTCAGATACTGTAGTTGGCTGTGAGTAGGAGGAATTGTAGACGCTGGGAAGATGCTCTTAACATCTTAGATATGCTATTTCCTCCATTCCTGTACCCAACTATCTGTAGCCCCCATTGTGGTTCACCTCCTGAGGATAAGTCCCCTCCAAGTCGCTAGTGACTGGCAGCTCCTCCAAATCATTGGCTGCAGGTAGTTTGTTTCCAAAGCTGGCTTCAGGTAGCCTTTCCCACTCACTGGCCATGGACAAACCCTTCCCAGTTTCCAAGGCCTGGTAGTCCTGGCAAGCCCTCAACGCTCCAGCCAGTCAGTAGCTCAAGTGGCCATTTAGTGGGGTGAGGCTCAAGTCTCAGTCCTGGAGGAGAGGCATCCTTCTCCTCCAGCAGCTTCCCCTTCATTGAGCTGCATTGACCTGTCATATCTGGGCCTGGCATGTATCAGCCCCTCAGAGGGAGGCCACACCGCTTTGCTGCAATGTGATTAGCCAAGAAGTTCAGCTAGTGAAAAATCAGAGCAGTGTAAAGTGTCAGTGCGTAGCTTGTATCACAAAGCCTCCCATAGGGGCAGAGATCAAGAGCTGTGAAGAAGCCTGGTCAGTAAAAGAGCTAGGGTTGATTTGAAAGAAGATAGTTGTAGAAGGAAACGAAAGGAGGTGATTGGAACCACTCTTACAATATGCAGGTATATTCTCTAAAAATAATAAAGTGCTTTGGAGATATGATCAAGAACAATACTGAACTGTGCTTAAGTCAGGGAATGTTTCTGTGAGGCAATCCCCATGTTGGATTCCCCTACCATATCAGGTTGAAAGAGAAGCTAAATTGCATGCTGGGGGATGGCTTGATTGAGCAATCTATATCACCTTGGGCAACCCCAAATGTAATTGTGAAAAAATCCTATGAGGATATGTGTTGACTACAGGAGATTTAACTCTCGGACAGTTCAAGACAGCTACTGACTTTGCCACATAACAGTTATCCTAAATAAAAAAAAAATGTCAGGAGTAAAATACTTTAGTAGTTGTCATTTGGTTTCTGGGTTCAAATGGCACCTGAAGATCAAGGAAAAATCTGTTTTTATGACACTCAATGGACTTCTGCAAGTCTGCAGAGTGCTTTTCCAACTCATAAATGCCCCAGCGATGTTTGAGTGGGTAGTAGATTATGTATTCCAAATTTTGACAACTGAAGGTACCCTCACATACTTAGATTAATTAATTTCTTTCTGTAGAACATGGGAGGAACATCTGGTAGGAGAGGAAAGGATTCTAAAACATTTTAAAATCAGAGTTTAAACTTGCAAGAAACAAATGTCAGTAGGCAAGGAGTCGCATCACCTTTGTAGGACACAGAGTTAATGAGGATGGACTGGAGTCCCAACCCCAGAAACTCAATATTATAAAGGACTAGATGGTTCCTACAAACCTGAAGAAAGTACAACAATTGTAGGCCCTGCAGACTCTACAGAAATTTTGTAGAACAATGTGCACAGCAAGCAGTAGCAGTATACCAGTTCACTAAGAACAACTGTTTAGACATAGCAATACAAAAACCACTGGAGTTACTGAAGGAAGAACTTCTCAACTATGCTGTATTCTTAAGACCAGATCCACCAGGACCCTGAATTATGTTCACTGCACCTATGGATTCACCGAAGGAGACTCAGACTGGGGAGGTTCAATACAGTTCAGAACCACTTATCCATTAATCCAACTACCAAATAGTTGGTGTATGATGGTTGGTTCCTGACAGGGTGGGTTCACCCCGCACTAGGGAAGCCCAATATACCCTATAGGCAGTGGAAGTCCAGCCCCGTAAGCCCTGCTGGGCATGCTCAGACTGCTGCCCCAGTATAAAAGGAGCAGTTCAGCTCAGTCTGGGCTGACCAGCATGGAGGAAGGATGTGTGCTGCTCTCGAGAGGAAGCAACTCCAATAATCTCATTGGGGAGCAGGTATTCTCTGACAACTGCTGAGGGACAGATGCCCAGATGTTTGGCACAGCTAGCTGGTCCCAGGAACCTCTGGAGATCCAGGCAGTGACCAATCCCAAAGGGGAGAGTGGACAGACCAGAGCACTGGGGGAGGATCCCAACAGCCAGGTAGGAAGTAGCTCAGGAGGTCAGCGTGTTTCAGTCTGGATCCCTGCTGACTTGGTGCCATAACCCCAGCACTGATAGGGCCTGGGCTGGGGCTCTGCGGAGAGGGAGGGCCTGGCAATGTTCCCTCTAAGGTTTGGCGGCTTGTGTGCAAAATTTTCAAGCCGTGTGCAAAACTTTTTCTGAATAAAATATTTATGCAAACTCACACAACAGAAATTATAGGCATTAATTGAAGTTAAAGTAATTGTAAATAGAATTAATTAATTGTGTTTAATTGAATTTGAATGAATTTTGAATTGAAATTTAATTTTTAGAAAGGTTTTTATTTACAATTAATTTTTTTAAAGTTTTTTTTAAAAAAGGAAGGAAAAAAAGAAGGGAGGAAGGAAGGAAGAGAGAAAAAGAGAGAAGAAAGGAAGAGAGAGAGAAAAAGGAAGGAAGAGAAAAAGAAAGAGAAGGAAAGAAGAGGAAGGAAAGAAGAGAAAGAAAGAAAAAAGAAGGAAAGAAAAAGGAAGACAAAGAAGGAAAAAAGAGAAAGGAAGAGAAAGAGGAAGAAAGAAAAAAGAAGGAAGGCAAAGAAGAGAAAGAAGGAAAGAAAAAAGAAAGCAAAGGAGAGAAAGAAGGAAAGAAAAAGGGAGAAAGAAAAAATAGAGAAGGAAGGGAGAGAAAGAAGGAAGAGAAGAAAAGAAGAGAAGGAAAAGAAAAGGAAGCAAAGGAAGAGAGAAAGAAGGAAAGAAGAGGAAACAGGAAGAGAAAGAAGGAGGAAGGAAGAGCAAAGAAAGAAAGAAAAAAGAAGGAAGAGAAGAAAAAGGAAGGAAAGAAGAGAAAGAAAAAAAGGAAAGAAAAAGGAAGACAAATAAGGAAAAGAGAAAGAAAGAAGCAAGCAAAGGCCGCCGGCGGGGGAGGACCATACCGTGGCCCTGGGAAGCCGCCGGTGGGTGGGGAGCAGACCCCAGCCCCGGAGGCTGATCCTGGCCCCGTGCTGGGAGGCCGAGGATTAGCCCAGCCCCGGCCCCGGGAAGGAGGTGGACGGTGGATGGGAGCCCGGGAGCCCGCCATGGCCGCAGCCACCTCTCTGCCCCGGCTGCGTGGGGCAGGCAGGCCCGCGCTCCGGACCCAAGCCTGAGCCTGCCTGTCCCACCCTGGGGGCACGGAGGGCCAGCCCAGAGGCCGGGCGCAGGCCGGGTCTGCCGCGGCAAAGCCGCAGCCCAGGGGGTTGGAGGGAGCAGCGGGAGCTGCCGGGCTGCGTGGGGGCCCCTTACTGCTGCGCGGGGGGTGCGACGGCCGCTGTGCGGCCGCGCGCCCGTGCAGCTTAGAGGGAACACTGGGCCTGAGCCCCCTGCCTGGGTGCCACACCCCATGGTAGATGCCCACTGGGCATTGATTCTGTGACTGCTAGGCTGTGCTGCCTTGATCCTAGGGCCACGTAGTGACTCTGTTATTGACTTCGTGCCATTGGGCTGTGCTGCCATGACCCCAGGGCTGTGATGGACCCTAGCCATTAGGCTATGCTCCCCTGACCCAGGGCTGTTTGTGGACCTTAAATGATAGTGTGTCCGTTGTAACAGCCCAGAGAAGGCATGGGAACTACTTAAAGCTGCAGATGACCGTTTCACCTGCGCCCCCCAGATTTTCTCCATCAGGGGATGACAGGGTGCTCTTAGCCAGCGACAGATGTTAAAAGGATTATCTTGCTAGCGAGCTCACAAGGAACAGTACTCAAATGTCTTCATGATAATAAAAGAGGTCACCTGGGTATCCAATAGGTTTGCTTTTTTTTTTTTTTTAATCTGAGTAAATGTTAAGGTAAATGTTCTTTCCTGTCTTACCTTTCAAGAGAGAAAGGCACCAGCAAGGTGAGGCAGAATTCCTTTGGAGGAAATGCCTTATTGACCCTGGAATTCATACAGATTGATTTGAAAGATCTGCTAGCAAAAATGCCATCTGGAAATTGGTATTTGCTGGTAGAATATGAAACCTCCTCCTCAAAGTATACGGTGGCATGACCACTGAAAGATAAAGGTATCGAAACAGTTACAGCTACTTTGATGAAACATGTAGTATTGCTGTTTGGCCCATCAAGCTGCATCTGCATTGATCAAAAGAAGGAATTTGAATCACAATTGTTACACAAGAACTCTAGATAATCAAGGTGAGAACCAGAGTAACGGTGGAGTGGAGAGATTTAACAGCACAGTTGATTCCATGCTTAGGCTCTTAAGTCAGCAAAGGCCAAGAAGCCTGGGATAAAAATGTCTTTTGTCATCTTCACCTACAACATCATCTGGGACTGAACTGTCTATTACTCTCCTGAGAGTTTTTTGGACTCCACAAACACATACTTCTTTGTGACTTGATGTTGAAGCAGCAAGAACTAGAAAGGCCTTCTGTATTTATCCTTCTGTATTTATAGAGGTGGATGATACTCTGGAGTCTTCTATCAGTGACCTGAGGACAGTATTCCAGAAGGTAGGACAGATGGGCCAGAGAGGAGTATGCCAGGCAGAAGATGCTGGAAAAAAGACTTGCACAGCCTCTCCTTCCTGGATGAATATATAACTGGAAACAAGCAGTATGGAAAAGTCCCAAACATACACCTCCGTGGAGGGGACCTTGCACAGTAATTGAAATACTAAACAACTTGTCCTTGCTGATACACAATGCAAGAACTTGCCTTGGGTGCCAGAATAGCCTCTTGTGAGTATGGCAGCTAGACAGACTCAGAGCAGCTCTGAAGCCCTCTCCACCGCAACCTCCAGTCCAGTGCTGAACACAGCTTAGCTGACTGAAAATTCTGGAGTTATGCCCCTAAGCCCTGCTTAAAACTATACCCTAACCTTAAAATAAACACCTCTAGAAGATCAGTGTAGATTGAACTTCCAGTAGAAAAGTAGCAGAATAGAATTTAGCGTGAGATCATCAGAAAGCTGCGATTAATAAATCTGTTAGTCTTTAAAAGTGCCACAAGACTCTTTTGTCTTTCTACAATAGACTAACGCGGCTACCCCTTTGGAATTTCCTTCCTAGTATCAATTAAAAAAAAAAAATCCCACTCCATTCATGAATTCCATTTGTTGGCTAAAACTATAGTCAGAATGTGAGTCGTGGCTCGTGATTGGGTCATAATGGCTAGTTTGAGGCCATTCAGAATCTGGGAGGACATCATATCTTCTTATTCTTAAAACCCATGGTTACCTGGAGTACAAAATAAGGAAATTGAACATCCAGCATGTAACACAGAGTGCGCTAGATACTGAAAGGGAGGCCATTGACAATAAGATTTTTGTTTTGTTTTGTTTTTTAAAATATTTCTTATGTAGAGTTAATTTTGAAGCAAGTCAGGGTTTCAGGATGTGTAAATTGATCTGTATTTGGCTGTTTTCAGTACTAAACATAGACCAGGATACAGAAATGTTCTTGAAAAAACAATTTATGGGTGAGACTGTCCTCAATTTCATAAAGAGTATAGAAACCATTCGTTTAGGCCCTGAATGCTTTGCCTTGTGACTCCTTTCATGTCTAGAGTAAAGCTCATCAGCTGTTTGCTAAGTCTTCTTCCCTTCATGCAGCAAATTAAAATTAACAAACAAAGCCAGCTTGTAGACTTTCCATTGTAGTTGCATTGAAGTATAAACAGACATGGCAAACATCAACGCACTTTTTCTTACTTGTTCAAACATTACAAATGGCATTGATCATCCTGGAGAATGAAATTTGGAAACTAAAAAGGAATTGAATACCAGAGTCAGTCAGGCAGAGGATGCATGAAAAGCTATTAGAGTCAATGTTAACCCTGCTACTCTGGTTTCCTCTACCAATGGCTTAAGCAAACAAGATACTTTGCTGAAGCAATGACGAAGAATATTTGTATAGCACAGAGAAATGAACTGCTTAGCACAGCAAACAGACTGTAAGGTCTAGTCTACATTACATAGTTAGGTCGACATAAG
This sequence comes from Pelusios castaneus, assembly GCA_007922175.1. Lineage (NCBI taxonomy): Eukaryota > Metazoa > Chordata > Testudines > Pelomedusidae > Pelusios > Pelusios castaneus. The sequence continues at coordinate 9,220,446 of ML685758.1, forward strand.
GCAGCTTACGCTGATCTAATAATGTCTGTGTCTACACTACCCAGTCCCTCCCGCTGACATAACTTGCCCGCTAAGTAACCTAATTGGCATAACACGTAATTTGACCTAGTAGCAATGTAGACACTGCTTTGCTCACATCAAATTCACTGACCTCTAGGATGTGTCCCACAATGCACTGCTCAACTCCACTGCCCAGCAGCCAGGTACGCAGGAGAACAGCCCCTCTCCTGTTAAAGGCCCAGGAACTTTTGAATTTCTATTTCCTGTTTTGTTCGGCATGGAGAGCTCACCTGCCCATCTGATCAGGACAGCTCCCAGACCTACGTACCTGGAGTACACAGGAGGTTGTGGATCTCCTGGGTCTGTGGGAAGAAGACGCTGTGCAGGTATAGTTCCAGTCCAGCCACCAAAATATGGATATATATGAGGAGATAGCTTGGGGTATGGGCACATGCTCTCTGGCACCCTGTTCTGCTTGGAGCAGGTGTAGAATTTGGGCCTCCACACAGTATTCCAGGTTCCCTGGGTGGCTCTTAATACTTCCCAGGTTCCGGCTTCCGGACTGGGCAGGAGGCAGTATCTCAGATGTGGGAGAGTAGCAACAGTACCCATGCAGGGAGAGGGAAGGGAAATGTGGTGGCTACAGGCCACCGCAAGTACCCCACCAGAACTGTCTCAGAAGAGGCTTGTAGTTTGAGAGGGGAACACTGGTCCCCTTCTACCAGATGACATCCGTGTTACAAAGGGGAGGTGGCATGGCTCCCTGGCCACCCCTGGTTCTGCTACAGGCTGTCTTTCCACTGTTGCAGATGACCCAGCACCACTGCTACCAGGCCATACTCACCATGGCTGGGCAGCAAACAGGATCAATGAATGCCTCATAGAAAGGAAAATGTTCTGCTTTCCACTTGTGTGGATTCAGGGGGGTGATTTTATAGAGCAACTAGGCAGTCACCCCTGAGTCTGGACTGACAATGTTTCCTTTGTGCTTTGCAGGCTTAACAGCTGAAAGTGTGGCCTTCAGCTCTTCCTCCACACCGGCAGAGAGACAGTTCCAGATAAGACGAAGGTGAAAGAGAATGCACCATGACATGTTTAATGAGAGATTGAATGCCTCTGGGACAGCAGACACCGAGCAGAGAGCATGGAGGATTGCTCTTTCAGAAAAAATGGACATGAATATTATGCACAGCAGAGCAGCCCAAGAGAGTGAGCGTGGCCCATAGCAGGAGGTGCTGGGGATTCAGAAGGAATAGACAGACATGTTGAGGTGTCTGGTTGACCTTCAGGAGAAACACTTTGAGGCTTGATTACCTCCCCGCCCCGCAGCCCCTGCAGAATGGCTTTCCAGCATTGCCATTCTCCCCTCCTCCCTCACATTCATTCCAATAAGTGTGGGGACCCAAGACAATATCCCTTCCACTCAACCCAAGGAAGAGTGCCAAGAATAACAACTGCACATACACCTTTGTGTTTTTAAAGAGAAGATGAATATCTTTCCCCCCTCCCAATTTTATTCCCCAACCTTTCCAAGGTTTAATTCTTTGTGAAATCTTTGTCTATACCTGTGTGCAATGAAAGTCCATTTCTTGAAAATGAAATAATCTTTATTAATTTAAATTGTGGTGGGAGTGAGGGGGAAGATGGGTGGCAGAAGGTGAAGAACAAGGAAACTGAGACCCAGGAGTGGGAGCTGTGGATACAACCCAGGAGTCCCAGTTCCCATCTCCTCCCTTCTCTAAGCAGTAGCCCACATTCCCCTCATCCATAGCAGCCATTGGTGATTTTGCGGTCCAGAAACAGTCTCTTTTCACAGTTTTCTGAATAGACCTATGTTCTTCAAGATGTATGCATCATGCACCTTCCTGGACTACCCCATGGTGATAACAGTAGAATGTCCCCAGTATTTTTAGTTGCTTCCCTTTGAGATGCCACACCTGTAAAATTTTGCTTCTGCAATATTCTCAGCATATTGGCTAATGTAAGACTTGCACAAACAACCTTCATCAGGTAGGATAAATTACAAAGGGATGCCTCAAATTTAGCACCAACTGGTATTAGAAAGTAAATTTCCTTCAAGACAGTATGAATTAGGTGCCTTTATGAGGTTTATAGCTGCCTGAGAGGAAATGGACTAGGTTCAGAGGACTTGAGCCCTGCACAGATACGAAAATGTGGAACCAGAACCGAACCGCACCCGCCCAATGTTAGTCTTTAGCCAATCCATAATCCATATGCCATGTTTTATGTGGATCCAGAACCACATCTGCAATTGAGCTTGGGCTCACAGTCAGCATTTCAGCATTTGATTGGCTCATTCGCCATATGGGTCGCACCCATTTTTTCTTTTTCTTCTTTGTGATTTGCTTGCTGTGCTGTCAATCAGATTTCCTTGGCCACCAATGAAATTTCTGATTGACAGCATGGCATATGAACAGCAAACAAGAAAAAGAAGAAGTGGGCAGGGAAGGCATGGGGTATGAGCCAATCAAAGGCCAGCATGCTAACTGACTGTGAGTGGTGGTGACTGTGACTGCTAACGGACTGTGAGTGGCAGACCATCAATCAGAGCTCAATTGGGATTGGCTGGAGCACTTCCTTGTTCCCCTGTGTGCAGCTGATGAGGCAGATTGTAGCAGCAGCTGCAGGGATTGATCATAAAAATAGAATCTGTAGCCATGGCCTATCGGCAACAATGGGGCTGCAGATATCAGCACCCGTTACCTGCGGATCTGAAGCAGATATCCGCGGATCTGCAGGGCTCTACAGAAGACCCCACTGGAGGCCTCATGGCCCTGAAAGTCCACCCCAGAAAAGGGCAGTAGAAAGGTCCTCCAAGATTCCTAGAGTGGCTATATGGAAAGCAGCCAATCAGGACTCTGCAGGCTAATATAAGAAGAGGTGAGGGGCCAGAGCGAGAGCAGTTTTGTGCTGGAGCGTGGCTGGTGTGATGGGTTGGCTGAAGGGAGCTACAGAACCACTAGGAGTAAGAAAGCACTCTGGGCTGGCTGCTTGGACTTCATCAGAAAAAGCCCTGAGGTAAGGTTGAAGAAGGTGTTGACCTGTGGGTAATTGGTTCAGGGAATCAGAGCAGTAAAATAGCTTAGTTAAAGGTATATGGTAGATGGCTACTATCTGTAGGATTCCTGGGCTGGGATCCAGGGTAGAGGTGAATCTGAGTCCCTGCTGTTAGCCACTGGCAAAATGGCCTTGACTTTAAAGCACCCCAGATGGGGAACTGAACTCTTCGAGTAGTCCAGCTGAGGTTAGAAAGGCAAAGAAAAGTGAAAAGTCTATAGGGAGGGATCCCTGGGGGATGTGGTCCTACACCAGGGCTGGGACTGCCTGGAGAACAGGTTCAATATGAGAGAAAGCATGCAGACACATGCACTTGAACCAGGGGCACTTGCAAGAGCTATTGCACTTCTTCAGAAGTATCTGATAATGACCACTCTGAGCAACTAAGATGGGCCAGTTCCAGTGTAGCAATTCCTGTGGATTTCTTGTGTCCACAAGTAGCTTTGTGTGTATAGTGTGGGATGAGCGTGGGCATCCTTAGGCACACAGATGACCTTCACTGAACAATCTAGTGATGTAATATGAAAACCAGAGATGGGCCCAAATCAACCCCTAAGATCTCTAAACTAGATCTGGATCAGATATGAAATACTAATATTAGATGAACTTCACCACTTATCTGTCCATTGGGCTGAGCCAAAATAGAGCAGTACCATTGGCTGCTTATTGGTAAATAAAATATGGACTCCTCTTTTTCTATAGTTAAGGTTCAACTTGATGTTAAATGAGACACACAGGTAGCCAATGGGAAAGAAAGTGCTTGAGAGGAAGACAAAATGTTCTTGTGTGCTGTAGTTCCTGCTTTCATTAAATGAGTCATGCCACAAATGTATGAGACTGACTCTTCAGGATCCAGCAACAAGTTTTGTTCAATAGAGGAAATCTTTTCTTTTAAAAAAAAAAAAAAAAAAAAAAAAGTTTAACTAATGATTGGCCTGAACTTCAAAGAGCAGATCAAATATCCATTTTTGTGTGTACCTCCTCAAATTATCTTCCCTTGAGCTGCACCTAGCAATATAGTTTAATGCAATTTTTAATGAAGCTTTTTGTCTTCAAATGGAGAGATGTCACAGCTGTGACGTTGGGGGTGCTTGGATCCCTAGAGGGTAACCAGCCATCCTGTATTTCAAGGAACATAACTTATTTGGTTTGTAGCATCCCATGCCCAGTGTTCAATAAGCAGCTATTGAGAAGCATTTAATCAGATAAAAAGTATGGGCCAAATCCCAAGATGTAAATTTCATAGGTCCATTGAAATTAATGGTGTTCTGCTGATGTAAACTAGCAGAGCATTTGGCTTGGGTTTAAGCCAATAATTGCAAAAAACCCCCCATATTTGGATACAATGTGAGATTTTACACATCATGAGGTCCTGTCCCTTAGAATGAACTTTATCCTGTGATCTTCCTTTCCCCAAACAGATCTTTATTGTCCAAAAAATGTAGACAGTCACCCCAGATGCAGGGATTTAATTTGGATTCAGACCTACAAATAACATGATAGCCATTCAGATTGGGTCAGATGTACTGCTGAGGATTTAAATAGGACACAACAGCCATCTATAACTTCCTTGATCCATGACAGCCATAAAAAAATTAATAATAGCACTCACTGTATATAGTTTGCTTCATCAAAAGCCTCATGTGATCCCTGTGAGTGCTATCTAGACCTCAGTGGCCAATGTATACACAGCAAGTGAGACAAGCATATTGCAGATATAAAAGAATGGAGTTTCCATGTCACAGATCTTGGCAGGGATAAAGGTCTGTTTCACTTGATAAAATCAAGTGGCAGCTCTTGCTTGAGGGCCAAATCTGGTAGCAGCTGTTCCTCACATGAGTAGTTGCACTAACATCTAATAATTCTCTTGGTTATGTAAGGAGGAGTAGCTTCAATATGCCAGACATTCCCAAAATCATTAGCATAGTATGTAACTGTTCTACCTCTCTTAACACAATTAATCGTAATGAAGGGCCTAGACAGTATGAATGATCTTTCTTTGATTATTCATTTAGCCCTGGTTTTGGTAAAATAATTAAAAGAAATGATTTAAGATTAAATTAAAATCTCAGCAAGAATCTGATTGATCCCCAAAGACTGAGCATTCTCATGATCCACAGCATATAGAAAATAATTGTAGTCTTGGAAAAATGTATGAATTTTGTGTAATGTCAAAAATAATGAAAATTTCTAAACCTAGACTTGTGAGGAAGGTGGCTGTAATTAATACTGCTGTAATCTATTTCCAATGGAAATTATCACAAGTGAGATAATGGGATGGACATTACAAAAGCTAACTGTGTGTGGGCAGGAGGTCTGTTTTCACTTGTTCACATGATGAATGGCTTCTTGCTTGGGTTAGTGAGGACTTTTGTTACAGGCTGTAGGAGCTGATTTACTAATGTCAATACTTTCTCCGCCAACACCTATACATCTTAAATAGGTTCACTGGACCCTAAACTAAGGGACAATAACTCTGCCTCGGGTTGATACACTCTGAAATTGAACTTTCACAGTGAACTAGAATAAAGAGATGCAATTACCCACATATAACATCAGTAGATGTTATATAAGGCTAGGTCCTGACCGCAGAGTGCAGCTCCCAGCCAGAGATCCCTGAGCTGGCTAAGCTCCTTGCCTGTGAAGGACTATTTAAACACTGAGCTAAAGGCCTCAGCTTGCAGCAACTGGAGCTCCCTGGCAGTTACTTGTATTCTCAATTTCTCTGCTCAGTGTCCCCTATCTGGCTTGTAACCCTCCCCATCCCTGATTTATCATTTGTTGCCCCCCAATCTTACTCGAATCCTGCGTTTAATAGCTCTTTCCCCTTAGGCTTGGGGAGGAACCTTCAGATGCAGGCGGGTTTGTGCCTACCTGCCTCCCCCTGGGATTTCAATACGTACCTGTAATCAACTCCTTCCATGCCTCCCTCTGCTGGATCGAAACACTAATGCAGGAGGTGGCAGGAGCTCATGAAGGTAGTGGTGGCAAGGGTTCCCTGTCCAATGATGCATCCTTCACCCACGTTTTACGCAGCCCCTATTTGGGAACAAGGTGTCTTCATCAAACTTATTTCTTGTTAATCGTAAATTGAAATAATTGTCAGGTAAACCTTTTACATTTATGCAGATCAGCCAATTAAACATTTTGCTTTAAGTGTTCCACATGGAGCAGCACAAAACCTGGCAGCTATATTTATACGTACATGCTTTTGATCTGTTTATGAAACCATGCTGTGCTGTTCTGCAGCTCTGTTTCTTGGAAACTAAATGTCACCTAGACCAACTTATAGGCTTTTTATTATTTTTAAGATTAAAAAAAAAAAGCACCCTTGAACAAGATTCTAAAGAATATACTTTAGACTCCTGGCTCCAAGGTCAAATATGTCCTTATTTCCACCTCTTTTAATGCAGTGATTTCAAGGTCAAGTCATGAGATGTAAATTAGATAAAAATTGTGACCTTGAATCAGGTTACCAAGAAATTACCAATATCTTAAATAGACTATTAACTTAAGAATCCTTCTCCTTTAAATGGAGAACAAACCTGGCACAGATTTCCAAACCAGTATCTTCATTTTTGTTCTCTACCTTTTTAAAGAGGGACTGGGGAAATAATTCACAAAGAATTAAGTCTTTTTGCCCAGCATGTTTTCTTATACCAAAAGGGATCCATGCTACAGCTGGGCAAATGATTTAATTTTTTTAGTTCACTGCCAGTTTAAAAAAAAAAAAAAACTGAAGAAAAAAAGTTGATCTAAATCAAATAGGAACTGATCTTTAAAAAAGATTTATCTTTTGGTGAATCAAAAAGCAGGCAAAATCCAACAAAACAATGCATTTGACCGAAATGAGGCCTTTTTTTAAATAAAAGGAAAGGAAACACAGAACTATACTCACAAGACTGTTAGTGTCCCCTTATAACCAATAATGCAATGATTATGGTGCTCCCCTGGGATGGAGGAGACTGAGGTTTGAATCCTCGTTCTTGGAGGAGGGAAATGAACCCAGGTCTCCCACATTCTAAGAGAAATACTCTAATTTACTATGGCATATTCTGGAATAGAGTGTTTCTCTCTTTCATTGAAGCTGTTCCACTTAGTAGAATAAATTAATATCCATTGGGGCAGGAACTTGGGTGTCCCTCCTCCCAGCTGAGTGCTCAAACTAATAGGTTACAGAGTTGCTTGCTCCTTCTCTGGCCCAATGAATATTTAATTCATGAGACAAAATGAAACAGCTTCAACAGGAGAGATTCAGAGACCTTCCCTATCAAATACCCGATAGCCCAATGGTTCGGGTAGGGATTCCATCCATATCCCAAGTGAGTCTCTGAACTACTGAGCTATTGGGTATTAGGGAGCACCAGGCCTGCCAGAAACTTTTTTGACTAAAACTTTCACAAATTTGTGAATAGTTATGGTCAATCTGAAGCTGCACTTCTTTTTCAGTGAATTTGTCTTAAAAAAAAAAAATACATCATGCAGTACTACCACTGGAGCCATGTATAGGATGGAAAAGAATGTACCCCCCACTCTCGTACAGCAGAGCCTAACATGAGTCTAGCATATGATGGTCCCCTTTGTGATCTGGACTGGTGTATAGCTGTCATCCCAATCCCTCACTCCTGGATCCTGTCTTGCACTTGCTCCACTATGTGAACCCCCACTTTTTTTTTCAATTGCTTTGAGTTTTTAATGCATAAAACAGCAGCCCAGTGGAAATCAAGCTCCGTTTTCCACGTCATCCCTGAATGGATTACACAGTCACTCTCAGATTGGCTTTTGTTTGATGTTTTTAGTCTTCCTTTCTCTCTCCCTCCCTTAGATGTGACAAATTGGCACAATGTGAAATATCCACTGGGTGTCATCAAATTATCATATAGCACAAGCAGTCTAGCAGTGTCCCAGCTTTGTATTACACATTCTACAGGTGTTGCCTCACACACTTTTTTTTCAGAGCTTCAGGAGTGTTGAAATTCAGAGGCTTATTTAAGGATACTTTGATCTGACTCCTTATTAAATCCTGTGGCAATGTGTGATACTTTAAAAGAGCTAATAGGCCTGTCTTCGCTACTTCAAGAAAGAAATGTCACCATTAGTCAGAGCTAACAGTCGGCTTTCCAGGTACATTTCACACATTCATAGCATAGAAAAATTCCCCAAAGACACCATCACCTTTGTAAACAGGGCTAGCCAGGATGGTAGATTATATGCTGTTGATGCTGTGCATTTGGTGTATAACTGAAAACCTTCACAAAAGCAATGCCTAATTTAGTCACCATCTCAAGGATGATTTGGAAAAGGATGTAATGACTTCGAGTCCTCTGAATAGTGAGGATCAAGCTTAAACTTCACTGCCTACAGTATTTTCCTTGGTGACCTGGGCAGAATGTTCTGATAAAATGAAAATTTCATATGCACTTTCTGCTTCTGAGAGAGGCTATTTTGTGGTTACAGGAATTTCAAGGTTCAAGTATCAAAGATTAAAGGCAAATTTAACATTGGAAATGGGCCAACTTTTAGGTTCAGGTTTCTCTTGGCCAAATTTCTTAAACCATAGAAATGTTGTTAGAGTTGGTTCAGTCTCTGGATTAGTCAGTATTACAGGTTGGCTGGAGAGAAAACACAGAACCTTGTGGGATTTTCTCCCACGAAAGCTCATGCGATAAATAAATCTGTTAGTCTTTAAAAGTGCCACAGGACTCTGCTGTTTTTTAAGCTTCCCAAGCACTGATTTCAGCTGGAGCCTGCTGAGGCTTCTGGGCTTGCTCCTATTCATGAATAGTCATTCCTTGTAACAGAGGTATACGACTCCTGAATCTTAAAGGGGTCGATAAGGAGAGCCAATGAGCTCTGGAACGCTGAGTAGGCTGTCAAGAGTCAGTGGACAGGGATTGAAAACTGCTGAAACAGCTTAACCTGCCTGCACTGTGCTTCAGAAAGATGACCTCTGTTTTTGGGAATGGGAGGCAGCTGTGAGACAGTTTTACTCCAGCAACTAAGATGACTGAAAGCCTGTTTTCAGTCTCCTGGTCTCAATTTTCATGCCCTTGTAGAGAAGAAACTCTGTAGGAACGTGTATGTTTTCAACCTTGAGATGGCTGGCAAGACAACCCTGAGAGAAGAAAGAATTTTGGACATGGTGTTTTGTCTTTTTAAAGGACTGTAATAACTTCGTCTAATTCTAGTTGTTGGATTTAGTGTGGTGGCGGCTGAGTGGCGCGTAGTGGCATACAGGTCAGACTGGGTGACCTGCTGGTCCCTTCTAGCCTTGTATTCTGTGACTCTTGCTCTGTTTTTCACAGAAGAAATCAAGACATGGTAGATTGTCTTGACTTGGATCTAGTCTCAAAGGGACATATCCAGATAGTTTCAGTGAGACACAGTGGCCTTGGAAAGGCAGTAGAGGACTTGGGCGCGATGGTTGGTCTACTGCCTTCATTCAGGGCCTAAGACCAGAACATCAAGTAGTGGGTAGTAGGAGCTGCTCTTTGCACTGACACACGAGTAGGGGTCTTCTCAGTCACAATCCCACACTGACATTGCATCATGTCATGAGTATCGGCACACCCATACCAGTAACATGACATACCTGTCCTGAGGATGATAAACATCTATTACATATAAGTTCCAGAGGAGTAGTTGAGCATTTTTAAAATTACCTATCCCAGATAAATTTCATCCAAGAGACCTAAGAGTTTTCTGAGGGGATCTCTGGCCTGATTACATCAATTTTTAAAAATGCTTGGACTATCAGTAAAATTTATGAAGATTAAAAGGGCTAATGTTGTGTCAATATTTTAAAAGGGCAAATGTGGTGACTGGTTAATTGTAGGCTGACTACTCGGGCATCAATCTTGAGCGAAATAATGGAAAAGCTGATACAGGAATCAACTGAAAGAATTAAAGGATGGGAATATAACTAAAGCCATTTAACATGTGAAAAATTAAGACTGTACAAGGGCACATTAAGCGGATTAAGAACTGGCTAATTGACAAATCTCAAAGCAGCTGTCAGTGGGGATATAATAATTGAATAGGGGTGTTACTAGTGGGGTTTGGTGGAAATCTGTTCTAGGCCCAGTGCATATTAACATTTGTATCAAAGATCTGGAAGTAAAATAGAAAATCACTGCTGATAAAAGGTGTGGATGACAGAGATCGGCAGAACAGTAACTAGTGATCAGACATGGTTGTTGTAAAGCATGATTTGGGTCATTTGGTAGGCTAGGCCTATTCAGACTGTATTTTAATGCAGCCAAAAGCAAGCTAAGAAATGTGGATGCCCAGAATGCAGGCCCTACCTTCAGAAAGGGTGACTTTGCCATGGAAAACTGACTCCACAGTGCAACAGCTTCAACAGGAAAGACTGATGGAGCTCCACATCTGTATATTCCATAGCCCAATGGTTAGGGCACTCACCTGAGACATGGCAAATCCCTTCTCCTGACTAGATGGAGCGGGGACTTGAACTGAGTGTGTCCCACATCCCACTGAGTACCCTAACCACTAGGCTAAAAGTAATAAAAGAGGTGGTCTTTTTTCCCTCCTGGACCCACTGCACAATCCAGGTTTCTTGCAAAAAATGTTGTAGGTGCATAACTCCAAAGGAAGTCCCCAGCTGTAAACTGCTAGTGGAGATAAATACCTCCCTTCAGTCCAGACTTAAATGCCTCTCTCCATGGATGGGGCTGCATTTAACATCTTGCCAGCATCTCCTGCCTCTTTCCCCATTCACTGTATAGGAAGCCTGAGTGAGGAACATAGGCTTCCTACACAATTTGAATTGTAGTGTGTTCCTATGGTTTTTTCTAGGTATTTAAATAACTTTGTGAATTTAGGCCTCTGTGGCACAGTTCTCCACTTGTGTAATGAGAATCATAGCATTTTATCCCACAGAGATGTTGTAGGAGATAAGTATATTATAGATTGTGAGGTGTTCAGATGCTACAGGAATAAGGGCCACATACAAGTGGTTCCCAATCTTTTCAGTAACAGGCACATTTCAATGAGACAAACAATTCCACGGTATGCTCACTTTCTTCCGCTGAACTGATTGCTCATAGATGTCACAATTACTCACATTTACTGTGGCTACCGTCTTACCAAAGAGGTTTGCAACCTAGTGCATACAACAAGTTAAAGAAGGATCAAATGCATTAATGTTTCAAATCCAACACAAAAAATATACACGTCCTCTCAATTTTGCCCTTTCGACACCTTCATTTATAATGTTCACGTTTTAGAATCACAAAACTGATATCTCGTTTTTAATTTAATGATTAATTTTCATGAGTTTTGCGTTGTAATTTTTGGTTGGAGAGAATATTGTTTAGGATGAAATCATGTTTGTTTTACATCGGTTTTCATTACCTTTGTACAAAATTTCACGGCACACTTGGACAGTTCTTGAAGCTCACCAGCGTGCTGTGGCACATAGGTTGAAAACAACTGCTATTTGACTTGAATTGGCTGTATAATTTACTATCTTTCTACTCCAGACTGATAAGAAGTTTCTGACAATTGTACTGGCTCATCACTGATCGAATTGAGGGAGCTTTAGTAATAGTCAGGATCTCGAGTCTCACTTGGAGTGAGACTTACTGGTAGTGTAGCAATACTGATGAGCAGGAAAAGGACATAAAGATACTTAGTAATATCAACGGAACATTATTTAATCCTTACTAATTCTCAGTGATTGCAATCACTTCTCGATGCACATAAATATAATTTCCTCCAATATATTTGCAAAGCTGGAGGAAGATGCCCTCATTCTGCATTCATTTAAAGTAGTTTTAAAAGCAAATGCATCTTGTGTCAAAGGATTTCAAAAATCTCACTCCTAACTTTTTTGAAATCTCTGTGTCCCAAATGGACAGTGCTGAATCTGCCTGTGTGTGTGCCTTGTGCACAATCTCTGAATTTGTTACTGACTTTTAGCCCTGGGTTAACTGAAGTTTAACAGCACTTCATTTTGCCTAGTCACCTTTGATAATGGTGGTTCTCTGTGGAATAAGCTACTGGTGGGCGCAGACTGATTGCAGTCTCTGTGCTTGCTTTATATGTCTGTAAGCAAACAACACTTATTTGCACCATTTTCCCAACAGCCGAATGTACTCAAGATTTAATTTCTTAAACACTAAGGAAGGGAGAGGACTGCTTGAAGCTCCACAGGTCTGAAAATGGATAAGTCGACTTAATAACTTAATGCTTAAGTCGACCTTTTAAGTTGATTTAAGCCAATGGAGATCAGGAGTAGCCCTAAGTCGACCTAGGGCTAGGGGGAGCCTCCGGGAAAAGGAGCCCATCCCTGCGGGGAGCCAGAGCCAGCTGCTCACTGGGGAAGGAAGCCATGCATGGATCCTTTGTCCCCGGTGGGAGCCCCGGCTCCCTTCTTGGCAGGGAGCCGTGGCTCCCTTGTCCTGGGAACTGTGGAGCCAAGGCTCCCTTGGAGCCTTGGCTCTCTGATGACCTAGCCAGTCAACTTAGAGAGTCAAGTGTAGACTCTCTAAGTCGACTTAACAAAGTTGACTTAACTTTGTAAGTGTAGACATAGCCTAAGTGAGGAGAGGTTTGCTGTCCAAGGCTGGAGAGAGTGAGGGATCATCTTGAAGTATAGACTGTAGATCTTTGTATGATTTGATCTGTGATGTGTTGCAGAGGTTTGTTTTGGGGGATGTAGGTGATGGAGAATAATAGTAATTTATAATCAGAGCCATCCAATAACTCATTTTACCTCCAAACTCCAGCTCTCTTCACTGGCTCTTCCCTTACAGAATGAGCTATTGAAATCAATGTGATTCTTTCCAGTGACTTCACTAACTTTGCATCAGGCCCCAAAAGCCCAAGAAAAATAAATGGATCTTTTTCAGCATGGTTTAAAAGACATGCGGAGTATTGTAAAATGACAAAGTTTTTTGTTTGTTGGATGACAAACTGAGACTTAATGATCAATAAGTCTTATTGGCAACATGGCTGAAACTTTTTCCTTACAACAAACTTCTTTTTCCCCAGGGAAAAACTGATTAACAAATAGTTATAGGTAAGGCCCTTCCTTAGATTGCAGTATTGCAGATCCCTCACTATTGGGCTTCCATTGCAATGTTTCAACCACCTGAGACTGACTGCAACCAGAGCTCCTGCTTGGCAGTTCCTAGCAGCGGGTGGCTGGGGCTCCTGCTGTTAGATCCGTGCATGGCGGGTTCCTTCTGTCAGTCCCGAGCAGCTGGTGACAAGTGCTCCCACTGTGAGTCCCGCCTATTAATGATGTAATATAGTTGCAGCAAAATATCTGGTTATCAAAATGTAGCAGACATAACAAAAGTTGTGTTAATATTGTTCCAGTATATTTTTCTTAAACACATCAGTCTTCTCTGGCTTTTCCAAATTACCACAATTAATAAAGGTCCATTATTACTTTTCTGCAGTCTTCCATGTCTTGTCCACAACTCAGCCGCAATTATTTGACAATCATGCCTGCAATTTAAGTAGGCCCTTAATTATGGGAAATTTTATAAATTACCTGCATGAAATGAAAATGATTTGTTCTCAATTTTCAGTATTCTGTGCACATAAATCAGAACAAATGGACAGATGTTTAGAAGAGCCCCATCTGGTCTGGATTCACTGACCAAAGAAAAGTAAGGCAGGTGGTACAATTTTTCCATTCATTACACATAAAGAACATAATTCGTTCCAAGAATCTGCTTTAATACTCTTTCCAATATATTTTTTCATTCTGCTGAAATCTTATTGTTGAGTTTGACGTCATATAATCGGTCATCATCACAATTTTACCATGGCAACCCATTATCCTACACAGCCATGTAAAATACACATGAATATGACACTGTCCCTATGCATATGAAGTTTTAATTTAGATTGGTGTTCAGTTCTGACAAGTGATGAAGTGCAGTCACAAACCGGCCCTGACTTTGAGTGTGGCGTGAGATGTATATTGTTTGTTCTTCCAGGGTCAAGGCACTTTAAGCCAATAAGTGGCGTGCTGGGCCTAGAGGTCTTGGAGAACATTGTGATGCATTTCAGCTTTAACTCTGAATTACCTTTCATTCTTCAATGTTATAACAATACTGTAATGTAGTTGTTTGTGGAGGATCTTGGTAAAAGGAGAAACAAAAAGGCTTCCTGGTATCACTGTCCAGATTTTCAACAAGGCTTGACTCTATTGAATAAGGGCCCAATTTGGAGCTGTTGAGTACTTCAGAAAAATCTGACTGTCATCTAGGTGCCTAAATGAGATCCGAGTTAATTTTTATAACCTGACTACTGTGTTGGGTTTATTCTGTGGACTAAAATGTAACTCACCAGTATAAAACAAGGGCCAAATCCTAGAAATAAAGTCCCTGAAAAAGGACTTGGACTCCCTCCAAAATAGCTGAGTGATGGAATCCAGTCGGCTATGTCTGTGCAAATGGTTAGTACTACAGGCCAGGGGAAGAGAGACAGGATGGTCTGGTCTCCTCTCCACAGGCTTCTGTGCCTTTGTGTTTGTGCACATTTCAGATGCTGTTGTGGACAGCTGAAATTCCCTGTGGCACAGAGAAGTTGCTAAATCCCTTTGTATAAGGTCAGAGATTATGTGCCTTCACGTCTGACCTTAAGCTTTGAAATTGATTGTGGTTCTCACTTGACTTTCAGAGTCCAAGACCTACATTTTGCCATGATGGCCCAATTGGTTCTTGCTGAAGTCAAGGGAAAGGGCACTTTATTTTCACCTCGCTGACTGGTAGGTTCTCTTTGCTCTTGCAATTGAGGAATAACAGTTTTAAACCAAACGGCTCTTAATTGTATAAACACTGTATACCTCAAAAGGAAAAGAATTGTGCTGAAAATTATAATCATCAGATGACATAGCCAGTAGGGAGACTTTTTCCTCCCCATTATAGTTATTTATGAGGTGAGACTCTAAAAATTGACTGGTAGACATTGTATGTCATGTGTTGTATACGTGGTTGTTTAACAGATTTATCCACTTAATGATAGTTCTGCCAAGCCCACATTTCTCCAGCTTACTTATCAGAATGTCATGTGGTACTGTCAAAAGCCTTGTTGAAGTTCAGGTATATATGCCCACCACACTTCCCCCATCCACCAAATCAATTACCCTATCAAAGAGAGACATCAGGTTGGTTTGGCATGATTTGTTCTTGGTAAATTCATTCTGCCTGCTAGTTATTTGCAAATTGAATGTTTTATACATTGCTCTAATAGCTTCCTAGGTAGCAAAATCAGGCTGACTGGTCTATAGTTCCCCAGAACCTCATTTTTCCCCTTTGTAAAGATGAACACTACGTTTGCTCTTCTCCAGTGTTCTGGGACCTGTGCAGTGATGCTGAGATTTCTTCAGCTAATTCCTTTAGTACCCTTGGGTGAATAGCATCAAGCCCCATTGATTTGAATTAATCTCTTTTGAGGGCACCCTTCAGCTGCTTTGCACTGCAAATGTTACAGGATTAAATTTCCACTGCAAATAGTAGTCTGTTGCTTACAAAACCAAGCTAATTCAGTGTTAAGATTGACTATGCTGTGCCCAGACCAACAGGTCAGATTCACAGACTACATTGATAACAATGAATAGAATTTGGCCCTAGAAAATTACAAGGTATTGTAAATACAAGAAAAACTAGTGGTCATCAATAGTTTCTAAAGGGCCTTAAGTACAATTTCCAGCCACCCATTACCTCACTTTACACGAGCATGGCTGCATGTTTTATTATAAACACTTTTGAAGGCAAAAAAATACACTTCACAGTTTAGCATGATAATTGCCTCCCATCTTGCAAAGAGAAAGGGCTACAGATTTCCTTTGGCATGTTGCATGATCTCACATTTACTACAGCTTCTTGTACAGATATCATTTCATCCATCAGAAAGTATTCGTACAGTTCTCTTGCCTCTCCTTTTTCAATAACTTTTGAAATTCTTGCTAAATCAGTCTCTCACCACTACCACATTCTGCTGGAGCCCTGAATATCACATTAAAAATACATGGCTGACTGCAGTCCAGTTGCCTCATCTCAAAGGCCTCCGGAGTATTATGGCTGCAGTAGCATTATTCTTATGATACATTGTAAACCCATATGATTTATGTACCTATAAACACAGACACATATTTAATGGTCTCTTAATGGAACAGAAGGGGAATGGGAATGGAAGTGGTAACATCTAAAAGTGGGTAGGCAAAAATAAGATGTTAAGAGTCACTTTACAGCATTTGGTAAAGTCCATTGTATCTCACAAAAATACGGTAGGATTTGCCTTAATATTAAATAAGTATTAGAACATTACTAACCTATCACAGATCCACAACTTCTGTGCTACACCACAGCTTTTAAACAGTTGCTTGGATTTATGGTACTTGCTCAGTGTGCCAAACTCCTAGGCTGCCAGTTGGCTTAAGGGTTAGCCATGCAGTCTCAACATCTCCGAACTCCAGTCCTCCTCCTCCTTCCTGTGAGCTCTGTTCAGTGAGTACAATTGAGAGAGACTCCACTACAGAGGATTTTGCCTTCTTCAGGGATCAATGTATCTCAGCAAGTATTTGTTGTGAGAGAGGAGGCAATCTTTTCAAAATAAGGTCACAATTTATTAGTTACCTGACCTACAGATTCTTAGGTTATTGCAGAGAGCCACCCCCACTTTTAAAAGTGGAAGAAATATAACAGCATACTTTTTAACATGGGCATCATTGGGGAAGGAGGGGGGGGCAGGGAGCCATGTTGTGTCTGCCACAAAATGCAAGCCTCAAGCAGGCCTGGAGCAGGCAGGGCTGTGCTTTGTAGTGGGGGAGCTGATCATCATGAGGCCGTGAGACCCTGCCTCCTGCTCCTCCTATGTCCCCAGAAGCCCCACTCTATGCCCAGGCCAGAAGTCAGAGCCGGGTCTTGCTAAGAATTGCCCAGCAAACCTATGCCACTGTGGGGACCCTGGAACCTCCACCTGCCGTGGGTGAGGGGGCTAGGGTACCAGAGAGCAGCCTTGGCTCATGTTTTCACCTTATGGATGGTGCAGAGCCACAGGGGAAGATTGGGGGGGGGGAAGGGGGAGCACAGAGGGTGGTGGGATCTTGTGCCCCTCCCCAACTTCTGAAGTTCCAAAGCTCCTTAGTTACCATAGAGAGAGAGAGTATGTCTTTAACCTCAGTCCTGCCTAAAGCCATGGCTCCAATGAGCCATGCTGCTCTAGTAAACATCTTGGTTTCCTTTCTCTGTGTTTCTTTGTGTCTCAATCCCAGATGTGAGCTGCTGTCTCTCCCGCCCACCCCCAAGCCATTTCTTAACATAGCCACCTTTGTTTTCCAGATCAGGGCCTTGACTTCACGCGTGAGGTGGTGGTGGGGTGGTAGGGTGTGAATGTCCCAGCCAATGGGTTCCCCATTGTCTTTTCAGATTCTCCGTTGACAAGGGTTGGTTTTAGCCACTCCCTGACAACCCCTTCAGACCTCCCTAAATGAGTACAGACTCCTTATGACTCCTGCTTTGCCCCAGGAGTATTTTAATCCTTTGGCACCCACTGGTAGCAATCCCAAGTCAAGTAAATCATGGCTGTGCGTATAATTAATACAGAAAACTTCTGGTTTGTCACACTTGTGTATAAATGTCTGAGCACATCTACTCTGAACTAGGTATTTCTAGAAGCCAGAACAGACTCAGAATTAGGTGTTTCTGTGTTCAAAATTACCAACACAAAGCTGCTGTCCTGCCCTGACAAAAATGACTCATGATCACTTGCTAAAAAATTAAAGTCTAGATTGTCTTCTGCCTTGTGCCTAGTACAGTCAACTGCATAGTGAACATAAAATACCACAGGACTGGTTTTTAGGGTAAAATCCTGGGTAGGGAAGGTGGGCTAAAGCCAACTTTGGACGTCCGACGTTCTGGGACTACTTGTGGTCCACCTGCTCCCTGGTGGAAGTTGGAGCAGTCCAGACAACTTTTGCCCTCTCCTCACCCCCTCTCATTTGCTGCAGCTTCTCTTTTTTGTTTCCTGGAGGCCCAGCACATCACCAGACCAAAAATGCAATGCTGATACTAGAGAAGATGGTTTGTATTAAATCTTCTTTGGGAGAGGCAGACCTAGCACAGAACTTCATTCACCTGTTAAAAGTTTTGATGTGATGCATCTGTTAAAGTTCACATGTGTTTCTAGGCATGCAAAAGTTCATTATGGGAAAAATTAACTTACAGATTCTCAGAGGAGGCTGCACAGCGGAAAAGTCATTTCCATAAAGTTGTCCATGAAAGGAAATAATGTGATTGCCAGCCAATGTAAATGCCGGCAGTGGAGTAAGACCGCAGAACACTCTATTGCAGGGAGTCCCAGATGTTTTCAGCTCACAGTGACATGTTGCCTTGGGCTTGTCTTCACTGATGGCGGCAAGTTCGCCACCATCAGATCCGTCTCCCTAATTGACTGATCAGGCCTGTGAAGCCCCTCTCAGCTGATCAAGAAGCAGATGATGTAAGACCACCCCTGCAGAGGGAGCAGTGCTGAGTTGGAGCGAAGAGAGTGCAGTAAGTAGGCGGTGGGCAATTGGAGGGAGATACACAAGGTATCTCCCGGCGATTGCCACTGAAATCGCGTGGCAGTATAGGCCAGGGCCTTGGCAGAAAAATTACTGAGGCCCCGTGAGAAAGCAAAATGCTTGGCTTTTGCATTCACACAGTAAGAAGCTGCTTTATAAGGTCCATGTTAGACTCTAGCAGAGACTCTATGGATATCTTTTTGTGCTATTTGAGTCATGTGTTGAGAAGCAGCTGCACCCTCCTGGCCAAACACGACAACCTTCCTTTCCTCTAAAGCACTTTCATTGATAATCATTGGCTATAGTGGTCCTTTTGGATAATGGCAAAACTTCACAAAGTTGAAGGGAGAAATCAAATATCTTAAACACTTTATTATTAAAAAAAAAAAAAAAAAAAAAAAGCCAACCGAACCCCAATATTGTGAGATTCGTGCTCAAATTGTAAGAAGTGCCCACACTGACCATATACATAGTCGTGTGGGTACTATTAAAATAAATGTATAAAAATCTTTTCCTCCTCTGTGTGTTCTTCATGAATGTTTGAATGGTTGAGTTTCACCATGTGTGTATATATATGCTCACGCAGAGTCAGTCTTGCACACCTATGGAGTCATACGGGAAGTATCAAAAGCCCTTCCAAGAAAATATTCTCCTTCCAGCTAGTTTAAAGGCCTGGCACTGAGGTGGTGACCAGAATCCCATGAATTTTGGTATCCCTTCCACTGACGGTTCATATGGCTGTGCATTTCATAGCCTTTATTGCTGGGTAAGGACTCATCCCTTACCCTGGTAAGTCTAGTCAAGCATCTTCCGGCATCTCCTCCCATTTTACAAATAGGCTAATTGGGAGGATGAACAATAACAGAGCAGGCAGTGGTGGGACTAGATCCCAGGCCCTTAGCATGGCAATTATGATGCTGTTAAATAGCCATATGAGAGTAAGACCAGCCTGCCTTTAAAAGTTAGGCTGACGTAGGTATGGCATTCAGAGTATGAAAAATTCAGTCTTTAGTACTACAGCTATGCCACCCTACCTCCTAGTGTAGACGGGGGGCTAACTTGATGGAAGAGTTATTCCATCAGACTAGTACCTTCAGTCGAAGAGGTGGATCGCCTACAGGGAAGGGAAAACACCCTCTCCTCATCATTTGGATATGCCTAAACTATCGTGCTGCAGTGCCAGAGCTGCACCCCTGTTTTGTAGACATGGCCTAAGGTCAGCAAACTTTATTTTCACTTCCAGACTAGAATTTTGACCTGTTCTGGAAAAGCAAATGCAGTAGTCCACTGCACCATGCAAATCACCCTTTAGTCATTCCATTATATCTTGTTGGTTTTTGCCATTGTGTTGAGACAGTTAGTTAGTGCTAAAGGAGACTCGTATTTACTGAAACACTTGATTTCATCAATGGCATTTGAAAGACAAGGTGCGTTCTTTTGTCTTTATAGTCCTCTTTTGTCTTTATAGTCCTCTTTTTCTGTATACATGATGTTGAACTGAGAAACACAGCTTTAGAATGCCACGTGGGGTACCCAGAAACACAGAAGTACTGTACAGCTAACTTTCATTGATCAAAACAAATGGATTACAGAATAGTGTGGGCTGAATACATCATTTTACAACTGTAGGCCTATGGTGTTTACTGAGTTCTTAAAGTCATGCATTTCAAAATTGTTGAAGGGTTAACATTTCACTTTTAAAAGGCAGAGTAAATTAAATGTGCAATGCTTGCTATTGGTTTGTTATCTAAGTGCTTCACAGACCACCAAGACTGTGTCTGTCGTAGAAAGAAACACTTTTCATTCGCTTTTTAGGCTTTTATGAAAGCTCCTCAAGGTTGAGACTCGGGGATGAAGATTAATGACGCTGCTTGCTGGTACTTTATGAAAACCTCCATAGAAAAGGCAATGCCTCTTAAGATTTTTAGATCTACAGCCCAGAGTTTCCAAATGATAACCTGCTTAGCAATTTTTTTTATATGTATGGCATTTTTTCCTTCACACCGTTGGTTTGCTTCTAAAATAGACTTCTCAGAACTGGGCCGAGGAAGGGCTGTGGCAACGCTATTTACAGTGACCTGGTCAAGTATTAATTTAAATCTTCTTTTTATTAAAACATAATATGGGAGAGGAAATCAAATCAGTAAAAGTGACTTTGTGATGACACATCTGGGTGGATGATCTCCTTACCCTAGCTGGACACATTCTAACCCTATGCCGTATTTAAAAAAGAAAGATAATGAATTATGAAAGTAAACTTTTTTGAGGTGTTTGTGTCCTTGGAGATTAAGAGTTGGGAGCTGACCCCTCAACACTTCATTTCTTTTTACTATTAACTATTATTATTTCCCACCATCATATCTATATACATTCAACAGGCGGTGTGAGAATGATGAACTGCGGCAAGCAAGACAGAACGTTATTCTGCTGCCCTGAGAGTCCAGGGCCAGGAGGTGTTAATGCACGGACTAATTCTTCTAGACTATGCACTCAAGATCCCCATTACGAAATTTTGATCTAGATTTGGGCTACTGAAAATCTCCAGAGTGGTTCAGTTCCAGTGCACTAAATGGGATCCTGCTCTAGTAACCTTTCATCTGCTTCTCCCCTTCTCATCATATCTGTGGTGGTCTTATCCCACGCAGCAGAAATCCCACTCGCATCCCTTAATCATTCCCCAAATACACTTGCTGATGACTGAATGGAAGAAAGAATTCTCTCTTGCCAGGGATGCATCCCTGAAAATAGGATGAAGACTAACAACAAGAAATTGAACTATTATACTGCAAACAGCATCCCCATTTCCAGTTTTCTGCTTACAATAACACAATATCTTTACAAGTTGCTTTCATATTCAAGCCAGACTCCATTCAAAGCCTGATTTCACCACTGCCAGATACCTTGTATCCTCACTTCAAAGGCTTGCCATTCTGGGCTATTTTTATTGACTTGCAGCTCTGCAAACTCAGTGTGGGATCTGAAAACCCAACAAAGAGAGGATCTTTGATGGCCCCAGCATAGAATGAGGTCAATCCCAGCAGATGAGGCAGGAGCTGAAACTGCCTGGAGCTGGTGTTTGGTTGGTCATTGGTCAATATATTAAATAAAGTTGGTGCCAGAATTGAGCCACATGGGAGTCCATTCTTCTGGAATTCCAGCTGTAGTTTTGTGGCTCAGAGCCACCTGAAAACGTTTACCTCTGAGCATCAGCTCAGTTGTCATGACAACCCCTCTAGGAAAAAATCTTGACATCTTGCACAGCAGACCAGTGTGGCAGAGGTATTCAAGGCTGCAATAGGTCTAAAAAATGACTGCTCCATTTTTTTGACTTCTCTCAAAATCCATTCTCAGTATATGTAATATGGGCTAACACTTGGTCACAGGTACTTTGATTTGTTTGTCAATCAGCCTGATCAGCACCTAAAATTGTTCTGCTATGGGTGTAATTCTCTAGGATCATCCACGCCAGAAGTTTGTAGCTACAACTTTGAGTTATATTAGATGATAGCTAGCTGCTACAGATTGGACTTTACCCAGATTTGGTAAAGCTATGGCAGGAAGCTAAGGAAAGATACTGAATATTGTGTTCTCCTGTATGATGTAGGACTTGAAAATCAAAAATGGATTTTGGCTTTTCTTTTCAAAATGTTGATGTGATTCTGGTGATACATTGTTGAAGCTGCAGGTTTTCTTTGATTTCATTGCCCTTTTCTATTTCTTTCTTACAGAATGGTTGGCAGTTTTCATTTTGGTTAAGCTGTGGAATTGTTTCTATAGTCATTCTCATAGCTCCAGAGTAACTGCATTTATATTTTCTCCCCCCCCCCCCCAGCCCCCGTGGTCTTCTGCAGGAGTGCCTGTCAGATCTCAGGTCTCCAGCTGTCACCTGTCTCTGGGCAGAGACTTTTTCAACACTCCCATCTGTGTGAGCATTTTAGGGGGGCACAGTTTCCTGCCTTACACTGTTATATCCCAAGAAACCCTGTCTGCCTAACAGTCAATACTTATGTGGTATTCTCCCTCTTTGAAGGCTATGAACAGTGTGTTGCCAGCAGTTACAAGTTAGCATGCAGCTCTTTCTAAGCAAGCACATTTATTCTTAAGGATAAAGCATTTCAGAGAAAACATGATAAAAATAGTAAACAGATTTAAACACATACTAAGCATACCAGGAGTCACCCATCAATCTTATGGGGACCTAGCAGGCTAAAGTAATCTTTCCAACCCTTCTGCAAGGGGGCAATCCTCTTGAGCAGAAATTCCTGTCCATTTGCTGTATCAGACAAGGCCCTGGAACACTTCAAAATCAGCCTTTTTATACCAAAAGCCATTTTTTGTCTTGGTCTGGTCCAAACTGGGTTCTCTGTAATCTATAGAAACCGCTCCAGGAGATGGTGCCTGTCTAAAGTTTAGTCTCAGTGACTTACCTTAATTACCTCTCTCTGTTTTTGTCTCCTAGAGGAGACACAGTAACACTCCTCCATAGAGTAAATGCAATCTGTTTTAAATTTAGTACCGTGGCCCCAAAACAGAAAACATGGAGTTGCAATATCTGGGGGTTTTTTAAATGAACACTTCAAAAATATTACCTGTGCCTGCTTTAGTGATATTGACCCAGCATGTAGTGAATGGGTGGGTTTTGTGCTGCACTGAAATTTCTGATGAGAGTCCATGGTTTTTTGCTAGACCTTGACATTTCCATGTATGAGCTTGCTCTTTTGCTCTTTGGGCTACATTCAG
Source organism: Pelusios castaneus (assembly GCA_007922175.1). Classification (NCBI taxonomy): domain Eukaryota; kingdom Metazoa; phylum Chordata; order Testudines; family Pelomedusidae; genus Pelusios; species Pelusios castaneus. Next base: position 9,243,808 of record ML685758.1, read on the forward strand.
GCTCTTAAGAGGTAGCTGGCTATTTCTGTGTCACTGGATTTTTTTCATGCTACTTAAAGAGATCTGCACATTCTTCATTTACACATGGTATGTTGGTTTTGTTCTGGGAGCCACATGGGATAGACTTGGAAGTGGTCTTAAAAACTGCTTTGGTGAACTCTGAATGTGTTTTATCTATTGAGATGTTATAAGGAACACAGACCAAGATCTTAGTGTAAGTGTCTCCATTTACCTTTCTGTAGTTCCAATGTAGCCTTGGGGTAGTGGTCATATTAAATATGGTAACCCATATTTGGATGAAAATGGGGCAATATTGGCCATGGGGCAATTTTCCAGAACCCTGCAGATGGTTAGTAGAGGGTGGCTTCCAGCAGAAGTGATCAAGCTGAGGTCAGGGAAGGATCCCTGATTCCATGAGCAAGGTGAAAAGTTAATGGTTGCTTATGGTCATACAGAAGGTGTAGTTCACTAAGGGAAACCTAGTTTGCAAGGGCTAGTCCATTTTTATCATGTTTTCTGTAGCCCCATGTTGTGTGCAGGCTATTGATATCTGCAGAATAGATAGCAGGATGCTGGAAGGATGGAATAGCCAAAGAAGGCCATAACTATTTAGGGAGGTTGTAGACATTAGGCACTTTAGACTGGCCAAACCTTATGACGCCACAGTAATCAGATATAGATGGTAGACTCTCCACATCAGCTAAATTGGATATTATAGGAGTGGGTTGGCCACATTTTTCATGCAAACTGTAATCTAAACCAGAGATTATAAAACAACTGGCAATAAGGATATTGACATGGGTTTCAGGAAGGCAGATAACATTAAAGGACCGAGAACTCTGTGGCTGTTAGGCCCTCAACTTCCAACAGTTGCATCTTGAGGGAAAGGCCAACATTTATAGCATTTTCTTGTCCTTCTGTAGATCTACAATAATGAGATTTAGTTTCCTGGTTTCAGATTTGATTTCCTTCAAAGAGTAATCACAGAGTGCACGATAAGAATATAACCACATTGTACCTTCTGTTTTGTGAAATGGTGCATAGAAAACTGTTCCCCTGTAAACTTCTGGGTTAGCTAGTGAACTGGGATTTTCCTTCCAGAAGGTGTCTGGAAACTGAACTTAGGATGCATTTTCAAACCTGAAAATAAGTGACCCAGGACACTGACCTTTGGCAGCTGTGTTGTCAGTAGGGGCCCAATCCAGTGCCTGCTGAAGAAAAAGCTCTAATTGACTTAAGTAGACTTTCAATCAAGTTGTGATCTGAATTAAGAGGAAAACCATCCCTCCATTTCTGTGACTTGCATAAATACACTGTGCAATTTAAATTTCCCTGTTCTAAACTCTAGCCACAGAAATTTATATATTTCTCTAATGATTTTTTGTAATAACACAGTCTGGTCTGTGGTGACCCCTTGTGCAAGAGGTCAGGGTTTGGAGAGAAGGGAATTTAAATTTAAAGCAACTGCTTATTAATACTGGAAGTTTTCTTCATCATACAACCTACTGGACCTTTATGTGCATCTGTTCTTCTGTAGCTCTCAAGTATTTTATTTTCCAAAGGGGCTTGCAAGTGTTGATCATATGTAATATGTTTTCTCTTTCCTCAGATATGATAATCAGATGTTGCAACTGGGGGGAAATTAGTTTTTTCATATGGGTCATGGCAACGGTTTCCTATATTTGGTTTCTGTACCCCAAATCTCCCCCTTACAGTGATGTCAGGCTGTCATTAGCAATAAAAATTATATGAACTCGCACTGAACTTACATTTTTTTCTATTCTGAAATACAGATGCCTCATACCTCTTCAGTTCCAGATTGAATTTATTTAATAAGAGTTGTCTTTTGTTCTCTAATGTTAAAATAAACTACCTTTGGCAAAGCAAACAGATACTGAACCGAGGATTGTATGATTTGGTATTTCATCAAGTGTGGCTGCTAGGAGATCGCTGACGGATGTCTCATGTCCTGTTTTGAAAAATGTATGTTTGCTCTCATAATGGAGGGAGAGCAGAGATGGGTGCATGTGGTAGAGAGCTGGGCTATTTTGTAATTATTCAACTGTGGAGAAAATGTTCTTAAGAAAAATGCTGAGGGGGCATAACTGTAATGAGTAATTGTGGCAGTTGACGAAAGAAGGAAAAACAATCAAATATAATTGCTAAGGCTCTAGATTTTTTTCATAGGAAGTATAGCATTGAAAGACCTCAGCTAGTTATGCTAAAATAATGGAAAAATAGCAAAAGGCACATTCTTGGAAGTATGATTGTTTTGTACCCAAAATAGATATATTCTACCTAATTTATTTACCGATTTAGACCAGGTCTTCATCTGATGTAAATCAGTGAAACACCATTGATTTCAGTCGAAGTATGCTAATTTGTATCAGCTGAGATCTGGCCTCAAGTGAATTGCACATGCAGTTTCAGAGTGATTTGAAGCCAACTGGGCCAACAATATAATAAAAACTTAGCTCTTTCTGAGGTTAAGAATGAATTATTGGTATTCATGTTGTACTTTGACAACAAGGATACCATAAAGTTGTAATTTAACATATTATAAAAAGCAATAGTATTCAGAAAATACAGGTTTTCGAATCACAAATTATCATGTTATAGTAGAGCATATAGTGATCTTTTCTATGCGATGTTAGGAGATCCTCTAAAGATCTGTTAACTAAACAGGATGCTGTGCACGTTGCTACCTTATATAAAGGCATTTTATTGTTACTGATTTCTTTCTTCCCCTATTTCTTCTCTTTGTTATGCTCATATCATGCCTGGTTTTAAATAAATCCATGATCCTGCAAACACTCGCTCATGGATGAAACTTTTCCATGAGTAATTTTCAAGAAAATACTGCAGAATTCAGAAGCAAAACATTACTGCAGCATGGGGCTTCAGTGGCATTAATAACTTGTATAGAATTATTCCCATGTGCAAATGTTTGCTAGAGCAGGTTCTCAAACTGTAAGTTCACTCTCATTATCAGCACCACATGCCCAAAGAAAACTTTCCAAAACCTGGATCCTGTCTACCCTAGATCTTACACAATTGCCATTGCTTAGTATCTCCTGATGCACAGGCAGATATTTTTTAAGCACAAAGAAGGACCAAAAGTATTTGAATCTGTATTCTTGAATTGCTGATCTCTTGATTTCTATTTACTTCCAGGACAGTGACTCTAGAATTTTGTTTGCAGCTTTCAAGGCTCAGGGAAGTTTGCTTAACTGTTCTACCTTAACATTCCCCCACCCACTCCAGCCATTCATCCAGCTGTGGGATTGACTTGGAGTAGTGTGTTTCCAGATGCCCCAGGTTTCAGGCAGCATCAATGGATCTCTGTCTTTCTTAAAAGCTTTGAACATACGGGCCAAGTTCCATGTTCAATTTCATTTCAGGAGCACACAGCATGGATTTGTAGATTAGATGGCTGATTATCTCTTAAGGGTCCCTGTCTCTCTATTGAGGAGGAGGCCCTCTGTTTGTGCTTTTCTCCATTTTTATGAAGGGCTGATAGAGTGAACGCTAAAGTTAAAAAAAAAAAAATCCATTAAAAAGTGGTCAGTGCAGTTACTGAAGAAGTTTAGCATCATCCCCATTCCTGGAAAAAAACAATGTTCCCAGGCTCCACCCACTCACTTGCTAGCAGACCACAATGAAATACTGGAAGAAGCAGCGTGATCATGCACACAGTCATCCCCTCAGATTTACCGTGTCTGAAGGATCATGCCTTGAATTATGGTTTTCCCCCTAACACCTCATTCTCGCAGCCTTGACCTCACCCATTGACCATGAAGTCTCATGGACTCCCAGACCTATGGATTTGGGGTGAGGGGTGCAGAGGCAGGGGAGTAACTCCTCTGAATTTGCTTTCATTCCTAAGCTATGTGGAGCATGTTAGCTCCCATCACAATATAAGCTTCAAAAAATGCTTTAGGTTGAAATTTTCAAGGGGCACCTAATCCCCCTTTGTGCCTAGAGAAATCTTCATGTTTTATGATCTTAATGATGATGTGATCATATGAGCCATTGATGGATTGTCCTTAGATCTGAGGTGAGGTGCAGATAGTGCAGTAGAGGGATACATAATATGAAATTAGTTTATCTTTCTAATTAGGGTTAGGCAGCGCTTTGACATAAAGGCTAAGTAGCCTGAGAAGAGGTGTGGGGCTCGGTACCCTGGGAAGAGGTATGACTGAGGTTTTTGAAGTCTGGCACAATCCATTCATTAATGAGGAAGCCAATGTAACCAAAATAGACAGAAGAATGTCTTAGAATTTACATGCTTTACAAGCCCTATGAGACTCTATGTGTATCCTGACAGCTGGTGAAACTAGAATCCACAAGAACGAGGTTTTTCATCATAATTAACATATTAATTAAGTTGCGGACTGTCAGTGTAACGAAACGGTCCTGTCAAAGGCACGGTAATGACCATCTTGTGGATTGTGGCAATTATTTTAGCAGTATTGAATGTGATCTTCCTAAAGGATGTAATGGAGTTAAATATGTTTTGACGGAATGTCTAATTGTTCTTTTAAAGCCACATCTTGCTTGCGGAGGGACAATCGTGGGAGGGCCGAGATGGATCCTGTGACTTGCATGTCCTACCAGTCTAGTGCAGGGTACTTCACAGAAAGCTAGTAATAATCAGAAAATCAGTCACAAGAAAGCGATCCTTCAGCTCCTAATCTAAATGAGTAACTTTGCTAAGCTTCTGCAGGATTATTGATAATCATGGTCAAGTGCAGGGCTTTTTTTCTGCCGGTACGCATTGGTACTGCATACTGGCACCTATTTTTCCCTGGCTGGCCCTGGTGCCCAGCTGGGGGCCAGGGTCAGCAGGGCAGGGAAAGGAGCGGGTTTCCTTTCCCCTGCTGACCCTGGCCTACAGCTGGGCAGTGGGGCTGGCAGGGGCCAGGAGCAGCAACCATGGGCCAGAATCTGGCATGCCAGGGCCTGGAATCTGGCCAGCAGTTGCCTGGGAGCTGCAGCCAGACTACAGCTTTTTCAAATCTCCTGCCCTGAGCATGCTCAGATGCGTGGCTCAGGGTGGGAGCATTCTGGCCACCCTTTCAGCTCTGGCCAAGTAAAGGGGAGGGGGCCGGGAGAAGCAGGGAACCGGCGGGGGGTGGGGAAGGTGTGGGAGGCCAAGAGGATCAGGGAACCAGTGGGGAAGGGGCTGGAGGGGGCTGAGAAAAGCGGGGAAGGGGCCTGGGTGGGGCAAGAGGAGTGGGGAACCAGTGAGGAAGGGGCTGGGGTGGGGGGCTGAGACAAGCAGGGAAGAGGTCTGGAGGGCTGAGAGGAGCAGGGAACTGGTGGGGGGCCTGAGAAGGGGCCTGGGGAGCAGCGGGGGGGGGGAAGGTGGGACCTGGGAAGGCCGCTGGGGGCTGGTGGTGGTGGTGGTGGAAGGTCCTGCTGGTGTAGCAGCACCTTTTCTTTTTTTTAAAAAAAGAGAAAAAGCACTAGTCAAGTGTAACCTTTGTCTGGATGGCCTAAGGGAGGCTCAGTAGGAGGCTATCTAGCCTGCTTCATCCCCTTTTGGGAGTGGAAGGTACAGAAACTGGATTTATCAGACAACTGAGAATGTGTTGTATGAATGTATAGGAAAATAGAGGGGAAAAAAAGGCAAATAGATCCAAGTGTAGAAATGTCCATCGCTGACACGAATGAAGGAATATGTCCCCAGAAAAGGTGGTCTCCTCTCACACCGTTAATACATACTAACACAGATGGGTGGTTTGGTGTGGTTTTTCTAGTGCAAGTTTTTAATAAGCAGATTCCCTTCAGTCTGGTCAAATCAAACAACTGTCTTAGCTGATAGCATGCGAATATAGCATAGTTGTAGCTGTGTCAGTTCCAGGAAATTAGCGAGATGAGGTGTGTGAGGTAATATCTATTGGACCAACTTCTGTTGGTGAGAAGCTTAGAGCTATACAGAGCTCACGAATATGGCAGCTCTCTGAAATGTGCAGGTCGTTCAGCTTTCTCTGAGCTGTGTGAGCAGTTCTTCATTGTTCATAATGGTAAAGATGCAATCAATCAATTCTCACAGCTAATCCCCAGCTGCAGCTTTGTCCCCTCCTAAATATATAAGAACAGTAGGATTATATGTGAAAGAGTAAATCTTTATTTTTCCTATTGTACTTTCATTGGATCCTGTTAAATGTTTAATGCTATATTACTGTTGGAAAAAAGAATCCGCAAAGAACCAAACAATAAAAATAAGCCCAAAAACGAGGGGGGAAATAGTCTTGCTTTTTCTTCAATTGCTTTTGCTTCTATTTGCCTTTACTTTAATGTAGGTGTAGAACAAGCATTTTGTCTTTTCAGCTCTTATTTGCCTCTTTTTTTTTTTTCACTAGACACTAATTAGTCCACAACAAATAAACTGACAGAATAATTCCATTTACTTTTAAGAGTCTCATGTTAACACTTTAAGGAAAGTGAGCTAATTTTTCTCTATTCTGGCTCTGTTCTCTTGCATAAATTTGGCTACAGGTCATTATGAGAGAGGAGACACATGCATATGCACACACAAATATTAATCTGACAGAATATGTTAAATGCTTGACAGCCTCCAGATTATCTGCAGTTATACTGAACACAGGAACAAGCTTTTATGGGAATGGCAACACCATAAGGTGAGTAGGAAGCAGCAGAATAGCAGAGATATTTTGATTGGAATATATTTTTATAGAAAAGTTTGGCATCAATTGTTAACCTCCATATATTGAGTGTCATGGAGTCTTGGACTGGAACAGTTGACGTTCCCTAAACAACTCCATTTGAGATAGACTTTCAAATTGCTCAGCATCATGGTCACAGTGGATTGTTGTACATCAGTGCTGCTAAATTTGGCAGGTTCACTTTATGCCAGCTCACAGCTTCATCTACCAGCTGTGGCTTCATTCTTTGGGAAGATGCCATAGACTCTTCTCATTGGCCTTCTGTGACTGTAGTTAGTTAATTCTCCTTTCTCTCACAAGGCTAGAGTATCCTTCATTCCCAGGGATGTACAGGCAGCAGCTGTAACCTCTACTCGAAAGATTAAATGATCCATTTAAAGTATAATTTATTTGAGAAATAGAGGAAGGAGAGAAAGCTCTTCCTTTAAAAAAAAATGTAATCATCATTAACATGAACCACCATACAAGTATTTTCCAATCTTTTGTGTCAACCAATTTCATTAGGGCATGAAACTTATTTATTCTTGTAAATGTGCCCATGGTAAACTGTGCTCCTATGGCTTAGGAAAGTTTAAAATAAGAGGGCAGTAACTGGTGGCTTTAAATTAACAGTATCTATGCTTCCAGAAGAGTTGTTCCTTGCAGCTGCAACACTTTCTCTTGTTTGCACAAGAGTCAGTGTTCCTCCTTTATCAGGCAAAGATTCTCTCATTATATAGTGAATGGAGTAAAGTTCTATACTCCAGTCCACTCCCAGAGAGGTGTGTTGGCGTCCTGTCTCCCCAACTGTATAGCAGTCAGATAGGCTGTTTGTTTTGCTCAGCCAAATTAAGGAAGCCCAATTTTCTGAGTTTTCTAAACCTGGGAACCCTAGTGAAGCTTCTGGAAGTTGTTTGTGAATCCCTCCCCTGCTGTGCCCCCCCCACTTTTTTTTTTTTTTTTTTTTTTTGAATGAGCATCATCAATACAAGCAGTGATGGCAGAGAGACTCTTAGACAGATCATCACAGCAGGGCTTCTCTATGCAGTTTAGAAAGTTCATAGGTGATAGGAAGATGAAGAGTTATACCTTGATGGCTTATGGAACTAGTTGACAACAGAGTGGGAGAGGGGAAAGTTTTAAATCACCCAGTAAAAAGAAAGGATTTCAGTTCTCACTCAAAATATGAAATACTTAAAATTTAAGATGATTAAAAGATTCAGCAGTTCCCTGTCCCCATTCATATAGCCATTTCCTTATCCCATCCAGCCCTCTGTATTCATCTTCCAAGCATTGCCCATTCCTTCACTGTGGTCTCCAGCCCCAGCTTCCGTGCCTTTCTGCTCCCTGATCATCAACTCTATCCCCTGCATGCAGAGCCGTCCCTAGAGGGGAGTGGGGCCCGGGGCCAACAGGTCTGGGGGGCCCCACCACCCCCAACCCGCACCCCATGCTGGAGGGGGGAAGGGAGGCCCAGGTCAACCTGCTCCACCCCCAGGAGCCCGGCAAGCCTCGGCTCCCAGCGGTGGTGCGCCCTCGGGTCCCCGACTGGAGCAGGAGCAGGCCCCAGCTGAAGCTGCAGCCACGAGCCAGCCCCCACCGGGACTCCGGCTGGGGAATGGGTCCTGAGGCCGCTGCTGGCTGAGACTGGCCCTGGGCTCAGCCGGGGCTGACGGGGCCCAGAGAGGCCGGGTCCCGCGAACTGCCCTGCCCCTGGGCCTGCCTGATCTGCCCCGGGGGTGGGGAGGGCCGGCCCAGGGCCGGCCAAAGCCTCCTACCCCGCTGCCTTTGGCTCGCCCCCCAAAGGTAGCGGGGGCAGGGAGAAGTGCAGCTGGCGGGGTGGGGATGGGGGCCGTGGCATGGGCCCTGCACTGTGCCCAGCTGGGAGCAGGACAGCGTGGGGCCCACATCACCGCGGGGACTGGGGCGATTGCCCCGTTCACCCCCCCTAAGGATGGCCCTGCCTGCATGCACCCCTCTGCCATCATTGTGGAGCTTCCATTCGGGGCAGGGTATCCTAGCCAGAGTCCATGTCCCTGCCAATTCACTGCATAGGACCAGGGAGATGGTCATGTGAAAGGGGCTGTGTTTTATTAATAATACCTACCTCTTTTTCTGTGTCGTTCCGTGCTCTTCAAAGGAATCATAGAATAATAGGGTTGGAAGGGACCTCACGAGGTCATCTAGTCCAACCCCCTGCTAAAAAGCAGGACCACTCCCACTAAATCACCCCAGCCAGGGTTTTGTCTAACCAAGCCTTAAAAATCTCCAAAGATGGAGATTCTACCACCTCACTAGGTAACCCATTCCAATGCTTCACCACCCTCCTAGTGAGAAAGTTTTTCCTAATATCCAACTTTGACCTCCCCAGCTGTAATTTGAAACCAAGTCAGTTCCCTTTTCATCATAGGTAAACCAGGCCCCAGAGAGGTGAAGTGACTTGCTTGAGGTCTCCTGAGTCCCAGTCCAGTGCCCTAGCCAATAGGGCACATTCATAACACTCATGTAAAGATGGATCTGGCACCCCCGCGCGCCCCCCCCCCCCCACCCGTAGGCAGGTATAGTGTTGCAGGTAAACCCTTGACATCCCAAATATGGGAAAAATCAAGCCACAGTCCAGACAGACTATCAGGTGTTGAAGAGCACCCCCTCTTGGAAGGCTTCATTTATTAGAAGAACCAATGCAGAACATAAAATGTCCACTCCAACAGCTCAAATGGCTGAGCAGGTCCCCCTTAGTCTATCTGTCCTCCATCAGAGTTCAGTGCTCACTTCTATCTAGGTTGTTCTCTTGATTCTGGGGTTAGGTTATCTAGTGTTAGGCCTCTTCCCTTGACTGCAGTAAGACTCTTCTCTGGAGTCCGGGGAGACCCAGTCACAGAGACTTTTCCCCAGGGACACAGGAGGTGATCCTTGCCAGGCTGAGACCAGGCCCTCTTGATTGCATCCATCTCCCCTCTCTAGGATCACCTCTTACAGGTCCCCAGAGAACCCAGCACTCTAGCTCCCCTGTAGCAGCTCTCTACAGAAGCTTCGTTTTCCTTAGATGTTTTCCTCTAATTGTGCTTGAATGACCGGTATTAGGTTCAGGTGCTCATTTACTAATCAGCCCCCCGGGACAGTTACCCATAAAAATGAGCATAGGGAGTCAGAGCCTGATAGTGTCTAATGCCAGATGCTCCAAAGGGAATGAACAGAACAGGACAATCAAGCGATCCACTCCCTGTTGTCCAGTCCTAGCATAGGGCAGTCAGAAGCTTAGCCCATGGGGTTGCATTCCTGCCCATCATGGCTTATAGCCATTGCCAGATCTCTCCTCCATGAACTGATCTAATTCTTTTTTTAACCCCATTCTAGTTTTGGCCTTTACACCATTCCCTAGCAACAGGTTCCACAAGTTGACAGTGTGTGAAGTGCTGCTTTAGTTTTGTTTTTAAATTGGCTGCCTATTAATTTCATTAGGCAACCCCAGGTTCTCATGTTATGTCAAGGGGTGAATGACACTTCCTTCTCCACTTTCTTTGCACTGCTCATGATTATATAGACTTCTCTCCTGTTCCCCCACACCCTGGTCATCTCTTTCCCAAATTGAATAGTTCCGGTCTTTTTAATCTCTCTTCATACAGAAGCTTTCCCTCACCTGTAATTTCTGATGCCATTTTCTGTACCTTTTCCATTTCTAATACATCTTTTCTGAGATGGGGTGAGAAAAGACCTCCATACCCTATAGGCATACCATAGATTTAGATAGTGGCATTGTGATATTTACTGTCTTATTAGCTAACTCTTTTTCTAAAGGTTCCTAACATTCTGGTAGCTTTTTTGACTACGGCTGCACATTGAGTGGATGTTTTCGGAGAACTAGCCATGATGACTCACCAGATGGGACCTTCATAAGGCAGTCGCAGGCAGATTCAGCCTAATTCCCTGTAATGGGAATTCCCTGCCCTATGATGGAGAGGCCGGCACAAACCGGAACAAACAGCACGCTGAGAAATGCCTTTACAGAGTGACAGCAGGAACTATATTTCATTTGAATTTCATTAAGAGAATAAGACCCCTGGATGAAAATAGGGACAATCTGACTTTCTTGTCATACAACCCATCTTTGAAGGCTGAGCTGCCCCTGGATAAATGATCACAATTTCCACCCCCAGACTGTCAAGCTTTCATCGTCTTTTTAATGGTTCATTTTGCCTGAAAGATTCAAACCTATCACTGGAGGATCCATGCTGCCTTCCACCCACTTTACAATCCCCACTGGTACCTGGATGGGTACAGGGCGATGCATAGCCTTTGTATTCATTTCACTGTGCTGTCAACATGCTCAGTAAATTTTTGGAGAGAAGGATGCATGCCAGGGAACATGGGGCAGCAGGGAGGAGGTGGTTTGTAGGGAAGAGTTAACTGAAAGCTCTTTGGTGAGTATTGTTGCCGTGGTAACCACTTCCTTTTCTCTGTGTGTGCAGAATATTGGACTCGACCGTTTATAAATTGCAGCTCATATCATGAATTTGTATGTGTGAAGAGAAGGAAGGAGTGCCTTAGAGATGCTTACAGCTAGATCCTCCACCTCTGTGAGAAGGCTGCTAATTTACTCCAGGTGGTCTGTTCTGTAGTTTAATATTCTAAACAGCATTTTCATAACTTCTGTAGGCCTTTAGGGAGAGATGGGAGGGTCGTGCCTTTCATTTAACTTCTAGTGATAGATAGTAACACGTTTGCTGTCTCTCTCTTTGCATCTGTCTTGTTACATTAGAAGGAAGGCAAGTGGTCTGGTGGTTAGGCCTGGGGGGGGAGTCAGTTTGTCTCAGTTTCCCTATCTGTAAAATGGGTAGAGTAATACAGGGCTGGTGATATCCCATGAAGAGGAGAACCTCAGTCCATAAATCATACCCCTCTCCCCCAACAGAAAGGGAACAGCCCATTTGTTGGGCAGCTTCCAGCTCCTAGCTACTTACAGTTGGCTGGTCATCCTTTGGGAATGAGCAGACCAGGGAAGGAATGGATGCACCAGGACACACCCTGTCCCATGTGCACCCAGGGGACTTTCCAGAAGAATGTTAATATAATCCCAGGCAATGTTAGCATTCTGTCTTGCCCCTTTTAGGGCAGGAAAATTGTGAGGCAGTTGCTACATAGGGAAGCCCTGACAGGATTAGTGTGGGGAGCAGTCAATCCAAACACAGAGCTGACACAATGGCACCTAGTACAGATTGCCTCACCTCCTGCTGGTCCTAGAGATCTGCAAGGTCTGTGGCATGCCTATAGGTGTGGCAAATTCCCAGCACTAGACAGAACTTACGGGTGGGGATGCAAGTCTCTACACCCTTCTGTTCCATCTTGCTGTCTGCAGAAGGGGGCTATTGAGTCCATGTTTCCTAGCTCAGAGGATACTTGTGTGGTGTAACTAATTCATGCATTTCAAGACCCTAAGTACTATGTTGGTCAGATTCCCAGAGGAACTCTGCTCACGTATAGATGACTAAATGGAAGTGACCAGATTTTATTTTCAGTGGGAGATGCTGGGTCCTCAGGACTTGTGAACATCTGGCTACTTGATTTAGGAGCTAAATAGGAGCTCTTTTGAAAATCAGGTTCCTAAGCTGCCAAAAATATTATAATATTCTTTGCAGCCTTGAAGGTGGAGGAGAAGACCCCAGAATTTGATAGATTTTTTAAATCATTGTTTTTGCTTTTGTTAAATAATCAGTCATGTAGTGTGTACTTTTCAGTTCCTGTGTTTATTTCTTTTGTGCTCTCACTATTTTAGCTTTGCTAAATAGTGGTAGTACTGAGATAACCCCTGAAATTCCTGGTAAAGACTGAAGAGTTTTTTCCTGTTTCAGTCAATCTTTTCATTATCAATATGCTGCAACCAGACTCAGTGTTTCAAAAATGTCAGGTCCCTTTTCTTTCTCTGTTTCATTAACACTCCGCAATCTGTAACTGTAAACATTAATCAGACCAGGTAAATAACGCTGACATTTTGATCCACTCTGTCTGCTGCTCTGCCAAGACCATTCCTGGGTGCCAGGGCAAAGCTAAGCTCTGTGCTGCTTTTATGTGGTTCTGAGGGGCTGAGGATAGTAATTCGGATGAAAGTCATGTACTAATGGTGCGGTGAGGACTCTTGTGTATATCTTCCACCATGGTGAGGCATAGTCTTTCTCTCTCTCTCTCTCTCTCTCTCTCTCATGTTTGTATCACGTTCACTGCTTCTGTCTGTATCTATTATTATTCTGTTTTGATCCTCTGCTTATACAAATTTACACTGATGTTTGGTATAAAACTGGTTTAAGAAACCAGCCAGGTCCCACCTGGCTGTCGGTGCTGAGAGGCGATTCAAAATGAAGGATCTTCCCAAATGTGAGCAAGACAATGCTTTCTCTTTCATAGGGATATTGCATTTAGTTGTTTGTGTGTTTTTTCTTACTCAAATAAGTAAGACTAGAAAATCTATCTGGAAAATAGAAAACTCTGACCCCCACAACTTCCTTAACCGAGTCTTTAAAAGTGCCCCAGGACTCCTTATTTCTTTCGCTTAATTCCAGGTGATGGGGCTTTAAGAAAACTCCAAACATTTCAAGATTTGAGATTTAAAACACCAGAACCAGCAATGCTGCTTGCACCTTTGTATCATCATGTACACTTGTGAAAAGTGAGAGTGAAACACGGCTTGTTTGAAGTTGTAGCATTTTACATCCTCTTAGCACTGGTGCAAGTGACTGTACAAGATGCAAGCAATCTAAATCTTTTCGTACCACTGGAGAATTTAGAATAAGGTATTTAACAGCCCTCAGGTGCCCCCTTAAAGAAACTCTCTAAAACAGCAGTTCTCAACCACTGTGTTGAGACACAAAGGTGTGTCGCGAAGAGCCGGCAGGTGTGTCACAGAAAATTGGCAGTTCAGCTTGGAGCCAGTGTGTGGCTCCTGCTGCCTGCTGCTCTCTACTGCTCTCAACAGCCCGCTCCTGCCGCACAACACAGGCAGCAGCCAGAGCCAGATGAGGGAAGGGACTTAGGGGCTGCAATCCAGAGATCTGGGTTGGGGAGCGCCACTTGTCCCACAAAAATAAACCCGGCTCCATCGAGCCCGGGCACCAATCAACACTGGCTTGACTCTTCCCCCACCCAGGTCTCGGAGTGCTGCATCCTCCACAGCACCACAGCCTCCCAAATGCTCCCAGCCCAAGCGCCCCTGCCACCAGCAGATTGCAGTGTGTGACGCAGGGGAACATCATCTGTCAGGTGTGTCATGATGGGAAAAGGGTTGAGAAATGCCTATGTAAAAATGACACCTTCTGCCTGAGTAGATCTGCTTGCCATGTGTCTTCCAAGTAATATCTACTTATTCTGCTACATTTGAGCACTGTTGGTACTGTGGATCCTATAGAGGAGAGGGAGTAAGATTCTTTTCTAGCTCATTCAGCAGCAGAACTGTTAACAAGGTTCCAATTTTTTTTTAAAAAAAAACCCTTTATTACTGAAGATGTTCAAGCCCAAAAGAAATGAGACTGCAATACTGATTCCAGGGTAAGTTTGCAGAACTCTAAATCAATAAAAACCCTTTGCTCATGAATTGAGCAAACTGAAGCTGCAACTCACTGAGGGGGGAAAAATATGCAGAAAAATCTCTCCTGGTAGCCAATGCTCTACATAACAGAAGTGAAAACCTAGCTTTTGGTAAACAAAAATACAATATTATATTTTAAAGATTAAAAACATTGATTCCTGGAGCCCCAGGTGCTAACCTCATGGAGAGTCGACATGACAAGTGTCTATGAACAGAAGGGAACTGCATGGTGCCTAAAAAGGAACGGTGAAACTAAAACAATAGTGAGTAGTTTAAAATCCACTACTTGTCTCATAAACTGTTTTGTGAAAGAATAGCAAAAGGAAGTCAAATGTGCTTAACAAAGCAATGCAGTAAGAGATATCTATTTAAGAGCATAGAGTGTTAGTCTATATAAAAGATTTCACACATGTTGCAAGGAAAAGGGTTGTCTTTTAAAATAAATCCCCCATGAAGCATTTCCACTCAGACGCTGTAAGTTATGAGACTCTATGGAAGCACCTGCTCTTTGGTGGCTAAGGGAGTTCACAGCCTTGAGGCCTAGCATTAGACATTCAAGCAGCAGCAGTCCCATGGGCACTTTCCTCCAGTCCCCCATAGCCAGAACTCACCTTTTTTCTTTCTCTCAACCATTGTCTAGTCCAAAAAAAAAAAAAAAAAAGCTACAGTTGGCACAAAATACAGCAGCTGGTCTCCTGTGTGGGTGGAGATGAAGTGAATATATTACATAGTGTTCTACTATGCGTAGTCAGCGCCGGATCCAGTTGAAATTTCAGGGACTAATTTGTAAATAGACCTAGGGCAGCTAACACCTCATTTCTGCAGCAACACAGTACGGTATAGTCCATCTGCCAAAAAACATCATTCTCTGAACAGTAGAGATAAGGCTTTAGGGTTAGGACATTAGGGAGAATCCTGTATACCCTCTCTGTCTTCACAGCATAGTTGAAAACCTTCCTCTTTAATAAAGCATTCCCCAAAGAATCATGCAGGAGGGAATCTTGCAGCCTGCTCCGAAGAATAAGACACAATGTTTAATTCCTTCAAGCACAGTACAGGCAACTTCCCTGGCAAGAAGCATATGGCTGAAGGATGACCTGATGAGACCCACAGATGTAATATCCTAGAATAAGATGAGCAGAAACAGGTAGCTGATTTGCAGATTCATCTGGTAATGTCTTCTTCTGATACCATTTACTCAGTTCTCTTGAAATCCAAACAAAATACTTTCCTGGCTCCAAGTGTTGGGCAACACTATGTCCAGCACCTCACTGATGAGAAGGAAGGAGCTTGCATGCCCTATATGCAGCGACTGAAGTGGGTCTGGGGCCATGCAGGATCCAAGCTTCCTGCCCTTCTTCCCCACAACGGCAAAGAGTTCAGGAAAGGCACAAAGGACACCACCTTTCTGCACCCCAACTGACCAACTGCACTCTCCCTGCTGCTGCAGAAGTAGCCGTGAATGGAGAACACAGGTCCAGACTATCCACAATGTGCTCCAGTATTCGTCTCCTGGGCCATCCCTGCTCTGATGTTTCAGGGTGCGTCTACACTGGCAACTTACGTCAACTTAAGGATGCTTAAGTTGACCTACACAAAGCCGTGTCCACATTGGGCTTTTTTTAAGTCGACTTAACAGCTTAAGTTGACTTAATAACACCACCTCTGAAGGTTGACTTAAGCTTAAGTCGACTTAAAGCCAATGTGGACAGGGTATAGCGCTAAGTCGACCTTATTAAGTCAACTTAAAGCCAGTGTGGATGGCTATAACAAGGTCGACTTAAGTTGACTTAAAGTGTAACCACTCTGTTAAGTTAACTTAACAAGGTCCACTTCAAGTCAACTTAAAGTTAACCTTGTTAAGTCGACTTAACAGAGTCGACTTAACTTTACAAGTGTAAACATAGCCCTAGTGTTTCCCCTGAAGCTGCTCCTCAGTCTCATTAATGAAAGGTCTGAAGGATGCCTTTTGGTGGGAGACTGGTGCTTCTCAATCTAGGTTCTTATACCAGGCTCATCATAACTGTAGCACCTTTCCTGCAGGCTCGGGGGAAGGAGGAAAGGTAACATACTGCATATAGTCCCAGCACCTCCTGGTGTCATTGAGGACACTCTCTACTGGGCCTGCAACTCCACTGGCTGCTAATTCCAGCAGCGTTCAGGGGAGCAATGAGGGTAAGCAAAGGAGAAGAGAGAGCAAATATGCGTTATGAAATGTGAAAGTTAGGTACATTCAGACACAGATGAACAAGATTCAGCAACAGTTTTAAAGGGCTCTTGATCTTCATGGAGTGTTTGAAGGTCAGGCAGGCCTCTTGATTGGTAGGAACAGGTGAACATGATTCTGCTTTAACATGCAATCATCTGTCCCCCAGTATTTCCTACATTCTCTGCGACCAAACATGTAAGCAAGACCTACAAGCCAGACACCTAGGAAAGAATTTTCGGTAGTAGCCCTCCCCCACCCTCCTCATACACTTATAAAACTCAAGTCTTGAAGCCAGTTAGCCTTTTTTGCCCTCACTGCTCATCTAGAAGGCTGTTTCAGAACTTCACTGCTCTGATGCTTAGAAATATTCACCTGATTTCATAGCTAAACTTATTGATGATCAGTATATATCCATTTGTTCTTGTCTCCGCATGGCACTTAACTTGAATAACTCCTCTCTCTCTCTAGTATTTATCCCTCTGATGTTTTTATAAAGAGCAATCATATCTCCCCTCAGCCTGAACAAGTCAAGTTCTATGAGTCTCCTTCAAAAAAGTTTGTTTTCCATTCCTCTAATCATCTTAGTAGCCCTTTTCTGCAGTTCTAGTTTGAATTCATCTTTCTTAAACATGGGTGACCAGAATTGAACATAATATACCAGATGAGGTCTCACCAGTGCCTTGTAATAATGGTACTAAGACATCTTTGTTTCTACTAGAAGTACCTCAGCTGATGCATCCTAGGACTGCATTAGTCTTTTTCACCACTGCATCACATTGACAGCTCAGTCATCCTGTGATCAACCAATAACCCAATCCTTCTCCTCCTCTGTCGCTTCCAATTGATAAATCCCCAGTTAATAGCAAAAATTCTTGTTGTGGTCTCTAAATGCAGGGCCTTGCAATTTACACTCTTAAATTTCATCCCATTTTTATTACCGGTACTCTAGTTTCCAAAGTCATCCAGATCTTCTTGTATGATATTCTACACTTTGTATTAGTTATACCTCCCAACTTTGTGTCATCCACTAATTTTTTTTAACACATACCTATTTTTTGTGCCAAGGTCATTAATGAAAATATTAAATAAGATAGGTTCAAAGAGCGAACCCTGGGGATCTTCATTAGTGACCTCTCTCTAGCCTGACACTTCACCTTTCAGTATGAGCTGTTGTAGTCTCCTCTTTAACTCGTTCTTTATCTACCTTTCAATTCCCATCCGTATTAAACTGTATTAAATGCCTTACTGAAATCCACTTCCCTTATTAATTCCCTTAATTTTTTAAAGTTTGCTCTTATGAAATCAATGACCTTTGCCACAGATCTGTTTTGGTTTATCCTACCATTTAAACTGAATTAGCTCATGATCACTTGAACAAAGGTTGTCTTCTACAACCAGTTCTTCTATGCAGTCCTCACTACTCACCAATACCAGATCTAAAATGGCATCACCTTTTTAATGTATTCATGCTCACTGCACACTTGTGAGGTAGGGCAGTTCCATTATCCTCATTTTACAGATCAAAATTGAGGCACAGAGAGATTTAAGTGCCTCAACCAAGACCACGAAGGAAACCTGTGTCAGAGCAGCCAATTGAACCAAGATTTCATAAACTTCAGGTTAATCACCCCCTTCCCCCAATCAATCTTCCTCTTGTGAAGAACATGAATAGGTTTAGCTAGAGATATAGGGCTAGATTCTCAACGATGTTGCTTTATCCCAGTTGAGTATCTGGACCTTCAATTCTCTGGTGTTAATCCCAAGAATTGCAAACCACCAATCCTGTTGAGATGTATCTGTCACTAGTAAATTTGCAAACATTTTGAAGCAAAATGACCATTTACATTTGTTCTAAAACCTTGCAAACGCCATTGGTGTTATCCACATTTTAATGCACAGGTTTTACAGGAAAAATGCACATCTATAGCAAAGCTCCTACAAGTCTGCATGGGGCCTTATGTTTAGACCTCTTGTCTAATAACAAAACCTAAAAACCACTCAAGATCACATCTCATTCTAGCCTTTTTTCCTCATTGCTGCAGTAGGCCAATCATTAATAACCTCCTGGAGGGAAGGGAGGGAATATCTTTAATTACCATTCTGCTTCACATGTAGACCTTTTCCAAGCATTGTTAATGTTTCAGCAATAGTTTCCAACACTTCATTAGCTATTTGTGACCATACTCAGTGCCCAGCTCTTGGACCGAATTAATTAAATGCACATAAAGACGTGAGGAAAATCTAATGACCAGAACAGGGTTGATTAAAAAAAGATTTGGTGAGTTCAGGGAATTGAGCCGAGCAGATCTTAGCAACAGACATTTACAATAAGTCCCAATGCACGAATGGAAGAGCTCTCCCAGCTTAGTTCAGTGTAGGTGTGAATGATGGAGGCATGACAAATGTGAAATAATTTGGTCGATTGGTATCCTTAAATGATCTATGTGAACTAATACAATTTTCCAAATTGGATTTAGATTAAAAATGGCAATGTTTATGTAAATGTAAAATGTTTGTTTACATGCTGGAAATTTAGAAGTGGTATGTTCCTTTAATGGGCGTCATATTTATGTGCTATCCTTGGGAAGAATATGAGAAGGAAAAATAATTGCCTGCTGCTTTTTTATGACTAAATCTATAAGGAGATTGCATATTTATTAGGTATATGTGTTGTAACTGTAGGAAATAGTCAGAAAGCTGGTATTCTAAATGGATTCACAACAGAGAGGATATGAAATTCTAATTAGGCCGTGAGAAATTACTTGTGGTGGAATATGATAGGAAATCAAATGTGAATTTCAATCACTGTTGCCGGAAGTTGGGTTAGATACTTTTGTTCTGTGAAAGAATAAAGCTTTGCAAGAACTGATATTAACATCAAAGTTTTCATTGTCTGGGTAGAGATAAGGATGTTATATACAAGCAAAGCTGCAAAGGAGAAGAATAAGTTAGTGAATGTGTTGCTATTGTGCAGTACAGAGAGGTGTGTTTTAATAAAGGAAGTAGGAAGCAGCAAGTTTGCTATCAAGGTGCTGGGCTTTGTTAATTGCGATGGATCATGCTGTACAGGAAAGATGGTGCTGTAAATGTTGTAAAGGGGCTGGTGACTCATTGATCAGGCGCTAAGATCAGGATATCCAATGTCCCCCCTTGCTGAGCCATGGCAAATGTCCAAGGTCATGTGTGTCAGTTTCAGATTTTCCAATGAGAGCATAATGGGTGCTTTATTAAAATATTGTACCCCTACTGTGCCTGCATTTGAGTATACAAACAGACTGTACTTTAAGTCCCTAGAGCAAGGATCTAAGAGTCAGAGAACCTGACTGACTCTGACTCGCTCTGTGACCTTGAGCAAATTTCTACATGCCTTCCCAAATGAAAGGAAGATTTAAGTGTCCTAGTCAAAAGACTTGTATGAGCAATTCTTTTTAGCCCCTGAGGTATTCCTGCTGAGCTATTACCAAAGCAGGGAAATGGAGAATTAAAGAATATTACCTATTGAGAAATCTAATTTCAGCAAAATTATGTATTGCATTCTACAAAGGTCCATCCATTCAGAGATTGGATCAAACAAGTTAATAACACAGGAGAGATGGGAAAGTTAATGACTAGTTTCCATTTTTCAAGGAAAAGCATTCAGCTGAAGAACTTTTTGGTATCCCTACAACTCAAGAACAGTTTTCAGAGAAACTAAGTGCATGTTTCTGTCCTGTAGTGTCTCATTATCTAGATTGGGGACCTATATGCAAAATCTTACGCAGAATTATGTGCTCACCAGCAGATTTTTGTGTGTATTATTATTATTTTCTTCATTGTGGTCGGGCAGATTTCCCCTCCCCCTGGCAGGAAAAGGTTAAACTGTTCCTCTCTAAAGTAGACACAATCAGCCTCAAGCTATGCACGGGTGCTGCTTGTGAAGCCTGAAAATGGGGAAGGTCTTTAAAAAGGAGGATGCCCACTCAGCTCAGGCTAGCATTCTGAAGGAGCCTGGGCGTAAGTCATAAGAATAGCCATATTAGGTCAGACCAGTGGTCCAGCTAACCTTTCAGCCATTCCCAGCCTCTGGCAAAGAGCAATCCTTAGCTATCAGCCATTGATGGATGTATCTTTTATGAATTTATCTAATTCTTTTTTGAACCCTGCTATAGCCTTGGCCTTCACAATATCCCCTGGGAAGAAATTCCACTGGTTGACTCTGCATTGTATGAAGAAATACTTCCTTTTGTTCATTTTAAACCTGCTGCCTATTAATTTCATTTGTTGACCCCTAGTTCATGTATTTTGAGAAGGAGTAAATAACACTTCCTTATTTACTTGCTCCACACCAGTCAGGATTTTATAGACTTCTATCATATTCCTCCTTAGCTGTCTCTTTCCCAAGATGAAAAGTTTGATTAATCTCTCCTCATATGTAAGCTGTTCCCTACCCCTAATCATTTTTGTTGCCCTATTCTCTACCTTTTCCAATTCCAATATATCTTTTTTAAATGGGATGATCAGCTCTGCACACAGTATTTTAGATGTGGTTTACGATGGATTTATCAAGAGGCAATATGATTTTTTCTGTCTTATCCCTTTCCTTATGATTCCCAACATTCTTTTAGCTTTTTTGACTGCCACTGCACAGCGAATGGATGTTTTCAAAGAACTATTCACAATGACCCCAAGATCTCTCTTGAGTAGTAAAAGCTAATTTAGATCGCATCGTTATTATATTTAGAATTAGCATTATATTTGCAATGTGAATTAATTTGCATTTATCAACCTGGAATTTCATCTGTCATTTTGTTGCTCAGTCACTCAGTTTTGGGAGATCCCTTTGTAACCCTTCACAGTCTACTTTGAACTTAACTATCTTCAGCAGTTTCGTATCATCTGCAGATTTTGTCACCTCACTGTTTACCCCTTTTTTTCAGATCTTTTATAAATATATTGAATAGTACCGGTCCCTTGTAAGATACTACTATTTACCTCTCTCCAATCTGAAAACTGCCCATTTATTTCTCCCCTTTGTTTCCTATCTTAACCAGTTACAGATCCAGGAGACACCTTCCCTCTTATCCCATAACAGCTTACTTTGCTTAAGAGCCTTTGGTGAGGGACCTTGTCAATAGCTTTCTGAAAATCTAAGTATATCCAGTAGATCACCCTTTTCTACATGCTTGTTGAGATGAGTTCTCTGCTCTCTGAAAGGAGTGTGAGCTGACTGTGGAAATGGCTTGAAAGTCTTGGCTGCCTAGGCCTTCACAGAAATCAGAAGGGCTGGAAATATCTCACCATTTTTGGCTTTTCAGAGACCGAGGACTTTGCTTTTTGTGGGCCAAGTAAACATACTGCTTCTTTTCCAGATGACTTTAACGCCCCCTACCATCCTCTTAAGAGTGCCAATGCTTTGAACAGCACAACCAGAGGGCTGTGCCCTGGATTCTGAGATAGAAGCTCTGCCCATCCTTTCCCCAAGAGGATGCAACAGAGGGAAAGCCTACTATGTTCACATATACTTCTGTTATATGGCATCCCTTGCTCTTGGATCCAAGTATCTTAACACATCATAGAAGCATTCAGAGATCTATGTACAACCTTCATATAGTCTTGTGCAGCCAGGAGACATCAGATGCACAAAATAGACAAACTAAGGATCTGGCCATATAAGTGGATGCACTTTTAGCTGATTAACACCTGCTGAAGATGTAGGCCTAAAATGTGTGTGCACTCAAACAAAAACCAAACACTCCCCCCAACTCAAAAACAAAAAAACCAACCAACCAAACAACAACAACAAAAACCCCACAGAAAAGCATCACTAACTTGGCCTTTTACGTTTTGGGCTGGTTCAGAAAGAGAGAGAGAGAATTTGGCTGTATAAATTAAAGACTTTGTCATGATCCCATTCTTGTTCCTGGACCTATCCCACTGAGTTTTCCACTGGCTTTTATTTCATTAACATGTTACCAAAAGCTACTCTGCAAACTGCAGTGGGCACAAGTGCCCTCAAAATGATATCAAAGGACAATATTACCCCACTTCTTTTCCTAGCTCTGTTGAAATATTTAAATTTTATTCTGCCAGTGCAGCTAATCTAATACTGCTTTTTAATTTTTATACGTATTATCTCAGTGGTGGTTTTCAGCAGATAGGAATTTGAGCACATTCAATTTTCTTTTCTTCTAATGAATGCCTTTTTGGTTCCAAAGAAAAGGGATCAGAAAAAGAAAACGCTATAGCAGTGGTGTCCAAGCTGTGGGGCACACAGAAGAACATTTGGGGAGAGCGTACGGCAAAGACCAGGTCAGCATTTCACTACAGGGGTGTGAGGGAGCACCAGACTTCCAGTCCTGTCTCGCAACAGCTCTACCACCAACTCTTTTCAGCCCCCAGTCCTGCTCCTCCTCCACCTCCACACCAGATTGCCCTCAGTCCCCTTCTACCCCAAACCATGCTCCACCCCCAGCCGAGGTACACTCTGCTCCTTGCTCCACCCCAGACCAGATCTGCTTCTAGCACTAGCCCCTCCCCCATTCTCAGCTCCACCCACAGATCTGCTTTCGGCCCAAGCTCTGCCACTGAGCAAACCTTGGCTCTGAAGTAATGGAAGCAGGTGGGCACGGACAGATTCTGATAATGGTAAAGTGGGGAGGGGCACAACTGGAAAAGTTTATGCATCACTGTATTATAGTGTCAGTTCAAGGAATGTTTTCTGCTGCTCAATGGAGAGATTTGATACCACTGAGTCACTTTGATACCACTTTGATGTCAGGTCATAGATCCTGCTGTAATAGCTATCAATTTCAGATACACTCAACACCATGGGTGTATGTGTGTCATCCTTTGCGATGCTACTAATATAGTTTGATTGATTATTGCACTTACAAAGTTATTCAGTGGGTTGCAACATGTACCTGTCACAGATAACAGACTCTTTTTAGGAGCTACTTAGAATTAATTAAGAAGATGAAAGTAGTGAAACACACATAGAAACTTTGAGCTCTAGTTAATGCAATCGTTGACATAGAAAAAATCAATATACACAAATATAAGAATATGTACAGTACAGTGCTTTACTGCATTGTTCATACTTAGTTTTAACTTATGCATACTTACAACCCTCTGGAGGCATTTAAAAACAAAGTGGTAGGAAAAAATTCTCCGAGAGAATGGCCCCAGACCAGGTTTCCTACATGGTTCTCCCATGTCATCTCCTGGTGTTCTATCACCAGATTGATTAACCACATCTTCTATACAACTTTTCCTATTTCACCCTCATATGTCCAGAACCACATATGAAAAGGTTTTGGCTCCTTCCATAGGTGGCATTTCATCTCATCGTATGTGATATTCTGGCTAAGCCTTGTTAAACTTCTGACCAATAACACCTTACTAGCAGCAGTTAGCATCCCAATAGTTTTGATATGTCAATGCGGTTAGCTCCATGGGTGTCATGTTACAAAAAAAACCATGAGAAGCAAGCATGTGTTCATTTGTGGTTTACTTATTCATCACACATTCATCATAAAACATGCATTGCTAAGTTCATTACCTTAGTTGAAGTACATATTTCATAACGCTCCTGATAAAATAGGACACAAAACTGCAGAAGTAAACAGAATGCAGGCAGAAGTTCAGCTACACAGTGGGGGCTCTCCAGTTTATTGCACTGAATGCAACATGTATGATTATCTGCCATATGGGAGGGTTGCATACGTATGCATTTGGTAAAAGGAACTCATGGCCCTCAGAGATTGAATATGGGCTCTGGGGACCAGGGTGGCTGAACTGGAGAAGCTAAGGGAGACAGGATACATAGATGAGATTTTCCAGGACACAGTAGAGCAGTTCTTCTCCCAGTCTGACAGCCTCTGTGCTACTGAAGAGGAAGAAAGTTGTTAGGAAGGAGTGGAGGAAATGATCACATCACTGGAAGATTTGACAAGATTGGTGTTGGGACCTTCTCTCCAGATGAGGTCATGGTATCCACTCACCCTGATGATACCTCTCCAAGGGAGAGAATCCTTTTATTTATTTATATAGAGCTAGGTTTGTGATGACTCGGAGAACGACATGGTGAATTGCCTGCTGGGTATGAAGGTTGCAGATTTCTTGAGACATCTAAAGAGGTTTATATAAATGCTGGGGAGGAGATGGTGGTCATGGTACAGTAGGTATCAATGAAATAAGGAAAGGTAGGAGAGAGGTCTTGGAGACCAAAATTAGGCTGCTCAGTATGAGGTTGAAATCCAGGACCTCCCTGGAAGTCTTCTCTGAAATGTAGGGAGGAGGAAATTAGATTTATTAGGAACTGGGGAACATTTTGGGAAAAGATCAGCTTATACAGGAAGGATTGGCTCCACCTAAACCAAAACAGAACCAGATTGCTGGCATTTACAGTAAAAAGATCATAGAATAGTTTTTAAACTAAGGGCTGTGGGAAAGCCAACAGACAAAGAGGAGCAAAGAGTTCAAAGACATCCCTTAGAGTAGGATCTATTAATGGGGATTCAAGAAATGAGAATGGAAGATGATAAAGTGCAGAAAGGATCTGATGAGAAACAGTCAAATGAAAAAGAATCCCATTCAGTTACATCACACAATGGCAGACAACTAAAATATGACAAAGTTTATACGTGTTTATATTCAAATACTAGAAGTTGAATGATTAAAATGGATGAACTTGAGTGCCTGGTATATAATGAGGATATTGATATAACAGGCATCTCAGAAACTTGGTGGAAAGATGCTAATCAATGGGATGCTGTAATACCATGGTATGATATATATAGCAATGACAGAATAGGCCATGCACATTGGAAAACATAATTCAAACTTGCAACGGTGCTGCTGGACTGGTTACTTTTTAAAATGATGACTCCCAGGCTCTATTGTTGTGCAGACACTGTTATGCGGGGTCTCAGAGGAGGATGGAGACAGTGGACACATCTTTTGTGTTGGCCACCTTTTATATAACTGTTATTCACAGAAAGTGGGTACAGATTTAGGAGAGGATGAGTAGCAGTCCAGTAATAGTAAACAATAGACAATCCAGTAGAGCAGCACATAGGAAACAGTAGGCCACGAGGTTGAACCCAAAAATGAGGAGCTCCTACTCATCCTTGTAGGCCCCTGGTTCCAAGTATGCAGCAACGCAAAGCAAATAAAGCCCAGCTCATCTAATACTCTAAGCTAACCTAAGTCATGCAACAAAGGATATAGCATAAAATACAGAAGATGATACTTGTACATTCACACAACCACTTGCTCCACTATTCATACTTACTAGATGCAGAGCTAATTTTAAGACTGGCCATGTCAAAGTTAGCCCAGGAGCCAAGGCTTGAGGGGGTGAGGAAGTTGCGCTGCACACCGACCCCATTGCATTGATGTCAGTCTTCCTCCCCTTAACTCTGAGTCGAGCTTTTTTTATGGATGAATTGATCAATGGGGGTGTCCCAGGGGACATCCTTCTTCATCCTCCTTCATCCTTTTTTGGGGTTTTTTCAACTGGGCACTTCTCCTTTCTTGATTTCTTGAGGGCCTCCTGATACCAGCTTCCTGTTCTGATTGCATCTGCTCACCTGATAGGCCATTCTCCAATCCAGGCCTTCCCTGTTCACATTCACTTGCCACATGCACATTACTGCATTTAACTATTTCGGATTGAGGGGGTTCCTTGCTCTCAAGAGGCCCACCCTCTGTCCTCTCAAGGGTACACTTGTACAAGCTTGCTAACCACAAAGCTGCTTACGAAGCGAAATGCCAAAAAAGGAACTTAATTTACGTTGTTGCCACAAAACCCCTTAGTCATGGAGACTGTTTTCTCTTTAGCATTACTTAAACAAAGCTGTTAACATAGGCCTCATTCTTTAGCATAAGGGGTTGATAGATTCACTCCAGTGGCCCAGCTTCAGGCCCACTCAGGATCCTGCAAGACAACATCCATGCTCTTTATTTATAGTGTAAATACCACTTTCTAATACACAGTCCGGCCCTCCTGGCTCTGGGGTGCTGGGTTCTTTGCCCTTGCTGGCCCTGAGACAAACTGATTGCAGAGCTCCAAACCTCCTTTCTGGCCATGCCTCCCCTTCTTTCCTTCCACGGCCAGCTTATATATCCCTACACCTGTTCTTAATTGCCCACTTTGTATGAGGTTCTCTGGGCCATACTCAGTTCCTACATCTGCAGGGCCCTGCTGACCTGCTCTTATTGAAGCCCAGGCAGGTATTGGGGGGATGGGAGGTAGCTCTCCTCCAATCCGCCACACCACTATATATGTAAAATGATGGGGTCTAAGTAAGCTGTTAACTCCAAAATCTCCTTCTTGAGTGACATCATGAATAGTTCTCTGAAAACATCTGCTCAATGTGCAGCAGCAGTCAAAAAAGCTACCAGAATGTTAGGAATCATTTGGAAAGTGATAGATCAGACGGAAAATATCATAATGCTTCTATATAAATGCATTGTATGCCCACATCTTGAATACTATGTGTGGATTCGGTTGCCCCAAGTTAAAAATATATATATATTAAAATTGGAAAAGGTGAAGATTAGGGCAACAAATGATTAGGGATATGGAACAGCTTTCATATGAGAAAAGATTAAAAGTACTGACAGAGTGTACTAAGAAGAGTGTCACGGGGTTGTTGCCCCACTATGGTGCATGAGGTATTAAAAGGGCCTGAGAGCAGTAGCCAAAGGGCTGCTGGGAGCCAATTGGGGGTTCCTGCTTGGTATAGAGGGGAGCAGCAGAGGCAGCTCAGGTAGCTGGCCTGGGAAGCCTAGGGAGAAGGTTCTCTGGCTGACTGGCTGGCTGAGGAAGCCAACACCACAGAGAGCTCAGAGTATGCCACTGGTAGCTGACCAGAAGTCAGGATCCTGAAGGTGCAGGGGCGGATGGCAGCAGTGGCTGGAGCAGTGGTCCTGAGGCACGGGTGCTAGGAGTGGATGGTGGCTGGCCTCCAGAGTGGTGAGGATCCGTGTGCAACTGGGGCTGTGGGGGATAAGCAGCCCAGGGAATAGACTATGACTGGAGGGAGGCGGTGGCATCAGTGTTGAGGTCAGCAAATAGGTTCCTTGTGCCAGGGCCCAGAGAAATGGACGGGCTCGGGTCCCTCCTTTCTCCCCCAGACCACCAGGAGCATCACAACCCTCGCAGCCATTGACTGTTTTAACTAATGGCCAGGAATAGTGAGTGGCACTTCATCCCAGAAGGCTGAGCTCCTGATCATGGAAGACACAGCGTACCGACCACCTGATAGGGACCACTTGAGTTCATTCCCCAGTAACACCAGCAGGAGGCACTGGTCAGATGGGTCCTGTGCAGCAATCTGTTACAAAGGGATATGATGAAGGTCTGTAAAATCTTGACTAGTGTGGAGAACATGAACAAGGAAATGTTATTACTCCCTGTCCTGAATACAAGAAGTCACTCAGTTAAATTAATAGGCAGCAGGTTTAAGAGATATAAAAGGAAGTACTTCTTCACACAGCACACAGCCTTCCTATGGAACTTGTTGTCAGGGATGTTGTGAAGGCCAAAAGTATAACAGGATGCAAAAAGAACTAGGTAAGTTCATGGAAGATAGATCCATCAATAGCTATTAGCCAGGATGTTCCGGGATACAAAGCTATGCTCTGAAGTGTCCCTAGCCTCTCTTTCCCAGAAGCTAGGCATGGATGACAGCGGGTGGGTCACTTGATGATTACTTGTTCTGTTCATTCCCTCTGAAGCACTTGGCATTGGCTGTCAGAAGACAGGACGCTGAGCTAGATCGACCATTGGTCTGACAATGTTCGTATAGGTAAGTGCCTGCCCACCTTCCCTGCTTCATGGACCACATTGGGGTTAATGTAGTAGATACACTTTTGTGTGTATAGAGGGAGGCAGCAATGTGCATGCCCAAAGACAGAAATATAAGCACCTAAGGAGCTTTTATCTAGAACCTTAAGTACTGAGTGTGTTTAGGCTCCTACAGGGTTAGGTAGGGTTTTATGGATCGCAGTCAAGCCTAAAATTGGGACTTAGGTGTCTGAGATTTATCTTACTAGAATGGATCTGGGCCTGTGAAGTGAAGGAAAGGTTCTGTTTAATACTTGGTAACAGAAACCCTTAACCCTGTAAAAGAAAAATGTTACAATCTTAAGCCTCCAGGATGTTAGAGAAAAAATTGGATTTTCTGTCATAAGGCAACGTCGACCATAGAGACTGTAAACAGGAAAGATATCTTCATTTGTTCTCATTTTTCCTAACACCAATACTGGCTGCTTTAGCTAGAGGGGATCTTAAGCACACTAGTGGAACTGAATTTTCCTGTGTATCTTTTGTTTAACCTATTACATTTCCACTGATGCTCCACAACAAACGACAAGCATTCATCGAAAGGAAGTTTTTGTATATACATGATTAAATATTTATATATTGGTAGGATAAAAACAGCAATGTAGCCCACTTTAACTTAATGATTCTTAAAGAAGGATTTCATCTCCCCTCTTACACCTGGTTGGTGCTAACATGAGCATCTGAACTAGTCAGAGTGATTATCTTCAAGAAAGCACACAACAAAATAGTGCATGGAGGCCGAATCCAATTCCCACTGAAATCAATGGACAGGCTCCTGGACTATGTCTACACTTACAAACGTTAGTTTGAATTAGTTAATTTTAATTAGTTCGAATTAACTTAATTTGAACTAGCATGGCCCCACTAGAATGCTAGCTCGAACTAAGCAAGCACCATGCAGGGCACTTGCTTAGTTCGAATTAGTCAGTTGCATTAAGGTCAATGTGCTGGTTAGTTCAAAGTAAGCGCTTAGTTCGAACTAACATGGCCACATTGGGTTAATTCAAACTAACTAATTCGAATTAACCGTTAGTTTGAAAAGTATAATCAAATTTATTAGTTCGAATTAAGGAAGCCTTTTGCTTTTACAGTGCACTCTGGGGATGGGCTTTTAAGTAGAACTGATGTGTCAGGGTATCTTTTATGTTAGCCACCTTGTATGTTACAAAACTTTGCCTGATCCCATGGGCTATGTCTACACTTGTAATTTTAAGTCGACTTAGTGAGTCTACACTTAAAATTAAAGTCGACTTAAAGGGGAACTTACAAAGTTGACCTAGAGCATCCACACTGGACACTCTAGGTCGACTTTGTGGGGCTAGGGGGACCTAGGGCAGGTCCATGGGGGCAGGGGGGCACCCCTTGCCCAATGCCAGGGGGCTCAGCCTTTGCCCCATTGTACATAGGGATCCTAGCAGGGCATATGGGCAGGGTGGGCAGGGCTCTGCCCTGCCCTGTAGGGGGTGGGCATACCAGGCTCTCTCTGTGCCCCCCCCAGCAGGGAGGGCATTGGTGTAGTCCTGGGGTAGCCCTAAGTCGACTTAGGGCTACCCCACATCTACACTGGCTTAAGTCGACTTTAGAAAGTCGACTTAAGCACTAAGTCGAATTTAAAGGAGATTTAATAAAGTCGACTTAATTTTAATTAAGTCAACTTTATTTTCCTTAAGTTGACTTAAGGAAACTGTAGTGTAGATGCAGGGTAAATTAAGTCGAGTTAAGCAAGCTTAAGTCGACTTAATTTACAAGTGTAGACACAGCCATAGGGTGCATCTACACTTTCAAATTAAGTCGACTTAAACTACTCCGCGTCCACACTGGGCTTTCCTTAAGTCGACTTAAGGAAATGCTTAAGTTGACTTAAGGAAAAGTTAAGTCAACTTAATAACACCTCAATTTAGGTTGACTTAACGCTTAAATCGACCTTATTAGGTCAATTTAAACCAGCGTTGATGGGGATTAGTGCCTAAGCCCACCTTATTAAGTCGACTTAAAGTGTTATGTGCCTAACGCCAGGCTGGAGAGAAGGTCCTCCTTCCAGTTAGAATTCATAGCCATGAACTCTCTCTTCAATGTGGGCACTTAAATTGAGTCAGCACTTTCTTATGAAGTGGCACCTCTCTAAGACTATGTCTACACTTGTAAATTTAGGTCGACTTAGCTAAGTCGACTTAACAAAGTCGACTTTAAGTTGACTTTCTTAAGTCGACTTAGCATGTGCACACCTAAATTTTAAGTCGACTTTGGGGGGGACCCTACAAAGTTGACCTAGAGCATCCACACTGGATGCCTAGGTTGACTTCTAGGGGCTAGGTGGACCTGGGACAGGTCCACGGTGGTGAGGGGGCACCCCTTGCCAAGTGCCAGGGGGTTCAGCTTTTGTCCCATTGTACCTTGGTACAATGGGGCAAAGGGGGACAGGGACCCTGGCAGGGCATAGGGCTCCCTGTGCCAGCCCCCCTGGAAGGGAGAGCAGTGGGGGAGTCGACTTATGGCTACTCCACATCTACACTGGCTTAAGTCGACTTTCTAAATTCGACTTAAGCCAAAAGTCAACTTAAAACGAGGTTTTAAAAAGTCAACTTAATTTTCCTTAAGTCGACGTAAGCAGCTTGCTTAAGTCAACTTAAGGAAAGCGTAGTGTAGACGCCGAGTAAATTAAGTCAGCTTAAGCAAGCTTAAACTGACTTAATTTACAAGTGTAGATGCACCCTAAAAGCCTGGTGGTCAGAGCATTCACTTGAGAGACCTGGGTTCAAGTCCTTGCTCCAAATCAGACAGAGTTGGCATTTGAACCCACAATCACATATTCTAGGGGAGTGCTCTAATCACTTAGCTATTGAGTCAGTATCCCTACAACTTTCATTTCTTGTGGGGGGCAGGTAGGTGTGTTCTGAGAATGCCTACCAGCAACGAGAGATGGGGGAAATGGTTTGTGAATCCCGTTGGAGCTTAATTGTGGGCTAGGCACCAAGCTACTCAATAGTATCAGGGCTTAGGTGGCTCTGGACATGCCCAGGTGTAGAAATTAAGGACATACAGGACTTTGCTGGGAGAAATGTAGGCACCTACAAGGTTAGATAGTAACAGAGTAGGGGGCTTGTGAATGCCAGTGGTGCCCAGATCTTGGATTTAGAGACCTAAAGGGGTGGCTAAGTACTTCATTCCCCATTGTGAATCTAATCCCCAGTGAGCAGAACTGGCTGAAAAACTAAAACAAATCAGAACTTCCCACAAATATTTTGTGATTTAAAAAAAAATATTGTTGAAATTCAGAATTTTCATCAAAAGTTTCATTGAAATTTCAATGTTTTTATTAGTTCTGCTGGGAAATCATGTTTGAGGAGACCTTTACCAAGACAGTTCTATGTCTTGTGAATCCTGTTGAATTAACTTTGTTAAACTAAAAGGATTTAAAAATCAAATTTGAAGATCATTTAAGATTTAACACAAAGGAATCTCTCCCCCACACCTATCTACATTCATCCCACATCAGTAGCTAGTAGTAACTACAAATCTACGGAACGTGTTAAACAACAGTTACAAACAATATACTGTTAAAGAGGTTACTTAATTTGATTTGTGCATATGTGGTTTATTAGCTCCTGCATCCCTCTAGCAAGAGCAACAGCCACTAGAGAAAATGGGAAGATTGCTCAAGCATCACAAAAATGAACATGCAGGCATAATGATCTTAGCTCATTGCCAGATCTCAAGTTTTGCTCAGAATGAATTCTCTGCATTTTTAATAGATATTCTGCATTATGTTCTTTGACATCTTTTTGTTAGGAATTTTTGGTAAATGATTTTCAGACTATTTCCTTACATAGTTAGATTTTTGGGAGGAGGATAACGCTTTTTTCTTAAAGTCCTGATCGAAGGAACATTGATGTCATGAGGCTTTAAAGAAACTGAACCAAATTATGCTATTTACATCATGATTTCTTGTAGTCAAGTGAATTTCATTGATGCATCTGAAAGTAGAATTTGAGACATAAACATAAATATGCATAATGATAGACTATTATAAGCAAAAATGAAGAACAACATCATTATTCTTAATTATTTATAAAACTTCAGTAATGACAGGGAATGAACCATAATTAAATATCCAGATCCAAATGCACCTGACCTTTTGGGCACTGGTTATACATATCTGAATTTAGTATCCCAGTTAATGCCATTGCATTGGGCCAAAGCCATCAAGTTTGGGAGATGAACCCAATCAGTAAGTTTTGGGAAGCTAAAAATTACTATGTAGATGTTCAGGCATGGATTAGCACCTGGGCTGTGGCCTTTCACCCTTTAATTAGGTAAAAGAAAAAGACTTGATTTAGCACTACTCAGGTGACTAAAGGCTCCGGCGTTGCGCTCCATGATTCTAAATTTGATTCTGAACTTGCAGAACATTCTTCTTCAGAGACAGAGAATTCCTTATGCAGGTTATAAAGAAAAATTTGGACAAAGCTAGTAAATACAGTTCTGTCTGGCCAGTCAATTTGACCAAATTAATGACACAAGTAATATAGAGCTGTTTATGTATAAAGAATATACTATCTAATCAGAAGCTAAACATGAAATTACATTTAAAAACCATCTGTTGAAAGAACATTGAGGTTATAAAGTCATTTGACTCCTGCTGCTGTTCCCACACTCCCCACTCTCCTCCAACCAGTTCCTTCCCTTTCTCCCTCTAATTTCCCTTATTCCTATCCTCCCCCATTCCTGACTCCTGGCCCTCTCCCTCATTGGCTATGTCTACACTTGTTAATTTAAGTCGACTTTAAGTTGACTTTGTTAAGTCGACTTAGCATGTCTACACTTAAATTTGAAGTCCACTTTGGGGGGACCCTACAAAGTCGACCTAGAGCGTCCACACTGGATGCTAGGTCGACTTGTAGGGGCTAGGTGGACCTAGGACTGGTCCATGGTGGCAGGGGGGCACCCCTTGCCAAGTGCCAGGGGGCTCAGCTTTTGCCCCATTGTACCTGGGGACAATGGGGTAAAGGGGGACAGGGACCCTGGCAGGGCATAGGGGTATTGTGGGCAGGGGTCTGCCCTGCCCTGTGGGGGGCATGCCAGGATCCCCCTGTGCCAGCCACCCTGGCAGGGAGGGCAGTGGGGAAGTCCTGGAGAGCCCTAAGTCGACTTAGAGTTGACTTAGGGCTACTCCACGTCTATACTGGCTTAAGTCGACTTTCTAAAGTCAACTTAAGCCAAAAGTTGACTTAAAACTAGGTTTTATAAAGTCGACTTAAGGAAAGTGTAGTGTAGACGCAGAGTAAATTAAGTCAATTTAAGCAAGCTTAAGTCGACTTAATTTACAAGTGTAGACGCACCCATTGTTCTTATCCCCCCTCCTTTGTCTTTTGCCCCATCCCTTTATCTTTTCCCTCTCCCCATTCCTCCTTCCTCACCCCTGTTTATATATCAGGCAGCCAGTTAGGGGCCCACCCCCTGGACTCCCAGAGCCTTTAATATAGGTTTCATTACTTAAAAGGAAAGAAAAAAGGCAGTAAACAGGTCTTGGATCAAATAATGAAATGACAGTGAGGAACCCTGAAATTTTAATAAATTAAACATGTCTCAATAAAGGATTAGTTGAACTCTCAAATTACAAAAAAGAGAGACTGCAGTATTTCAGACCCCTTGAAAATGTGACCACGGGAAAGGCAGAAGCTGTGGTTGTGTGTCATCATACCCATTGGGTATCATCAGTCAATGAGAACTGGTTTTGGTGTGTCGTGTATGTCACTAGCTGGGTGTACCGTCACTTAATACCCTTTTGGAATATTTGGTGGGTGGGTTTCTGGAGAAGCTCAGATAACTTCCTTCCTTGAACATGTCCAATTCAGTTAAGCTCCTAACAGATTCGGTCATTATTTTTCTAATTTGTGTCTGGACTCTGAATTATTAAAGCTCCAGATATAACAGACCTCATTACCATCTTGGAAAAAATGGTTAGCAAACACCTTGTGACTAAGGCAAGAGTTCAGAATTCTGAGGTAATACTTTCCACTAATTTAAACTTCTCATCAGTTTGTTTTGCAATCATTTTTATAACATCAATCATGAGGTTTAAATACAAAGCTCTGACCAGAATTCAGTGTTCTGAGAGTGAGGCGTAGGAAAATCCTCAGGGATATAACTGAAGATTGATTGTTTTTCCTGCTCAGTTAGCTAGTAGCAAGCTGCTGGGGTGGGAGGGGGGAGATTGCAGGGACCATTGACTGATAACACAGTAGCTCCAGGGTGAAGACCTATAGGGCAATTATGAAATTACTTCAAGACTAGATTTGGCCCCTTTACTGTTTGAAAAAAAATAAAAAGTCCTAATTGCTCTGAACAGACATCCAAATATTTGTCCTTATTTCTCCAGCTCTGAATTCTTAGCTTGAGTATTTGCTAAAGCAAATAGCAGGCTGTTCTTAATATTGCATTCTCAATACCCAGCTACCGTGACCTTTAAATGTAATTTTATCATACAAGAATCTTTTTGTAAAAAATAAAATTATTTTACTTTGGTGGTTGACCTTGTTGCTGAAATCTCTCTCTCAGCCATCATGTGCTGAACACCTAGTGTTAAACAAAAGAGATTTTAGCCTGCCATCTGAAAAGTGCTTGGCTGCTGTGTTCTTCTCTTCTGAAATGTTGGCCGAGTGCAGTTCATGGCTTCCAAATGGACTATGACTCTTGAGAGCCTCACATGTGGGCTCTCTGTTCACGAGTCATGTTGTGACAGTGAAAAAGATGAGCTTTCACTGATCGAAGTTGGTCCATTAAGAGGTTGTGTTACCCACCTTGTCTTAGAGACAAAATGGCAGCTTGAAACAAAAATGCAGTTGTTGGTCCACAAATACACAGTGATATTTATGGGTGCCAGTGACCATCAATGGAGCCAGATTCCTCAAGATTCCTTTTTCGTAGGGGAGAGCGACAGCACCCTATTCTACCGTTTGAGCGCTGGAAATTCATTTCTGTCTGCTGATTCCTCTCTTGTAAGTCTTGCTGTGCACAGTACACTACACACCAGTGAAAATAGCTACAAGAGTGCCGTCTAATGCACAAAGCAAACAGACTGGAGAAAGAAAGAGGTGTGTGTAACAGTGAAAAAAATTATTCATCCTCACCTCTTTCTCTGCTAGTCATTAGAGACCTTGCTTGTCAGCAATTATAGATAGGGAACATAAAAATAGCTATGCTGGGTCAGACTAATGGTCCATCTAGCCCAGTAATCTTCTGACTATAATAGTCTTCTGACTGAAGCCAATGCCAGATGCTTCAGAGGGAATGAACAGAAAAGGTAATCATCAAATGATCCATCCCCCGTTGCACATTCCCAGCTCCTGGCAAACAGAGGCTAGGGACACTTCAGAGCATAGTTTTGCATGCCTGTCCATCCTGGCAAATAGCCATTGATGGAACTCTCCTTCATGAACTTCTTTAGTTCTTTTTGAACGCTATTATAGTCTTGGCCTTTACAACATCCCTTGACAAAAAATTCCACAGATAGATCATGCATGGGTGAAGAAGTACTTCTTTTTTTTGTTTTAATCTTGCTGTCTATTAATTAATTTGGTAGACCTTTGGTTCTTGTGTTATGAGGAGTAAATAACACTTCTTTATTTACTTTCTCCACATAAGTTATGATTTTATAGATCCCTTTAGTTGTTTCTTTTCTAAGCTGAAAAGTTCCAGTCTTATTAATTTCTTCTCATATGGAGGCTGTGCCATACGCCAAGTTATTTTTGTTGTCCTTTTCCAATTCCAGTATATCTTTTTTTAAGATGGCATGACCAGATCTGCATGCTGTATTCTAGATGTGGTTTACCATGGATTTATAAAGAGGCAATATGATACTTTATGTCTTGTTATCTATCCCTTTATGAATGATTTCCAAGATTCTTAGTTTTTTTTGACTGCCACTGCACATTGAGTGGTTTTCAGAGAACTATCCACAATGACTCCAAGATTTCTTTTTTCAGTGGTAACAGCTAATTTAGATCCCATCATTATTATATGTATAATTAGAATTATGTTTTCCAATGTGTATTACTTTGCTTTTATCAGCATTGAATTTCATCTGCCATTTTGTTGCCCAGTCTCACAGTTTTTGTGAGATTCCTTTGTAACTTTGCAGTCTGTTTTGGACTTACGTATCTTGAGTAGTTTTATAGCTACAATTTTTCCCAACTCACTGTTTACCCTATTTTCCAGATCATGTATGTATTTGTTGGTCTGTATTGGTCCCATTATAGCTCCTGGGGGCCACCACTATTTATCTTTTGCCATTCTGAAAACTGCCCGTTTATTCCTCCCCTTTGTTTCCCATCTTTTAATCAAATTCCAAAGGGGTAGCCGTGTTAGTCTATTGTAGAAAGACAACAGAGTCCTGTGGCACTTTTAAAGACTAATAGATTTATTTATCGCATGAGCTTTCGTGGGAGCGATAAATAAATCTGTTAGTCTTTAAAAGTGCCACAGGACTCTGTTATCTTTTAATCAGTTACTGGTCCAAGAGAGGACCTTCCCTTTTATCCCATGACAGCTTATTTTGCTTAAGAGCCTTTAGTAAGGGACGTTGTCAAAGGCTTTCTGAAAATGTAAGCACACTGTATCTACTGGATCACCCTTATCCACTTGCTGTTGACCCACTCAAAAAATTCTAGTAGATTGGTGAGGCGTGATTTCCCTTTATAAAAAACATGTTGAATCTTCCCCAGCAAATCATATTCATCTATGTGTCTGATTAATTCTTTCTTTACTATAGTTTCAGTTTGCCTGGTTAGGTTTGCCTGAAATTAGATTTTGTGAGGCCTAAAGACAGAATTGTGCTTGCTCTTTTTAGCATTAGCTATATTGACTCCATTTTATTTTGTATAACCTTTAGCTGTTAGGCCCCTTGAACATTGTTTTTTACTATATAACCTTTAGCTACTAAAAACCCCCAGGCTGGATGCTTATTCTGCTAAAAATACAAGCGAGGCCTGAGTGGGACGCGCTGCTATCCAGGCATAACAAGCAACCACGAGTAACGGAAAGTGTCTGCGGTCGGATTAACACCTGTACCTGTCAAAGATGAGTTATGACCATGACGTCAGATACGCTGTAACCTAAGAGTATAACTGTACTGCTTTTCCCACTTGTTTTTGTTGCCTTTGTTTCCCCTTGGGGGGTGCAAAAACAACCTCGTGGCCGCGATAATAAACAAGAGCTCTTTTCTCTCCTTCAGTCTCATTCGTCAGTTTGTAGGGAATGACAGTTTGCTAGCCTGTAATTGCCAGTTTCGTCTCTGAAGCTTTTTTCAAATCTTGGCATCACATTAGCTATCCTCCAGTCATCTGGAACAGAAGCTAATTTAAATAAGTAAAATACCAGAGTTCTGCAATTTTACATTTGAGTTCCTTCAGAACTCTTGGGTCAATACCATCTGGTCCTGGGAGCCATTACTGTTTAATTTATCAATTAGTTCCAAAACCTCCTCTAATGACACCTCAGTCTGGAGTAGGTCCTCAGATTTGTCACTTAAGAAGAATGGTTCAGGTTTGGAAATATCCCTCGCATCCTCAGCCATGAAGGTGAATACAAAGAATTTATTAGCTTTTCTGCAAAGACCATATCTTTTTGGAGTTCTCAGTCAGGATCTTGCTCATCCAGTGGCCCTAATCCAGGCGTGGGCAATAAAATTTGAAGGTGGGCTGGTGGGGGTGGTGGAGAGCTGGCCTGGGGCTGGGGCAGGGGGGAAGTGCACATAAATGGCAGGGAGCAGAAGGGCCCAGTGCAATGCCAGCCCCAGCCCTGGAGCAGCGTAGCACCAGTTGTGGAGGGTTGATGCATGGAGGGGAACAGCACAGCCCCAGCTCCGGCTCAGCGCTGGCTGGGGGGCAAACAGGAAAGCACAGTGTCAGCCAAGGGGGGGAGGGGTTGGCAGCGGAGAGCAGTGCAGCCCCAGCGCTGGAGTAGCACAGTACCGGGTGGGGGGGAGCGGGCCAGGGGCAGTGGGCTGGACAGCGCCCTCAGGTGGGCCGGATCTGATCTGTGGGCCGTATTTTGCCCACCCCTGCCCTGATCACTATTTAGCAAGTTTCCTGCTTCTGCTGTACTTTAACATTTTTTGCTGTTACTTTTTGTATCGTGGGCCGGCTCTTCTTTGAATTTTTTTGGCCTTCCTAATTCTAATTATATTTTTACACTTCACCTGCCAGAATTTATCCTCCTGTTTATTTTGCTCAATAGGATTTAACTTCCACATTTTAAAGGATGTCATTTTGCCTCTAACGGCTTCTTTTACTTTGTTGTTTAGCCCTGATGGTTGGTGTTTTTGGTCCTCTTACTACATTTTTTAATTTGGGATGTACATTTGACTTGAGCTTAGCTATATCTTTTTCAACAAGTTTCCATGCAGCCTGAAGGGACTCCACTTTTGGCTCTGTAACTTTTAATTTCTATTTAACTAACTTCCTCATTTTTGTGTAGTTTCACTTTCTGAAATTGAAATGGTACAGCGGTGGGCCCTGGATGATAGTTTTTTTTTTTAATGTTATGGTCACGATTAGCAAATGGTTCAGTTATAGTCACCTCTTGGACCAGATCCTGCACTCCACTTAGAACTAAATCAAGATTGCCACTCCTATTATGGGTTTCAGGACTAGCTCTTTCAAGAAGCAATCACTTAAGGTTTCAAGAAACTTTATGTTGGCATCCAATCCAGACATGTACCCAGTCAATATGGGGATAGTTGATTATTGTATTTTAAAATTTTTTATAG
The DNA here is from genome assembly GCA_007922175.1 of Pelusios castaneus. Lineage (NCBI taxonomy): Eukaryota > Metazoa > Chordata > Testudines > Pelomedusidae > Pelusios > Pelusios castaneus. Next base: position 9,282,862 of record ML685758.1, read on the forward strand.
CCTCTCTAATCACCGGGAGCCTTTCATAGTTACTATCACCCTCCCGGTAAGGTGGTCGATAGTATATCAATTCTGCTATATTCTTATTATTCAAGCAAGATATTACTTGGGAATGGGAATGGGATTTTCCCATGGTAATGTCCCTTTAAAAAATTACAAATAAACTGAAACACACCTGTCTGATGCCTATAATCACTAAGGTTACTTATTATTTGTATTACTGTAGTGCCTAGGAACTCAAGGTGCGCTGGGCTCTGTACAAACAGAGAACAAACACAAGAAAACTACAAACTAAGATAAGAGACAATAAATAGATTGATGGTGGAGCACAAGAAGACATCATGATAGGCATTGGTATCAGAACACTAACAGCCTAACTCAGCAAAGCAGAGTTTTAAAGAGGCATTTGAAGGAGATAATTAGTTTTACAGATGTTTAATGGGAGCTCCTTTTAGTGTGAGGGGCAGCATGACAATAAACAAAAAAATGTTTTTTTGAAAATGTAACAAGTGGGCAACAGAGGGTGGCATCATGGGCTAGTTAGAGGCAGGAATGATTTTTTAATATTGAATGAGAGAAAATAGATACGGCTGAGGTAAGTCATGAATTGGCTCATATGTTATGTTTTTCATCCACCCTTTCAATGTCTCTGTCCGTCCTTTCGTTAAGGTAATAATTATTTGTAGAAGAGGAAATGGAAAGGCCATAACTTGCTCTGCTCTTCTCTTTCATGTATTTTTTCTTTACGAATTGCAGTGAGAGAAACTTTACAGAATCTGTAAGCTGTTATTACGCCTAAATAAATCCTTATACAATACATGTTTCAACAGCTAAATATGGCTCAGTCATTACTGATGCCTGTCATTCTTTAGCAGTTCTTTAGCTGACCCAGCTGGTCTGCATTGCAAATGATTGTGAAATTAATTTTCTATGGATGGGTTACAAATTTTAAGCAAGATAATTTGCACATGAATAATGTTTCTTTTGATAAATTCACCCTTACTTGCTAGTGCCATAAATGCTTTATTTTATTTTTAAACACGTGATTATGGATTAACATTTCAATTATGCAGCATTTTGGTTAGGAGATTTATTAAGGTAATTACAAAATCTTTTTATTCTAAATTAATTAAAAATTAGTAACCCAGCACTTCCTCTGATCTTAGCTAAAACAATTATCTCTGTTTAGTTTACAGTCCTTAGTCTATTTGATCACAAAGGTTGGTTTGTTGTTGTATTTTTTAAAAAAAAATAATAATTTGAACGCTTAGAAAACCTCTTTCTTGGTTAAAAACAAGACTTGTTAGAGCAGAGATGAAGACAGAGGGCTGAATGTTCAGGAGGCTGAATGTTCATAGATTGCTGTGCCAGAAGAGATCATTGTAATTACCTATTCTGGCCTCACATATGACATAGAATATAGAATTTCCCCCAAAATAATTCCTAGAGCATATCTTTGAGAAAAACATCTAGCCTTCATTTAAAAATTATCAGAGATGGCGAAGTCACTCTGAGCCTTGGTAAATCATTCAATTGGTTAATTACCCTCACTGTCAAATATTTATGCCTTATTTCCAATCTCAACTTGTCTAGCTTCAAGTTCCAGCCATTAGATCATGTTATATCTTTCTCTGCTAGACTGAAAAGCCCACTATTAAATGTTTTGTCCCCCGGTAGATACTTAGAGTGTAATCAAGTCACCCCTTGACTTTCTCTTTGTTAAACTAAGTAGATTGCACTCTTTGGTTATGTCTACACTTACCAAAATTAGTTCAAATTAGTTAATTCAAACTAACTAATTTGAACTAATTTTAGTTACTTTGAATTAACTTAATTTGAACTAGCAAATTTTAGTTCGAATTAGTCAATTGCATTGAGCTCAATGTGCCGGTTAGTTTGAACTAAGCACTTAGTTCGAACTAACATGGCCACATTGGGTTAATTCGAACTAACTAGTTCAAATTAACCCTTACTTCAAAAAGTATGAGCAAATTTATTAGTTCAAATTAAGAAGCCCTTAATTCGAACTAATGAAAGCCTAGTGTAGCCAAGGCTTAAATTAGTTCGAATTAAGCTTCCTTAATTCGAACTAACTTGCCAGTGTAGACATAGCCTTTGAGTCTCATTTTGGGGGGGAAAGCTGGCAGGTGTGAAGGAGAACACAGTTCAGGTGAAACCTCCCTTAAGGATGAATTTATTAAAGGGGAAACGACATTTAATTAAATTTCACATCTTTGTAGTGGGAAAAAGATTAAAATAAAAATCAAACCCTTACTCTAGTACCATTTAAGGTCAAAAAGGGGAACTACACACACAAAAGAGGAAGTTAATGCAACAGAAATTAAAACGAACAATCACAAGGGTGAAACGCTTGCCAACTTCATGGAGACTATTTAAAAACATCATAATAGAATTTTTAACTAAATGGATGCCCTTAATAATAAAAACACACTGAGGACCAAAAAATAAAAAAAAGTCACCATGGCTAAACAGCAGAGTAAAGAGGTGGTTTGAAGCAAAAAAATATCCTTTAAAAATTGGAAGTTAAATCCTAGTGATGAAAATAGAAAGAAGCATAAATTCTGCTAAGTCACATGTAAAAGGATAAGAAGGCATGTCAAGAAAGTATTTGATGAGCAAAAGAAAACCCCAGCAATTTTTTTAAAGTAGGAAGCCTGCCAGTCAGTGGGGTCACTGGATGATCAAGGTACTAAAGGAGCACTCAAGGAATGGTGTGGAAAAAGTAAATAAAGAAATGTTATTTACCCCTTCACCTAAACCAAGAATTAGTGGGTTACCTGAGGATATTAATAGGCAGCAGGTTCAAAAACAAACAAACAAAAGGAAGCATTCTTTAGACCTTGCACAGTCAGACTAAGGAACTTGTTACCAGGAGATCCTTTGAAGGCCAAAAGTATAAGTGGGTTAAATATCTATATCTATATCTATCTCTCTCTATATATATCTATATCTATATATAGATCTAGATATAGATATAAATAAAAATTCATGGAGGATAGGTCTTACAATGATCATTAACTAAAATGGTCAGGGATGCAACCACATGCTCTGTGAGTCCCTAAACTGCCAGAAACTGGGACTGGACAACAGCGGATGGAAATTGCCCCGTTCTGTTCCTTGCCTCTGAAGCATCTGGCTCTGGTCAATGTCAGAAGTTGAGGTACTGGGGTCATTAGACCATTGGTCTGACCTAGCATTACTGTTCTGTTCTTACCATAAGGTATGTTTTCTAATCTTCTAATCATACTTGTTGGTTGACTCTGCACTCTCTTTAATTTACCCACATCCTTCTTGAATTGTTGATACCAAACCTGGATGGAGTACTCCAGCAGTGGTCGTATTAGTGCCAAGTACAGAAGTAAAATAGCCTCCTTACTCCTAATTGAGATTCCCTGTTAATGCATCCCAGGATTTCATTAATGTTTTGGTTCCAGTGTCACAGTGAGAACTCATGTTCAGCTGATTATCTATTCTGATCCCCAGTTCTTTTTTCAGAATCACTTCTTCCCTGTATAGAGTCCTTTGTCCCATAAATATATCCTATATTCTTTGTTCCCAGATGTATACATTTATTTTTGGCCATATTAAAATGTATTTTGCTTGCCTGTGCCCAGTTTACCAAGTGATCCAGATTGCCTTCCCTACAGAACATACTGGCTTTTGTGGATCAAAGCGTGAGATTCCTATCTCTCCTCCTTAGGAACTTAAGTGCCTAACTCTAGCTTTATGAATCACAGTGATTTTCTAGGCACCTAGCTGTTAGGTGTGATACTCAGCCTCACTATGTCTAACTCCTTTTGTGCATCCAGGCCAAAGGTTTTGAATTCTAAAATGAGAACATTTTTCACTTAGAGTTGTTTGATTCCATCCCCACCCCAACACATCTCTTATGTGGACTTCTTTTTTACTTAAAAACAAAACAAAAAATCACCAACAAACACCCCCCCCCCTCCCCTCTCTATGGGAGTTAGTTTTAAAACATTGGAGATATCATTATTTTGGGGTTTGGATGTTCAAGATTAGTGTTTACATTAAGAAAAGCAGGTGAGACTCCCTTTCAAACCAATAGGAGTCTTTCCATTCAATTCAGGGTGATAAGGATCCATGCCAATGTGGACACAAGAACTAATGGATATACTCTGGCCATCAGGAAGTTTAGACTTGAAATTAGATGCAGGTTTCTATCCAACGGAGGAGTGAAGTTCTGGCAAAGCCTTCCAAAGGGAGCTATCTGGGCAAAAAAAAATCTAGCTGGTTTTAAAACTGAGCTTGATAAATTCATAATGGGACAGCCTAGTTGGCAATTGACTGATCTTTGGCTTTTGGTAGTAGATAAGCTGATGGGACAGTTTATAGGATGGGCTCTGAGTTATTACAGAGAGTTCTTTCTTGGGTGTCTGATTGACAGTAAAACTGTGCACAAGTGTTTGTAAGATTGAGGCCTGGTGATTCTATGGACAGGGCAGATCAGTCTTTTCAAATATCCTTGCATCTCTTGTATCCCTCATTGTGGTGCTTATTTCAATTAAAGGCAGAATATACATATGTGTGTGTGTGTGATGTGTATGTTAAAGAGAGAGAGAAAGAGACTGTGAAAGGTTGGGGACTGTTTAGGCTCCAGTGTATCTGCCGTGACAAGCAACTATAGACAGACCCCTGTTTCGCAGCTGATATTCAACAAAGCAGTATCTAAGCATATTGTAAAAGAACACAAGAAGGCAGAAAGGCTAAGAGTATAACTCTGATTTTAGCCTAATTTACACCAATATAGCTGACAGCAAAATCAGACCCTGACTGCCTTAGTTGTTACCCAATTATAGAAATGAAATGCACAAACCTGACCTTTTCTCCACTAATAATCCTCTTCCTCATTTATTGCTGCCCATGTCTGCACATGAAGTGTGAGAGGTGAAAAATCAGTCAGTGTTTGTCTTTTAGTACAAGTTCATTAGAGCAAGAAAATGGGTCTCTTAAGGGGAGATTTTCAGAAGCATAAATAGCAGGTAGTCAGCTGACTCCTTTTGACATTCGGGGACCCGGTTGCCTCTTGTTCTTTTGAAAGTCTTGCACCTATGCTATTGCTGGCTGTTGTGTTTTTTTAAAAAAGTAGCAAGGTTTTAAGGTATGTAAGAAATCTCTGTGGAGAAATACTTGATACATATGTTGAATTACTACAAATTTCAGGAGATCCAGGAAGACATGAATGCTACATCTTGCTATCTGACATAGATATAACAATAATAATGGTAGAATATAATCTAGGTAATGTTTCTGAATGCACTATTATTGATCAGCTAGTATAAAAGGCAGAAACATTTTCTCTTGTGAAGTCAGGCTGAGCTACTTGGATACAAAGAACACCTATAGGGTGTGTCTACACTTGTAAATTAAGTCAACTTAATCCTGCTTAAATTGACGTAATTTACTCTGCGTCTATACTACAGTTTCACTACTACACTACACTACAGTTTCCTTAAGGAAATTTTAAGTCGACTTAATAAAACCTAGTTTTAAGTTGGCTTACTGGCTAAGTCGACTTTATTAAGTCGACTTACGCCAGTGTAGATGTGGCTTAGCCCTAAGTCGAGTTTAAGGGTCCCCAGGGCTCCCCCACTGACCTCCCTCCCAGGCTGCCTGGCACAGCCAGAGCCTGGTGTGCCCACCCACAGGGCAGGACACAGCCCTGCCCACCCCGCTCCTATACCCTGCCCTTGTCCCTGTCCTGCTCAGCCCCCATGTACCTTGGTACAATGGGGAAAATGCTGAGCTCCCTGGCACTTTTAAAGGGGTGCCCCCCTTCCCACCATGCACCGCTCCCAGGTCTACCGAGCCCCTACAAGTCAACTTAGGTATCCAGTGTGGACACCCTAAGTTGATTTGGCAAGGTTGACTTTAAGTCGACCTAAATTTACAGTGTGGACATGCTAAGTCGACTTATTCTGACAAGTGTAGACATAGCCATAGACTCTTCCTGTGTAGAAGAAATGATAGTTACATAAAGACTCTACCATCTCAGTCTTCAACAGCAGAAAGCCATAGAATCAAGACCAAAATCCTAGACATGTCAAATGGCTTCATTTGCAGAGGACACAACATTATTTAGGTTAGTTAAGACTAGGTGAATGAGTGGAATATTTGGGAATGGCCACAGTCAGACAAAATACAGGACTAGACAAAGCGCTGATGTAAACTGCTATAATCAACATCTGTGTTCTTGTGTAATCAATATTGTAAGACTGAAGTAATTAACAGTCCCAATTTTCTAAATGTTTCTTGCCCTGGAACTCTGCTGGCTGTGTTTGGCGGGGGAGGGGGACAAGGAATGCCACAGGGGGGCTGTGTGCCCTGAATGTTTTTTCGGGGATCAGAAATACCCCGGCCCCCACCTGTGTCCCCCCTTGTGAGCCCCAGCCCATTACCCCTACCTATCCCCCACCCTCCCACAGGGGTAGCCTTAATTGCTGGGGCCGGAGCAGGCCCACCCTTCCCCTGTCCACTGTGGGGTAGGTTGGGGGCCCCCCAAACCAGTTGGCCCTAGGCCCCGCTCCTCCCTAGGGGTGGCCCTGCTGAGCATCTTGTTTTTACATCAGTATATTTCTAAGAAATAATAAAAGAATTAAAGTGGGCTGTAGAGTGTTAAGATTAGACTACACTGAATCTGTGAAGAATGCTGAATGATGAACAGTCAGCTATGCTCTTTAAAGCTATTTGTTCATAACAATTTTGTACAATATTGGTATGATTTGCTTAAAATGTTCATCTTTGCCATTGATACCAGTATAGATGAGTTATTCTTTACTGTGTACAATATACCCCATGCTTGGCAGCTGAGACACCTCTAGTCTTAGGATTCCTAAGAGGCTGACAATAGAAGGAAGGCTGTGTATAGAGGAAAAGCGGTGTAGGATTGGGCGAGTAGTCCGGTAACTTGGTACTTTTCTTGGCTATAAGGTCTCTCCTGCAATGAAAAGCTGATGAGTGGGTGAGCAATCCCAATCATTTTCCCCACTGTACCCACTGTAGTGGGGCATGGCCTCCCTCTGAAAGAGACAAGCAGGGACCAGCCCATCCCAGTGGGGTGGGGCCAGAGACAGTCCGCCCATCAGGCTGGAAGTCCCAGGGCAGGACAGGAAGTATAAAAGGAGAGCCTGGGGAATCAGTCTGGCCGGATCTCCAGGAGGGGAAGGATGTCCCTCCTCTCCTGCCAGGGCTGCCCGCAACCTGGGACCCGCCCCCTGCAGAGGGGCTGCCTGCGGCCTGGGACGTGGCCCCTGCAGAGGGGCTGCTCACAGCTTGGGCCTTGGCACCTGCTAAGGAGGCACTGGTGGTCTGGGGTCTGTAGACGCCACGTAGCCCTCAGGACCCTGTAGCCCACCAAGACCCTTAATTCGAACTAATTTTAGTAAGTGTAGACATAGCCTAGGAGGGTGGTGAAGCATTGGAATGGATCAACACACTATTCAACATATGCAAAATGAGTTTTTTAAAGTCTATTTTGTTTAAGAGTTTAACAGTAAAGAGAGAAATATATAATATAATGGTGGGGTCAATCAGTCACTGATCAGAGCTTCATTAATCAGGATTACTCACTCTGATTTCTGCTTTTGTTTGAGATCATGATTTGAATCTTTCTCTATTTTACTTTAGCAAATTGAAAAATAATTTGCCAGAACCAAACATTAAAAAAAATTGATTCTAATGTTTTATAAAGTGCTTACTTAAACACAAAATTACCTTCCTCACTTCTGTTTTATTAGCGATGAGAGACGTTCTGATTAAAATAATTTTCACCAGAACACTTAGTTAAACATAGAATTAAAGTAAACAAATAAAAAGGATTCCAAACCTGCTGTCAAAGGAAACCTTTCCAATCCCGAATTTTATGTTAGAGTAGTTAGTAAAAAGAAATATATTGGTCTAGAGTCTCCTATCATTTACTGGCAATAGGTTTGCATGGGTATAATTATGAGAAGAAACTAATCCACTATCTGTTTCAGCCCCCATTCTGCAGTCAACTCTGCAACAATCCCACCCAGGACATTGGTTACTTTAGGAGGACTCTAGACTGCATAGGGATCTATTTGCATAGAGCTGTTTGCAGAATTAGAGCCTAAGATGACACCGCTTCTAAATCAAAGGTGGAGACTAGAGGGTATTTATTACTGAAAATAAAGAAGACAAATTTATAAAAATGAGTATGAACTTCAATAGGAATGAAGAATTTGGTTTAAAATAAACACCCTAATGGAAACTAACGTAAGCCATCTAAAACTCTAGATCTGCAAAACTGGCATAGAAATGTTACACAAAGTTAGTTTCAGGTAAGCAAAGATATGTAGAAGAAAACATACTTACTATAATTCTGTATCCAAGCAAATTAATTACCTGAAAGCTTTGTATGAACTCAGTAGTGTTGTACACCTGCAAGGTTTTCAGGAGTGAATCCGAAGGGTCATATTCAAGAACAGTCCTAAGTGTCCTGGTTACAGAACTAATTCCAAAGAGTTTGTCCGTACTGAATCCTGTCACTTGGGTACAATGATGGAACTGCTCTTTGGCTATGTCCACACTGGCAAGTTAGTTCGAATTAAGGAAGCTTAATTCGAACTAACTAAAGCCATGGCTACACTAGGCTTTTATTAGTTCGAATTAAGGGCTTCCTTAATTCGAACTAATAACTTTAAATAGGGTATTAGAAGTAAGGGTTAATTCAAACTAGTTAACTCGAATTAACTAATGTGGCCATGTTAGTTCGAACTAATTTCTTAGTTCGACTTAACCGGCCCATTGAAATCAATGGAGATCACTAATTCGAACTAAGCAAGTGCCATGAATGGCACTTGCTTAGTTCGAATTAATTTTTTCTAGTTCGAGCTAATTTGAACTAACTAATTTGAACTAATTTTAGTAAGTGTAGACATAGCTTTTGATATTAACACAGTGCTTCTGAATAAACTTTCTTATAGTTTATTGTTCTGTATAAACTAAATGCTAATATCCCATGTATTACCAGTATGTAATTTTTAAATCATCTTTAACAGATGTCTCTGAATTAGGTATTTTGACATGAATCTAGAAGGTCTGTTTATAATTATCTTTTCAGTGGTATGTTTATCATTAAATATGTTTATCATTAACTCCGATGAAGAACATTCAGAATGTATCTTTATTCATGGTTGGCTGGAGGATAGCTATATAATTTTATAACATGGTATGACTTTCTCTTTACTTTGAGGGATTTTTAGGGTGGTTAATCTCTCTTATTGGTAATATTCATTCTTGATGCCTTTTGCCTAGCACTTTAGGCCCAATCCTGCAAATATTTACCCATTTTTATTTTTTCTTTCCTTAAAATGTGACAAGTTATAAATGTCTTAATATTTAAGCATGTAGATTTCTGGTCTGAGCCAAGATGGTATTTTTTGGCTATCATGAAATACATACAATGCAGGGATAAGTTAAATGTCCTATCTAACTTTATGGTACTTTGGGTGACACATTGGCCCTTTGGGTGACACATTGGCCCAACTGGAGTCAGTGGCAAAACTTCTGTGAAGTGCCATATGGCCAAGATTTCATCTTCGTATTTTCTTTGTATTACCGTCATGCTTAGAAACTGCAACCAAGAGCAGAGCCCCAATGTGCTTAGCAGTGAACTACTCTACTGTGTTCAGCAATCCTTTCCCCCGATCCCTAAATAGATAACTAAACTCACTCTGCATCTCTTTTAGTAGCAAAGGTTCCGTAGTCACCTAAGTTTCGGCCTCTGGGGATGTGCATTATTGCCTCAGGGAGTTGTCCAGATACCTATCTCATGCCTAAGCCCCAGTGTGGTCTTCAAATCAGAGGAAGACAGAGGTTCTCTGCCTAACCTCCCTGTGGGGCCTGATTCAGTAGGCACTGTGAGGCCAGCCCAAAACTGATGGGGGTAGAGAAAGACTCTTAGCTCTGTGGTTAGCATACTTGCCTCTGCTGAGGGGGTCTCTGGTTCAATTTCTATCACCCCTGATGAGGTTGTAGAAGGGAATGAGACAACTGTATGGCAGTAAGTAATTAGTAACTGCATGGATTAAGGAACCTTCCTGTATGGGGAAACTAAAGCACAGAGATATTAAGTTGTTGCTGGGGTCTAGTGGGAGTCACAATATCAAGTCTGACTGGAAAAGTACTCCCAAACTGATGGTATAGTCTGTACTTAAATTTAATCAATCCAGTAATGTATGTGTGCTCCTAGGTAACTTTACTAGTTCTCCATAAAGCCACTGGCAGTCCCATATGCCAATCAGATTGCCATGATGAAAGGATATTAAAACCAAAGATCCCTAGACTTTTCAAGCTCCAAGGAGCTAGTCACTTACCACCAAGCCAAAATATGCTCTGTATCTCATCAAAGACAACAATTTTAGCCAATTCTTTTAAGAAACCAACTAAAAGTTTATTCTATAAGAAAAGAAATGAGTTATTCAGAGGTTTAAAGCAGGTAAATTAAAGTTTGTAAATCCAAAATGTTAGCAAGGATGTTGTATCTGTTTGTTTCTATACATCTCTCTGGTTTCCCAGGGTAGACATAGGGAACTCTGTGCTTTGTTCAACATTTCCTTAGTTAGAGTTCATCAATCCAGAGATGGGGTAGGAAAGAGGTAAGCAGAGGCCTTTGTTCTTGCCTTTTATATCTTGATTACCATTTTTGGAAAAATCCTAGCTGCCTTATGAGTCAGGCATTCATTGCCTACCTGCTGGGTTACACAGTTCCAAAGTCTAGGTGTTCTTTCACTAGCTGTTCATTCGAATTGCAAATCTTTGCCTGCCTCTTCTGTGTGGAACATGACTTGTGGTGTCTAGGACTGACAAGCAGGAGTGTTTGTTTATAGTTCTTTTGTTACTCCGGAAGAACTAACCTGTGGGTGTTTCCCAGACTCCTAACAGTGTGCATTACAACCACATACAAAATTTCATAACTCCATACACAACATTGATACATACATTATAACAAGATGATAATTCATAGCAGTTTATAACTTTTCTGATGATACCTTACAGGGCATATTTTGCACAAGATTTATTATACTTTTGTAAAAGGGGCGACCATATTAGTGTAGATGGCCACCTTCCCCATTATATAGCATTGCCTAAGTGATTTGCCCATCACAAAGGGAGTTTCCCAGGTTGAGCCAGGAATTAAAACCAAATCTCTAGAGTCATGGTCCAGTGCTGTAGCCAGAAGACTATCTATTCTATTGGATACATCACTTTATGTTAATTTAGGTAAACTTTAAAGAGGCTAAGAAAGAAGTGGAGCAAAGATGAGACAATATCCAGAATTACAATTTCCTATATTCACTAATTAAAGACTTAGCCATAAATGATTATAAAGTTAGTATATTTTCATTGCCTTTCATTAAACTTTTCTTGGAATTGACAGCGTGCACAAATTGCTTTCTCAAGACTAGCTAGAAAAACAATCCTGTCACAACATGTGTAGGTTTATAGAATCTATAGAATGCAACCAGCATGAACCACTTCAAACCAATTTCTGTTTATAGTATCCTGTCTACTTATCCAGTACTTCAACTCTCTGCATGTCAGCATTTAAAGCTAATTGCCTTATTAATAGAAAAATTATAGTAAAAAACTATCACAAATCTATAAACACCCCCGCTTCCTCCTCCACACAAATTACCCTCTGTACTAATCACTTAGCTTTGTTTGAAATAATACCCCTAAATGTGCCTGGAACAATCTTATTCTACCTTCAGCTTCTTAAAAATAGCCCCCAAAACATGCATAAACATAAGATGCAGCAAAGCAGGCATTCACTGCTAAAGCATTTGTAGTTTTCAGGTTTTAACATTTACTGAACCTATATAATTAGGAGATAATATTTCTCATTGTCTGACTGTCACGTGAGTATCTCTGGATTGTTTGGCAATATTGAGTGTCCCAGTCCCAGTGCAAATGCATCCCTGTTGACAGTAAGAGCATGACCCCTGCATAGGACTGGCAAAATTGAATTGACTTGCCTTAGAGTTTTTTGGAGTTGGTCTCCTTTTGAAGGGTGCACACCACTGAACCAAAGCCATCTATGAGCTGGTAAGGAGGGGCTAGGGCCAGGTCCTGTTCTTCAGCCATTCCTTTGGAGGTAATGTGTACCCCATTTGAGCACAGAGGAAGCAGTCTCGGAGTCCCCATATTTTCAGGGACTTAGGGCTTGCCTACATGAGCACCGTAATGCGCATTAAAAAACATTACTGCGCGTTAACAAGCAAACCGTACATACGTTAAAGTTGTTGCTGTGCACTAAGCGCCTTGTTGATGCGCATTCCAACAACCACTCCGACGACAGTGTTAACAG
>ML685758.1:9295634-9418368 GCA_007922175.1 Pelusios castaneus
CCCCTGCCACCGGAAGCCCTGCAGCTGGGCTAGGGGGCTGGCTGTGGGCAGTGCATGGTGGGACAGGTGCCCACCATGCACTGCTCTTCTTTCACAAAGGAGCATTCCAAGGTTGAATGCTCCTTTGCGAAAGAAAGAGCACGTGTGTACATGAGAAAGCGCAATACTTATTGCGCTTTACTTGTCCCGCAATAACTTATTGCGGGACAAGTATGCTCGTGTATACATAGCCTAAGCAAGTGCCATTCATGGGTAGACCCTCAAGCCCCACCCCTTTTTATATCACTTTCTGGCTTTTTTCCCTCCCTCTGTTGCCCCCAGGTAATTTAAAAGCACTAACCTGAGCACAAAAGAAGGGGATTGGAATGTTTTCTTTAATTCAGTAATGTGGATTTAGTTCTGGATTGATGGTGTGCAGATTAAAGCCCTCTATTCTTAGAGCACATTCAGCACAGTGGCAGCTTCCCAACACTCTCCTTCCACTATGGTCTGCTTTTTCAATCGTTAACTTCCTTTCTGAGACTGCCATAAGGTATTGGTTAGTGATTTTTCTGAAGTTGCTAGGTTCTCTGGGAATTGGTCTCACAACCCCAACAAACTGTATCCAACTGATCTCATTGAAAAGCCATCAGACTAATGTCTTTTGACCACTTCAATTTAAAGGTTCTGATTATTATTTATTATTAGTATTATGGTAGTAGAATAATATTAGCCTCCAAATGAGTTGAGGTCTCAGGTGCTAAGTCTTGAACATACTGTTCAAAGCTGATGAAAACAGCTGCACTGAAGAAGCAATTTTGCAGCAACTCGGTAACAAGTTTTATGGTCCTCCAAAACCCAGATACCGTGCTCCATGCTTTTTGTAGCATTTACTGGCACTGTATCTACTTCCACATATGCAGATATAGAACTCTCTTGTGAGACATACACTACAGCCACATAATAAGAGACTTTCCGGATCCAAAGAGCTTATTACATAATTAAACAAAGGAAGTGTTATTATTTAACGTTGACAAATGGAGAAATGAAGCATAGGGATTAAAGGACTTGTGCAAGTTCCCACCACAATATCTGTGAGCAAAGCTAGGAACCGAATACCGTTTTTTGTTTTTTGGAGTTCCAAGTCACTATCATAACTTCAGGACCATTCTTTCTCTTTAACCCTGTAACTACTCCCCTGAACCTTCCAGCCCTCTTCTTGCACAATGTTTACCACATGATGCATTATTTAAGTGCAGGCACCGTGTACTTGAGAGGCCTTTGAACTTATTGGGAGTTTTACAGTTGAGAAGATCCTGTGCGCTGCAAATCCTGCCTGGGAGACTACAACTCCCATGATACCGTGGGGAAAAAGAGAGAGACAGAGACTCTTCTTCTTCCAGGAGGCACAGAAAATGCATGTGGGTGGACTCCATTTTTTTGGAGGTCCAGATGGCCAATGCTGAAAGCTGCTGCTCATTGCTCCAAGGCTGCTGCTGTTGAGAGCCTGCTGGAGTTTTGATGGAGCAGGGATCTTTGGAGGTTGGTGGCATTGCTCAAGCCAGGGCAGGGACTGAGCCAGGAGCTGACTGTAGTGGGCCTGCAGTGCCCCTTGTTTTGGGGCAGGGCTTCCCAAGGAAGGGACTCAGCAGAGAGACTTTGACTGGGCCTGAGAAGAGGCAGAATAGTACTCTCTTTGAGCCAGGGTCATGGTTCTTGACGTTTGGTCGGGCCAACTCCAAACTCCAACTTGTTACCTTGGCTGAACGCTACACTGAACCAAGAGAGTGTTGTGTCCTTCTTCAGATTTTCAAGCGTGACCATGTGAGCAACGGCTCTAAACTCTAGAGGAACCCACACTCCAGAGGTGGGGGTAAATAGTGGCAGTGTAAATGCCAGTTAGACAAGTTTATTTGTTACTCTGTATTATACTTGTTAATGCATTTATTCAGCTGTCCCTGTGGATTTAGAATAGTAGTGATATTTCAGTCTGTTATGCCATATTTCCTTAATTTGCTAAGTACAGGTGGGTTAACTCTAATTTAAGTATATAGGGTGTATAGAATGCATAATTGTTATTTTTGCATTAAACGCAGGCCACAGATTTATTATTATTAGAATAGGTTTAGTTCTGAAGGCTCCCAAGGCACATCATTGAGCATGTACAGGATCCAGGCACCCCCAATTTTAAATTTCTTTGGGATTAAAGGGACTGCAACAGAGGGGTGGATAGAGGATCCCCACCTATCCAGCATCACCTCTGGGATGCTCAGGTTTTCCTTTGTTGTCAGCAGCCGTAGGCACCTGTGCACACAGGTGAGTGTTGCCTGCTTCCAAATAACCCACGGGGAAAAAAGGCAATTACATAAGAGACCTCATATTAGGAGACTGCAGATGCACTCCAGTAGAAACAAATTCTGTGACAGATGGTTAACAAAGGTGTTGTCATGAGTAAAAGATGTTTTGCAGCTAGTCAGAAGCTGTTTGGGGAATGCTATACGCGTTGCTATACTTTAAGAGATTTTTTGTATTCTCTAGTATCATCAGAGGAGTTTCCTTTAAGGACTGAAATGATGCTCACGTTTCATTTACAAGCTAATCAGACCCATAGCAGACAGTTTTTAAAAATGAGATTTATTTGGATGTTTTGCTAAACAGCAGATGTGCTTTGCTCAAGCATGCAAATGTCAAGGAGCAGAGCACCTAGCAACCAGTTTGTAAGATATTTTCAGCACACAGACAGGATTCTTGGAACACACCAGCAGACGTGTCTCCTTATGCTCTAAAGCAGCACCCTCCATCATTTCTCTGAGTAGCTGGGCTGTGTTCATTAACCTTTTGTAAATTGCCTCATTAACAATGCACCTATGAAAAATTAATGATGCAACACATGATAAATGAGAAACCCTCCCATCAGTAACCATCCTAGTTAGCTCCTGCTCTCTCAAACATATGGCCAGTCCATAAGCTTTTTGCATAGGGACATCTTATGTTTAATTAACCTTTAATAATAAATGCACTTTGTTTGCCCCTTAGGTTTCCATTCATTCCTTATCGGCCCTTTATCAACATGCTGAGTTTTCTGGGAAGCCAGTTTGTTACAAATTTCCTTATTGAGATTTCTGTCCCTCATTCAACAGGATCTGAGGGTCTTCAAAGGTGTCAGGTGTCCTCACTTCCTGTTAAAATAAATCCAATTTGAAGATATTCAGGTGCAGAATTGAGTTCTGGTTGTAGCAATGGAGAGCATGAAATCTTTGGCACCTGATCTTGTTCCAGCTGAGATCAGTGAGAACAAACCCAGATCCCTATGGAGAGGTGGGAGTGGCTATTGTTAAAGTTGCAAATAGCGTCTTCATTAGGGCTGAGCAAATGGCTAGGGTTTGTCACAAATTCGAAGTAATTTCAGTGCTATGGTGATGTAAGAAGCTGGGTAGCAGGTAGGGCCTGTGCTTCAGGAGTTGGTGCCTGTGAGTGGCAGGAGAAGGCCGACTGCATGGGTAAATGATATGTTCTCATCTACTAGCCACTTTTCAAAGACGGACACTAGACTGTAGGCTGAATTGGGCTGGCATTGTTTTGATGTTTCTACATAAATAGCAGCACATGACAATGAGCTCCATGCTTGCCAAATGCTGAGGGTAAAATGCACATTTTATATCCACATCAATTATGTTTGTATATTTTCACTTTAGGAAAGTGGTTGTTTACCAGAAATTTAAAATTTCTGGAAGTCACAACTGAGTACATGTTAGGAACCTTTGGTAACTTGGCCCCAAATCCTCAAAGGGTACTTAGGTGCCTAACTCCCACTGAAATTGATTGGAATTAGGCAGTTAAACACCTTTGAGGATCTTTGCCTTGGTGCCTATTAGAAAGCCTCGCTGATCCCAAGAATCCCATTTTCACTGTAATGTATTAGGCTAGAGTGGAGCATCATGCTCCAAGCACCATAGCCATTGATAGTTTCTAAATTTGGGGGGGAGTCCAAATCCTCACAGAGGACACATCAGTTCAAGGGAAAACAATTCAATGTACAGCAATGATCAGGGAAAAGTGCAAAAAAAATTAGTGTGTGTTAAGGAATGGAAAACAATACTGAAAATAGGTAGAATATCCCCCATCATATTAATGTGTGCTTCCTTTGAAGCATCTGGTGCTGGCCCCTGTCAGAAACAAGAAACAAGGCTAGATGGACCTTGGGTCTGATCCAGTTTGGCAATTCCTGTGTCCCCAAATGAATTAAAGGTATATCAAAGGCCATTTAGTAACCTCCACTTTGCTCTCCTGTAATAAAAGGAAGGGACATCCAATGAAATTAGAAGGCAACACAGCTGACAGAAGAAAATGCTTCTTAACACAATCAGCTATTAGCTCTTGGAACTCATAAACAACTGTCAGAGAGAACCAGAGTTTAAGTGGATTTTAAAAAGGATTAGGCTTTTATATGAATTAAAAAAGAAGAGCATCCAGAGGGCAAGAACAAAAAAATATTATTCCAAATAATTGACCCGAGTGTTTCAAGCAAAGGGCAAGAACTACACCTCCTCACACCTCAGGGCCTAAGCCAAACATTGACTATCAGGAAATTTCACACATTTGCATATTCTTGAATGAATACCGTTTCCAGCTAATTCACGTGTAGTTGTACAGCTCTGGAGCCCCAATACAGGCCTGTGATGGAGGCAAAATTCTGGACTAGATGTTCCACCAGCAATTCCATTGATTCAATATGGCAATTAATAACTGTCCATAGAAATTTGTCATAATGCTAAGAGAAAGATCATAAACAAAGACCCTTTCTCAACCCTAGTGCTCAGCACTGCATCTCATTGATCTGGCTGAAAAATTAAATTGAAAATCTTTGATTTTCCCAAGCTGATATAAGAATAATATATGACAAGGCTCGTATTTTAGGGGCCCTTTGAGAGCCCAGAGAATGATGTCCCAAAGTACCGATCAGGCTGTATCTTGCTGCAAATGCAGATCCTACTGAGTTGTTATATTGCCAAAGGAGAGGAAGAATGATCCAATGGTTCACGTGCTAATCTGAGATTTGAGAGGCTTTCATTTAATTCACTGCTCCCCCACAGACGTCCTGTAGCATGTTAGACAAGTCCATTATAATCTCTCTGTGTCTCACTTGCCCATTTGTCAATCCTGTAGGCTGCTAAGAAAACATATTTTATTGATCATGGGCTTTTAGATACTCGGGTAATGGAATCACATAAATACCATCGCTACATTATCACTTGTCTCACTTCACTGAGCCTGATCTTGCAAGGTTGAGCGTTCTGGCTCAGTTTTGCAGAGAACTTAAGCATGTGGGTGACTTTAACATGTGAGTGGTTTCACTGAAGTCAGTAAGACTACTGTTAAGCATGGTATGGCAATTAGTTTTTACTGAGAATTAGTGCAACTGACCAACCCTTTCCATTGATTGACAAGCACCTATTTGAAACCAGTGAATTAATATTAGAGAGAGACTGAAGGAACTAGGCTTATTTAGTCTGCAGAAGAGAAGACTGAGGGGAGATTTGATAGCAACCTTCAACTACTGGAAGGGGTGCTCCAAAGAGGAGGGAGCTAGGCTGTTCTCGATGGTAACAGAGGACAGAACAAGGAGCAATGGTTTCAAATTACAGCTGGGGAGGTCAAGGTTGGATATTAGAAAAACTTTCTCACTAGGAGGGTGGTGAAGCATTGGAATGGGCTACCTAGGGAGGTGGTGGAATCTCCGTCTTTGGAGCTATTTAAGGCTTGGTTAGACAAAACCCTGGCTGGGATGATTTAGGGGGAGTGGTCCTGCTTTTTAGCAGGGGGTTGGACTAGATGACCTTGTGAGGTCCCTTCCAGCCCTAAGATGCTATGATTCTTCTTCCACCTGTTTAAATGAATGTGCAACAGCTGAGTTGGTTGTAATGCCTCCCTGGTAAGAGTATAAAGTCCATTGTTGCTTTCCTGAGGTCTAGTTATTTTAATTTGATCTTTTAGCAGGACTGTGAAGAGATTGTCCAATTTCCCACCTCTTGGGGGAGAGAGGGAATTAGGTCTTTCTTAAAGGAAATGTAGCATTTTTTTTTTTTTTTTTTTTTTTTAAAAAGAGGAGTCTTGCTTTTGTCCAATCAGATAAATAGTTAGAAGGTTTTACTCAGCATGAGTTACAAAACACTGGGATAGTTGTGAAATAGCGACATCAGCACCCCCCAAAAAGACACTTTCTGCTCTGCTGCAGTCACTTTTCTGCTTTTTCACAGTTATAGTGATAGAAAGGAGGGTAACTCATCTGACAACACCAGACCTATTCAAGTCATGCTGAAATATACACCTGGCCTGGCTCTTAGCTGGTGTAGTTTGGCATATGTTGAGTCCACTAGCCCATGGGACAATGGTTACAAACAATTTACATTGCTGCTTCTTTCAATCCAAACCTTGTTTGCTTTCATATGAAGGGAGGATACACCTGCCATGGGCAAAGATTACGGGCTGCAGATCAGATCCTTTTTTCAGACCATGTGTTTCATATCAGCTGAGTGTGACTGAAGTATCTTTAATTTCCTTTTTGCATCAAACCTGAGGGGACAAATAATGAGTAATTTCCTCAAACACAGCACCAGCAGAAAATTCATCTTGTTCTGACTCAATTGTGTGATCTAGAGAGATGATGATTTTATTCTTAGTAGACCTTTTTCATTGGCTATTCCAAGGGATAAGCAGGACCCTGAAACACAGGGGTGGTTTATCGCATGGGCCAATGGGGCCCATCACAATGTGGGGGCTCTCCATCCTGCCGGCAATGGAGGCCAGTCCAGAGGTCGGGCTATGCGCTTCTGCCCAACCCCTGGGTTGGCTGTTCCACCCCCAGGGAGTAGGGCAAACTGGCTGCGGTCTGGTTGGTGCCAGGGCCCTATGCTGATGTGGGGGGAGAGGCCCCAGGCGGAGGGCACCACTGTTGGGGGGAGGCCCAGGGGCTCTGTAGCCCCTGAACCACTTCTGCTGAAACGGACAGTCCCCTGGGCCAGTGGGAAGAGACCAATGTTCCAGGACAGGGTGGACAGGCCAATGAAGAATGTGCTCCCCGGTGAACTGAAACTGCTTGCCGGACATGACTGGGCAGAGAGAGCGGGGCTGAGCTAAGGAGAAAGCAGCCAGCAGCTGAGAACCAGAGAAGCCAGACCGTGGAGCAGAACAGAGCAGACCCACAGCTACAGGGCTAGAGGAGTGGCCAAAGAGCTGAGCAGAGCTGGGGCTATCTTGAGTTGGATGCAAGAGGCCAGGGAGCTGAGCGAAACTGCGTAGAGTAGACCCACAGCAGCAGAACCAGAGGAGCCTGAGAAGCTGCCTAGAGAGTTGGGCTGAAACAGAGCAGAGCTGGGAGCCAGGGCTGGAGCCGTCTGGAGCTGGGTGTGGTGAACAGCTGGGGAAGTGAGGGGTACCCTGGGCAGGGAGATGTGCAGGCCAGCCTCAGGAGGGGACCGGGAGCCCAGCAGGGAGGCAGAAGGGCTCTATCTCCTAGAGCCTGTGGGCACTGCCAGAGCCAGCACCTGACTTCATTCCTGCAGTGCAGACAGGGCCTGGGCAGGGGGCCTGTGATGTGGAAAAGAGACTGTGAATGTTGCTCCCACCCCAGAGATGCTGTGTGGTGTCTCTGTGCCAGGGAACGGTGTTGGGTGTTGGCCTTTAACCTTTCTCCTTTTTTTCTTTATTTTTGATGGTTGATTGCTGTGTGTTTAATAAATTGTATTGCCTTGAACTGCATACGGTGATTGGGGTGCCAGGGAGGTGTCCAATACAAAGTCAACACCCCAGTGTGGAACACCCAGCGGTCAGCAGCTCCCGGCCTGAAGTGTTCATGTTGCAGTCCTATCAGATTCTTACAAATCTGTGAATTCTGCTGCACACCTTGTCACTAACTTCAAGTTTTAAAGCTTACACGGCTTCAGGTCTGACCTGAATAATAGCTCAGTGTAAGCTTGAAAGCTTGTCTCTCTCACCAACAAAAGTTGGTTCAGATATTACCTCATCCAACTTGTCTCTCCAACCTGGCTGCAACAATCCTGCCTATAAAAGCACTAGAAACTTGTGGAACTCAGTTTCACTCAGTGATTGGCTCAATGTAGCTCCCTGTCTTTTCTGCTCTTGGTGCTGTGTTTCTCATTGTTTTGAATTGAGTTCTTAAGCTTGCCAACTTTGCAGAACTTTTACAATCTTGTAAAGAATCACTGCTGGAGGGCAGTGTTGTTTCAGGATCAAAGCCGTACAATCAAAGTCAGCGGGGAGAGACTTATCACTCTTTGCTATTAGCATCTTCTTGACTGGATTGCTTTTTTTCCCCCTCAGAAATTCATCTGACTCACGACTGATTATCCATGCTTTTCGTGAAGTGGTCTAAGTTAAGAGAACAATTGAA
Source organism: Pelusios castaneus (assembly GCA_007922175.1). NCBI lineage: Eukaryota > Metazoa > Chordata > Testudines > Pelomedusidae > Pelusios > Pelusios castaneus. Next base: position 9,304,024 of record ML685758.1, read on the forward strand.
GAAAGTGTATGTCTTTCAACATATTATTGAGCTACAGTACACTACAGCTGACAGTCTAAGGCCTTTCATTGAAATGTAAACAAACTCCCGCTTAACATTTATTTGTAACACTTAAAAAACCCCAATTCATATCCATTTGGTGCTGCATCAAAGCCACAGGCAGTTAACAGAACCTCACTGGAATATGATTTTAAATTATTAAGAGGGGTTCCATTTTTATATGAAATGCTAATAAGCTATACTCACAAAGCAGAACACCACGCAGATGGAAAGTATACTGGGAGTCTCTTAATTTCTATTTCCAACACAACAGTTGTTGTAGAAGGGCATTTTTACTTAACAATCAAGAGGCTGGGTCTAGAGCATAAAGCAAAATTTGGCCCAAAGCCTATCATAAGTGATCGCACCATAGAGAACAGTAAACTGTGAATAGAACAGAGCTGCTCCTGCCTCCAGACTAGAGCCATCCTACAGATCAAGAACATAGCAGAGACTATGTGCAGAATAAGAGTGGGAGCACACTTCACAGCTGCCCTCAGAAGGAAAACACCTTAATGCTTGTAAACACTTGCCAGGGGCAGAAAGCATGCCCATGTATCTCTCTGGGCTTTGGCAAACGCAGTAGCTAACTCCCTCCTATTGTACTCTGGATAGCAAGGTACCAGTCGGTACTCGGCCCTGTTGACACTTGGGTTTGGGAGATGGGACATAGAAGTTACTTGTCCTCTTTCTGATCTTCCCATCAGAGCCATTCTCAGTATTTTCCCCAGGACAGCGGTGTCTCCAACCTTCTCCCTCCCAAATAGCAGTTACTGACTCTTCTCCCAATATCACACCTACCTCTAAACTAACGTGACTGAGCAACATAATCACCCTATATAAAAATAACCATTGCCTGACCGTTTACAGAGCCTGATGCTGTTGGGTTCCAGAGCACAGTGGTTTGCTCTGCATTTTCTAATAGCTGCATATGGAGTGGCGGGTGGAAAAAGGGTAACGTGCAGCCAAACTGCAGACTTTATAAGCAGGCTAGGTGCACTCCAAGTAGTACCCTTTGGTCTGTCATACGGTAATGTTGTCCTCAATGGGACCTTCCATTGGGCACCCTTTCAGGCAACCCTACGTTGCACTTGTATCCATGAAGAGCCCAAGGCTCTGGGCATTGCTGCAGTATGCAGAGAGCTCCTGACCCGGGCTGAGAGCTGGTATCTGCACTAGTGCTCCCCTCTCTGAACCATGGATGAGCATCACACTGTGCAAGGTCGGGAACAAGAGGACCAGGTGGACTGAGCCTGGATGTGGTGGGGAGGGTGAAGAAGTGTGGCAGATGGGGAGAGTAGAGTGCTGCCAGATTGCTGAGTCCTTGCATTTCTAGATCTCCCAAATCAGGTGTAAATATCTGTAAGTTTGGAAAGTCCATGAAGGCAGACAGCTTCTCTGAGCACAACCCCCCAGAGCAGGATCTGGCCCTTTGTGGGCTAAGGAATCCTCCCTCTTGGAGAGTAGGCCTGGGTTTCAGTGCTGTGGGGGTGTTGAAAATTTCTGCATCTGAGATTAGAGGTCGTCTTGTCATACTTACCATTAGGACAGATTAAAGGGGCAGGAAGTTACCTCATGGGCTGGACAGTGGGAGCCATTGGCAATTAAACATGGAGGAGAGGAGGGAGAAAGAAGTGGCAATCCAGTCAGGCCAGACTCTAGTTCTTGTAAACAAATAGATCTCCATCCAGGTCCTTCCACACCTGTAATTAGGGCATGGGGCTGTGGGAGCTGGTGGTTCAGATATGTGCACGTGGGGCTCCTACATGAGCAGGGAGCCATTTAATTTTCCCACTTGCTTCAGTGAGCTTTTGATCAAGCTTGCAGGTGGGCGAAGGAAATGGCTGCAACTCTTGTTGGGAGAAATGTTAGCAGCATGGTCTGTGTCAGTGACATCAGGAGGAGAATAGCATGGGTGAACACTGGGTAGAAACAGTCACATAGCAGGATAGTTGCCCACAGAGACAAAAATCTAGAGGAAAGAGTATTTCATTTGTTCTGAGGAAGAGGATAGTTAATAAGTCTTGTAACAAAGGAACTATGCTGATTTTTACCCACTGAGGATCTAGCCTGCAGTATCGAGAAACCTCTATGAAATGGAGTTGTTTTTTCTAACATGGATTATTTTTTCTCCATGGCATAATCATATAATTTTCTCAGCCTTCATCTATCTCCAACCACTTCATAAAAGTCATCTATCAGCTCTGCTGGAAGTTACTAATGATTCATAGATTCCAAGTCCAGAAAGGAGCACTATTATCATATCGACTATATAGGCCATAGAACTTCCCTGCAAAAATTTCTAGTTGAACTAAGGCATTTCTTTTAGAAAAATATCAAATCTTAATTTTGAAATTGTGATAAGTTATGACACTTTCTATATATTATCTCCCACAAATTTGAAAGTATCCAAATTGACTAATTATTGCATATGAAGTAATGAGAGAATTTACTGTGTTATCAGTAGATGAAGGATTTTGGGTTGTGGATTGTTGTTTTTTGTTTTTTTTTTCCTGGTTGGGCTTAAAATGTCTTTGAACACCAATGCCACTATTATTTCAGAGCTGACACATTTCTGCAGAGAATACCGTGGAAGGAAGTGTTATCCATGCTGGTGAAAACCAGGCAAGACACTGCTAATTTGTTTAGTAACAACAGCATACTTTGGAGTCTGTCACATACAGTTGCACTTTTCTGACATCTGAACCACCTCATATTTCTTGCCTTTGTTGATAACAAAAAGCTTTAATGAGTTTTATCTATTTTCTCACTTTATCTATTTTTCTCACTACGTATTCTGCCTCGGTTTCTATACTCTGGTAGCCTCATCTGAACCTTCAGAAGGCCTCTTCTGGCTGTGGAGTTTGACTACTTCTTCACATTTAATTTTTGTGTGATAATTCTACCACACTTCCTAGAGGAACCACTCCAAATATAAAGCCATTTCACTAAGTTAAAAGTGGAAATATGCTTGCATAACTGTGTTGCCTAATACTGAACTTCTTCTAAATGTGTGTTTGTCACAAATTCTATCAATTAATGCTTTTAGTATAGTTTGTTTTGTCCTTTCTCAATGGGATGGAGTTGTTTCTCTGATATCATTGGGTGATTCATTTTTTTGTTTACTTTTCTTTTCTGTTTATAGTCTCTGCTTTCCACATGCCTCTGTAAATTTTATAGTGCCTTTAACTGCATTGCAAATGACAAAATTTCGCTCCCCCTGATACCAAAATGTTCCCACTGGAGTTGCCCAGGAGAGACGAAGGGGCCCTAGCCCTTCAGTATGGTTCACTGTAGGACAAATTCCCTTGATGCCACTATAGTTTCATGGAATAAGTAAGGGATTATGCATGATGGTAGAAACAATCTTTGGTCAATAGAAGGCAGGCTATGCGATTCTTTATCATATCCTTAAGCTCAGGTTTTCATCCTCTAGAGACATAAGTGAATCTCTGCCACATGATGATGGCTAGGAAAACCTCTTAAACAACATATCCCAGGTAACTGAGAGAGTTTTGCCTATATCTCTGTTGTAAACAAAAAATGTAGCTTTACTGAGATTTGTGCTTTATTGGTTCGAATTGCTCATTAAATGAAACATCATAAGACATTTCTTTTTCCTAATTTTGGATCCCCTTTTTACTGTTGAAATCTTTTCTAAGTAGAACTGTCAAAAGTTATTGAGTTTGATAATTAACATATTAAATGTTCCCAAAGATGGATCCCCTTAGAAAATAGCACTGTGTGCAGGTTCTGCTAGCTAGCGAGTCTTCAATGTATTTTTTTTCCTGAGGATACTTAGCAGATGTGGATATAGGGGGTTGCCTGGCTGACACCTTTCATAAGCAATACATTTGCACTCAGAAATTTAAAAATAGGCCAGGTAGAAGTATAACAAAGGGCATCAATCACACTACGGATAACATCTGATAAGACTTCAAATGAGAAGGTCCAGTAATTCAGTTCTCCATGCCGATTCATTCCTTTGTCTACCTGTAACTCTCAGTTAAGTTGCTATTTAGGAACTTCATATGGTCGTGGTATATTTTTTTGTGATTCAGACAGCTATAGACTGTGAGCCAGACTCAGATTATTTTATGTAGACACTCAGTTCCACACAGATCAATCTCCTGGCACCAGAAGATGTGGTGGATGGACCCAACTCAGATGGGATAGGGCATGAAGAGATTAATGGAGACAGGCATTGAAGTTTGCCCCATCCTCAACACCCATCTATAATATCAAGCTTGGAGAGAATAAAAAGGGAGGAAACAGATTTCATACATGGGGTGCCCTCATGCAGAGATCTTGGTCCTGAGATAGGGGAGACTTAGGGCCTGGGCAAAGCAGCTTTGTGTGAAGAACCATAGGAGAAGTGATGCCAGGGGAAAGACTTTATTTGAATTTTATGGTGTCTTGTTCATTATTTGATAAAATCAAACCTTAGGGTGTGCAATGTGACATCTTTTAGATTCAGAAGTCAAGGATGTCTTTGGGATTTGTGCAGCCCTAGATCAACCTGTCAATGTTTTCAGTAAGTAGAAATCTGCACTGTAAAGGACAGTATGACCCACAGGGTGTAATTCACACAAAAGGGGCAGTAACATATCACTTGATTAGAACTCCAGTACATAAAACTAGACAACTTCAGACTGGAAATGAGGCACATGTTGTTAACAGCTCAGGTGATTAACCACTGGAGCAGTTTACCAAACGATGTGGTAGATTCTCCATCACGTCACGACTTTGAAACAAGATTGAATTATCTTTCTAAAAGATTTACTCTAGATTAGCTTCAATTTATTGGCCCTGATGCAGGAGTTAGTGGGTGTAATTCCTTGGCCTGTGCTATGTAGGAGGTCAGACTAAATGATCATAATGTTCCTTTGTGAGCTGAAAATCTGTGGCTTTAAAATAATAAAAGCAGACATAAATGAAATCTGAGAGCGATGTTATTACAGAATTATGGGAGATATACATCATTATGGTGCATTTTCCCTTAACATTGTGATTAAAAGGTTACAAAGACAGGGTGAAAATTAAATAGTACATAGACTTTGCACTACTCCATTGCAGAGGTGAATTTTGTCCCATAGTATCATCATTATCACTGCTGCTATTATCCAGGAACACAATAAAACTCACTACAAGAGCAATTGGTTATATAGTGCCTTATAATTTATATTTGCCACGGCTTCCGTCCAGTCCTTTGTTTTCTTGCAATGTTCTTTTCTCATGGGGATTTTATTCTTGGTGTCATGATGCCAAACCTCGCTTTCTAGTATAAATGTGCTGCTTTGTTATAATCTTGGTCACCACTGGTATAACAAGAGTCACTTTGGCTTTGTAACATGGCCTTGGGTTCTATTACTCTTATTACTGCTCACTGGATTGTGGTACAATAAATTATTATCAATATGCTTACACTGTCCTCTGTCATCCTGTGCATTCACACCTGCAATGTTCTATCCAGCATTGTAACTCAGTAACATGCTCATCCTGTTCAGAACACGGAATAATTCCCATTAGGGTTATACACACCGCACTTGTACTAATCGTAATATTTATTTTAATCACCCGCTTCAGTCTTAAACTCAGACAGAGTTTGCCTTGTGTTTCATTACTTCTATTGCCCGTACTACTTGCCTTTTATGTTATTTGCCTTTCCTATTTCTGGTATTTGCCTTTTTAGTTTTTCAGTGTTCTTTTTCATAATCCCTCTTTATTGCTCTCTTGTGGCAATCCATCTGCCTATTCTCTAAGTCTGAAAATACCTTTCTGGCCTGAGAAAAGAAGAAAGCTTGTGCCAGTCACTCAGCTCTGGAAAGATATTAGCCTTTCTCCTGTGTTATTACTATTTTTAAGTGAAAAAACGGGGTTTAAATTGAACTGGGTGAATTTTTTCAGTCAGAACTGTTTTGGGGGAAAATGTAGATTCGATGACATCAAAAGTTTTCCAAATGCATGTTGTTTTCACCAAATTCTTTGTACTGCTACCCCTCCAAATAAAACTGAAAAAGTCCAAACATTGAATTTTGACTTTTGGGAAACAAAACATTTCAATTTTTTTTGTTCAAAATGACTTTTTGCTTCATAATTTCCCTCACATTTATTGTTCAAAAAATTTAAAGCTGCTCAAAATCAGAAGAAGACATTTAGTTTGGCTCCAAATCATATTTTGGCTGCTTGTTTGGCCAAAAATAACAAAACTTTTCATTGGTGGTTTGACCAGAAAGAAATCTTTTCCCTGTTTTTCAGAATTACCACAGAATCAAAAATCTGTTTTTTCTCAGTACGTTTAATCAAGAAGCATTTTTTTCTCTGCAAGGTATTAGGCTTTTAAAAAAAATGAAACCAAACACTTACAAAAATTAAAAATGGGTTTCTGTTTATTAAAAACTGAAAAATATAACTATTTGATGAAACACTGAAGTATTTTGTGCAAATTTTTCTATGAAAATGAGAACTTTTCTGCGGTGAGAACAGCACCCATTTCTCAAGGAGTTCTAGGCAATTAAGGGTTCATTTGAAATGAAATTCTCATAGTGTGGATGGAGATCATGCACAGACTTTTCACATCATCTGAGCTCTGCATAGAAGGCTGTGGATGGGATGGTCACAATGCCTGGGGAAGTTTGTACACTTGTGTGCTGTGAAGGGGAATCCTTCAGTAGCCTCAAGAGACTGGTGTGACAAGGTCTCCTGGATCTTCCCTTATGGGCTTCAAAGACCTGGAATCTTTATGTAGTATTTGGGCAGACGCTCTGACCACTACAGGGGTTGCACTGCAGCCCCACAGACCATATGTGGACTGGAGAGTGAATGCCATACCTCCAAACTGCTCAGCACTCTCTGCGTAAAGTCTGGTTAGTTTGGCGTTGAGCAGAGAGGAGTGAATTTCGTAATATGAGGAGGCCAGCCCTGCTCTATGAACTGCCCTGACAAGGCCTCCAAGCACGTTTATTTTGATGCACACTTCTGCAAGCTGGTTCCAGTGGTACCATCTTGCTGAGTGTCTGGGAGAACTGCAGTGAACACTTCAGTCTCTTCCTGTTTTCTTCCAAATCTAAGAGCCAGATCCTCAGCTGGTGTAAATCAGCACATCCGTTGATGTCAACCGAGCTATGTCTGTTCACATCACTGAGGATCTGGATGTAGGAGTTGTGTCACTGGTCATGCCAGGGACATCCCTGGGGGGGGGAGGGCGCGAACGGGGCGATTGCCCCGGGCCCCATGGTTACCCGGGCCCCACGCTGTCCCGCTCCCAGCAGGGCAGTGTGGGGCCTGCACCGCGGCCCCCCCCCCCACGGTCACACTCTTCCCTGCTGCCTTCGGCAGGGAGCCGAAAGCAGCGGGGCGGGCCAGGAGCACTAAGCCCGGCCTCTGGGCTAGCCCTCCCCACCCCGGGGTGGAGCAGGCAGGCCCAGGGGTGGGGCAGGTGGCTGGGGCCCGCCTCTGGGCCCCCTGCCCCATGTGGCCAGGGCCAGCCCTCACCGGCGGCACTGGCGGCCTCGGATCCCTGGCTGGGGCACTGGCCGCAGCATCCTGGGGTCCTGGCTGCGGCCAGCTTCCCCCACCAGCGGTCCCCGTTTCCAGGGCCGGAGCCAGAGCTGGCGGCCTCACCCTCCCCACCCGGGGTGGCTCCCTGGGGGGGGTGGAGCGGCCCGCCTCCCCTCCAGCATGGGGGAACGGGGCCCCACCTAGGCCAGTTGGCCTTGGGCCCTGCTCCCCCCACGGTACAGCGCTGGATCAGGCACAGAGAGTAGCAAAATACATGTGGAAGCAACCGCTCGTCATACAAGACACTGGAGATACAGTGATATTACAGTTCATAACCTAATCTACATGTAAACCTTGATTATACTAGTTGACCTAAACAATTGGATATAATCGTGACAAATAGAGCATCAATAGAATAACAGCCCAGGGAATGACATTACTGCAGCAGATGATTGGTATGGCGCAATGCCAAACCTGGAAGGATTGTCAAAAACACATTTGTACCTCTGCTAGCAGATGAATGCAAAAGGTATAAATACATCCATTGCTTGTGGGAGACACTTCACTCTCCTCTTTATGGAAATCCTCACATCTCTATGTTGCATTTATAAATATTCATCACAGAAATGTTGTTCCTAGGAATGCTCTGCTGGTTCATAATGTTTTGTTTATTTGGATATATTAGATCAGGAAAGATGGGACATGTAAATTATTCTGACTTCTTGTGTGCTGTAATACTACTGAAAAGCACCAAGGTACTTTTATAGTAGGCATGAAAAAGGATAAACAATAATTAATACCGTTTTATTCAATTTCATATCACATGTTCTGCTACAAAAAATAAGGAGAATTTTGAGTCATTGAATATATAATGTTCTAATTATATGTGGATAAAACCAAACAATCATTTCTCCAAACTTCCTCTTGAAAACTGAGGTTCAGGTTTGGTACCTAAAGGAAGTCTTGTAGCCCTGTTTCTAATTCAGTACCCCAGTCCTTCCACCAAAGAGACGCAATTTATTTATGCCCTGTGCCTTGTAGTTAAGATATACGTTCCCACAATGTGACTTAGTGTATAAAGCACTTTACTGGGACTCTGAAGTCTAGCCAAACTCTGATACTTATGGCTATGTCTACACTTGGTAATTTAGGTCGACTTTAGCAAGCTGCTTAAGTCGACTTAAGGAAAAGGTAGTGTAGACGCAGAGTAAATTTACAAGTGTAGACGCATGTGTAGACCTATGTGATCCCAATTACTGCAGTATCTGGGCACTTCACAATCTTTTATGTATTTACCCTCCCAACACCCCTGTAAGGCAGGGAAATGCTATTATTCTTATTCTACAGATGGGGATTTGCAGTACAAAAATACTTGCTCAAGGGACCCAGGAAAGTTGTGGCAGAGTGGGGAATTGAACCCCAGTTCCAACATAAATGGTATGTCTACACTTGGGTGTGATTTAAAGTCGAGGTTGATAAGTTGAATTAATAAAACTGGAGGAGAGCGTCCACACCACACTCCATGCGCCGGTTTCTTGCGACCCCACTGCTAGCTGTTACTTTGACTTTAGAAGCGTTGCATTGTGGGTAGGTGTTCCACAGTGCAACAAAGCACTGTGGCTTGTGGGAAATCAGCTGTCTTCCCATGATGCAATGTCCCTCGCTCCCTCCCTACTCACAGAGAAACAAACAGGAAACGCTTTTTACTCCGTTTGTCTCTGCTGCAGGGAGGGAACCTGCTCAGCTCAGCAGTGTTACTGACAGTGTTTCAAACACATCTCGGCTTATTCTACGGTATTTCCAGCAGTGCAGCTAGATCCACAATGCAGAAACCTGGCCTCTGTGGCGTGCCGAGGGGGTGGTCTATACCTGCAGCGGAGAACGTGACTTACTCTCCTCTGCTGCAGCCTGGCCCCTGGAGAAGAGCAGCATCATAACCCCACCCCCACTCCCCCACCGCCACGTGGGAAGGTATTGAGCATTCAGGTCAGATCTTTGCCTTGTTATTGTCACACTCCTATTTTTGACTTCTGGTCCAATCCCAGAAGTGTAAAACTGCACACAATTGAAAACTAATTGATGGGAAACAGGAGTTTTGTACTAAGTTTTAAATTTTGCTCAAAATTTTGCTCAAAATTCTCATGCTCAAAATTCTCATTGTAGTTACTGGCAATTTTGCTTGCTTTGAGAACTGAAGACTTGGGGTGAAGCCCTCTTAAAATCAATGGGAATGTTGCCACTGGCTTCAATAGGTCCTGATTTCATCCTTCATGAATGAAATACTTGTCTGCAGATTGAATTGTAATCAACATAATAATTCAGGGACATCTTTATATAGTGTGTATACAGTGTTTACCACAATGGGGCCTTTCTTCATCACAAAGGGTGCATCTACACTTACAAGTTAGGTTGATTTGAGGAGGTTTAAATCGACCTAAACTACTTCGGATCCACACTGGGCTTTCCTTAAATCGACTTAAGCATTTCCTTAAGTCGACTTAAGGAAAAGTTAAGTCGACTTAATAACATCTTGTTTTAGGTCCACTTAAGCCAGCGTGGATGGGGATTAGCGCCTAAATCGACCTTATTAAGTCAATTTAAAGTGTTAAGTCTACTTAATAAGGTCGAAAAGGGGCTATGTCTACACTAGAAAAGTGAAGTCGACTTTTGTTAAATTGATTTAATAATGTCGACTTTAAGTCGACTTAAAGTTGACCTCATTAAGTCAACTTAATAAAGTCGACTTAACTTTTCTAGTGTAGACATAGCCTTAGCTCCTAAGTGCTACTGTATTACAAATAAGAAATGATGAGAGTCTTGTGTTAATGACTCTTCTAGCATTTTCATAGTAAGTTTTAAGTAACTAGATCCTAAACCACATTACAAATTTTACTGATTGCATAGTGGGTTTGTGTTGCTTTTGCTCTCTCTGAAATGCATCCATCTCTGGGATACCTGGACTACCATTTAATGTCTCTCACCAGCAATTCCTGAAGTTCTAGGGCAGGAAGTGAGGCATTTTGCTTTATCCGAATAAAAGTACACGAGAATGTATGCATGTAGTACTCATTTTGAAATGTGGTTGGTGCATGGCATTAGTACTCCTACTCTGGTGCAAAGTGCTCTGGGATTTATGGCAAATGGTCAGAGTGTAACGTTACCCCTCTGCAATCTGGACTGGTGTGTAGCTGTGTCACCCAATCCCCCATTCCTGGACCCCAACTTACTCTTTGCTGTGTGGACCACCCTCTCCTTGGTTGGCTGATGCCCGGCCTCCTGCAAGTAATCTGTCACTGGTCTAGGGAATGAGCACTTCTGGCCAGCTACTCATGGGACTGACCCCCTGCAAACACCTACAGTCCCAGATGCAACCCTGGGAGCTGCCATCTTACAGCATTCAGTACTGCATCCTGTACTCTGCAAGCTCATTATATTGTCCATCAGTTTATCAAAGAAATTGATATGCACCAGCTGTCACTCTAAGTGAAGTCTCTACATACACTCAATTCACGTGCACGGCTTTAAACAAAACAAACAGATACGTTTATTGACTGAAGCAAGATTTTAAGTGATTACAAATCAGACTAATGTGAATCAAGAGTTTGACCACAATTAACTAAAAGAATAACTTGCATCCTAAAGTAAACTCAGAACTTCAGTAGCCTTTCAGTCCTTGATGCTAGCTTGCCCACAGGTTGGGTGAGATGATTCCTGCAGCGAGGTCCCTCCTGTGGACAGTCTATTTGTCCTTGATGTTGCATTGCAAATAGATTCCAGGGGAGAGCTCCAGAGACAAAGATGTCTTTCTCTTTTAACAAGTTTCCTTGACACACCATTGGATCAGGTGATTGACCATGGGCACGATTTCCTTCACTTAAGTCAAATGAGCATCATCTGTCAGGTGCTCAGGCCAGTCCCTTGAACCCTAAGCTTTGTGTTTGTCTGGATCTATTCAAGCCATGTGAGAGACACATTTGGCGATATGACATAGCAGAGTTTCATATTTGTACGACCTTGCAGGAAACATACTGCCATAAAATAATGTTCTGTACGTTGTGAGCATTCCAAAACACCTTACATGACATACTTTACATTCGACAGCACTCCGGTTACACTATAAGGGTGAACATGAATGATACACAATCACAGCACAAGAGCGACATGGGATACAACATGTCAACAGGGCCTTGGATTTGTGTCTCACCTGAAAGACAGCATGCCAATTGATTCAGTACTTACTGATTTAGGATCCAGATCTACAGCCCTTACACATACTGAATAGTACTTACATCAGTAATCCCATTTAGTTAAATCAACATATTTGCAAGTACTTGCTGTGCTGGCCAATACGAATAAGGGTGCTCAATCTAGCCCTTTGAGTAAAGAGTGCCGCCTGCTTAATTGCTAGCACTATCTCATGCATGTCCTTGCATTGAATAATTTCATAGCGCTGGTGGTTTCACCAGAGACCTCTGTCTTTACCAGCAATGCCCAATAATGTGCAAAGTGCTATTAATTTTAGCCCTGCAACCCTTCAGTTTTAAAGACAGAATTCGATCCTCAGTTGATTTCAACCAAGCTACGTCAGTTTACGCCGGTCAAAATGTGGATCCAAATAGTGGATTTTGTAAGAAGGAATTTCAGGTATTGTTCCTGGGCAGTATTATTGTATGATTCTGCAGCTTAGAAAGCTTATTCCAAAGCATGTTACTTTGGATGGTTGCCAAAAGCGTTGCCTTGGTAACAAAACCCAAAAACCTCCACTTAATTTCAAAGGGCAGAAGAGGGTCATATGCCCAGTCTATGGTGCTATACCTCAGGTATTAGCTGTGGAGGGATGATTAGTCTGAAGAATTTATTTGTTAATTTAGTTTTAAATAGAAAGAAATTTGAAGGCCATGTAAAAGGAAATGACAGAGTTCCTTGCTGATAGTAATGGGGGAAATAAGGACACGGTTTCTTCTTTGGGAATGTAGGGAAACCAAGCTGCCAGGTGATTAAATCTTCTGTATCTTCACATTCACATAGTTGTCACAGATACAGTTCTAAAATGGCTCCCAATTAATTGTACAGATTCTGGGCCATTAAAGCAAAGCACTGCGTACAGGGTGCCACAGGTTCGTACTTTACAGGGCTCAATGTTGTCTGAATTTAGTGGAGAATTTAGCTCCAGAGGAAGGTGCACTCTGGGTGGAGGGTGGAGTTTTTCAAAGGCATTCCTGATACCAAATAATGGGCCAGATCCTCAGATGGGGTAAACTGGCCTCATTACATTCAATTCCATTGAATGATGAGCTATAGATCGAGAAGTCAGTCCAAACAGTCCGATTTTAGAAGCCTGCCCTTGGATACTCACAAATAATGGCTCATGTGTGCTCTATGGGCCAAAGAAGAATCCATCACCGAAATGGGGCCAGGTATTTGCAATGGAGGACAGGAACAGCAAGAGCTACTTTTCTATGGTATTGCAAGTCCCAGTGCCCCATAGCAGGCTTTTAAAATCAGTCTTGTTTCTGTTGACGGTCGATGCTGAACAGAAAAGCAGATTTCAATACACCGAGCACTAACGAGTTATTTCTAGGGGAGAAAGCCAGGGCTGTTGTTACAGGCCCAGCCTTACAGGTAGCTGGGATCTAGTGGTGTCACTGAAGAGCAAGTGGTGATATTTACATTACAGCAGTGCTGTGTTGTCTGTGACTTGCTGCTGCCCTAAAGCCAGCAGGGGAAGTGGCAGCAAGAAGTTTGGGGTGAATATAATTAGGGTGTGCAGCTCGATGTCACCAGAAAGCATGCTGCCAGTGTGAGCGTGAGGGAGGGGAGTATAGAGCCAAGCAACAGCAGCAAGAAGCAGTTGTGCTGAGCTGCTTGTCTGCCCCCGCCAGCCAGCCATTTCCGTCAGCAAAATCCCCCTACGTCTGCTGGCCTCCTCTGTCTCATCCTGCTTGCAGCGAAAGGGACTGGGGTAAGAGGAACAATACGCTGAACCCACTGTGCAGGGCAGGGTCCTATACATTCCGGCTGTGGCATTGACGCAGCCCTCTGGCTGTGATGAATTACACAATGAATCATCTTTGCTTCACATGTTCTAATTGACTTTCATGTAATATTTAGCCTGCAGTTTTAATCTGGCTTCGTCGTTTCTAGAGTTAGCCTCCTCTCCCCTCCTGAGCATCCACCCTTCTGACTGTTAAGATGTGCAGCTGGGAGATGAACTCTTACAGAAAGGAGAATCCAGAGGGCAACACAAATCTGGACCCATCAAAACAAGCCAATTAAGCAATAAATAATCATTCCTGACAATGGCACCTAACTTCATGGTGCCTTTTCTCAGCTCCAACCCCATCATCAGCAAGACGTTGGGTTAGCAGGATTTGATGCATCTGTGATGAACATGTTTATAAGTAGGAGTGTTTTGCTATGAAGCTGACCCTTTTCTAGGGTGTTTTAGCCTGCAGGAATGAAGAGTGAGATGAGAGATATTTCTGATGAGGTATCATGCAAAGTCTGCCAGGCAATGCTGTCTCCATTACAGGTGGTGGTATATATTCATTCGGCTACTGGCAGCTCTTGACTCTGCTTTGATATTTAAAATAGGGCATTTAAAATTCCCATTGAACCATTTGGAAAATTCTGAGAGGGATTCAGAAATATCGCCAAAAGGGGAAGGGAGATGCTGGTACGGTTGTTGCTTCAACTGCTATCCTTCATTTTGTAAGGAAGATGGAGATCAGGATTGATGATAGCCCAAAGTAAGTCTATTTAAAAAGAAAAGTTTGGAGGGAGGTGCAGGGGTCCCAAGAGAAGTTCTGCTCCTGACAGGCAAGGGAGGAGGGGGGAACAGACTCAAGCCCTGTAGAAGCAGCCATGAATAGAGGAAGGATCAACTATTTTTAAGGCCGTGGCAACATTATAAAGTTAAATTGACTTAAGTTATGTTGATGTTCATCCACCGCTGTAATTACACTGCTGTTGCATGTTCATACAATGCTCCTTGTGATAGCAGAGTGCATCCACAGTAAATGCTCTTGCATTGATAGAGCAATGTACTTTGGATAGCTATTCGGTTGTGCAACTTGCCACCATCTGCTGCTGGGTGTTCTGGGAAGGGTTCACAGTGCCTTGTGGGGTGGGCTCAGTGCCTTTGGTGCAGTTTTCTCCATCCCATCATTCCATGGGCTTCCTATCTGTTTCGTGCTGCTTCTTAACAGATGCCGTAAATTGCACAGCCACCGTCTCTGTCAGAAAACATGGATCCTACACTGCTCTCCTCTACTGTGATGAGCGCTATGAATACAATGTGCCTGATTCTGCAGTATTTCATGAGCAGTGAATCTGATGATGACACCGCTCCTGCTGCCATACACAGAGCAACTGTCCATGGTACACTGTTGGTTCTGGGTGTGAGAAACAAGCACTGAGTGATGGGAGACATTGTTATGTAGGCATGTGATGATGAGCAGTGTCTGTAGAAGTTTCAGATGCACAAAGTTACCTTCCTGGAACTGCGTGTGGAGCTCGCCCCGCCCTCTGGTGCATGGACGGTGAAATAAGAGCTGCCCTAATGGTGGAGAAGCGCATGGCGATCACTGTGAAGAAGCTGTCCATACCAGACTGCTCCTGATCAGCCACGAATCAGTTTGGAGTTGGGAAGACCAACATAGGACTTGCCGTGATGCAAAGATTCAGGGCCATTAATCTTCTTTTGCTCGGACGGTCTATGACTCTGGGCAATGTGCATGAAATAGTGCGTGGTGTTGCGGCGGTGGGATTCCCTAACGGCGGTGGGGCGATAGCGGGCATACGTATTCCTATTTTGGCACCAGACCACCTTGCAATGGAGGACATGAACAGCAAGAGCTACTTTTTCTATGGTATTGCAAGCGCCAGTGGATCACTGGGGTTGTGTCACCAACATCAACAAGGACTGGTCAGGAAAGGTGCATGACGCACAGATCTTCATGAACACTGGCCTGTACAGAAAGCTGCAAGCAGAGACTTTCTTCCTAGACCAGAGGATTTCCACTGAGCATGTGGAAATGCCAACAGAGATCCTGGAAGACCCAGCCTACCCCTTGCTTCTATGGCTCATGAAGCCTTATACTGGAAACCTTGATTGCAGCAAGGAGCACTTCAACCACAGGCTCAGCAGGTGCAGAATGATTTGCACGTCTTTGGCCACTTAAAGGTGTGCTGGCAATGCCTTTTTGGCAGGCTAGACCTCAGTGAGGAAAATATTCGCATAGTTTTAGCAGTATGCTGTGCTCTGCATAACATTTGTGAAGCTAAGTGGGAGAAGTTTCCAAGGGATGGAGCCTTGACGTGGATCTTATATGGCTGCTGCTTTTTAGCAGCCAGATACCAGGGCTCTTAGAGAGGCTCAGCGAGGAGCTATTCAAATCAGGGAGACTTTAAAGGAGCATTTTGACAATGAGCCACAGTAATGTGCGTTTCTGTAGTGCGTTGAGCCAGGCATGGCTTCTTGCATCGTAGTATGAACTTCGTAATGACTGCTCTGTGTGCAGCAAAGTAAAAATGCAAACGCGCCTATTGGCACTGTCTATGAATTTGAGCCATAACCACTGTATCTAGGAGATAAAGATTCATTCACTGTCTATATATATATATATTTATTCAGCCCCTATGCAGACATCTCTATCTTCTGGAAGGAACGGGAAAATAAAGAGCACATATGCCAGTGAGGCTCTCACAGATGAGTGTATGTCCAGCTGTCATTCTGAAACATCTCCCTAGGGGTGGAGTGCTTGGGGCACTGCGACAGCCCTGGAACATGTGAGGAATGTGGGGGGAGAGTGTGGGAGGGCCTGGAAGGCAATTCTCTGTGAGCTGCAGGGGGAGGCGAGCTCGGATGCGTTCTGCCTCATGTTTAGTCAGGGACCTCAACGTGTTCTTTTGCTCCCTCAGCAGCTTTATCATCTGCTCGTACCCCTGTCTCCTACCTTGCCTATCCATCCGCAGTTTGTCATTGATAGCCTCTCTTCATGCTCTCTGATCACAATCTGAAGCACCAGAGAATTGACCCCATTTTCCACAGACGGGGATGATAGCAGCTAATATCCCGCTCCTGAGAGTAACCAAGGATGCTGCAGACTAGATCCATATGCAGCTTGTGTATGTGTTGTCACGTTGCTTTGCTTGAGGCAAACAAATTTCCTATTGGGAGAAAGAAACAAGGCAGCCCTCCCAACTAGCCTTCAGCAAGGATTGCAGATTACCTTGAATTCCTGGTGCATAAACAAACTTTTCTGCAGGGCCGCCTCTTTCTAGCTGCACAGAGGAATGAGAAGCAGATGTGAACTGTCCCCCTGTTGGTTATTTCAGTCCCTCTTCTATCCTGATTAAAAGGGCAAAACATCATGTTTCATGCAATAATGAAACACAATGATACTTGTGGGAGCTTCCCTTTCCTGCATCAGGTGTGCCAGAGACAGAGTGCTGGCATTGACTAAGCTCCTCTGGAGTTAAAAGAAATCGCTCGCCACGCCACCATTGTCTGTTCCCGATCATCCTCCAGCAACATTTCCTTGTCCACATCGCCCTCGGGTTTCACTCTGCTAGTCACTGTCTCCAGCTTCCATCCCACCCCCCAAAAAAGTATCCATGGGGTTTGTGGAGGAGGGATTGCTGCCAACAGTGCTGTGAAGTTCCTTGGAGAAGCAGCACATCTTTGATGCCATACCAGAACGACTGCTGGTCTCCCTTGTTTCTGGTACACCTGCCTCTGCTCCTTGATATTTACACAGCACTGCTGTATGTCCCTATTGCATCCCTTTTCCTTCTTGACACAAACAATACGCCCGTAGGTATCAAAGTTCCTGTGTCTGGAAAGGAGCTGTGAACTCATGCAATAAATCCACCTGTTAGTCTTTAAAAGTGTCACAGGACTCCTAGACTAACATGGCTCCCCTTTTGGAACTCCTCTTGTGGAGATGGTTTTATGTCAGTGTAGCGAGAGAGTTAAACTGGCAGGTGGAACTCAGTAGTGTGCACTCCTCCGTTCTGAGTGATGAGAGTTGGCTTACATCAACTTAACTCTGTGTTGTAGACAAGTCTTAATACTGCAAAATCCTGGAACCCCACTCTGCTTTGTGCTGCCTCCTCCCCTGATATAGTCAGGGAGCTGAGGGTGAGGAACCAGCAAACTGGGTCTTTCAGAAAAAAACAGTCTCTAGAGCCATGGGGTATTTGATGGTGAAACTGGATGGGGTGATCAGGGAAGGCTGTGGCTAGTTATAGTGCGACAGGAACCACCTACCCATAGCCAGATCTGTGCCTGGATGGCTGTTTTCTTCTGTCACACCCTTATGCAGTGGATCCATGCTCTGGTGTGTGAGGCCAGCCTGCTGTTGGCTCTCCACCCAGCCTCTAAGAACTGGGCACATAACATTTTCCCTGTACAATGACTGTGTACTTGGGCCCATAGCACAGACCCACAGCTTGCAAGGACTAGCCTATGACAGCTTGAACAATTGCAAATTATATAGGGAAAAACTAGTTGTTGGAATAAAATGAAGGCTGTGAAACTACTTAAAAAATAGGCGCTGAGGTGGGAGAGGGTGGTTTGGATATACTGGGGACTTGTGTACTGGTCCCCATTCTCAGTCCTTCTTTCCTGCTCTTTTAATGCGCCTTTGCACTCAGTCTTCTGGGGAGCTCTGAATTCCTTTTGCTTCCCATGTTCTGTTATGTAGTCGAGGAAGCGGAGAGTAGCCATAGCACAGGGAAATGGAGACATATTCCCTTCTCGTACTACTGTATGCCTTTCCCTCTCCACAGTGTGCCCAACACCAGGGCTTGGTATCCTTTAAACTTGTTCTGCTCCATCAGAGAAGAACACTATGCAGGGAGCAGTCCAGTATTGCCAGCCTCACTGTTCTGAAATTGTGAGATTGGCTTAAGAATTGTGAGATTTAAAAATATATTAAATGTGGGGCTGTTTTAATTTGGTTTCTGAACCTTTAAGGTGCACTCTGTTTGCACATTCAGACATTTCTCCATCAGTGGGAGGTTGGTGACTTACCTTTTTGAAAAATGAAAGATTAATTTTTTGTTTCCAAATCACTTGCTTCCAGGAGCTGGGGATTTAATGAAAGACACCACATGTCACAAGATTCATAATCAGATTGAGCTGGGAACACTGATATTCCTTAAGGGCCATTTCCACCCACACTGCAAGCACCTGGCACTGCCAGAACAGTGTAAAGTACAACTGGGAATTGGGCCCATTTAATATCTATTGGGAGATGAGACTCATTTTGAATAGATAGGTTTTCAGAACACTGGGATTTGCACAAATGAGGCTTCACTGTAAACTGGCACAGACAGAGAGAAGACAGAAACAAGGTAAGAAGGAAATGTATCTGAGTAGCAACACTGTTTATAGCTTTTTAGGCACTGTTGTCAAAACAGACTTAATGGGAAGCTATCATTAGACGGGAAGGAGCTGACAGATGGTAGGGTTTTGGCACCTTAAATTACAGGCAATACTGTTGTGTTTTGGGGATTCATTTTTCATAAGAGACTTCCACAACAGCTGTTTGGGTACCTTTTTATTTCATGGAAGTTCCACTTTAGAAGTTCCAGATAAAATACTCTGACTTCTAATTAGCATATTCTTCCTTTTTTGAAAAGAGAGAGTGTCTGCTGTAATTGTCTTCCTGGCTCTCATGAGGCCAAATTGACACTATTTTAAAGATTTTTTTTTAAACATTTTTTAATGAGATGATTTTGTATAGCACATAATTATACTTGGAAAGCATTTTAATTCAGCTTGATTGTGGTATCCTGGAGATCTTAAGCGTATACGTGTAGGCAGAACTGGAAGCAAGAATTATCCAGTAGCATTATCTTTTAATGGATGTTTCTATTTTTGTCTCAAATTCCATAATAGCTAAAATCTTATGGGTCAAAAGCATCACTGATGGTTGGGTTAGCAGAAAAAAGGACACATGCAGACATCTAATTTCTACAAAGCTTGCTAGATGAATTTAGAATAACTCCAAAACAACTGTTCGTTTTGTTCTTTTCTTGGAATGATTAAGCAATAATGATGATTAACAACAGATAATCAATTGCCAGTGGGCAAAGGTAAACCAAGTTCATTACTGTCTACTTCAAATTCCTCCAGAATGATCATAATTACTCATCCTCTGAAGTATTCACCTCTGTTTTTGAAAGATTTATACAGGATGGTTTTTCTGTTTTATTTTAGCAGGGAGAGGTGGTATATTCATGCTGGTGAAATGCAAGAGGCTGAAACTGTCTTTTTTCCTAAGGCTACATTAAAAAAATAAAAGTTTGCTTCTCTTGCTCATGAAACATGCAGATGAATGTGCAAAAATCAACAATTACATGTAGTTTCCTAGAGTATGTCTACACTTGCACCTTAAGTTGACTTAACGACGCTTAAGTCGACCCACAGAATGCTGCGTCCACACTGGACGCTTCCTTAAGTCGAGTTAATAACTCCACCTATGAAAATCGACTTAATGCCTAAGTCGACCTTATTAAGTCAACTTGAAGCTGGTGTGGATGCCCTAAGTCGACCTAACTGGCCTCCAGGCTGGGGGATGGGCTGGGCAGAAGGAGAGCCGCAGCTCAGGGGATCGGGCAGGGGAGAAGGGAGAGCCGTGGCGGGGGGATAGGGCAGGGGAGAAGGGAGAGCCCCGGCCAGATCTCGCCAAGTGCAGCTCTCCCTTCTCCCCTGCCTGATCTCCCCAGCCGCAGCTCTCCCTTCTCCCCTGCCCGATCCCCTGAGCCGCTGCTCTTTCTTCTTCCCTGCCTGATCTTCCCAGCCGCGGCTCTCCCGTCTCCCCAGTCTTGGCTTTCCCTTCTCCCCTGTCTGATCCCCCAGCTGCGGCTCTCCTCCGTCGACATAGCACCTGCGAGTGTGGACACGGGCAGTTGACTTAAGTTTCCAGTATAGCCGCTCTAAGTTGACTTAACAAGGTTGACTTAAAGTTGACCTTGTTAAGTCGACTTAAGTTTACCATTGTAGACATAGACCTAGTGTTTAATTTACAAATGTAGTTTGTTGTCTCTTTTCAAGATGTAGCTGCACATCTTTCATGTCATTTGCAGTGCTGTTGTAGCCATATTGGTACCAGGATATGAGAGACACGAGACAGGTGAAGTAATATCTTTTACTGGACTAACTTCTGTTGGTGAAAGAGACAAGTTTTAGAAACAGAAGTGGGTCCAATAAAAAATATTACCTCACCAATCTTGTGTCTCTCATCTTACATGTGTAATTTGGGCATTCAGGTTATAAAAATATTGAGCCTTAAGGACCAAATTTTCAAAACTCGGCACTTAGACTCATGGACTTTAAGGACAGAAGGGACCACCATGACCATCTAGTCCAACATCCTGTGTAACACAGGCCTGTAATAGACCCCTAGCCTCTGGCAACATTACTCAAGTCCTAAAATCGCCACTTCAAGACTTCAAGTTACAGAGAATTCACTATTTACACTATTTAAGCCTGCAAAATGACCCATGCCCTGGATTGCAGAGGAGGACAAAGCCTCCCATACTCCAGGCTCTCTGCCAGTCTGACCTGAGAGAAAATTCCTTCCCCATTCTCAAATATGGTGTTTCTTTTCTTCACTCAGGTCTCATTTGTATGGGTAAAATGGATCTTCGCATGTGCCAGAGGGTGCTTTTGAAATGTAGGTTGCATGCATGCACAGTTTTTGCAGTATTACTTTGAGGCTAGGTTTGAAAATTGGGCCTTGAGGCAAGCTTTATAGTCTTCAGTGGGAGCTGCTGGGTTCTGAATAGTTACATAGGTTCCTAAATATGTACCCTGACTTCCGCTATTCAGTTTTGAAAATCTTGGCCTAAATATTTAAAGTGAGATCCTTACCTCTCCTTTGGCCTCTTTGTGCTACATAAAAAGGCCAGAGCAGTGTGAAGAGGCTCGAAAAGACCCAGATCTCACCAGAGGAGAATTCTCCTGGTGCAGGCAAGCACCTCAGAGTACAGTAACAAGGCTAACTTTCTGAGGACCTCTTTGTAAGGCCAGATACGACAGACACACCAAGAGTAGGAGAACAGAGCCATAGCACAGTGCTGCAACTCACAAGGTTGCTTATTTTGACAGCCCCTCAGGAATGTCTAAGTTAGGCTCCAACTCTGGAGCACCCCAATACTAAGGAAGCATAAAAGGTGCCTTACCCTCTCCTCCCCATGGGCTCTGAGTTCTACATTGCACCTCATACAGATTCATGGATTCCAAGGCCAGAAGGAACCATTGTGATCACCACATCGGACCCCCTGTATAACACAGACCATAGAGCTGTCCCAAAGTAATTCCCAGAGCAGGTCTTTTAGAGGAACATCCAATCTTAATTTAACAGGAGTCAGTGGTGGAGACTCCACCAGAACCTTTGATGAAGTGTTCCAGTGGTTGATTGCCACGGTTAAAAATGTACACCGTATTTCCAATCTTGGTTTGGGTAGCTTTACCTTCCTCCCATTGGACCATGTTGTATCTTTTCCCATTGACTGCAGAGCCATTATCAAGCCACCCTTTGTTATGCTAAATAGCGTGAGCTCCTTGAATCTATCACTATAAAGTAGGTTTGCTAAACCTTTAATAATCTCTGTGGATCTTTTCTGACCCCTCTCTAATTTATCAACATCCTTCCTGGAATGGCCCTGGAATGAAGCTTCTGCTAAATATGTTTCATCTGTGTGGGTATTACTTTAGAAGTAGAAGTAGGATGAGAGATGGCAGAATCAGGGCTGCTATATTACTGAGAGGATAAATCTTCTCCATTCTGTGCTGCCCAATGACAGTCTCCATCAGCAGGTATTGCCACATTCTCTTGAGCCCAGTGGGACCTCTCCATAGTATGCTATTCCACAAAGTAAGAGTGGAGGGTCTCTTTTACAGTCTAAGTGTAATGGCAAGATGAACAAGGAAATCGTATCTTTAGCATGTACCTTGCCACTGGCTTCTATTTCTCTCCTCCTTGGGTATCTCTATGCTAGAAAAAGTTACGTCAACTTTGTTGTCATCTTAATAAGGTCGACTTTAAGTTGACTTAAAGATGACCTTATTAAATCGACTTAACAAAGTGTCAACACTTTCAGTCTACTTAAGCCCGCCTTGTTAAGTCAACTTAACTGGCCTTAAGTCAACTTAATAAGGTTGACTTAAGGGCTACTCCCCGTCCACACCGTCCTTAAATCAACTTAAGGAGTCGACTTAAGGCGCCCTAATGAGCAGTGATTATGAAGTTGACTTAATGAAAGTCCAGTGTGGACATGGAGTAATTTAGGTCAACTTAAGGGTCCTTAAGTCAACCGAAATTGCTAGTGTAGACACACCCCTTGAGGCTAGATATTAGTTTTCCAGAAAGGATTTAAATATAGTAGCTCTTCTCCAGGTCTCTTTCAACCTAAGTAAATTACTCCATCACAGAGGGGTAAACAGATCAAAATGGAATGAACAGCATAAATCTGAGACTGATACTCACCCTATCATATCTATGCTCTTATACCGTGATCATTGCCATATGAAGATAGTGAGAGAGAGTGTGAAAGGAGGTAATGACTAAAATAAAAATAAATATTAAAAATCTTGGGAGGAGAAGAACAGCAAGGGAAGATGGAGAGGACTTGATTAGCTTCCTTCTGTTACTTCAGCTAAGGTACTGTAACCCATGCATTTAGTTCCCAAGTAGCATAAGCAGAGTCAGAGCTATGCTACAGCTTCGAATAAACCTTGTCATTAGTTTTCCATAGTGAAACGTTTTGCAAACTATAAGCCTTGACTTTCATTTTGCTGGGATATTCTGAAAGTATAAATTAATGCAACAAGTTTTGTGTAACCATCGGTATTGTAAAGCAGAGTCCCAACATGGGTTTGTCAGCTAAAAGCACAAAATACCTACAGCCTGAGCTCAACAGCCAAGATCACCTATAGGCTAGAAATTCATAAATTCAGTCCAGCCCCTAGAAGGGAACAGGGAGAGTGGAGGATCCATGTTTACTATGATGGATAATTTCACAGAAATGGGTCAACTGTGGTGGGGGGGGGGGGGGGCGCCCAATGCAACCTTTCCTTAAGCAGCACCAGGAAGAAGAGGGGAGATATGCTTCTTGTAAAGTTAGATTATTCATTTGTCTTTTCTTTCACTCGGTGTAAGGAGCACTCAGTGAAATAATAAAATGCTGGCTAATGGTGGTGCAAAATAGGTTATTTGTTTATCATAAACATTGCAGGACTCTGACATTTCCCCTTTTGTAATTTCATGGTTAAAGTTTGAAACAAAGTGTCTGACGAAGTGGGATTTTCTCCAATGAAAGCTCCTGCGATAAATAAATCTGTTGGTCTTTAAAAGTGCCACAGGACTCTGTTTCTTTCAGGCTGGATTTCCTTACTTATACTCTGGCACATGCTCAGTGCAGCGACACAGTGGAGGAGCCACTTTTGACACTCTTGTTAAAATTCCTTCTCAAGTGTGAATTGGGATTATTTCTTTCTCTGTTATACAATTCACCACTCTCTGGATACCACCACGCCATCCTGATGTGATTTGTAACCTGGGGGATCAGAACAACATTTTATATACAAGCTGTCTCCATCTTCAGTAAACTAACATGACATTGTGCAGACTGGGTGTGTTTGGAGGTAGATATATTCCTAGAGGCTATGTCTACACTTGTTAATTTAGGTCGACTTAAAGTCGACTTTAAGTCGATTTAGCATGTCCACACCTAAATTTTAAGTCGACTTAGGGGGGACCCTACAAAGTCGACCTAGAGCGTCCAAACTGGACGCCTAGGTCGACTTCTATGGGCTAGGTGGACCTGGGACTGGCCCACGGTGGCAGGGGGGACACCCCTTGCCAAGTGCCAGGGGGCTCAGCCTTTGCCCCATTGTACCTGGGTACAATGGGGCAAAGGGGGACAGGGACCCTGGCAGGGCATAGGGGCAGGGTGGGCAGGGCTCTGCCCTGCCCTGTGCGGGGGCATGCCAGGCTCTCCCTGTGCCAGCCACCCTGGCAGGGAGGGCAGTGGGGAAGTCCTGGAGAGCCCTAAGCCGACTTAGAGTTGATTTAGGGCTACTCTGCATCCACACTGGCTTAAGTCGACTTAAGCAGAAAGTCGACTTAAAAGTAGGTTTAACAAAGTCGACTTAATTTTTCCTCAAGTGAACTTAAGCAGCTGCTTAAGGCGACTTAAGGAAAGTGTAGTGTAGACACAGAGTAAATTAAGTCGACTTAAGCAAGCTTAAGTTGACTTAATTTATAAGTGTAGATGCACTCATAGAAACCTGGTTGAGTTATCCAAGAAATATCTCCCCATTTTATTTTTATCCAAGGAAACAGGTTCTATATCAAAGCGAATCAACAGCTAATAAATGAGGCTTTTATTGAAAAAGCATGATTAAAGGCCTGATTAAAGCATGATTGAAGGCATGGTTATTAAATACAGCTCTTCCAGCAATGACATTTCTCAACCCATAGTGGGAAATGCTAGGTTACTTAGCATGCAAATGATAGAAAGTGAATTGTGGAAAAGGTTACATATGCTTTGTGGCAAATTTACTTACGGAAAGGTGGGCATTATATATAATGCCTACACACGTATGCAGCTCTGTGTGCACCTATATATACAAAAGTATGTGTGTGTACACAGAGATCTCTGTGTGTGTGTGAGAGCGCATGCATGTAATTTTGTACAAGAGAAAGAGAATTAAATGCTATTCAGAGTACTGAGGAATACACAGAAAGGATGTTAATACCTGTTAGTAAATATTACCTCTTCTAGTTCTTTTCTTTTTGTGTATTTGATTCATTTATATATCAGCTGTATTTTGAAATCTTTATGATATGAAAGAAAACTATGTTTAAATTCTAAGGTCCAGAAGATGGTCCTTGACTTATAAGTAATCCTATTCTAAACAAACAAGGAGTACTGGGGCACTTTTAAAGACTAACTTCAGAACATATGGTTCTGGTAGGGCATCTTTACCAGAGGGTTCTGTGTAAAAACCCTGTATAGTGGCAGAAGTTTTGGAACTTAGTTGTGAAATGAAATTGCATACCCCAGCAGTTACAATGAAGATGGGACACAGAGCCAACTCTTTACCTTCCATCAAGGGTAGTAATTGTCTCTTCTTTCTGTATTCTATACAATGCTGTACTAAACTGTGATTGATAATCTTAGATTAAATAAGTCCAATTGAGCCTGTTATTCAACACTCTTGAATTATCATTGACTTCAGACATGCACACACAACTTCATATCAAGCTAAGAGGAGAAGTTGCTTTTTTCTTTCTACCTCAATGGGTCCCGATTTTAATCTCATGGCTCTGAAAACCAGTCCTTGTCTGTCCTTGAGCGATTCCTTAAATTATTTTGAACAAATTTGCTGCATTTACATTCCTCAGTCCAGAATGGACTCGCCACCTACACTCTTTTTCTGGTATAGATCACAGGAGAGTGTGTTGGGAATATTTTGTTAATATAAAAGAGAAAACTTTATCTGGTAAACATGGGAGTACCCTCTGTTAAGTGTATCGTTGAAGCGAGTCTGCTTTGCAGACATGTGAACCAAAGGACATGTTTTGGTGATGTATTGAAGAAAATAACAGGAGGATTCAACACTTTCCACCTCCAGGCAGTTGTAAATAATTTTTATGATTAGGGAAGCTCTGTGCAAGCTGGAGTCACATTAGAGCTTCTGAAAACAAAGAGATGCTGATTTCCTTTTAATGAATGAATTAAAGGAGAGAATTAATTTGTTATAGTCTTAAAAGGGAAGATCATCTCATGGATTGTTAACTGGTTACAAGACAGGAGACAACGGGTGGGAATAAATGCTCAGATTTCAGAATGAAGAGGAGTAAATAGTATGGTCTGCCAAGTATCTGTACTGGGACCAGTGTTGTTCAACATATTCATCACTGAGCTGAAGAAAAGGGTAAGCGGTAAGGTGGCAAACTTTGCAGATGGTACAAAATTATTCAAGGTAGTCAAATAAAACCAGACTGTGAAGAGTTACAAAGGGATCTCATAAAATGGGGTGACCAGGTAATAACATGGCAGATGAAGTTATGTTGATAAATGAAAAGTAATGTACATTGGGAAATGTAGTCCCCAATGTACATACAAAATGATGGAGTCTAAATTAGCTAACAAATTTATCACATGAGCTTTGTGGGAAAAATCCCACTTCGTCAGATGCTTTGAAGATGGAGAACTTACAAAATGGGAGGAAATTAAATTCAGGGAACTGTATGACACAGGATCAGGTCAGGCTGTAACAACAAATCACCTATTCTGATTTGTTGTTACAGCCTGACCTGATCCTGTGTCATACATTTCCCTGAATTTAATTTCCTCCCATTCTGTAAGATCCCCATCTTCAAAGCATCTGACAAAGTGGATTTTCTCCTTCAAAGCTCATGCGATAAATAAATTTGTTAGGCTTTAAAAGTGCCACAGGACTCTTTGTTTGTTTGGCTGACCTAGACTAACACAGCTACCTCTCTGGAACTTCTAAATGAGCTGTTACCACTCAACTAAGACCTTAGAATCATCAATGCTAGTTCTCTGAAAACATCCACTCTTTGTGCAGCTGCAGTCACAAATGCTAACACAAAGCTAGGAATGATTAGGAAAGTGATAGCCCAACAAGAGTGAAAATATTATCATATCGCTCTGTAAATCCATGGTAAGCCCACACCTTGAGTATTGTCTGCAGTTCTGGTCACCTCATCTCAAAGAGCTGTTAGACTTGGAGAAGGTACAAGAGAAGGACAACAAAAATATTGGTTATGGAGTAGCTGCCACATGAGGAGAGATTAAAAAGATTGGGGCTGTTCAGATTAGAAAAGGGACAGCAAAAATAGGAATATGATAGAGGTCTATAAAATCATGAATGATGCAGAGAAAGTGAATAAAGAAGGATTATTGATGCCTTCACATAATACAAGAATCAAGGTCTCCTAATGAAATTAATAGGCACTAGGTTTGAAACAAACAAAGAAGTACTAGTTCACACAATGCACCGTCAACCTGTGGAACTCATTGCCAGGGGATGCTGTGAAGACCAAAAGTATAACTGGGTTCAGAAAAAGAGAGACATTCTTGGAGGATACATCCATCAATGGCTATTAGCCAAAATGCTCAGAGACACAACCCCATGCTCTGGATGTCCCTAAGCTAATGACTGCCAGATACTAGGATTGGACAACAGAGGATGGATCACCTGTTAATTGCCTAGTTCTGTTCATTCCCTCTGAAGTATTTGACATCAGCCATTGTTGGAAGACAGGGTACTGGGTTAGATTCACCATTGGTCTGACCCACCCTTGCCATTTTTATGTTCCTATGGCCTTGGGGATCTATATAATTAATGACTAATAGTTCCTCTCTCTCTCTCTTTGGCCTCCATGTCATCATTCAAGCATTCCCTTTGCTTGGAACTATCAGCCAGCTTCTCCTCCCTGATGCTCTTAATCCTAATCATTTCCTCAAAAGCAGAAGGATGTGGGGGTCAGGAAGTCTCCACACAGAATATTCTGATCATTCAATGTACTTTTTCTTTATCTGCCAGCTCACTTAGATAGCTCCCAGTATCCTCCGTGTTCTCTACAGGGCAGATTATACTGTTGGAGTTCAACAAATAATAGGAATAGCTTGTGAACACAAATCAAGAGTCGTCTCCAGTATGCTCTCTCATGCAACCATTCCGTTATAATAGGATTTGTGGTTTTATGCTAGGCTTCGTCTTATGTCTGGTGTCTTGTCACTCTTGCTTTGCGGTCATAACACTTACTCCTATCTGCACCTGACCACCCCATAGGTGATTTTCGTGGTTGATACAGGTGGCCAGATTGCATCCAGGTTTTGTCTGGATGCACTGAGAGATAGGAGGACATGGCACAGGGACCTTTTCACTCCTTCATGGGAGCTGGCTACAACTGCATCCTTTAGCTGAGGAATACTACAGGGATGTAAGTCTCAAGTCTCTCCAAAGAAGACAAGACTGAAGTGGGCTCTTCTCCCACAGAAAAGGAATGCTGCACTTTTTTCAAGGCTGGGGATGCTCAGGATTGTATGCATACCTGAGGCACTCTTCGGGGGGCAATATCCCCTTCCAGTGACATCTATGTAAAGCTGTGTCTTAAATTTAGACTTGGTCCCCAGAAGCATTTGAATCTAAACTACTGCATTTATTTGCTGCCCTGATCCTATGAATTACACTTCCCTGCATTTATTTTCCTCCCATCCTGTAAGTTCCCCATCGTCAAAGCATCTGACAAAATGGGATTTTCTCCCACGAAAGCTCATGTGATAAATAAATTTGTCAGTCTTTAAAAATGCCGCAGGACTCCTTGTTTGTCTAGCTCAGAAATAGCAAGTGATGTTTGACCAAGCATGGGCTCGAAAACATGGAAATAAAACCCAAACCCCAAACCCCAATATTAAAAACATTATGAAGGTTGCAAAGTCAAGCATTCAAATGTTACAAATTGCCAGAGTTCGGGTTCCCTGTACATACGCAATATGAGACAGTTTTAATTGCATGATCATATACAATTC
This sequence comes from Pelusios castaneus, assembly GCA_007922175.1. Taxonomy (NCBI): domain Eukaryota; kingdom Metazoa; phylum Chordata; order Testudines; family Pelomedusidae; genus Pelusios; species Pelusios castaneus. The sequence continues at coordinate 9,333,148 of ML685758.1, forward strand.
TTTTTTACAGGACTCCTGGCTCATTCAGTGCACAGAAGAGACTTTGCTCACTTAACGAGCAGCTATTCGTTATTTTGTTTTCTCATCATTGCTCAGTGCGTGGCTCCAGCCCTTATTTACTGCATGCTATTCAAACCCTGCTCAGCAGGCTGAATTATTAATTTCCTCATGAGCTTTTCTGTGGTGCTCATCATTTCAGTCTCTGAGTGCTTCACAAATATTAACAAATTTATCTTCACAAACTTCCTAAAACACGAGAGGAATAAAATTAAGCCCTCATAACAGATGGGGGAAGCTGGAACACAGAAAGATTAAGGTCAAAAGTACCCGTTGATTTTGAGGGTCCAATATGAATTGCTAATACTTGATTTTTCAGAGTCTTTAATTCTTGAATGGTACTTTATATGTTCAGAGCATTGCTCCCATCAAATTCTGCTGCAGTGAGTGCCAAGAAAATCAGGCCCCATAGTCTGAAATTGGACACACAATTATTAGCGGCTACTTGGTTTACTAGCATCACACAGGACCTTTGTGGCCGAGGCAGGGGTAGAATACAAATCTCCAGGGCAGCATTCAGCTAACTATGAGACCTTCCTTTCTCTTTCTGCATTGCCCTACCTCATTCACTGCACACTTTCCAGTATCTACATCAAATGAGATATGGGATCTACAAACAACCGCCTTTTCACAATACTTCTAATTCACTTCCAGAGCAGGTCCATGCAGTACACTGAAGAAAGCAGATATCCTGTGAAAAAAATTGTGTATGAAAATGTAATTAAAGACTATTTTAATACACATACACAAGGAACTGAATTAACATTGCACAAGCAAACATGAGCAACATAGTTGAACTGCCATTTTTTCGGAGACTCTGAAATCACTGAACTGTTCTGGCTGAAATTTCCCCAAATTTTCATCCTAAAGTAGACATTTGGCATGTAAACATTAAGCCAAATTATTCAAGTTTTACAAAGTTACCAGCATATAAAAGGAAGAGTCAGGCTACCTTAGTGATAGCTGATGATACTCACCCCTCCTACAGTAGCTCTAAATCTCTTTAACATAGCTGTGAATCTCTCAGGCTGTGCTTACACATTTAGATGAAATCTGGTATCTATATTTCTAGAACTGGTTCAATAATCATTAGGTAATATATTAAGAAAAATAACATGTAGTAAAACTCAAGTCTCAAAAATATTCAAATATGTCTTGGCTCGAAACACCAACAATCTTGGAAGATCAGCTGGAAACCACCTTTTAGAATCCATATTCAGTTTCCATTTGGTCAAACATAAGGTTGGCTATGCGAAAATTGTGAACAATGCTAACTTGAAACTAATCTGGCATAAAATGGATCACTCTCTCTCTAGTGGCTACTACACCCATATAAAAATGTCACTTGGAAATTACAGCTAAATTACAAACTGTACCTTTCAATACAGTCCATTTTTAAGCAATATCAGTAAATGAACACAGATCCGGTGCGTCCATAAATCTTTGCGCATATTGGATTTTGGCTCTTCTTTCTGAACCATTATGGGTTATAAGACATTTAGCAGTAGGGGAGTAATTGAGTTTAGGAATTTGACAAGTAAATGAATATGCAGGGATGTCTGGCATTCCTTCTGGAACTGCATCATTCGTCTGTTGTGCAACTATTAGATAGATTGCATTATGCACCCTGAGGTATTCTCTGTTGGGTGCTTTTTAGACATTCTTCTGTACTGGGTGTTTTATCATCACTAATGCCATTAAGAACATTAAACAGGTCCATCAAGAACATTAAACTTGACATGCTTATCTTTTGCATGTGAAAGTTGGGCACTAAATAATTGTTTAGCCACCTAAGTAAGTGGCCTGATTTTCAGAGATGCTGAATTTTCTTTCTTTCTTTCTTTCTTTCTTTCTTTCTTTCTTTCTTTCTTTCTTTCTTTCTTTCTTTCTTTCCATACCCCTATGCTACAGTCATCTCTTCCTAAGCTACAGTCCACTAGTGCTGGGTAGCTTATCATTGCCCTCAGGGGCTGTTCCAAAGCACACTCAAGTCAATGAAAGACTTCCATTGTATCAGTGGACTTTGGGTCAGACCCACAGTGTGTATTAGTGACCTATGGTAGCACAATTAGGCCCCCACAATGTAAGCTTTGGTGAAAATATGTTCCTCCTAACAAAAACAAAGAAATCCCAACCTGTACCTGATACTCTTATCTCTGGCATTGCTTTTCCTATCTTTTGCTACTCCAATTCTAATCTCTAATATTATTGAAATGCTTGGGTTTTTTGTTTTGTTTTAATTTAAAAGCTGAACTTGAAGTCAGGAGATTTTATTTAGATATTATGGTATTGAATCAGCATATGAGTGGAGCTATACTTCCCTACCCCTGCTGAGAACCTGGCTCATAAGGTGCGTCTACACTGGCAACTTAGGTCGACTTCAGGATGCTTAAGTCGAACTACACAAAGCCGCGTCCACACTGGGCTTTTATTAAGTCGACTTAAGCACTTCCTTAAATCAACTTAATAACAGCTTAAGTTGATTTAATAACACCACCTCTGAAGGTCGACTTAAGCCTTAAGTCGACTTCTGAAGTTGACTTAAAGCTAGTGTGGACGGGGAATAGCGCTAAGTCAGCCTTATTAAGTCGACTTAAAGCCAGGGTGGGCAGCTATGTCTACTGTTAAGTCGACTTAACAAGGTCGACTTTAAGTCGACTTAATCTTGTTAAGTCGACTTAACAGAGTCGATATAACTTTACAAGTGTGGACAGAGCCATAGAGTTTTCATTGGTCACTGGTCCACTAGAGACCAGATTTCTGTTGATGCTAATACAGTATTTTCATTATTGATCAGAGCTTCATTAAAGCATTTGGATGCCTTCTGAATATTGGATCATCTGTTAAAGATATTCTGTATCCAGAGATAACATGGTCTAGTTACTAAATACGTATGTTTACTTCTTAGCAGTTCATCTGGGTAATTCTTAATACAATTCAAAGACCACTGAGCAGTTTCTTGAAGGTGTTCACTGAGTTAAAGATGTTTTGAAAATGAAAGTATCTAGCTATCTTGGAGGGCACTGTGAGTCAATGGACAGAGTGCCAAACTGGGAATTTTTCTGACTCTGACATCTATGTGCTTTGTGAGCTTGAGTGAGTTATCTCTCTGTAACTCAGTTTCCCTATTTAGAAAATGGCAGATAGTGGCATAAATTGTTAATTATTCAAATTTACTGGTATAAATATAATTATTGTTAAAATACTTTAATACATTTAACATCTCATTAAACCCTAGTGCAATGGAAGTTGCTATTACATAATGAAGACGATGAATAATATTAAGGTAGCCAGGGAATATAATACTGTATAAAGAATACTTTGTATAACAGAGGCCCAGTCCTATCCATTTAAATGAATAAAATAACTTCAGTGAGATTTCCAAAAGTAGTTAAAGATGCAAGTGTAGCAAAATGCTCTGGTTCAGGTTATCCAAATCTGTCTGCAATGTCATGGGATGCACAATGTGGGCTCCCTACAGATTTCCTACATAGGGGGTGATGTGGAGCTGTACTGCCCTTGGAGGAGCATTAGGAAAGAGGCAAAATCTCTTCCAGCACTATCTGGGGCACACAGGAGGTATGCGCTCTGCTCCATGCATTGGGCTTGATGGCTCGAATCTGATGGACAGTGTGGAGGAGATGTGGCTTGGTCCTCTTCCTTCTTGCTTCTCTCCATTCTTTCCTGGTTGACCTCTCAACTGGGTAGAGCAACGACTAAGCAGCCCTTGTGATTGGCCAGGTGTTCCAAGTTGAGCTGCCAACTTTCTGTGACGCACCTCCCAGCTCTTTGCGACACACTTTTGTGTCCCAACACAGTGGTTGAGAACTGCTGATCCAGACAATCAAAAAACTACATATTTCACAATATAAATGCGAAGGGTGTGGTCCCATGTCCATTGAAGGCAATGGAAAGGCATACTATATATGAAGGCAGACCTTTAACTACATATTTATGCTCTACACTACTATGTAGGAACTCTGTGGCTTGGTTAACATAAGTGGCTGTGGAAGCTAGAACTTTTAGTTTCCTGAATTTTTAAAAAAATTCCCATCTATAATGATGCATCACTGTAGGCTTTTTTATCTATTTGTTTGGGGTTGTTTAGCTAATTAAATCCTGGTAGCAAGGGAACAAAGACAGTGGTGCTGATAGCTTCTACAAAAAGCTTATCATTCACCTGATATACTAGAAAGACTTTTGAAGCACAGATGGTAAGTTAGGTGCCTAAATAATTAAAATAGTTACTTGCCTACCATTTGTGCATTAGACTAAAAGGGAGATTTTTTAAAATTTTATAACCTAGCCCAAAGAGAAATGCATCAGGAATGCACAAGACACCAGTGTTCATGGGCATTAGTGGGTGATGAATAAGTTGTCAGGGGAGGCTGTTTACTTCGAATGCAAAATGGAAAAGGTGACACTGGATAAGGAAAACAGTCTTGCAGTAACTACGAGAGAAATTCAGTCGCTGAAAGGGTTAGCAGGAAGAAGTTAGCTATACATTTTTTTCGTCTGTGAAAGAATATTTGCTGTGCATGGGACCAGGATGGTGGGGAGCTGAGGTTTAGTTCAGTGAGTATAAAATTGTAGCAGGTGCTGGTATTAGACTAAAAGTCTATGACAATCTTATTTTTTTTCTTTGATTCCTTCATCCTTGACCATTTCTAGTATTTTTCTGCCTTGGGCAAATTGTCTAAGTCAACAATTCATTGGATTGCAGTTGAATCACATCCCACAAGTTAAGTAGGTCTGGGCTTTCCCGACACTTGGTTGAGTGATGTTTAAGAAAATATTGAATGTGCTGCAGCAGGAGGCATAGTGGTGTAGTAGGAAGCGTTGTTCCTTTGAAACTGTCACTGCAAACTTGTCCAGTGTGGTGGTGGGCAACTGTGCGGCTGAAGATGCTGTTTCTCATTTTTTCTCAAGAAGCTTTAGGATCTCTGTAGCTCCAATCATGTGTATTATGAGAGTTGAGTTATTAGATATACTGTCTTTACTGATGTCCAATTTGAGAATCTAGATTCTGTCTACTTTCAATAAGAACCCAGCCAAAAACCAAAAACTGCAAAAGAAACCCCCAAATCCTCCCTCATCATCAACTGGGCCCCAGTTTCATTTGGGTGTCATAGAGAATGTCATCTCCTATCTTTAGATGGTTGTGTTTAATAGCATTATGTGATATTCAAGAGCTACTAAGTTTCTCCAGAACTCATTGCATATCCATGATTGAAATATGGCTAGCACACTAATAGAGTAAAGCTACATTGTGACTGGGTCAGTGGATGTCGGGGATCTGCATTCCATAATTATTCTCCTGATAATTTGGCTAATTTACAAATACGCCTAAAAGAGCTGTGACTAACCTTGGAAACTAGCCACTCTTCGGTATTTACAAGCTGCCATCCCTTGGCTTGTGCTATTGAAAGTCAAAATTGAATAGTTTCATATCAAGGTCAGGCACTACCCTGTTATAAAAGAGACCCCCAACATGGTGGCATTTAGCTATGCATATGGGTCCTATAGTGGAGAAATAAGAAAAGAAAGAGTGAATCAGGTCCTCAACTGGAGTGGTTTTGCTTCATTCTTCTGTGGTACTGTGGTGCTTCAGAACAGCTGATGGTCTACCCTATAGTTTACATTCCTTAGCGTGCATGCTATTGTCACACTTTAAGGAGTTTTCCATGTGCTATGTGGACATATCTCCCCTGAGAGTCTAAATCTGTCATTTCTGTAATATATTTGAGTTCCCTCAACTTCCTAGGCGGCAAGGTCCTGATCCTACAAAGCATTTCCGTTCATACTTAATATGAAGCACATTGGTAGTCCCATTGAAGCCAATGGGATTAGTCATGTATTTAAAGTTAAGATTGTGGTTAAGAGCTTTGTAGGACCTGGGCCCAAGTGATTCAGTGAGTTTCTAAAGTGAAGACTCCTGCTGTATAGCATGCCATGGTTTCTCAAAGCCACAGGTTCAGCCACTTGATGTTGAGATTTTCAGAATAGATGTACTTTTATGTGTTTCGATCGATACTACAATCCTAAAAGAAAGTAGGTGTCATCAAAGGAATTTCCACAATTCAGTGAAAATAATTTCCATTACTTATGAACACAACTAAGAAGAAGTCAAAGTTACTGACAATTCATAAAATTAGTTGTGTCTCCTGGAGACCTACATTGTGCTTTATGTAAGTTCACTCAGACACAAATTAAACAGAAGCTATGGAACATTTGTTGCCTGAACAGATCTTAACAAACAGCTATATCACATCCTTTAACATGATTTGATAAAGGGCCATTCAGACTTAACCCTTCTCAAGGAGCACATAATTCTTGTAAATTCTAATCCTTTTGAGATGGGGAAAAAAACCTCTTGTTTTTTTGTATCTTTTACAGTGAAATAATTTATCTACTTCACTCACTGCAAGCTCAAATAGGAAACCAATTTTCAAGCAGATTTTAGCAATCTGAAAGAGACGCTTGTTTTGTTAGTTTTAATTTAGAGATTTGATGACCAAAACAGATGACAGAAAACATACTATTTTATTCCAGAAATTTTCCTCCCTCCAGCATCTATTTCCATGTCTCCTAAAACATGCAAGGGTGGGATTTACATCTGCACCCAAATGATTTAGGATCACGGACCCCATGGAAAGCCAATGGGGGAAATTTTCAGATGCACAAAGGATAATTTGATTTTACCTTTCATTAAAAGTCAATGGGAATTGGATACCTTCACCCTCTCTGTGTCTTTGAAAATCTTTCTCAATGGGACTTGTGCTTCTAAATCACTTTTCCATATCCACCCACAAAATTGTTCTTTTCTATAGGTATTATACTTTTAAACCCATTCATTTCAAAGGATGGAAGGGAAGAATGCTTCACTTAGTTACTGACCAATTCCTATTGAAGAGAACAGAATTCTTTCCATTGACTTCATTAGTATTAGATCAGGCCTTAAGTGAGCATGTTGAGCCTGGGTGAGTGCCTGCTATCTTTCTGTCGAGGCCTATACAAATTGTGTTTATTGCTGGTCTCTAATTTTAAAAGACATAGTATTATATATTTTACATGCTATACAGGGACTACTCAGTAGCTGGAAAATTAGAATCACAGAAATGATGGGAAATATTCCATTTCACTGTGGTCTACCCAAACTGCATACATGTGTGATTTGCCCTGATATATAAACTCTGGATATACACCTGGAATGAACTGCATCAGATGTAGGCAAGTAATTCCCATTAAACTATCGTGGGAATTGTATGCGTGTGACTGTGGCCTGCACTGCGGCTAAAGAGTTCTTCTCTAATGATACGTTGCAGTACATCAATAGAAAGTAATCTTAGTTTTAACTATTAAATAACACAAGTGATGCAGTGTATTGTAGCATCAGAGTAGCCACGCTACAGTCTAGCATGAAATTTTACTTCAATTTCAAGTCTTCTTTTTCAGAAGACCTCAGCTTTCTCAATATAGACTGACTCTTCTCACCTATGTTCTTAGCCTGGAAACTAACATTGTCTCCTCATTTGAAGAAATCCAGCTATTAGTTTTGAATGATGCAAGCACAGGGGAATTGATGGTAATTTTTCAAATTAAAGATGATTTTGGGGATGTTTTCATTTGCAGTTAGAGGACTCTTTGGAGATTTTTAAGGCCCGGTTAGACAAAACCCTGGCTGGGGTGATTTAGGGGGAGTGGTCCTGCTTTTTAGCAGGGGGTTGGACTAGATGACCTTGTGAGGTCCCTTCCAGCCCTATTATTCTATGATTCTATGACTCAAAATGTACCAAATGTAGCATGTCTCTAGCATACTCCTTATGGAAAAAATCATGTTTTGCCTTGAGATACCAGAGAATTTGATTTTTGGCAGAATTTTATTAATTTATTTTTATTATTTCAACAGGTAATAGTGACATTTTAAAATTTCTTATATATTTACCTTTTCAGTTGCAGGAAATCATGGTGTGGGGGTTGACAATCATTATTTAATGAGTAGACATTGAAATTCAAAAAGTTAAAGCTTTATAACTGTTAAAACACACATGGTCATCAGCATATGTCAAGTTATACAATGTAAATTTCCTTAAATCAAACTCTTAGGTTGTCGAGCATAATTTTTCTCACTTTCTGAAAATTTCAATGATTGTCAATGGAAATATACTTTCCTTGGTTTGTGTGTGGTGAAACTGACATTTACCAACACTTGCTGCTTAAAAACCTAATCCTTCTAGCCCTAGAAATAATAAAATTATGGACACTTTAAAACAGTGTTAAATGCACATGCCATTTGTGAGGGCAGTGCCATGATCTACTTGTCAGAGTAGGTGGCTGGGGAAACTGGGTTCTGTTCCTGGCACTGGCTGGCTGTGATTGTATCTTGGTCAAGTCATGTGACTCCTTTATGCCTTGTAATTTCCTCACCTGTAAAATTGCCTACTTTTACAACGGAGTCCCGAGGCTTTGCTCATCAATGTTTGTAAAGAACTTGGAGATCCAGAAACAAAAGGCACTTTAGAAGTCACTACTGATTTCAGCACCCTTGAAAGTACAGTGTTGGAAATAGTTGTGGTTATGGAGACCTGTATTTGATTGTAAGATCCTTGTTAGTGTTCAGTGACCTCAATCAGGATGGGAGAGAGACGCCAAAGAGGAACCTGTTCTTTGTTGAATCACCCAGAGAGGAAGAAGAAAGATTGGTCTTAATGACTAGTGGCTCTGATCCTGATTGAAATCCATGGCAAAAGGATAGGGCAAATTCCGTCCTCTGCTTCCCCCATACAAATTAAGTCCATGGATTTTGTTGTTGAGTATAAGTGTTTTGGCGACTTAAGTTATTTAGGAGCATAAATCCACTTTTTCCCAACCATGTAGCTGCCTTTGAAATGTTTTCTCTGTTGCCCATAATCAGGTTGCACTTTTCTAACAAAGGACAAGTGGCTCATTATATGGCTTACCATACCATGTTATTGGGCAGTAAGTGAAATAAAGTTTTAAAAGATCAAACCTTTATGGAAAATCCTGTAGAATTTAATAGCAAATAATCTTTCGATGGGTTTTTGAATCATCCTACGTAGTGTATGAGAACTCAGTCCCTGCTGATCAAATTCTATATGATGGTACAAAGGACTTATAGAAAGAATATAATTCCCTAATAGACTTTGAGTAATTATTGTAGAACCATATCATATTCCTTTTAAACAATGTCACTATAATCCCTATTAAATTCTATTGTACTTTCCAAAAGAGAAGATAGGAATGGAAAGTTGCCCTTTCTAAGGAAAAAAACCAAGAGAGCAGCTGTCTCTGAGACCCTGGGGCCTTTTCTCATGCTTTAAAAGCATGGTCTTCAGTGGAGACAGCCTTTTTAAAAAAAACCAAATCCAATAATGTTGTCCAAGAGTGACGTAGAGGTTTTTTGCGGGAAAGAGGGAACTGCGGGCATACACACTATTTAGAGGGAAAAGACTGCCTTCCTTACTCAGAAGTCAATAGTTCTTAACTTACACATTCCCACGCTGCCCACCCCCCTGCCTCCCATACTTTAATGCATTCGTTTAGCAAAATATGTAGTGACTCTGTGAGATCATGGGAGCAAAATGAAATTGTCATTAGTTATCAGTCTAACTGGCTTCTTGTTTTTAACTATAAAATACTAATATGTATTAAACATTTCACACACATGGATAAGAATGTGACTGTACATCACTTATTCTTTTTGAGGTGCTCTAACGGGGTGTATACATTTGTTGATTGTGGAATACACAGTAAGTGGCATGCATTCAATTTTCAAGAAGACTATAATCCAGGGTAGGGAGTATAATTTATATATGGCAAACTGACTAGTGAACCCATTCCTTGTTTTTGAAAGAGCTTTCTAATGTGCCCTGTCATGGTAACAATTTTTAGTCCTCCTCAGATAGAATGTTCACTTCCTGCTACTTCACCTGTGTGTATGTGTTTCCGCAGAACAGCTGCACATTGAAAATGAAAACAGTTTCTAATTGATTAGAGTTGGTATACTTTGCAATTTCTTGTTAATCTCTCTTATTGTGCGCTTCAGAAAAATGACAGTCATGGTATAAATCCTAGTTTAAATCAATGCCTACAAGTGCTAATCCCTGAAAATGTCAAATACCTTTTTCTGTGTCTTAAACTGGACACTCTCAAGCTAAATCCTAATTCAACTGTTTGCCCTCTTCCGGCAGTGCATTTCTCTTACCTGATTTGCTTTTCTGTCTTCCTATTAAATATTCTCTTGCATAAGTGCTGCATTCAGTTAAGAGAATAGGTTAATGGCTTGGAGAAGAACAGTGCCAGAGAAGAATGCCAGAGAGCAGTTCTGTATCTTGCCTCCCCAAGCAATGCCTGACAGTCTGAGTTTCCCACTCAGAACCCATGTCTCAATTAACCCTAGAAGTTCAATCAGAATTCTTATTTAGTCATCATTTCTTCAGAAAAATACATTTAAAAGCTCCATGGCATTGGTTGGCTTTGCAATGTGGCAGGCGCGTGTTTGTACAGTAAATTGGGAGACCTGAATTGGGATTGCAGGGGCCAAATCCAGTGATAAATTTCACCCGGGCTTTGGGGCAAGAAGAGGTTGTAAGGCATGGAGATCATACTTCAGCACTAAGGGAAGGTGTCTAATTACACAAATCAATACCCATCAGTGCTTTTTCGGTTAATTGAGTAGCACTTACTAATTTTGAAAATGTACCCTTGTCTTGCTTCACGTGAGCTGTTGTTGTTCTGTTAGATACCTGAGGGGATAAGATAAAAATAAAACAGTTGATCCAAATTTCACTTAGCTATGAGAGAGGAATCAGGCGAAGCAATTTCAGAGTAAAGAGATTTTACCTGCCTAATTTGTATCGGTTTAATTCCTATAGGCATGTGTGTTTCTAGTCTTTTAAATAAGAAATCTGGTCAAACAATATTGATTCATATAATTATTTTGTTTAAGTGTATGGCAAAATTCTGCCTTTACTTACACCAAGTATAACCCCTTGAAATCAGTGGAAACTGCTGTATACTCATTCCTTATGAAAACCAGTCCACTCATGTAGGCGCAATGATGTGGATTTAAGATCCTGACTCTAGGCATCCAATCTTGAAAATCTTGACCTAATTATTTTTCCTGACTTAAATGAATAAACTGTTCAGTATTAAAAACCCCAAACCAAAAAGCCTTTGGTAAATAACCTGGCATTTTATGGAAATAAACATTCTGCTTTTGAATGTTTAAACCCCATTGCTAAAAATTGAAGGGCTAAATCCTGAATGCCTGGATATTTATTCAGTCTATACATCGATGAAATGGACATTGGTGTCAATGACAGCCATGCTGAAATAAGTGTTGAGGGATAGAATGTGCCCTTAACATTTTCATGTGTGCCAAACCCTCCACTTGCAGAAGTTGAGGACCAGACACTTTCATGGAACTATCCTCCAGCAGCTCTCTGCAGAGAGTATAAGTGTAGTAAGTAAAAGGGGATGGGTTCTGCTGTGGGAAGTTGTGGGCTGGGCCCTGGGGCCTCTACATTGCCTCCTGTGGAAAAAGGAGAGGCAAGTGAACACAGCTATAGCCTCTGTTATGGAACCCCTCCCATAATGAAGAACTCTCTCAGAAGGGCATCCTGGAGACAGGCACCTGCTCTGGAGCTCTGAGACCATTGTGGCTAGTAGCAATCCAGAGTCCAGATGCTATGCTATCTCACATGATTAGCTGTGGCTATCCAGGGATCTGTGGTGTTTGTGGGCTAGACTCTTTTTTTCTTGGGAATGCTGTAGAAAGGGGTTTGCTGGAGGCAAGCTCTGAGACCCTGGCAGAAGAATTTTCTCCATCTGAATGAGTAACAGCATCCACCACAATCCTCCAAGAAATGCTTCAGACCTTTATACTGAATTGCTTGTATTTACATTGGGTGTTTTACATTAAAGAGTGTGTCAGAAATAGAATACATGTAGCCACTGTCCATCTTTTCCTACTAACTCTGCCTCTGAGGAGACTGCTGCATTCCAGTGTAAAAGCAGGAACTTCACTCTTCATTTCAGGCATCATTTGGACACCGAAATCAAATTAGTGTGGTGAGCTGGGGTAATACTGTGGGCTCAGTGGTGACTAGTTGGCTCCTTTATGACCCAAACAGATAGTGCCATCTTCTGCTGAGCAGTACAGTCCTACTAGAGGTGTCACGGGTGCAACTGAGAATCGACCTGGGCTCATAGTCTCTTTGGACATCTCCGTTTGACACGATGTGAAAGTGGTTCAGCTTTTCTGCCTTATTTACACCAGGGAAAGGTCCACTGACCTCAGGAGGAGCTGTGAGGTAGAATTAGCCTCCAGGAGTAAGACTCTTTGAGGGAAGCATCCGGAACATTGGCATTTACTTATTTCAGCAAAGTCTAAACGTAATTCAAGTGACTTCTCTATGATTCATGTAGCGAATCTCACTACATTAGCTCTAATATCACTCTAGGGAAGGGCACAAGTCAGCAAAAGTCTTAGACTTGCTTAAAAATACTGGAAGTTGCTCCTTGTTTATTGAATAGTGCTGCCTTTCTGCCTCTCAACGCATACAGGGATGGCCTAGATGGACAGTGGCAGCAGTAGAGTCCTTTCTCCTCAGTGTAATCAGTGGATGTTGCAGAGAAATATCGCTGGGCCAGATATTGAGGTTATGGGATTAGCAATAGGAATGTTTAGGGTAGACCATGTACAAAGGATTTGCTTCTTTGCTACAGTTTAAATTTCTTACATGTGAAATTCTGGCATCATTGAGTCAATTGGAATTGCTACATACTTCCAGGCACCATCAAAGTTGGGAATGAGTTCAGGTGAGGGAAAGGCTTACTGCTACATTCTCATTATTTTTAAGTAACCCCAAGATAAAAGTTGGTGGACCAGAGTTTACGTTCCCCTTGCTCCAGAAGCTCACTGGAAAGGATCTTTCTTTTCCTGTGCTTGGTACTTTTAAATGTATATTTTTATTACTAAAAATATCTATTTTGAAATGTACTATGAAGACAGGTCAGCACAGAAAAGAGCGGCAAATGCAATACACATGCAAAATGGGCAGCGTCCTTAACTTCAGCGGGGTCTGCCTTGCTGCTACTGGGATTGGACTTGAACCCTTTGGGTTCTTCAGCCCCCCATCATTCTTTCATGAGTGAAGCAATGATTTCTTTTCTAGTGCAGACTCGCTCTTGAGTTCTTTACTCTGCTGCAGTATTTTCTCCATCTGTAGTCTTAGGGGTTGTTGTATGTGTTTGCATTTACTTACAAATAGCAAGAGTAGAAACTGGGAGCAAGTTCCACCATTCAAAACCCTTGGGCAGTGCTGTCCCCACAAAACAAGGCCCTGACCCTGCAATAAGCTTTGTTGGGTAGACTTCTGTGCCTGTGCATATGTGTCTGGATCTCATTCTGTAGCACTATTGCAGCTACCAATTAAACCTTCATCTCCTGTGCTGGAAAACCTCTCTTGTATTAAAACAAATCAAATCAGAGCTTGCACACCAACTGTTTTTTCCCCCCCTTCTTCCAAGTTGTCCTCACTCTACTTTGTTAAAATGGAAAGATAAATCTTATTGCACATGATGGCAGTGAACTCCTGCGAAAGAGCTTCATGAAGCATAACAAGATGGGTGGGAGTGGCATAGAAGGGAAGGGATAATAGACAAGATGGCTATGGAAGCCCTTCAAATTTGGAAGGATTTTGTAATTTTAAAATATCTGCTGCCAGCTTTGGCATTTATTCAGCCCACAGAACTTAGTTATTGCCTAGCATGAGCTTGGGTGCTGTAATTTACTTGCTAGCTCTCATGCCATGCTGATGCAGCATGAGTTTTCTGAAGAGTCTGAGAAAACGCTTGCTCTCAATCTCTTTTATTCACCGTGTGGTGACAGCAAATATTTTTACATTAAGAAAAAAAAGGTGTTTAACAAATTGCTTTGAAATTTACACAGGGAAACGTAACATCTAAGCAGTTCATTGGACGTATGTATTAAGTGAGAATATTACTATGTATTAAGCCCACCTTGTGTTTTTACTACAGAAGTAATTTCTTGTAATTTATCAAAAAAAAAGCCTTGCCTCATCAAATGTAATAAAAGCCCTGCTTTTAATCCAGACTTTCAAACGAGCCAAGTTGGGACAAGTGGCTGATATGACTTGTCTAGGCCAAAGGGCTATGTCTACACTTGGCCAAATAAGTCGACTTTCCTAAGTCGACTTAACAAAGTTGACTTTAAGTTGACTTTGTTAAGTGGACTTAGCATGTCTACACTATAAAATTAAGTCGACTTAAAGTTAACCTTGCCAAATCGACTTAGAGCATCCACACTGGATGCCTAAGTCGACTTCTAGAGGCTAGGTGGACCTGGGACTGGTCCATGGTGTCACCCCTTCCAAAGTGCCAGGGAGCCCAGCATTTGCCCCATTGTACCCTGGTACAACGGGGGCTGAGCAGGACAGGGACAGGGGCAGAGTATAGGAGTGGGGTGGGCAGGGCTGTGTCCTGCCCTGTGGGGAGGCATGCCAGGCTCTGGCTGTGCCAGCCACCCTGGCAGGGAGGTCAGTGGGGAAGCCCTGGGGCCCTTTAAGTTGACTTAGGGCTACTCTGCGTCTACACTGGCTTAAGTCCACTTAATAAAGTCGACTTAGCCAATAAAGTCGACTTTAAAGTAGGTTTAATAAAGTCGACCTAAAATTTCCTTAAGTCAACTTAAGCAGTAGCTTAAGTCGACTTAAGGAAATTGTAGTGTAGATGCAGATTAAATTAAGTCGACTTAAGCAGGCTTAAGTCGACTTAATTCACAAGTGTAGACACACCCTAGGGTAGCAAGTAGGTGAACTGGTATGAAACTCAAACTCCTGGTGTCTCAGTCCTTTGTGATACTAGACACCAAACGGGGGATCAGATCCAAATTCAATCTTTGGATATGCATGGCAGTTCCCTTTGGTACTATAATTAGTACAGTTTCCTTCCCAGTGTTTGCGCCAGTTTTTATGATTCTGCTCTCTACTTTTAATGGGCCAAGTGTGGTACTGAGCACGTCGCAGCCAAAGCCTCTGAATTCAAGAGAATTGCACAGTATATTAATGGGAGCCGAATCTATGCTTTTAGTTCCCAGCCCATCCTTCTGCTATTGGTAATGTGGGACTTGAGGGACTTAGGTCTGCTCCTGCTTCTGGCACTGGCCTCTTGGGGACCTTGGGCAAATCATTTAACCTTTAAATATTACCAAATCTCATGAAAGCTGCTGCAGAAAATGAATGGACTTGGGTGATTCAGCCTTTGGATGGTGAAACTTTTGGCTACATACAAATAGGTCAACATTAATAGCTTTCCAAATGGCTTGCAAAAATGTCTGTTTTTTCTCTGCAGCTCAGAAAAAGAATTAGGGTCAGGAGATTAATTTATGTAGCTAGGAGACTCTTGAAGGATTAATTATAGAGTTTTACACTTCCATGGAATCTTCCATTCAAGAATCCAAAAGAGCTTTTTAACTATTCAGGAATAAAGCTTCACAACACCCCTGTTGCCACCATTTTATAGGTGAGAATCCAGATGTCTGGAGATCTTGTGTGCCTTGCCAAAATCAGGTAGCATATCATTGGCAGGGGCTCAGAAGAGAATTCAGACCTCCTGAGTCATATGCATTAACCTCAAGATAATGCTTCTTTTTAATGTTGAGTGGGTATACTTATTGTCAGCCTGGTCTTCTATTTTATACTCCGTAGGCAGAGTAATTGTCTGAAATGTATTGTGGATAATTTTTAATATGACCTACTAGTATCAGTCAGTTTTAAAAACAATTAACAGATTATCTTATTGTTTCTTAATAATGATATATACTTATGCAGCCCCTGCCTACATTACAGCACCAAACTGTAATAGTTATTTTTAAAAAAATTGAAAATGCCTGTGAACCATGGTGGTTCTTAACATGATTTAGTGTTCAGAATGTGAAATGCTGCTAGAGCATCCACACTGAGCCTTGCCCACCAACAAATTCAATAGGAATGGCGTGTAGGGGGATGGGGGGTGAAAGAGTGGGGTTGGAACAGAGACTGCCCTCCCCCCCACCCCCAAGAGAACTGGCCCTCTTCAAACCAGATGGGGAGAAGTCTGTCCACCAACCAGAAAATGTAGTTCCCCCAAGATTTACACCCTGAAGAAGGGGACCCATCTCCTAAGTGAGAAATAGGTGAAATTGCTGAGAAGTACCTGTCCGGGAAAATAAGGATGGTAAGGTAAGGAGGAAAAGAGATTGTTGCTTAGGAACCCCAACAATATCTCTAAACCACACCAAAGCCTGTGGCTTAATCCATGAAGAGATACCCAAGTTTTGCTGATTTCATTACGTCGGTTTAGAAACCGAATGGTAAAATAAGTTGGTGCAACTCATGCAGATGCTCAGTTAATTTACATTATTTTCTTAAACCAGTTCAGTGCTTCAAAATAACAAAGCTCTGATGAAGAGTCAGCAATGGAGAATTTCACAGAACTTCCCACCATAAGACCAACTGCAGCCCTCAGAATATCCGTCTTGATAAATGGTGTCATGACCAGCAACTCATCGCTCTAGGAAGAATCAAATTTGTAGCTGCCCCAAAGTGCAAAGCTATCCTTTCAACAGAAATTTGTGAGCATTTCAGGCACTTTCTAGCGGCGATCTAAATTGAGAGCTTTTCAATGACAGTAAAACAAAGCAAAGGAGAATATTTTTGGTTCCAGTTTCTAAACAGGCCTGAGATACTGTTGAAAAGGGAAAGAATACTTCAGGATCAGATAAATTCCTCCTCCACCTCCCCTACTGTTAAAAAGCCCCCTTGGCCTGGGAGAGGAATGTACGTGACTCCGTTTTCTAACCAAGGAGAGTGGGGAAAAGAGTTTGGCTTACCAAAGTGTACTAAGGCAGTTTGTAGCAAACACAAGCACAGACTACTGATCTCTGATCTAGTAGAGCCTATTTCACTCACCAGGCTACAATGGCTCTCATGAAAATTGCTTCAAATCTAATTAGGTAACTACAGCAATTCAATGATGCTGATAGTGCTCATCTTTGGAAAGTCCTTGAGCTCCAAGCTTGAAGCAGCTCTGTGAAAGTGTGAAAGGCATTCTCCTTAGCCAGGTTTGGGGTAACTAAAACTTTGGTTACAGAGAAATGTTTTACCAATTTCACTGAACTGGTTTAAGAAAATAATGTAAATTAACTGAGCATCTGCATGAGTTGCACCAACTTATTTTACCATTCGGTTTCTAAACCGACGTAATGAAATCAGCAAAACTTGGGTATCTCTACCATGTGTATCACCTACAAAATGAAAGTGAAAAACCTTCTTCCTGTCAATCAAACCAGTAAGGTGGGTGGATCCCTCAGTTTATATAGTACAAGAGGTGGAATCCCAAAGATGCAATCTGCACATAGCTGGCATCAGGGGAATTAAGGGGTATGTGTGTGTGTGTCAGAGCTATGAGGGGAAAGTAAGTCCTATTTAGAAGATAATGGTCACAAGTGTTTCTTGTGAAAATGTACAGTCTCCTGCCTCAATGTTGCTTGACAAGGCAGAATGAATAACCATACATAAGAAAAAGTATATGTTTCTGTTGTGCTTCTAATTTAACAGGAAAGACAGGCTGTGAGTCACTTCTGGAGACTTTACCCTACATCCCATTTGGAGAAGAAACTAACACACCTCTGTCCTGTTGACTTTCAGTGCGATTATCTCCTAACTCATTTTTCAAATTGAGGATTAGGGTAAAATCTCCAAATGATTTAGGACTCTTTCTTGCCAAACCACTTTTCAAGATGGGACTGAGGCTCCTAAATCACTTAAGTGCTGTTGAAAATGTCACCCACCATTTAGAAATACCCTGAAAGGGTACTTTTCCTTTTTACTTTATCCTTTTTTTTTATTCTTAATGTTCAGGATGGACTTTAGCCCATTTTCCAGCAATTATCATTCAAAGGCTCATATGCTGTGATACAAATGCACAATTTTGTGATGTGAAATTTTGTGCTACCAATACAGCACTGCATTTTGAAAAAAATAGCTTTGTCTTGTATCTTCCATACAGTTGTCCTTTTGTTTCCTTGAATTGCCAGGGGTTGATCACTGAAATACATCTTAGACATTGAAGTCAGAATGGCCTTTATTAGCCAAATTTGTTTAAACTACTCTGTCCTGCTGTGAATTAGAAGATTGAATTGATAATGTTCCTATTCAAAGACTTCTTTCTGTAAAATAGTGTTTGGTGTGGGGGATGAGTGGACTCCCCTGACAAACTTGCCCACATTGAGCAAAGTTTACCTCCCCTTGCTTACGTGAATAGTTCTAGTGATTTCCAAGTCAAACCATTGGCCAAACCAAAGGAATCAGTTTATGTCCAAGGAATGAGTTTTTATTATGTATATGGCAGTAGCACCCAGAGGCTATGTCTACACTTAAAAAGTTGTCAACTTTCTTAAGTTGACTTAACAAGGTTGACTTTAAGTCGACTTAAAGTTGACCTTGTTAAGTTGACTTAACAGATTGACTACACTTTAAGTCAACTTTAAGTCAACTTAACAGCAGAGATAGCTGTTATATTGGCTTTAAGTCAACTTAAGGAAATGCTTACGTCGACTTAAGAAAAGCCCAGTGTGGACGTGGCTTTGTTTAGGTTGACTTAAGCCTCCTTAAGTTGACCTAACTTGCCAGTCTAGATGCACCCAGAGAGCTCAACAGGCTCTGTACATTGTCTGGCACATAGCAAGAAACAGCCCTGCCCTTAAAAGCTCACCAAACTGAGAAAAGGTGAGTAGAGAAACATAGGCACAGGGAGATGAAGTGACTTACCCATAGTAATGCAGCCAGTTTGCAGAAGAGCTTGAAATAAAATTCACATGTCCTAATGCCAGTTCCCTAAGCTACTGGAGCCTGAAGACTTGAAGGTGTTTGAAGTGCAGGGTCAGGCTCCTTCTTTTCATTGATTCTGTTCTGTGCTTTTCTCTGGAAAAAAAAATCATAATCTGAGGGCCTAGTCCTGGTACCTTTTGAAAATCCTCAGTGTTTATTTTCTAGGTTTCTGTTGCAAAGGCATTTATGGATCCTATGCAGAAATTAGGATCCATTACCTTAGATACTATACAAGCAGATAACACACACTTCCTGCCCTGGATTACTTACCATTTATGATTTTACACAATACCCAATAGGTGAATAAACAGATGGGGGGTGGAGGGAATGGAGAAAATAACAGTACAGGCAGGTGCATTTGCATAATTAGTAGTTCATTTGGCCTACATCATACTAGGGTATCTCCATGAACTCTTCTTTCTGACAATCCCAGTCATGTACAGTGAGAAGTGACTAGCATTCTCCAATTGGGATTGCTCCTCTAATGAAAAAGAAACTACTGAATTTTTTGCCTCAAAATTCAGCTGTTAAATGGTGGAATGAATGAAATATATAGCATTTTGCTTTTATCAGCTACAGCAATGTGTCTTCTGCCTATGAGATGATAAAGGCCCAGACATCCACATCAAGGACAGACTCCAATCCACAAGAAGGAGCTGGAGAAGTTTTCCAGTTCCACCATTGTTAACTGTTAGTAACACTGGCATTCTGTCCTCACCAGTTATATGCAAAACCAAGATGGAAGAGAAGGACCAAAGCCTCCACAGCTGTTGAAATGGTTTGATTGATCTTGACATCCCTCAAACTTTCCTCATTGCTGAAATTGTCACTCTCAAAGATTCTCCGTTGACTGTGAAAAGCATGAGTCTGCATTGCACAAATAGAGAACGCTGAAAACTTGTGAGACCAGTGACAATGAAATGAGAGCGGAGGAAGCTGGAATTGTGTTAGCAGATAACTTAGACCCATGTGCTGTGAAGGATGCATATCAGGGATTGCAGTCTTCACTTAGTTTTGTTGGGTAAAATATATTGCACTTTGTGTTATGGGATGATGAGAAGGTATTTGAGTTTGAATCAAGGAAACACAGGTCATGGGCGTGTGAATGACCTGCCAAAACATGGTTGATGGATCTAAAAAAATACAAACAATGCACCATAATACAATATGATTTGTTTGCAAGGCTCCCTTTTAATCTTTAGCTTCATGGTCAGAATGTTAATCCAGGATGTGGGAGACAAGGTTCAATTTACCTCTCTGCTTGACATGGAGAGAGCATTTGAACTTAGGCTTCTCAGATGGCGGGGGTAGGAGGGTGCTTTCGTCTCTGGGCTAGTGTTGGGTATTTTCAACCTTTCCTTTTCCTGTTGAAACTTTGTATAAACCAGGGGTGTCAAACTCATTTGCTGTGGTGGGCCTGATTTCACTTAAATGTACTTCAAGTAGGCTATACATACCATAAATCGAAATACTGGGGCACTCTTGTGGCATCATGGAGCACTGTGTATGTGAGACTGTGCTCCAAGATGCCCCTCTCTCTCTCTCTCTCTCTCTCTCTCTGTGTATTAAGGAGAGAGTGTGATCTCACGGAGCACAGTTTCGCATACCCAGTGCTTTGCGATGTCATGAGACCTGACACTCTCACAACATTGCTGGCTGTGTGAGACCACATTCTCTCTCTCTCTCTCTCTCTGGGAGAGAGTGTGGTTCCACAGAGCACAGTCAGGGGGTCGGATGGAAAAGTTTGTGGGCATGCTTTGGTCCCATGTGACTGAGAATGACTCTAGTCCCATGGTTAGGGCAGGAGAGGGAAGCGACCCCAATTCTAATCCCCACTCTAGATCACAAGAAGTGTGAGGGCTGGACCTGAATCACCAGCGTCCTAACCACTGGCTGAATGGAGAGGTGGCTGCTGCTTTTTCCAGTGTTGCTTGCACACCCTGGCCCGCAACATGTATACACCTTTAAGGGCTACAAATCACAATGTAAAGCAAACATTCTGATGCTGCTGTGCTCATTTTTACATTCACTATTTTCCACCCACTCAGTATGTGTCTCACTCACAGCCAAAGCACAGGTGTAGATGAGTGACTGTCACTAGCCACTGAAGCGCATGCCTGGCAGCTAAATCATGGTAGGTGGCCTGCTGAGTGCAGGCCCGACTGGAAAGCATGGACTTTTAGAGTCCTGCCCTTCCTCAAGCATGGTGAGTCCAGGCTGCTCCGCCAGCAGCCCCTCACCAGCCTCCCTCACCTGCCACTGCAGCCAGACAGATGGAGTTCAGTGCGGACCTAGAAGTTTTGTGTGCAAAGAACTGCTCTGGGAGAGATGCTTACCCCACTCCGGACACTCTGCCAGGCGCAAGGCATAAAAGAGCCCTTAAATCTCTTTATTAGCCAGGGAGGATTTGCCCAGGACAGGCACTGGGGAAGAGGGAACAGCTGGTGTGGGGCACATAGGGGTGGATAACAGCATGTAGTTCTGTAGAGATTCTTGGAAGGTTTGTGGCCTGCAGGGCAGCCTGAGGGGACTGTTGTTAATCTGACAGATCCCAATGACTATTTAAATTATGCTGGGGCTCCCAGAGCCACTGTGGATGAGCAGGACACAAAGGTGGCTTCAAGTGAGGGGTGTGAATCCCCTACTTGAGAACATATACTTTGGCTGGCTCTCAGCGCGTAGAAAGAGCATTTTAGCACCACTAGAAGCAAGAAAGGCACAGCTGAGTGTATGTCAGTCGGGTTTGTATTCAGCGTGGCCCAGCCAAGCCTGTCCTGCTGGTACCAGCGCCATCACGCCTTCCCAGCTACTTTTCCTCACGCTAGCTCAAGGAGGATTAACACAAGTCCATGTACATGAGCAGAAGAATTGTATTGCTAGTACATAGTATAGACAGACACTTAATTATCTCTCAGCACAGACCCATCCCCCTTTTAGTGACTCTCTTGCTGACAGCATGCAAACTGAACAAAGCTATATGGATTCTCAACCTTAACCCCAATTCAAGAAAGTTCATGCCAATGCTTATAGGGAGGTATGCTATTTTTTGTAAATGTTGTATCTAACAGCATCTGATAAATACTAAGAGCTGTATTGACCAGCTGAGCAGGCAGCACACAGATTAATTGGACAAAACTCCCTTTAATGATTGGGTAGAAGGGAAATAAAAGGTGTATTAACCCCTCTACAGCTGCTAAGTGCTTGTACAATAATCCTTTCTCCTGCTCATGGGTTGCTAATAGCCCTGCTCTTCTCTACAGATAAGGAGAGAGGTATTATGACTGGACACAGAAACAGTGTTTTCATGCTTTATGGGTAGCATGTGCTACAGGGGCTTGAATTCTTATTCTGTTCCAAGCAGTTTTTTTAACTCCTGTGCAGGTTGGGATGTGGAGGAGAGAAGCCCCAGTGATGAAGTGAGTCAAATATGTCCCTGCCATAACTCCATCTACTTTCATGGGCTTAACCCAATGATGAATTTGATTTATTGTTTCCCAGTCACAAACAAACATGTCATCTCACTAAAGCCATGATTTCTTAACATGATCATCTTGATTGCGCTAAGAGCCTCCTACTTCCTCTGTTTTATGCTACTGACTGATAAGCACCCATCTCTTTCAGAATCGCCTACCTCTTCTTGGAACAAAATGCAGCTCCTACCTTGTCTCCCTTCTTAAGATGACTCTGGTACTGTGCAATCTATTCTGCCCTTGGAACAAG
The DNA here is from genome assembly GCA_007922175.1 of Pelusios castaneus. Taxonomy (NCBI): domain Eukaryota; kingdom Metazoa; phylum Chordata; order Testudines; family Pelomedusidae; genus Pelusios; species Pelusios castaneus. The sequence goes on from ML685758.1 coordinate 9,355,839, forward strand.
GGACTGATGAGAAAATCAACATGTACAGAGCAGTAGCACTGAAAATCTGTGTAAGGGGATTTACTCTCTCATTAGAAAATATATGGATTCTACTCTTACTGTCTTTTTTGCTGCAAAAAAATCTGATGATCTCTGGGGAGAAGCCAAATACACAAGTGTAAGAGATTCTCTCATCCCTTCCCAAGCAAACAATAAATATCTCCTAAGTCATTTATTTTCATTCATAATTGGAACAAGAAGTTATTTATTGTTGTAGCATCATAATGTCCATTCATAGACCCAGGGCACTATGGAGTGAGGGCTGTACAAACACAGAGCAAAAAAAACAGTGCCTGCCCAAGGAACTTAAATAGACATTTAGACATTTCTCACAGAACAGAAATTCAGAATAAATTTGATTTGGCAACTTGGAGTTATTTTGTTTTGATAATGTAAAACAATATTATACCTGTATGAAACACTTCGAAATTATGGAAATTAAGTCAGTAAGTCAACTCTTTCCCATTGAAAAGTTTATAGAACTTGACACATTTATGCAAAATATTTTGATATTGTCAAAACTGAATTTTCCACCAAAAACTTTGAAAAATTTAACAACTAGCTCTATTCAGGTTACAGCCAATGTTTCCAGTTTAAATGAGTGGGTTGAGCAGGTAATAGTGGTATGCTTTATCTACACACCAGCCTCACTGCTGCTATTATTGAAAGGAAAAAGAAATGACAAAAGGTGAGGAAGTTGGAACATGATATTACTTTCCCCCTCACGCTACCCACATCCCAGTTCTATCATTTTTTAGAGCAGAGTGTGCAGCTTCCATACAAGTTACTTTCCTGAGGCCAATGATTTGACCAATGAGTAATTCATTACTGTTTCATAATTTGGTTAGTTGGATTTTTCTTGCAGGCCAGTTTTTTGGTCCTCTCTGATATCCCTCTCTGAGCTCCACTCTTAAGGCAAGGCTACACTGTTGGCGGTGATGTTTGCGATACCACTGACAGTGTATCATTGATTATGCAAGTTCGATTGAGTATCATTAAAGACATGCTCAGTCAAACCCAGAATTAGCCGAAGGTCTATTTCTTAAAACCTACCCGCAAGTAGCGTAGCACTAAGTCAATAGGAAGGCATTTCAAATCGACTCAGCACTGTAGGGACGTTGCAATGAGTAGGTGTTAGGCAGTCAAAGGGAGATGTGCAGGTTATTTTAAGTAACTTACATATCTCCCTTTGACCACTGCCGAAATTCTTCCGCAGTGTAGACAAACCCTTAGTCACTTTGGCTATATCTACATATGTAAAAGTTAGGTCGACTTTGTTAAGTCAACTTAAAGTCGACCTTATTAAGTTGACTTAACAAAGGGGTTTCCATGGACGTGGACTTAGTCCACTTTGTTAAGTTGACCTAACTGCCCTTAGGTTGACTTAATAAAGTGGACTTAAGCATCCACACTGTGCTTAGGTCGACCTAAAGGAGGGTTAGGTCGACCTATCCAGCAGGTCTTACTAAGTCGACCTAAGCTTTCATTAGGTTGACGTAAGAATTTTCTTAAGTCGACCTAATGAAAGCCTGGTATGTACAGGGACTAAGTTAGGTCGTCTTAAGCCTCCTTAAATTGACCTAACTTGCAAGTGTAGACATAGCCTTTGAACCTTGCTAATATATGACCTGTGCCTCAGCCGATCTAACCCTATATCTTTTCCAATTTTCCCCTGGTCTCTTACCAATTACACCTAGTGTCTTGGAAACCTTTCTGATTTCCTTTTCTTTTGACCCTTCACCAAGTTATTTTCCCATGTGCTTTTAAAAAATCTTTTCTACCGCATTCTCCAGTCTCATAGGAGTCCTTTTTTCATCCATTGTTTTCTACTAAAATGTCACCGAGGCGCTTGTACAATGAATATCCTGGGTTTTGGTTCCTAGTTCCTGCTCCGAGGAATTTGGGATTATGAAACCCAGAAACTGCAGACTGGAAAATTGTTAATGGGCTTCGAATTTCAAGTATTCTTGTAAGTGTTGAAGAACATACAGCATTACACAGTCATACTGTGGAAGTTAGTTTAATTGCAGAACCAACTAAATTCCAATCTTCTAGATTCACATACCTTAAATGTCAAGTGGTATCTATTTTAGTCCTCTCTCTCCATTAATAATAGACTTGCAGCTTTATTTTAAGGAAAAATATGCAGACAGTCAGGAGCCTGTTGCCTTTAAAGGATCCTGCCATCAATAATTAGGCTGTAATCAAAAATCCCAACAACAGAGATCTGTTCAAATTGTTACACCAGCAACTAGTCTGATATTTTTCAAATGCTGCAAGACACAAACCTCCAGGGTAAGTACATCAAGCACGTTAGAGAACTGATCCCTGGCTTATAGAAGCACCTTTTGGTTTGCTATAATTGTTCTGAAAACTATTCTCTCCATGTTTATGGCTGAATGTCCCCAAACCCATTTTACAACAGCTTTAGTGTCAATGTGTATTTTGACAGATTTTGCACCCCAAGCAGAGCTCTGCTAGCATAATATACATAAGCGTAAATTTTCAAAGGCTATGCAACTGCCCCTTGTTGATGCAGACACCTGTACACTCTCTAACACCAGCACTCACACTTTAAATAGTATAATAGTTACATGTGTGTACCTATTTAAAAACATGCACCAGCAAAATCCATTGGCTTCTGTGACCTTCGCAGGTGACAGTATGAACATGTACAAAAATATTTGACTATTTAATGAGAGGATTCAAGTGTTTTGCATCTGCAAAGTACAGGTGCAAGTCTGTGAGTGTGGACTTTCACATACATTGAGCCTCACTGAATGCCCAGCTGTAAACTTACTCTATAATATTTCTTTACTACCAAAAATAGTTGCCAGCTTTAACCTTTGCTAACTGAGGAATGTTACTGCAGTATTCACAGTAATCTCTAGGGCAGTGACTCTCAACCACTGTGTCAGGACACATTACTGTGACGCCACACAGTAGCAAGTGTGTCACGGAGAGCCAGGGAAATGGCTGGATTCGGTCTGGGGTGGGTGGGCTGGTGTGTCCTGTATGGTAGCAATATGCCGCCAAGTGTGTCACGACTCGCAAAAGGTTGAGAACCACTGCTCCAGGGCAGTGGTTTCAAATATTTTTTCTTGGGACCCATTTGAAAAAAAAATGTATGCCCGTGACCCAACAATTACATCTTTCAGCAATGCAATCCATCTTTCGGGGGCGGCAGCAGGGGGTGCCGCAACCGAGTACCTGAAGATCTGTGACCTAGTACTGGATCCCGACAGGTAGTTTGAAAACCACTGGTTTAGGGTATTTTCTTTATTAGTATTGTAAATATTATGCTGGTGTTATTTCCCTATTAAAAGCAAAGTACGGAAGATTGGAGAGGTGACCTCTTTAATTGCACTTGTACTGCCTCATTCAATTTACTATAGTAACTGGCACAGGGATGGACAAACTATGGCCCACAAGCTGTATCCTATCATCAGACCCTCCAGCTGGGCCTGGCTGGAGTATGGCAGCCTCTCCCGCTCCCAGTCCTGGCCCTCCCCATGTCCATCTCCTACCATTTGTGGACCCAGAAGCATCCTGGCAGGAGTGTGGTACCCCCCCACCCCACCCCCTGCATGGCCTAGGCGTCCTCTGGATGGAGCACAGTGGCCCCTCTCCCCTCTGCTCTTGCCTCGCCCCTCCCTCCCCATGTGGGCCCAGAGATGCCATGGCAGGAGCATGGTGGCCACTTCCCCATCGCAGCCCTGTCCCCTTCCCTTGCTCATCTCCCACTTTGTGGCGAGCTATACAATTGTTAGAAACAAATGTGTCCCTCGGGCCAAAAAGTTTGCCCACCCCGATCTAACACAACGAAACATTGACGTTGTAGGCTTCTAAGCAATGTAAATGTCTGATGACTAAATTTCTTGGACGTGTATAAGTGAGTGCTTCTGCCAATATACAGCTCTGAAGTGGTGTTTAAGGGGCCTGTGTGAACTTTACAATATTGACTGTTTCTTGATCAAATTCCCTGTTTTTATACTTGTTCTCATCGGATAAGCACAAAAGAGGAAATGCGGGGTGGGAGGGGACAATGTCCATCATTCTCTAATGCAGTAGCTCCCAAACTTTTCTCTGCCGTGGCCCATCTTGGTACCTTTAATTATTTTGAGGCACACCGGCTTATATTTTCCAAATGAACTCATGAATATTCATGAGCCAAGTCAGAACTCTTCACATAATTGTTCTAAAAAATTTGTGGCAGATCTGCTCAGGAAGAAGAATAGCATTCTAGAAGCCAGAGAGAACCTTCTTCCAATAGGTGGAGGCAGATAGACTGAAGAGTCTCTGGGCCAAGAGTAGGGTGTGCAAGGCTATGTCCACACTAGAAAAGTTGTCAACTTTGTTAAGTCGATTTAATAAGGTCAACTTTAAGTTGACTTAAATTCAACCTTATTAAGTCGACTTAACAAAGTCGACTTACCTTTTTCTAGTGTAGACATAGCCCCTTGTCGACCTTATTAAGTTGACTTAACACTTTAAGTTGACTTAATATCGGCTTAGGTGCTAATCCCTGTCCACACTGGCTTTAAGTCAATTTAAGAGTCGACTTTAGTCGACCTAAAACCAGGTGCTCTGAAGTCAACTTAAGCTTTCCTTAAGTCAATTTAAGGAAATGCTTAAGTTGACTTAAGAAAAGCCCAGTGTGGATGTGGCTTTGTTTAGGTTGACTTAAGCCTCCTTCAATTGATCTAAATTGCCAGAGTAGACGCACCCCAAGAGACTAGTAAATAGCCTTGGCTAAGTTTATAATGGGGACATTCCTTGGAAATCTAGTTTGTTCTGGCACTGTTTAGAAGTGATTTTTGATCCTACCATTATTTGAAGTAATCACAGCATAAGTTTTTCTCCATGTCCTCCCACTCCCTAGGTGTTTTCCAAAGCCCTATTACATTTTCTGCCTTTGGGGGAACCTTTTTGCCCAGTCAACTGTTCCAGTATCTCTCTTACCTAGTCTGTATGTGGTTATATCTTCTTGCATTTAGGCCTGGTCTACAGTTACTGTCATTTTTGGTGGCAGTTGAAAAGAGATATGCAAGCTACATAAAATAACTGGTGTATCTCCCTTCAACTTTCTAATGCCCGCTTCCCTCCCTTTCTCCACTACGCTGAACTGAAGGGAAATACCCTCTCTTTGACTCAATGCTACTCTTCCTGAGGGGGTGGACTTATGGAATCAAATTCCAGATCAATTGAGCGGGTCTTCACTGACCGCTCAATTGAACTGGAAAGATCAAACTGACGGTGGTGAATTTGCCACCATCAGTGTAGAGTTGGCCTCAGTTTGTCTTCAGATGTTATTTTTCTCACTCCTGTCATAATGACTTCTAACATGAATGTATAATTTCTGAAGTGAAGCAATGCCACCTCATGCCATTAATTGCTAAAATGCACTTGACTCCTTCCTTCGAAATCTCCCCGTAGCACCTTGCTTATCTCTGTATCTGTTGCTGCAAATCCAGGCATTATCTTAGACTCTGCTTCAGATTCCGGTGAGAAATGCTGTTATATTCTCATTTGGCAACTTCACAAAAAAAAATATGTCCAAGGGAAACCCAAGCCTGTTCTAAACAATGTTCAGATGATGATTCATTCTTTCATAACCATGCAATTGGATTATTGTAATGTTCTGTTTTCAGCTTTTCAAAATGCCACTGCTCACATGCTTACTAGCACTATTAGAGATTTAAGCTATTTAAATCTTGTTCTCTGAGAACTCCACTGGCTGCCATGCAGAGGAAAAAATCTAAAACTCTTTTTATGACATATTGGGGCTTTTTTTGGCCCAATGCCATCCAATTCTACTTCCCCAAAACACTAAATAATTCACTAACTTAGCATTGTGTTGGTTATGTAATAATTCCAGATTTCTTTTTGTAAGGAAAATTAATTTAATTGTTGGCAAAGGTATTGAATTGGCAATTCTGCCATAGAAGATATAGAGGAGGAACAATGGCTGTGCAAATTTATCAGGTTGCCCCACCAATCTGCCCAGCTAGTGGAAGTGAGTGAATAGTTCAGTTGCCATGTCCATTCAGTTAGAGCATCTTACCTTGCACTGCCAGTTATAATGGGAGTTTTATGATGTAGAAACCCATCCACCGGGATTCTGGATGGAGATCACTGACTCGGAACTACAATTTTTCTTTAACTGGGTCTATTTCCCTGTGTGAGGTTACACAGCAAGCCCCAGATCCAAAAAAGTATTTAGGTACCTAAGTACCTTTTGAGGTTCTGAGCCCAAGTCTGTCATAGAGCTTGGAATTGAGCCCAGCTTTCTGAATCTAAGTCCAGTGCCTTATTCAGAAAACCCTTTACTTTGTTGCTCTTTTCCTTCTTCCCCTTCTCTTTCTAAAATCCCTCTCTCTTTGTTCTCCTCCCCTCTCTAAATAGATGACAAACTCCCTAAGGCAACCAGCAATGGTAGGAAATCATGTTCCTTTGCTCCTGACTGGTCTCAGGAGCTCACCATGCTGAATTAATGGAGCCAGGTCTACTCCTAAACAGCTTTTTTGTTATTGATGATCCATTTCCTATTTGTCAACAGCAAAGTAGAAAGCATCAGTCAGAGGAACAGTTTTAGAGGGAAGGGGCCCTTCTAAACATTTTTATAGGTAAGTTAGGTTTTTTCAAGTCAGCTAGATCATAGAAATTTCCTCTTCTGGCCCTTAGAAACTGTGTGAAGAAGTCGATGCTCGCTTTCTGGCAAATTTTAGTTAATGCTGTTCATCCTGTATTTTCATAGGCATCAAACTCTCCGGGAACATGTCAGATGCTTTAGTTGAAAAAAGGAATGCAAAGGGAATGTCACAGGATCTATTAAAATAAAGAGCATTGATATTCTACGGTATATGACATTTTAAATAAATACCTGATATGTGAACAGGCATCTAAAGATCTTTAATTCATTGACATAATCTCTTAAATGGGCTGCAGAGATTGCCCTCCACCATAATATACCATTTGTAATACATACTCTTTTTTAGCATTAGTAATTCATTTTATAGCCTTTCTGTTGGTTTAAATGTGTTTTGGATCAGGCCTCACATTTTAATTTTTCTTCTATCAAAATAGGTGACTTTTATCCAGAGGTAGGAGATCAATAATTTATCATGATAAATCAGCTTCCATTTGGTTTCTGAGTACTCATTCTATCACTATGGTTATCAGTTCCTGTTCTCTTTTCATGGTATTTGAGGATAATGAAAATAGACAATCCATAAACCTTTAATCTTTATTGGTTTACTTTTTCTTTGATGCAGATTATTTTAAACTATACTCTGTTATAACCATTTGTAAAATAGATTACTGCAAATCTACTGCTCTATTTATTTCAAAGTTAATAACCACTTTGCACACTCTTTATAAAAACACAACTGTTACATCTCATGAGAGTGTATTGTTCTCTGTTCCATCGGAGAGGTCTCCTCCTCTTTAAAATAGGATGGGACAATTGAAGTAGTTCTTTCTGAGTGATACATTAATAAATGTGCATGTGCAAACATGCGGAAATGTAACAACTATCATAGCATCCATTCTTCTATTGCTATTTATTCCCATTGCAATTTGGAAATTGACTCTTTTCAGGCTTTTAAGGCCTATTTTCTAAAGATTTGAGTTTATTTCCTTTTACAGGAAGCCCTGCTAATGCATTGTGTCCTTCCCCCTCCCTCCTTGATTGCTTTATTAAATGAAAATATAAATTCTTATGAATGTTTTGCCCACATACTTATCTGGGAATATCTCAACAAGCCTGAACTCCAGTGTTTAAAACACTCCAAGACTGCATGGACTGTTGCTTCCTTCCTTTCTCTTCCTCTCACTGTGCTTGAGTGGGGTGTGGGTGTTTAGAAATTATATCTATTATTTTAAGAGTTGATTGGACTAAATATGCTCCCTGATAGGTAATGTGATGAAAGTTATACTTGCTATGGCCATAAATGTGTTTACTTCCTCAAACAGCCACCAATATAGGAAAGCATTTAAGTTAAAGCATTAACAACTGCCAAGCACCTCGTTCATTTCTTTAAAAGATCTGACTGGGCATAGCTTCATTTTACAAAACTGGCTGAGGAAGGAAGGTTATTATACCTTCCCTGGAACCTATGTCTATTTCCCTCTGCACATGAAACAACTTCGGAGGCTCTTGTATTTTCTCTGCTGATCAGCCTGCACTTCAGATCCTCCAACACAGTGGTTTTCAACTATGGGTCGTGACCCCATACTGGGTCACAGACCCTCAGGTAATGGGTCGCGGCATCTCTTGCTGCCACTGCTGCAAGCAGGGCTAGATTAAGACTTGCTTGGGCCCTACGCTATGTCAAGATTCAGAGTCCCTATACCATAAAAATAAAGAGAAAAAAGTGAAGTACATTCTAACAGAAAGGGTAATGAAAAAATAAATGATAAACCATTATATTTTCATATATATATAGGCAAAGATGCAACAAAATCTAAAAATACATCTTGCAAAAAGTCTTGTTTACATTATTAATTTCAATTATGATAAATTTTCTTCATTATCTGTGACATATTTAGGGGCCCCTCGTAATTTGAGGCTCTGGCTTACTTGGCTTGTGCCTAAAACCAGCACTGGTCGCAAGACTAGAATGCATTGCTCAAAGATTTCATTGTTGGGTGGTGGACAGAAATGATTTTTTTCAACTGAGTCCTGAGGAAAAATGTTTGAAAAACACTGCTCTAATGCAGCGGTTCTAAACCTTTTGCAGATTGCCACAGCCTTTGCAGTGTGTGTGAGACCCTACAGGATACACCAGCCAACCCCTTCCCCCCAATCCAGACCCCCCCACTCTCCGTGGCAACACCATAATCTGTCTTGACACAGTGATTGAGAACCACTGTTCTGATGACTCAGTGGGCAGCAGTGGACCTCTTCAGGGCCCAGATTACAGAAAGTCCTTGGAACCATAAGAACACACTCATCAGCAGGGCAGCCTCTGGCGAAGCGAGGCTAGAAAGATCACCAAAGTGCTCTTCCCAGGCGGGTTCCTACTGCCCAGGGGCAGCTTCAGGGTGGCCCAAGAGTTTTCGGTGCCTTAGCAAACTATGATTTTGGCGCCCTCTCCCCCACATGTTATAAGAGATAACAGATGGGAAAAAAACCCTTCCCTCTAATTTGGTGCCCCTTAAAGCCTGGCGCCCTAGGCGACCACCTCGTTCACCTATATGGTTGGGCCAGCCTTGGGCAGCTGTGTGCCCTTTGAGCCTGCCCAGGGGGCCAGCTGGGGTCGAGTACCAGGGCCTTCCCCCAGTGGGCTCCTGCGGGAACTCTCCAGGGTGCTGAACCAGCCGCCGCTCGCCTGGAGTTCGCCAGCCGGGGCAGCAGCAGGAGCAGGGCGGGGCGCCACGGGGGAAGGTTCCCGCCCCCTCCACCTCCTCCCCGCACGGCATTGGCTGCGCCGCGCTCGCCCCTCGGCCCCGATTGGCGCTCGCCCGCCGAACTGGAGCCGAGGCGGGGCGGAATATGCAGATCTGGCAGCGAACCCGCCAGGAGCATCTCCCCGGCCGGCAGCTGCAGCCCGGTCTGACTCGCAGCTCCTCGCCGTGAGCGCGCTAGCCTCCTTCGGACCCTCGGCGGCGGCTCGGGCTGCGTCCCCTTCTGCTCCTCGGGCAGAGCCATGCGGGGCGGCTGCGGGCTCTTCTGGCTGGGGCTGGGGCTCCTGGCGGCCGCCGAGCGGGCCGTCTACACCAACCATTTCCTGGTGGAGTTGCACCGAGGGGGCGAGCCCGAAGCCCGGCGGCTGGCGGCGGAATACGGCTTCAGTGGGGTCCGGAAGGTAGGCGCCTCCCCGGGGCTGGCGGGCGTTGTTTTGATCGCTCCACGCTGCTGGGGTCCAGGCACGCTTTTTGCAATCCGGCTGCCGGTGGGGTGGGTCCGGGCCCCCCCAGAGGTGTGCCGTTAAAATGCCCTTCGGTTTGCATTAAGGTCGTGCTGGGGGGCTGGCTTGGCCGTGGCCCTGGGGGGCTGGGAGTTTGCAGGAGAGCAGGAAATCGGCTCTGTGAACACGCCCCTCCATTAGCCTGGCCGGCAAGTTAATGTAAAGGAATGAAAGCGAACACGAGCTGTTTTTATTTCGCTCCCTGATTCCCGAGGGGCAGCGTGTTTAAACGGGGACTGTGCAAAGAGCCACCCCAAGGACGCCTCGGTGGTGACACCAGAACAGTGCTTCTTGGACTGAAAAGCAGGAGTTTCCTGCAGGGGTAGTGTAACATCCTCCTGGTTAACTCCATCCTGAAATACGGTGAAGCAATTTCTGGGACTGAACAAAAGGCGGCCTGGTGCACACCCATGGGGTTCCTGAGACCTCCACCCAGAGACTGAAATTGCTTAGACTCTGCACCGCTGGAAAAGATTTAAAGGAAAACTAACCGAAGGAGCTTACATAACTTAAAGGTTTCCCCTTTGCTTTGATACTCAGAGCCAGGCTGACAGTGGCCTGACTATTCCTGATCGTTTCTAAGAGCACTCTGGGGTGTTAGGAGAAGGCAACCTACTTGATAAAATGCAATTCTTGACTGTGTACAATTATGTGAGCAAGGGAACTTGAAGCATCTTTTGACATTGTGTTTTCTTTCTGTTTATTGTGAAGTCTCCCCAGGCAACCCCCAAACTGACAGTCTCTCCAAATCAAATATTAATTCAACCTAGATGTGGGTCAGTTGATTCAGGTTAGCTGAATTTTAAAAAACCCAACCCAAAGAGGTTTGCTGAAATGTTGGAGGTTAATAGAGCTGTAGTGCTGAGGGGTAATAATAAGCTCTAAGATGTACAGAGGGAGATGTGCACAATGGTAGCGTTGCTGCTCTTTGGTGTTTTTGTAGTTATGCAATAAGAGCCTGATCCACTTTCCATTGTAATGAAGGGATTCTGGTCAGTAACTTCAGTGAGTGTTGGCTCCAGCCTTTACATTTAGATCAAAAGCAATGTGTAGTTAGACTGCCTTCTCCAGAGCAGCTAACTGCATCTGGACTGTATTGTGACAGCTCCACTGAGGTTTCATTAGAGAAATGAAGGCAAAACAAATGACCATGTTGGCCTCATTCCAACTCTGATACTGAGCTGGCTGGTCTTGCTGAAATCCTTGTTCTGTGAGTATCAGGAATTCATTGCTGGTGCCTTTGGAAGAGATCTGGAGGCTGATCCTCTGCAACCTGCTGAGGTTTGTTGTACAAAATTGTGACTCTTTGGACATTGGTTCCCCCCGTTCTTCCCAGCCTGCTCCTTAACTACCATGTCCTGGGACTTCTCACTGCTGGGGCTGATTAGAGAGATCGAGGGTCCCTTGCTCTGCTTGTTTTCACCTTTGCTTTTGAATGTATGTGCTTGTGATCCAGGTGGGGAAGAGTCAGAGGAGAGAGGGAGAGAAGGAGGTTGGGAGGGGCTACTCAACAGCAGCTTGGGTGAGAGCCCTCATCCTGTCTGAAGTCTATAGCTGAGGTTATGCAACTTCACACATCTCTTAGGCATATTAAGGATTGTCCTAGGTTTATTAATTTTACGTTAAGAACAAGCCAGTCTTCTGTTCTTTTATCATCTCACAACAGAGAGCCGAGGGAAAGTACCTTGTCTCTTCAAGTGTCCAAGAGAGCACTTGCTTTCCATAGAATCCATTGAGAGGGAGCTATATTCCATGAACTTGCTTCTATTTAGGAGTAAAACCTCCCAGGTAAAAAGACAGTCTGGTAGGCCGACATACTAGCCCCCAGCGATCTGTGCGCACTTGCAGGAATCGCCCACTCAGATCAATTTGCTGTGGTTCCCACAGTGTGAGAGATTCTAGGTTGTGATGTCAGTTTCAACTAACCTGTGCCTTCTTCCTTCCCCCATCTCTCTCTCGGGGCAGAGGAAATATCAGTACAGTCTTTAAAATGTGTTGTATTTAGCAGGGTCTGTAAGGTGTCCACATGTCCAGATTCTGTAGGTGAGTCCTGATATTCAGGGCTCTGTTTTATACAGGCGTCTGTGACCTCCTACTCCCTGTCCCGGTTTTTCACACTTGGTATCTGATCACTCTATCTGTAGCAGACGATAATATAAAGAAGGCTGATTACTGTCTTCAGTTTGAAGGGGGGATCCTTGTTACGTCTGGAGCAGAGTTTGATGGCTCTGATTCAGTGCTCTGATCTCTGCTTCCCTTTGCCTTGTGTCAGCTGTTCTGCTGCTTTTTCAGTATTTCTGAACTAAGGAGACTCTTATCTAGCATGTCGTTGCTGGTCTTATCTAGTATCTTTTCAGACCTTGAGCCTTTAGCGGCAATTCTAATGGGACCACTCACCGGGCAAAAAATTAAATGTGGGCAGATGTTGTGTATATTTGTTCAGAATCAGGGCCTTCGGTTTAAAAATCTTCAGGATAGGTTCCTATAAATGTGGGCATTATATGAATAATGAAAAGAACCAATTATTTTATTGCATAATTCTAAATTGGGTAATAAAACATACAGAAAATCCCCCCCCCCAATGAAACCGTATCACAAATAGCAGTGATCATGGTTACATTCTTCAACCACAAGGATTGTTTTTGACCATTTGACAAATTATTCACTTAAGCCAAATTCTGCCATCTGTGCTCATGTTGAGTATCACCTCACTCAGAAAGTAATCACATTTATTTCAATGGGGCTTCTTGCAGAGGAGGTCTCACCATGAGAAAAGCTAGCAGATTATAGCCCATATTTTTTAATTTATCAAACTTATTTGGTCTTGTATCTCTTCAAAAACATAGAATATTATATATGTAAATATAGGATACATATGGAAGGCATTGTTTACCTTTTACATAATTCAGACAATTTTTTAAAAATAATTCAAACCATTTTTTTAAAATCCATTAATCACTGACAAATGAGTTATGGTTGTTTAAGAGCTGATTTGAAGTAAAACATAACCAAGAAAATTGTAATGAGAGTTAATATGCAGTCTAGCTGTTCTTTGATAGGTCAGACCCCTTTTGGGTAGGTCTATAATGCACGAAAAAAAGGTGTGGTTTTAACTTTGGTTAGCTAACCCACGTTAATTAACGCAGTGAAGATGCGACAACATGGTTCTTATCTCTGCCAGACTCCGATGCAGGCTTTAACGACAACTCTTAACGTGAGTTAGTTATAGTCCACATTTGGGCACCTAAATAAGTGGCTTGATTTTTTTTTCTAGCACATGGAGCCCATGGACTTCAGTGAGAGATGCGTGGTGCTTACCTCTTTGAAAATCAGGTGCCTAAATATAGCTCTGGGACTGGTGTTGGGCACCGATTGTTGAAAATCTTAATGTGAATTCATTTAATTTCTTTTAAACATATACACAAATTCCCTCCTTTGCTCTTAACCTTTCCATGATGTACTTTGATTTTTAGGGTTAGAGCTTTCCAATTTGTCTGCGCCTTCCTAAACCAACCTTAAGATTCCTCATAAAATGATCACTCTTACAAATCATATTGATTTCTCCAAGTTGTCGCTCATTACAACTCTAAGCATTGAAAAATTATGAGCTTTAAAAATGGAAATGTTTTGTGTTCTTTATTTGCTTTTGAATGAACCCTTGAAGCACGCTTGCATCCAGCTTTCTAGTTCTTGTCCACAACTCTGAAGACTATGAAAATCCATCCAGTATCTGAGACTTGAATAATGCCAAATACTGTGAGACTCTTGAGACTAGCAAACTCTTCATTATTATATGTCTCACAGAAAAGACCGTTACATTATATATATTATATCTCCAACTAGTCTGTTATAAAATCAGCAAGTTATAGTTGGAAAAAAAGCCCTCTATCCATAGTGAAGTAGGCTTGTTCCATGTTTCACATTTTCCAGTGTTCATATTCTATTCAAGAAAATTAAACTTTGGTTTATTAAATGAAGCAATAATCCCAAAAGATCAATGTTTCCACCATAATTTTTTTCTCAGTACAGATTGTAGAAACAAATCTTAAAATTCTGGTTCTTGATTTTAGCATCCTCGCTCCCAGTTCTTAGTTCTTCTCTCCTAGGGGCAAAACAAACAAGGAGTTTAGTGTCACTTATAACGACTAACAAATTTTGTGCCACCAGACTCCTTGTTTGTTTTGCTGAACGAGACTAACACAGCTACTCCTTTGGAACTTCTCCTAGGGGCAGCTGCAGATGGCAGTCACAAAAGTCACCTAATCATTACAGATTTGTGTGCAGGTTTTAAGTGAGATAAACTTCCCTTCACATTTTGTTTGCATTAGCTACATATCCGATAGTGATGCTGAAATGGCACCATGTCTTAATACTTCAACTTCATTCACCTTGCAGAGGTGAAATGCTTTGAACAATTGGTGGCCAGTGTCCTAAAACCTCAAAACAATTTGTCTTTGCTGCTTCTGAAGTGTGGGCCAAACCCAGAATTGGCTGAAAATACATGGAAGAGTTGTGCCAATGCAGAAAACAAAGATGCATACCTGAGCAGGTGGCTTCTTGGCTTCCCATTTTGCTGAACACCCGCTGACTTAAGTACACATCTTGATTTATTCCTACAAGTGCAGCACACACTTTGGGGATTTGATCTGAGTGCAAGCAGTCTCGCCGTTGAGTGCCCTGCACTGCTGATGGTATATTCCCTTTTCCCTCTCATGGGCCGTGCCCGTGACACAGACTTGGGAGGCATTGAATGTTGGTCCGGAATTTACATGGTGTGGAAACCTACATGAGGTGTGGACTGATAGATTTGCTGCTGTTGAAGCTCTTTACAATGGGCAAAATCCCCTCCACTCCCTCTTCCGAAGGAGTCAGTCAGGTTCCTTCCTTCTTTTCATTGGTCCTTTTCTGTGTTTTTCTCTGAATGAAACCATAATCTGAGGTTTGCTCCAATACTTTTGCGTCTACAGTCCTTGAATTGTTCTTTTGGTCCGCTCCCACGTAACACCAGATGCTATAAAGATAGTTATCACAGTGATCAGATCTGGATCTATACCTGGGGAGAGGCTTTTTTGAGATCCACACAGAGATCATAATGCCAGAAAGAATGATTGGGATCAATGTGTACAACACAGGCCAGGTCTTCCCTGAGTTAATTCCTGTTTGAACTAAAACACATCTGATAGAAAAACATCCAATCTTTATTTTAAAATGGCCAGTCTGGATAATCCACCACAACACTATTCAAATTGTTGCAGTGGTTAATTACATTCACTTTTTAAAATGTGTCTTATTTCTCCATTGAAGGTGCAGTCCTGGATTTTTGTGTGCCAAAAACCGTGACTGAAAAGAGCAATTTTGTGAAAGTGAGAAATGCAGGATTTGGCTCTTGAGAATTTCCTATAGCGTTTTCTCAAATGTTTAGGGGCATGTCTGGAGCTCAGTGTTCAGCCAGATTTTTACCTGAGCCTTTGTGCATATATGATGCATCTGAGGAAGTGGGTTGCAACCCATGAAATTTTATGTCTGAAGAAATTACTCTGTGCATATACTTTCCAAATTGTTTGTGCACATATTTGTGTCTGCACTTTGCAGGAAGGTGCACCTGTGCAGAGTTTGCCCATTTTTTTTTCGCAAACAGAGTTTGCACACATTTCTAATGCTAGCATCCATGCAAGTGCTGCTTTTGGTTAGGCAAAATACAGATGTTAGAATGTTTACTAGCATGGGAGCAGATATTTGTATTTGTAAATGCAGCTGCAAATATATGCAGATGTAAAAGGGGAACTAGTCTTTGGAAATGTAGGCCTTTGCGTGTGCAATACAGACATATTCTTTTTAAAATGCAAGATCTATTTCTGCTTCCATTCAACTCAGTGGGAGCTCAAGATCAATCCTCAGGCCAAAGCCTTGACTTTCCCTAGTGGGAGTTCAGTAATCGATTTTCCACCCATTTATACAATCCTAAAAGATTCATTCACACACAGTATTCCTTCATTATTGAAATAGGAAAACTTCTCATTAAACTATAAAGACATGATCAAACAAAGGTATGCTTTGATACTTAAACTTCATGAGGAAACCAAAGCTTTTATTTCACAGATCACACTTTAATAATACAAACAGCATTTAAAAGTACGAAAAATTAATGGCTTACATATTGTCTGAGCATTAAGAGCATGGTGGTTCTTATGTGTCCAGAAGAGAATGATGCATCCTCCCACACTTCTGGATGTCTGAACTGATGTACTGAGAAGATAGAAAGGAATTAGCCGGTAGGAAATGTATGATCTCACTGCTGGTATTGTACATCGTTGGGTTCTGATGAACAGTTTTTAATTTTTAAAAAGCTTGTGAAGAAAGTAACTGAGAACAGAGAAATAGCAGGCTGAATTTTGAGCGATCTTTGCCAGTTAGAGAAAGACACTTCTTAGTACCTGGTATCCAAATACTGAATCAGTGGAGTCAAGATATGGAACATAGAGAGCTATTCTGTTGTCAGATACACCAATGAGGAATTCTGTTGATATTAGTGGAGTTAGTCCAGAATGGCATTGGCGTAGTTGGGAAAAGCCCATAATGTCTGGAATTTTTTTATTTTTTTTTGCATTCTCCCAAGGATGCATACATTGCACTGCTAGGAAACACGTTAGATCGCTGTTTGAGCACAAAGAAAAACAAACCAGTTATCACACACATGTGAACAAAGAGCAGAGGAAGAATTTCTGACACAGCATAAAGAACATCTATGAACCAACTTCTTAACAGCTTCTTCTTTGCTACAGACCTGAATAATTCATCTTTCACTGGTAGTGAACTCTTTAGTTAAGGTTGAAATAATTATCTACTCAGCTGTAGCTTTTTAATTTTGTTTAAGAGCATGGAATGTAAAACGAGATGTTCATATTTCCTTATTGCTGTTCTCCTCTGTAATTGCATCTGTTATTGTTTAGAAACATGAGTGATTCCTGTTTGCTAGCAAAATGCACATACAAAAGTTGTTTCTAGAAATAACTCGTTTGTGTGCTATTGCTTTGTAATCATGGAGATATCCTAATGATGCAAAACTCTGGCTGCTTATAAAGTTGCATCCATTTCTAATGTCGTTTACTGAACACCACCCAAACTCTGGCTAATGTTACATATATAGCAACTCTTTCAATACATACTGACCAAATTGATCCAGTAAAGACATTATGCATCTTCTTTCTGGTTCACTTTTTAAAAAATAATAATAATACAGGCATAACTGGGAATGTGCATATAAATTGTGTTCAGTTTTTTCAGAGAAGCTCTTCAAGAGAAGAAATATAAACACTTGAGTAACTCTTTCAGGAAATGGAGGATTTAAACAATGGCTCAGATCCCCACCTGGTGTATATTGGTCTAACTATTTACACTAGGTGAAGAGCAGGCCCAGTGAATGTTGCCTAAGAGATGATATAGTGTGATATATAACCACCAAGCCACAGTCCAATGAGCTAAATGGGCAGCAAAGGGGGAAATTCTGTGGAGATGAGGAATCTGTCCTTTCAGGCAAAGATGCTCAGTGTTCACCACTAGTGATCTGAGGTTACCTGAGCTCTGCCAGCTCCTGGAGATGGCTAGTGAAAGGGTGATCTATCGGTACTGCTCCCACTGATGGAGCTGGAGGAGGGTCATGTGCATTCTTTCTTTCAGAAGTTTCATTTCCTCCCATGAAGGAGCATGTTGAGACAGATAAGCATCCAGGCCTGGATGCACACACTTTTGGGTGCCTAGAAAAAGTCACTGGGATTCACAGAGCCTAAGTTAGGTACCTCAGCACCTTATATAATAAATGGGGAGAAATAGGCACATTAGTCTGTGATTCACAAAAGCCAGTGTGGCTAGGTACTGAGTGAGCTGTCTAAGTTACCGGCGGGTGATGCTGCCCTGAGGGGGTGTGCTACCGCCAACTGTAGGGGCGAACCACTCACCACAGTACTCATTCCCCACCCTCCTGTCCCTCCAGCAGAGGGGACCTGACCAACCACCCCATTGCCCGATACTGCAGGATGACCAGCCTATGACCACAGCAGCCAGCAGAGACCGAAAGCCACCTACTGCCTCCTGGAGCTGCTGCTGTGAGGAACGTCTACCAGATAGGGGCACCACCTGAGACGCCTCCATGAGGAGGTGGTGTGTTGAGTAGTGGAGATGAAGAATTGATATACTGAGTTGGGGTGGTGGGAGCATGGAATAATTGGACTGTGAGGGGGAGTAAGTGTGAAATGATTTTTGGTGGGGAAGAAGGAAGAATAAGACATTAATAGATTTGAGGGGTCGGGGGGACAGGAGTGTACAGGGAGAGGATTTTATCCAGGGACCTCCACAGGTTTTGCCCTCATAGGCTAAATGTTTTGAGGGAATTCCTTAACATTTGGTGACACATCATGGCCCACGGCTCTCTGGTCTGCCGCACCTTTACACCTCCTCTTTCTTATCACAGCTCAACAAAAATCCTGAAGAGCTTTGATCCACAGCACGGAGCAAGCTCAACCTCCCTCCCAAATCTTTTCTCTCCCCTTTGTGCCTCTACATAACAAAACCTTTGCAGTTCTGCTGTGGCTGGGGACGTCTGTGCTCACAGGGGTGGGGTTGGTTGTGTCAGGATGTGCTACCTGAGGTGATAGGGTTGATACATATGGAACATCTCTATTTCCTTTATTTTTGCCGTACCTATTCTAGTAGGACACAAGGAGTTTCTAGTGGCTCTAGGCCACAAGGTCATGATTTCAATACTAGAGCTCTTTCCAGTGGGGTAGCCATGTTAATCTGTGTACAGCAAAAACAACAAATGTCCTTTGGCAGTTTAAAGACTAACAAATTTCTTTGGGCATAAGTTTTCGTGGGCTCCAACCCACTTCGTCAGATGCAATACTAGAGCTAGATGAACACAGGTTAAACTGATCATCTATGACATCTGTGGAGTTACACGAAGGCTGAATTCGTCCCAACGTGCTGACCCTGCAGTGCTGAACAGAAGACAGATCGCTGTACTGTTAAAAGTGCTGTCTTCTGAAGGAAGCTCTGGGCACCAGACCAGGGGGACATTAAAAATCCCATTGCAGTGGGGTGAAAAATCGGGACAGGATGGTGTAGATAAAATAGAGCTTTTGCTTACAAGGCCATGGGTTCAAATCCAGCATAATTCCATAGTGATGGGTTTAAACCGACAGTCTCGGTCCAGATCCTAAGGATAAGTGACTCTACCACAGGACCAAGAACATGTTTGGCATTAATTGGTTGGCAGACTTGGCTGAAGACATGCTTTGCCATTCAACCCAGACCAGTAAAGGGGTGTCGTTGCCTGCTCTGTAACCCTATAGGGCTCTTTGCTGTTCAGCTTTGGCTCACCTCCCTGATCCCAGAAGCCTGTCACAGCACCATGGCCTCACCGTGGCTTCTGCCTACCTAGTTACTTCTTGTAGGGTGGCACAAACCTCCAGGGTTGAGCTTCCCCAGAATCCCTTGCAGAGCTTAACTCCTTTCTCTGTAGCAGTCATGAGCCCTTATCCTGTTTCCTGCTTGTTTATTCTGTAAAGAGACTGTGCAGAGCACCAGCTGCTGAGTTTGACTGAGGGATTATCCTTCAGTTTGAAACACCACATTGCACTATCTAAGCAAACAAGGTTACGTTTCTTACCAAAGAACATGTATTCAGGGATACTAAGAAGGAGGAATTGGGCTAGAAATGGTTACAACAAACTTAACTTAACCAACTGGAGGCTTTTGCGTAAAGTCGTTTCTTGTCACAGTATTTCTTCTAGCCAATCCTTAGCCAGGACCCAACACACAAAACCCAAAGGGCTTGATCCTTGGACTTTTCAGACGAAAGATCCTAAAGGGTTCTTTGTTTCTGCTTATATCTCCCAATGTAGACCCCATGATAAGAGGCAGGAAGGCTTCCTTTTGTTCCTGCATTTCTGTCAGCTGCCCATCTCCCTGCTGATTTGTATCTCAATGGGGCTTCCATTATTTTGATTCCATAATACTTAATTTACATTGGAGACAGGTAGTTTTCTTCTCTCCTGTCTGGGAGAAAACACGGTTCCCCTATTGGTTCCATAATTTAAAGCATAGTATCAGTGAGTGTCCACAATTCCCATACATTTCACAATGGTACTTATTACCACTGTTTCATAGGCTTTCAGAAAAGACATTTATAGCACAGTAACATTATATATGAGCATCTGCTTCTATTGCTTATTTCGGGGGACTCAGACCCTCTCCTCTTCCCCTGGAGTATCACAGAAGCCAAGGATTGTAGGGACTTGGGGACCTCCTGTCCCAGTGTTGGACTTGAGCCTTCCCAAACAGGACTGAAGCATGTTAGCTGGCATTATGGGGGCGCTTGAATTTCTTTTGCACCTTAGAAATACCCAGAGCCATCACTCTGTCCTCTTTCTGGAGAACCAACTTCTTTTTAAGTGTAGGAGATAGTCTTGGTGTCTCAAACTTTTTTTTTACTCA
Source organism: Pelusios castaneus (assembly GCA_007922175.1). Lineage (NCBI taxonomy): Eukaryota > Metazoa > Chordata > Testudines > Pelomedusidae > Pelusios > Pelusios castaneus. The sequence goes on from ML685758.1 coordinate 9,376,280, forward strand.
CTCAGCAAAACAAGTTCTAAGGTATAAGGCCTTGTCTGTACTTTAAACTTTTGTTGCTTTAACTAGGCGAGCACGGTTCAAGTGGAAAAAAATCTTCAGCGTATGCTGTTATATCCGTATAATAAAAGTGCTCATTTGGGTTCAGCAAAGCCAAATAAGTTCTTGTGATGTAAAGTATCTTTGTACTGGTATAGCACCTTTTCCAGAATAACTATCTAGGTAAAAAACCCCACACCCTTTAACGACATAATTATACCAGCAAAACTTTTTATGCATAGACCAGGTCTGAGTCTACACTTTTACACGAGGCTATAATTGAAGCTTTTCCTCCTGAAGCAACTACAAGATTGTTCTAAAGAAATCTAACCATTGAAGTTCAAATTTCATATAGTTCCAACAAAGTGCTTGCAAAATAGCTATTGAATTATATCTGGACGTTTCTTTGGTGGATTTTTTCACGTGACAAACCCTGAGAAACATGTAAGCAGCTCAGACAATTCTACCAAGCCAAAAAAAAAAAAAAAAGAAGCTAAATTAACCAAATTAATTGAGTATGATTCATTCAGCTATAATTAAAAATCTCATAAATCAGAAACCCATTTGTAAAGTTTCTATTTGTAAAATAATATCGTGTTAATTGCTGAAAGAATCTCAACTGCAAAAATACTGGGGGATGTTTTCGGTAAAATCGATCTTTTTTCATGCACTGTCTTCCTAATAATTTCTAAACTATGTTATGATTTGTGTTAGCACCCCAAAGGACTTGAGTATGCAGTCATTCTATAAATGGTGTGATGACCTGGCTAATAGATACGTATATATCATTCCCCTCTACCGGCAGGAATAAGAATCGCTCTATTGTTTGTCAGTTGCTCTACTGCTAAGCACTCAGCTTTTCATGTAAGTCAGTAGGAGTGGGGTGATTAACTCCCTTGGGTGCTTATGAAAAATCTCATTCTGTAGTGCTGAAATGAGATTCTCTTGTAACTCAAGTGAAGAGGGTCTGTGCTTTGCAGCAAGAGGATCTGAATGCTATCCCTGGGGTTGCAGGAAATTCTATATGGCCATCAGGTGCAATTTAGCAACAAGTTTAGCATGACATCCAAATTGGCCATAGATTTTTTTTACAGTGTTATGAAGTTAGACCCACTCAATTGAACACCAGTTGCCTTCAGCCAGTGTTGGGGGCTTAGTGAGAGTTCAATAAGGAAACTGGGGCCTGTTCCATTGTCGTTGCTTTTCATTTATTTATCCATTGCTATTTTATGTGCGTACAGTAGGTGGGGATATCTCACGTACATACCCGAACCATGAATAACGAGGAAACAAAGAGATTTGTCGTTTCAACCTTCCTCAGTAAAATGGCCATGTAAATATGTTCTTAATTTACTGTTTTGCCCATATAAAGTAAATGGAAAGAATGACCTAAATATATAACCTGTTTTCAGGCAGCAAATGAGTGTTCCATCTACTCGTGACTGAACTAGAGCATTTGCTCACCTATTCAATAGTAGTAATAGGTAACTGTGCAAGACCGCACTCTATTATGGCCAAAATTATATAACCATGCTTTAAAAACCTGAAACGGAATAACATTTAAAATTGTGAAAGCTTCTTAAGAGAGTGAGAGAAATGGACAACATTATCAGGTATTGGTTGGATATTAAGCTACAGCTGAATGGTAGAGTCTCAAGTCTTCGATTCATCCAGGTACCTAAGGAAAAAACAAATAGAGTATAAATGAAGCCTACTCTAATTGTGCATTCTGGATCCATTTTCTTCTCTTCTACAGTCTTTGTGGAAGTATGTGTATGAAATTAATGGGTCTCTTCACAGTTATGACTCTTAGATCCTGAGCTCTCTGGGGAAGAGACTGTCTTTGTTTTACTCATTTGTACAATGCCCAGCATGATGGACATCCCCAATAGGACTTCTTCATGTAACTACAATACAAGTAATTAATCATAAATATCTGTATTATGTACATATTATACTTTTATTGATCATTAAATGTCTAGTTATGGGCCTGAGCCAACCCCACTCCATCTGACTATCTTCATTTGGGTTGGAGGTATTCAGAATCAGAACCCAGATCTAAAACCCCAGATCTAAACAGACCTGAAAATTCAAGTGTTTGAAATCTAGATCCACATTTTGCATTGTGAGCCAGTCTTGAAAATCCCACAAACTGTTTTCTTTCTCTCAGCACACATATAGATTCAGACTTTTCATATAGTTTCAAAACACAATTACCTTGTCTGTCTTTCTTGAATGTGTTTTACATCCAAAACATACCGTACCCCAGTAGAATTTTCCAGGATTTAAAAGCTGAAACATGCAGAGCAACTAATTAAAAGCCTACATGTGCCTCACTTGATTGATGTAATTTAAGATAGATAACGTATCAGCACATACTAGATTAACCTCAATTTATGCTGGCAATAAACTGCTGTCGTTTATTAATTGGTATTAACAACCAATAAAGTCTTATTTTGCAGCTGCCTGAAAAGTCAATAAGTAAGGGCTCTTGAGGGTAGGGTGCCATTTTTTCCTCTATTAACCACTGTTGCTCAACAAACAGTGAATTTACTTCATCTTTTTTGTTTCCTCCAACAAGGAGCTCTTACATCTACTATTGTTATTCCTAACAGACAAGTAACTCCCTTGGGTTCTAATATGTTGTTTCACACTCATGGTGGTGTAAATGAGAGCAAAATTTGGCCAGGAGTTACAATGTGAAAATGCTAAAGAATCTCAGTAAATCATTTTGTTCTAGCACTAAACAAGGAATTTTACTAGAATGAAGAAACCAGCGTTATCTCTGAAGCCACCTCAATATGAATTCAAGGGCTAATATTGCCCCAGTTTTCAGCATATCTATTCTCTTTACTATGTAGACATCAGTTAGGTAACTTATGTCACAAAGAAAAGGGAGGAAAGGTCATCTAGCCAAACTGGCTTTTACTAGCGGAGGGGGAGGGGAGAAATATTGTTTCCCGTGGTCCCACCTCCCTAGGTAACCCATTCCAATGCTTCACCACCCTCCTAGTGAGAAAGATTTTCCTAATATCCAACCTCGACCTCCCCAGCTGTAATTTGAAACCATTGCTCCTTGTTCTGTCCTCTGTTACCATTGAGAACAGCCTAGCTCCCTCCTCTTTGGAGCACCCCTTCAAGTAGTTGAAGGTTGCTATCAAATCCCCCCTCAGTCTTCTCTTCTGCAAACTAAATAAGCCTACTTCTTTCAGTCTCTCCTCGTAAGTCATGTGCTCCAGCCCCCTAATAATTTTTGTTGCCCTCTGCTGGACTCTTTCTAATTTGTCCACATCCTTTGTGTAGTGGAGAGCCCAAAATTGGACGCAGTATTCCAAATGCGGCCTCACGAGTGCTGAATAGAGGGGAATTATCACATCCCTCAACCTGCTGGCAACACTCCTACTGATGCAGCCCAATATGAATGAATATATGCATACGATAATTATCCTTTGCACGTAATATGTTCAAAGAACTGTACAAACATTTATGAATTTTTATGTATTATTATCCCCATCTAATAGGCAAGACAACTGAACGGTGAAAGGGTGAGTGATTTTATTTGTAGAGGCTCTAAACTCCTGCAACTCTCATTAAAATCAGTAGGCATTATGGTTGCTTGGCACCTCTGTTGTAAGTTGCAAGTGGGTATCAGAGCCATGATTAGAAACTGAGGTGCTAGAGGTCCTAATCATAAGCTCAGTCCAGTGGAGAGAATGCTTCCTCTCTCAGGCAATGAGTCGTCCTGTACAGGAAACAGAAGAAAATTAAAAATGAACTCTCAACACTGTAATCTCTCTTACAAAACCAAGCTCCAACACATTTTCACATGACTGGACTTCACAAAAAAGAAAAATCCATCTACAACGCACTCTTTGCTTTCCTACACAAGAAAAAAAGACAACAGACTGTCTGAACTCCTATACACCACAAGGTACAACAACAGTGACACCTTCAACCCACCCAACAACATTGTTAATCTTTCGTGATGCACACTTACTCCAGCAGAGGAATCTGTGCTATCTCGGGGGCTTTCTTTCTGCCCCACCACCCCCACATATAAGATAGTTCTCCAGGTCACTGCAGAATTGTATTTTCTCCATCTCAAACTCAAGGAATATTACGCTGCCACCAATGTAGAACGCAATGACCTACAGATACCTTCCTCCCAACATTGCAAGAAAAAATATTTGATGTGGACTCCTCCTGACAGTTGGAACAACAGGCTAGAATTCTATATAGATTGTTTCCACCACCGTGCAAGGACTGAAATCATGGACAAACAACATCCGTTACACCATAATCTCAGCCATGCAGAATGCAATGCCATCCAGGGCCTCAGAAACAACTCTGACATTATTAAAGAGGCTGACAAAGGAGGCACTGTCGTCATCATGAATAAATCGGATTGTGATCAGGAGGCTTACAAACAACTCTCCAACGCAACATTCTACAAACCACTTCTCTCTGACTGCACTGAGGAATACCAAAAAGAACTGCACCACCTACTCAAGAAACTCCCTGAAAGAGCACAAGAACAAATAAATCAAGACAGACTCCACCAGAACCTCAACCAGGGATATTCTATCTACTACAGAAAATACATAAAAAAGGAAACCCCGGACACCCCATCATCTCAAGCATTGGCACGCTTACAGCAGGCTTATCTGGCTATGTGGACTCTCTCCTCAGACCTTATGTTACCAACACAACTAGCTATCTTTGAGACACTACAGACTTCCTGAGAAAAATCCAATCCGTTGGTGAACTTCCAGAAGACACCATCCTGGCCACTATAGATGTAGAGCAGGGGTGTCAAACTTATGGCCCGCGGGCCGGATCCGGCCCGCCAAGGGTCCTACCCAGCCCCCAGAGCCCTGCACAGCTCTTCACCACAGGAACTGTCAAGCACCGGTAAAGTGCCTGCAATTTTACTTCTTCTCAGCTAATGGCGCTCCTCTGCTACAGAAAGGCACTGGAAGCACGCCACCTGGTGGCGAGTGAAAAGTAAAAACTGCAGGCGCCTTTACCCGCATCTTGCAGATCCGGGGGCAGTGAGCAGGTTTTTTTCAGTGAGGGTGGGTGTCCCATCTGGGCGCCTTGCTTTGAGGCTGGGTGCCTAGCTGGGCAGAAATTTTGTTGACACCTGGCTTGGGCGCCAGATCTGGCCAGAGCCTTTTAAACTCTGCCACCCTGTGCACACCCAGGCAGTGGCCCAGGACGGGGAATGGTTTGGCCAAAGAACTGACTCCAGGGGCTGGATTGAGCCCCTGTGAGCCAAGTAAGTGGGGGAGGAGTGGGCTGGGGAAGGGGTTAGGGAACAGGCGTAGGAAAAGTGAGTGTAGAAGAGAATGGAGCCCCATGCAGGGAAGGGAACGGGCAGCACAGCAAAGGGGAAGGGGTCGGAGAGCCAGCACAGCAAAGGGAACCCTGCAGGGCAGGGGTAAGGGAAAGTGTCAGAGAACCTGTGGGTTTGGGGAAGGAAAAAGGGAGCCCACGCTGACCCAGGCACGGCAGGGGAAGGGGTCAGGGACCCCAGGTGCTACTGGGCTGGGAAGGGGTCAGGAAGTCTACCTGGACACACTTTGGCCCCCGGCCGGTGTCCTGACTTCCAGTGTGGCCTCCGACACTGAATGAGTTTATCACCTCTGATGTAGAGGCTCTTTACATCAACATCCCACACAAAGGTGGATTACAAGCCATTAGAAGAACCATCCCAGATGATGCCACAGCAAACCTTGTGGCTTTGTACTCACACACAATCATTTGAGATTTGAAGATAGTTTACACCTTCAAGTCAGCGGCACTGCTATGGGTATTTTCATGGCCCCGCAATATGCCAACATTTTTATGGCAGACTTGGAACAATGCTTCCTCGCGTCTCATCCCAAAGCACCTCTACTTTACTTACGCTACATCGATGACATCTTCATCATCTGGACCCACAGTAAGGATGCCCTTGAAGATTTCCACAGAGATTTCAACAATTTCCACTCCACAATCAAACTTAGCCTGGAACACTCCACACAGGAGATCCACTTTCTGGACACTACAGTGCAAAGTAGAGATGGGCACATAAACACCTCCCTATACTGAAAACCTACTGATCACTTTAGTTACCTACACCCTCGAGCTTTCATTCCAGACACACCACACAATCCATTGTCAAGCCCTAAGATATAACTGCATTTGCTCCGATCCTTCGGACAGAGACAGACACCTTCAGGATCTCTATCAAGCATTCTTAAAACTACAGTACCCACCCACGGAAGTGAAGAAACAGATTGACAGAGTCAGACGGGTACCCAGAAGTCAACTACTACAGGAGAAGCCCAAGAAAGAAAGCAACAGAACACCACTGGTCATCACCTACAACCCCCAAGTCAGACATCTCCAGCACATCATCAAGGATCTACAACCTATTTTACACGATGATCCCTCACTCTCTCAAGCCTTGGGAGACAGACCTCTCCTTGCTTACAGACAGCCCCCCAATCTTAAACGGATACTCACCTGCAACTACAGACCAAACAACAGAAACATTAAAGCAGGAACATATCCCTGCAGCAAACCATGTTGCCAACTTTGCCCACATATTTACACTAAAGACACCATCACAAGACCTAATCAAGCCACCTACTCCATCAAGGGCTCATTCGCCTGCTCATCCACCAATGTGATTTATGCCATCATGTGCCGGAAATGCCTCTCTGCCTTATATATTGGACAAACAGGACAGTCTCTGCGCCAAAGAATAAATGGACACAAGTCTGACATCAGAAATCACAACATTCAGAAATCAATAGGGAAACACTTCCATCTCCCTGCTCACTCCATTGATGACTTGTTAATAGCAGTGTGCAAACAAATGAATAACAAATCGCAGCTTCAAAGAGAAACTGCAGAATTGGAATTTATATGTAAATTCGACTCCGTTGCCTTGGGTTTAAACAGGTACTATGGATTTTTTTCTCATTACAACAGGTGATTTGACCTCACTTTCCTCTATATGCTGTTCCCCAGTGGTTGAATCCCAACACCTATTTTGATTTGCTGTTACAGCCTGACCTGATCCTGTGTCATACATTTCCCTGCATTTAACTTCCTTCCATTCTGTAAGTTCCCCATTTTCAAAGCATCTGATGAAGTGGGATTTTCTCCCACAAAAGAGAGAGAAATAAATTAAAATAAATAAATAAATAATCATGCAATAAATAAATCTGTTTAGTCTTTAAAAGTGCCACAGGACTCCTTCTTTGTAACAGGGCAATAGAAGTTCTATAGTTATAGGGTGGGTCTTGACTTCTGTTTTAAGGTTGACCTTGCTAAATTCTGAAAAAAACTGACAAACTTAGTCAGATTCCCCTGAAGCTTAGCGTGCCTGAGAAGGCTGCAGGGTTGGGTATGTGACCCAAATGTGGGAACATTTGAGCTAGCAGTTGAGGAGATGTAAGCCTGGAAAAAGAGCCATTAAAAAAAAGAATTCTAGGGTTTTTTTTGTGTGTGTGTGTATAGTTAAAGATTAAACTCTTGATGTAATGCAGGCAAAATGGTCCCAATCTGTTGAATTTTACCCAAGGTAGTTCACAATAGTCACTAAATCTTTGGGGAATCCAAACTGAGAACGATTATAAGAAAAATGTACTTTTTTTTTAGTGTGTATACCAACACAGAGAAACAGCAAGAAGATTTCCATTCCCACCATTTACTATGCCTTTGTAAGTGCTCTAAAATCAGAATGGTTACTTGGATTGCATTGAAAGTTTGTGTGGGGGCATGGAGCCTTCTGCTGCCTTGATCTTTTGGGGGACGGGGGAAATGGTGAGGGTACTGGATGAATCACAGACCCATTAAGATCAGTGGCTGTGAATTTACCCTTTAATTAACCTAACTAAGGATAAATTAATCACAGTCCTCCCACCTAAGACAAAAGGAGTTTTGGAATGGCTGGAGGTTGCTACAATTTGGGAGTCATGGGTGGAAATTTTATTTTTGGGGAAATGTAATCAAAGGATCTGGGGGGAAAATAGGTATGAGAATGTTTCCTGGGAGGGGAGGGGACTTGGGGTAAAGCAGTAGAGAAATGAGGAGAAGGAGTTTGGGGTTGCAGTGAGGGATGGGAGATTTAGGGAGGGGCTAAATGGTGGTAAGGAAGGGAGAGAGTCAGGAGGGATTAGGTGAGAGAGGTTTGGCATTCTACAGCTCTGCCAGTGCGTCCCAACCCAGCTGCACACCACAACTGTGCCAAAGGAATGAAGTTGGTGACCGCAAGTCTTTGTCCAAGACATTTAAATGGTCTTTTGGAAATCTTAGGCCCAGACCACATAACACTTTTGAGATAAGGTCTGAGACTTTTTACTTGATTTGAAATTCTATGGAAAGCCATTGAAGACAGCCGAGGATTTACCATTAACTCAATTCTCCAATCACTGTAAAACATGACCAGGTGCACATTACAATTTAACATAGTTATTCTTCACTCCAGGCACTGCCTGTGAGTCAGGTTATGGGTGAGGTCAGTGAAATAACAGCAATAGAAACATTTGTATATCAGAGGATGAATACTTCAGAGGATGTGTTCCCAGTCTAGGAGTGAGTACAGTAGTTTAGAGGGAGCCAGACTGGATGGGGGATGTAGTAAATGGGTTGGGGTGTGGCCAGGGAAGTGTTCTGAATGAGGGCTGGGGGTCGGGGGGATCAGCTGTAGTTGAAGAATTAGAGAGTTGACTGGCTCTGTGTGCAAATTTCAGGACATGACCTGTACAACAGCTTAAATGATTAATGACTCCTACCAACAACGTATCTTTCTGGGTTCAAAACCGTAGGACATTCAATGGTAAAAACCTATCTTCAGATGGCGTTACAGTTGGTTGGTGATATATCATCCACTTGCAGAATGCTGAGTTGGGCAACATGCACATTGCTGAAAACCGGATCATGCCCAAACAGCTGTAGTCCTCCTGCCACCTTTCAGAAATGGTTCCTGTTAACACACCCACCTTTACTCTGTTAACCTCACAGTTATGAGATGTCCAAGCCCTTTATCTCCTTTTACAGTCCACCCACCCTCTACAGGATTCAAATGAACATTGTTAAAGGACAGTTTTTTAAAACAAAGTTGCCTGCATCACTTTCATGCTCAACTCTTTGAACAATACCCCAGCATGTACATAACGCATACACATACACATACTGGCCCTTGGCGCTGTAAGACTTGGATCTTCCAGGTCCTGCCGTACACACTTACGCACTTAGCCAATTCCCCATAGAGAATCTGCACACGTACAATTAAAGAACCACGTGGCAGCCTTTTACAACTTGCTTACGCTTAGTCACCGGTACCATCTCAACCTACACTTCGACTTAGCTGCCATTAACAAGCATTTGAATCCTCTTGTGTTCCATCTGGCTGCTGACAATAGCTTTTGTAATAAAAAAAACTGTGCCCTGCTACGGACAAAACTTACACAATTCTACATGGAAATGATGCATACTGTATCCAGAAGGTCCCCTCTTTCCTCACATGCAAGACGGTGCAAAGCACAGATCTCTTCCTATGGCAATCATAGCTCTGTCACACACCACAAAGTAATCCACAGATCTCACAAACACAGCCCTACTAAACAAGAGCTAGCTAATGTCCCTACCATTCAGTATAGTGACACATGGCACTATCTACGCTTACTTTACCTGGTGTGCATGTGGATTATAAATGCTTAGCTTGCTCCTGTATCCCAGCTGGCTACTGACAATACCTTTCGTAATAAACACCTTGTTGCATGCTAATTACACAATCTACACAATTCTGCATTGACACAAGGCATACTTTTGCCTACGCACATTGGAGGGTGCAAAACATATTTCTCCTCATATAATAATCACAGCTCTGTCACACACCTCAAAGTAATCCACACATATCCCCATAGCATATGCTCACCGTTACCAAACAGCCCCAATTACTGCCTCCTTCTAAGTGACTGCATCTGGAGTGCAAGCATATAATTGCCATGACGGCCAGCTCCGAGGGACCATTGGGAAGGTGGCATGGACAACTTTCCTCCTCCCCCTCCTTTTCTCCTTTCTCAGTGTTTGATGGAATCCTGTAGGTGAGAGTGGATGGGCTGTAAAAGTAGGTGAAGAGCTTGTACATTTCACAACTATGGGGTTGGCAGAATAAAGGTTTATGTGTTAATAAGGTATGTTGGGGCATTGCTGAAAGAGGGCAGCATGTATGTCACATAGGTATTTCCTGGTTTTCAGAAGTTTGTGTTTTGCTCAACTCAGTGTTCTGGGAGGGGATAACATATCACCAAACAGTGCTAACTCTGTGTTAGGGGTGGGTTTTTGCCATTGAACTTAACAATCCACCATCACCCCCCTATAATGTACGTAGGAAACTGACAGAAATGGAGCAAAATTAAATGTATAGAACAAAATGATATAAACAGGAAGGACATCTGAGACATTTGTGGAAGCCATCCACAGAGGGTCAGCCTCTGAAACTCAGAAAGGAATGAACCTTGAGACAACGAGTAAAGAAAATCCAGCTGATCTTCAATTGTCCTGGTGGGACAGAAGTGTGGAAGAGAGCCATGCTGATATTTTGCCACTAGATCCTTAACAACTTTAGGAGAGAATGAAGTTCTCCATCTTACTGACAATTATTGCACATTGCATAGAACAGGTATTCCTCACCCTCATGCACCTGTATTAAGGAGCAGGTGAACAGCATGATGCATCAAGAGCTTCTGCATCAACTTCAGGAGAAGCCAGAGAAGGTGAGAAATATAATATTCCCTATGGGAGGTGACAAAGGGATGAATTTCCATGGTGAGTTTCATGTTTGAGAGTGGCATGACTTTCAAATGACCTGGAGATGCCAGTAATCCCATTGGGCCATTACTGGAGTACGAGTTGGCATTTCAAGGGTGACTCTGAAGTTCTGTAACAGTCTGACACGTGGTGGCCTCACTAATGGAAGTTCTATGTTGGTAAAGATTTATAAGTACTGGGGTCCACCAAGTGGAAGTGTTGGATAGTGAATCCATAAATACAAAAGAATAAAAGGACTGCTTATGGATATAGAGTAAGGGAATAAGAAGATCTAATTATCTGAGAGTAATCTTCAAAATGTAAATCACAGCAGAACAGAGGTGGTCACTCTAGATGATTGTGCAGATTTCTGGTTCTGATGTCATTTACAGTGCATCCATTGGGGAGTAACACCTCTGAAGCCCAGGGGCGTCGCTGCCCCAAAACTAGATTCCAGGCCCCCCGTCAGACTCGGAGCACATGCCCCATATGCCCAGCACCAGCGACGCCACTGCTGAAGCCACCAACAGCATAAGTGAGATCAGAAAGCATGCCCCTGGCATCTAACGAAAGAAAAATTTTACTTTCTTTTTCAGTTTACCTAATAACTAAAATGCACCAAAATTATCAGTCTTAATTTTTGCACCAATAACATCTGTTTGAGATAATTGTGTTGATTTCAGCTTCTGGCAGAATCATATTTACTTTATTATTCTAAATAATGTAGTATGTTTGTCTACTGTATGTGTGGCGGTTATGGAGCCATTTAGCTGAATGATTTTATGAGGCTGTTTTTTTTTAATTCTCAGTGGCCGTATATTGCTGCTAAAAATGGAAGAAGCTACTATTAGAAATTCACAGCAACGCTACTTTTCTCTGTGTTCTTTCTTGGCATGGTTAAAGAATTTTTTGGCATCAACCCAAAGAAGAAACCTTTGTTGCTAAGGCTCAGATTGAGGTTTTTGATAGAATGATTATGGTCATCCTCTTCAGGCAATGATATGCCAGATGAACAGGTGGCGCAAATGTGTCAACCCTTGCTATACAAATACTTAAAGGATGACTCATGTTCTCAAAACCTAGGCGCTATTGACTTGATCTGGTTTGATTTGACCTTGTAGGCCATGGTGAAGGTACCAGGTTTAGCTTTGCCGGAATGTCATCAAAAATCTCTTTAAATTATCCAGATTATTGTATGTAAATTACACAAACACTTATGGAAAGCAGACATGTTTTTTACTCTACTAATAAACTAACAACAATGATCAGATTACACCACCTATGTACTAATTCCTTATACCAGTGACCAGTATGTGTGGAATCTCTCAGCCATGTAGTCATGCCAACCTCTTCCAGGCCTGAGGCCTTCTGTGACCAAGCTGCCCATCTAGACCTAAAGACAGTAGGTCTTGTGTTGTAGCTTTATTGTACTTACATACCTAATACGCTCTCACTAATAATACATGTTTATCAATCCCATACTCTAACACTATCCTACCTATTCCTTCCAAAGGGGTAGTCGTGTTAGTCTAAGTCAGCCAAACAAAAAGGAGTCCTGTGGCACTTTTAAAGACTAAAAAATGTATTTATCGCATGAGCTTTCAGGAGAGAAAATCCCACTTCATCAGACGTCTGATTTTCTCCCACGAAACTCGTATGATAAATATTTTTAGTCTTTAAAAGTGCCACAGGACTCCTTTTTGTTTGACCTTCCTATTCCTATATTTATATCGGCACGTTTAATCTATTCCTCATCCGTTGATTGGATATTGGCTAACTACAACAATAGATAATACAGTTTCATGATTAGCTACAATGGTGATTATCACCGAACCTCTAGGTATGGCTTGAATTAGGCCCGATAGGCGCAAGTCACAGAGCTCAGAACTGGCCTGGTCCATTGGCAGATTTCAGAAGTGTCTGCATCTGATGTTTGGGCTGATCCTTAGAGTTGATTATGCTTTGCCTTCTGAGTCAATACTAAAACAATGGCAAAGCATGGTACTAGATGGCTTTGGACCTCTGTGACACTATATTTTGAATAAAGCAGCACACTAGAGTGTTGACCTGGTGTCCTCGGCAAATAACAAAGTAGATTTCAGGTGGATTCTATGCAAATCTTTGAAAGAGCAGTAATCCTTAGTAATATTTTCTAACAATTTATCCACTAATATTTTTGGGCCTCTCATTTTTTCATCTTAAAGTACCTGCCTTCCTGACTATTTCTATATGTATATGGCCCTTCTCATTGTAGCAGTTGAGGGTCTTTGGCTTCAGATGTGGCTTTCATCTTTATATTTAAAAGTAAAGCAATTGCCGGTGTTATCTGGAGTGAGAGCGAGAGAGTTTTAAAATGCATGTTGAATATTTATAAGCCTCCTCAGTGCCTTTAGTAAGTGGGATGAAAAGGTTTTTAATTTCTGCTGCAAGGCACTTCGGAGTTCTCAGACTAACTGTAACAGCCAGTCAGTCCAGCGGGGACATGTGAAGCTTCTGAATGCATTTACTACTGGAAGATATAGATTTTTGTTTTCCTTTGGGTGGAACTGTTGCATGAGTAATGGGGTGAAAGAACCTATCTTACCATATTTATGGCCCACTCAGAAAATAAGTTTGTGATGTCGATGAACACATAAACATTGAATTTTAGATTGTACTTGGCTCTATCAAAAACAACTATTGGGTTGGTATGGGATTTTGATATAATTCGCCTCTTGCTCTTCAGTGCACAGAAAGAATTCCTTTCAAACGGGGGTGTTTAACAGTGTTTGTTTAGAGGCTGTTTCAAAAAAACATTTAAGCACATGCTTAAAATTAGATGTGCAGGTAGTCCCATTGAAGCTCCCATTCAGTTTAGGTACTGCATTACATCAGGGCATGTTATGAACCTGATTCACCACTCGGACAACGTTTCCTCTCAGAGAGGAACATCACACATGATCTTTCTAAGGAGCAGTGAGTAGGTAGAGTACTTTCTGGCAGATACAGTTCAGATCTGCATATCCTAGGCTAAATCTATGCTGACAGTGGCAAATTCGCCAATGTCAGTTTGGACTGTCTGGTATTGGTGTAACTTACATCGCTGAAGGTGTGGACTATTCACACCCCTGATCAACATAAGTTTTGCAGATATAGACAGTCATGAAAAGTAGTCATTTTCTCACTTTGAGACGTATTAGGAGCATTCAGTGCTAGGTTATATTTGTATATCGCATGGAGATGAGCCTGTTTGCTATTCTCTTCCGTTTAGGTACTTACATGGGCCTCATCCTCGTAGTACCTGAGAGCCTCATGATAGGTGATGCTCCTTAATCATCCTGAGAACTCTCTCTGAGGGAGGGTTCATCCCCATTCTGTACATGAGGCACTGAGGCAGAGGGCAGAGTAAGAGACTTGCCCAAGGTTGTACGGGAAGACTGTAGCTGAACCAAGAATTGAACCCAGATCTCATGTGTCCTAGACTAGTGAACTATCTATTAGCGCAGGAGTTCTCAGCCTTTTACTTTCAGAAGCCCCCAGTAGAACACGCTAAAAACTCCAGGCTCGCTTGTGCCATATATGTTTTTCTGCATATAAAAGCCAGGGCTGGTGTTAAGGGGTAGCAAACAGGGCAATTGCCCATGGACTCATGACACAGGGAGCCCCGCAAAGCTAAGTTGCTTGAGCTTCAGCCACATGTGGTGGGATTTGGGCTCAGGTAGTTTTTTTGTCATACACATGGACCCTTTTCATTCTGATTTCACCCTGCTACAAAGCAGTGGTCAGCATTTCCATTTGCAAAGCCCCAAATCACTGGGGGGAGCAATACTGTGCCATAGGGTCCTTTCCCCTCTGGTTTTTTTGGTCACTGAGCTGTTGCTGAATCAGTGCAGGACTGCAGGAAGCCTTCTCAAAAGCAGAGTGCTTCAAGTGGCTATTTGTCATGTTTGAGCAGTTAGTTAAGTTGTAACCATTAGACTATTTTCCAGTGTAGGCCTTCTGTGTGTGATCTCATCCTCATTTCTCTGAATAGCTTCAGCATTTGTAAGGATTCACGAGGAGCTTAGAAAAATAATATTTAGGCAATTTCTTGGTTCACAAACTCTGCAAACTATCCACCGCTATTTAATTATTCACAGGCCGTGGTAAAGATTGGCCTTCTGGTGTTCTTTCCTTACCCTGATTGAAGCTTCTCAACAGTAGGCCAAAAAAAGGACCAATAATAATGAGTAATTCAAATTCATGGAACTTATGGGATTTGCAAATAGTCATGAAAACCAATGATCCGCTGCATATTAATAAATAATGGATGATATCACTCTTTGAATTACAATGAATCAAGTTCAAGTAGCTCATTTGTGACTATGATCCTGAATCTGTTTATTTCATTACTTGACTAGGTCTAATTTCTCTTGTTTATGATCAAGCCCTCTATATACCCATAGCTATTTGGTTGTAGCGTACTGTATAGTATGTATGCTGAGCCCAGCTGATGCTGAAAAAACAAATACACAGAGCAATGAGCTACAGGTGTCTATTATTTCTCTCCAAAATAGCCAAGAGAACGTATGTTTCTTTGAAAGCATCAACAATGAATTATTGATAGGAACTGCTTAGGTGGCTTGTTGAAAAGGAAAAAGCACCTGACTCTATTGAGGGAAATAGGGAGCAAACCCCATCACAGATTCATGAGAGATGGAATAATTCCTGTAGTATCCTGTATTATGGAGATGAGTGCAGTGTAAATACAGAGTGTCTTCCACACTGGGGTGCTAGAGGGACCTTTGTCGCCAAAATCACAAGTCTAGGTCACTTGACTTAAAAGAGTAACTCTGTTACCTGGTAGCAATAGAAGTATCTTGTTTGCTGTGTGATATACTTAGTCATTGATTGTTACTCCAAACAGTGGGAAATTCTCCATGCCCCTTTCTTCCTCCTCCTCCTCTCTCTCTCTGACCTTGTCATTTGCAAAATTCAGTCTCTCTTCTTTCCCTCTTTCGCTTTGCTTTTTACTGTCTTTGGGTTCAGCTGTACCTTTGAGGCACAGCCCTGCAATGCGGGAAATGTGGAAATACACTTTCTCATGGGGGTTATTGAGAAGAAATCCACAAATGGAGGAAGATTTCCTCCCAGAACTCCTAGGGAAGTTCCTGCTACACCCCTTTATAGAGAGTAGCCTGCTCCCCCTGCACGCTGATGTCAATGGATCCAGGACATCACTTCTTCCTGCACCTTTTGGGAGCTATGAGCTGCCAGTCCTATATGCAATGTAGTTGTTGTGGATTACACTCAAGGCCCTTGTGTAGTTTGCATGAGGAGTTTTCTGATAGGTTATCAGAAATGTTATTGTTATACCATGCTAATAATGGGTGGGACTGTCTGTTTTTTTTTTCCTCCCCCTTAATTTTCTTTATCAAGTTCATTCCACAGTATTGAGAAGAAACTTCAGACACTGGATTTTTCTTGCGGTGAAAATCTCTGCTTTCTGTCCTAAGTCTTAGAGCTTCTTTTTATGTGCACTATAATGGCTCAGAAAAGCATTTCTGTCTTGCCTTATTGCTGAAATACAGTTTGTGGTAATTCTAAGTCATTTGCAATAGAGGCATTTTTGTCCTTTTATTTTGGATGTTTCAGGGAATAGGAAATAATTCTGATGTAATTTGGGAAGTTCTTTAGAAATACTGGTGCCATGGACCTTGAATGCAGAATGACATGGATACCAAGACAAACAAGGAGTCCTGTGGCACTTTTAAAGGCTAACGAATTTATTTGTCGCATGAGTTTTCGTGGGAGAAAATCCCACTTCGTCAGACGCTTTGAAGATGGGGAAGCCAGAGTTACCAACGTTTACAAGTAAAGCCACACATGGCGTTTTCACAGCAAATGACCATAATGTTATAGGGCAAAAATGCACAAGTGATTTAGGAGCCTAAATATCTTAAAAAAGTTAGTAGGACGTAGTCGTCTTTGAATAATTTTCCCATTGCTCTTACGTGTTTTGATTTTGGCTTGGTTTTTTTTTTTAATTTGCTCTTTCTCTTCCCCAGCTTCCCTTTGTAGATGATGGGTACCATTTTTATCATAATGGCATCTCCAGGGCCAGAAGAAGACGCAGTCTTCAGCACAAGCTTCATTTGGAAAAAGACCCTAGGGTAAGATTTTCCCATTGATTTGACGTCCAGCCGTCATGATTTCCATGCCAGTCAACTGAGCAGTGTGGGGTCAGGTAACTGTGAAGCCTTAACACAAGTAATTCCGTGCCTGACTCAAGCTCTGGTGCTAGACAGAAGTTAAAACTACTTAAGCCTTGATTTTCTCACAGCAGCAACAATGACAGTTACTTTTTCTGAGCTTGATTCTTCCACGCTTATTCACACTTATTAATACTGCACTTTTTGCAAATAGTCTCTCTGGCAGTCACTGAGTTCTGAAAGCCGTTTCGAATACAAGCAAACCCAGCTGCGCATTCAGCCCATCAGACTTTGACTTTTGTTCTAGAAACTCAAAGTTCCCTTTGCAAATGAAACTTTAAGTTTTAAGAAGCAAGCCCCCCCACCACCCAGCCCCACAACCTAACATTTATCTCACCAATAAAAAGAAATGGTCCTTATCCTTCATGCACTGATCTAGCAGCAGTTTTTTCTCTACTTCAGAATTTATTCTTTATACAAGATAAATATGGAGCTGTGGTCAGGACTAGCTAGCATTAACAAGTTTTTCTGCTGCCCAAAGAAAAGTCATTTCTGCATTCATCTTATGAAAGCAAATAAATGATTAATTTCCTTCCCTGCATGCCCTAATCTATTTCTGATGGTGTGAAAAAAATAGTGGTCCTGTTCCATTCTAGCTAGATTTTTGTTGCCCTGCCCATCACCACAGTATGTTGGGAAGCAAGATTGAAGAATTTCAGTTCATTCTCTTTGCCGTTTCAGGAGGGATTAAAGTGATTTTAGCACAAGTTCACCAACAATATAGTACTCCTCCAAATTGTAGTCAACCCACCTGACAGCCAGTAAGGTGTGCTGCAGAAGCTTTTTTAGCTGAAACCATGCAGTTCCCAGTTAGTGGCTGCCCCATTTCCTTTAGGCCACATTGTATTTGCAATTCTGAGTGTTCAGTGTGGCATCATGGGCCCTGTGTTTGTATCAATCAGGTGTGATTGATACTCTGAACTATAATATTCAAGGCTTAACATATCTCCTTGTCCATTCATTCCTGGGCTTCTTTTCTTAGACTTCCAGGGTGCCAGCTAGATTTTGGTATGTGTGTTTGTGATGTTGACTCCTTCCCCCTTAGCCTTAAACTGAGATTCCCAAACTCATTTCATGTAATCTACCAAACAATAACAACTTTCAGACAATACCACCTATTGCTGGACAGTAACTAGTGGACTTAGAAGTAAAAGTCTCCAATTTCTCTGAACTATCCAGTCCTTAAACATTCAGTTTATAACAAAGGAATCAGCAAATATTATGCAAGCCATTATGTATCTGGAAAAAATATTTCTAGAGCCCTGCAAATCCATAGATATACACTTTATATCCATGGATGTTGCGGACCATGTTTGTGAACTGTTGATAGATGCAAATCCAAATTTTATATCTAGAGCCCTGCAAATCTGTGGATACCTATTTTATATCCACTAGACCATGTTTGCGGATTGGATTTTGTATCCTCGCAGAGCTTAAATATTTCTCCTTATCTGTACAGGGCTAAGTAAGTATCCCTTAAATTGTCAGTGTGACTCTCAATGTTGCAAAGATGGGCGTCCTAGTATTAGTTAATACCAGATTTGCTATTGTGCTGACTGTGTTTGAACTGTTGATTGCATAATGTGAATACAGATCGATATGGAGAATGTTTAATTAAATTTAGCCTATGTTACAGAGCTGCTCCATTTTGTATCCATTCTGTGACAGGAAAGAGGACTTCAGTTTCCAGAGTACTCAGTCTGAGACCTTTCATGAGCAATACATCCACTTGAATTTTTGTTTTTTAATTTCCACTGCCTCCTGATTGTCCTGCTGATTCCTGCACTGTTCACATGGTGTAATGATGACTTTCCTTTACAGCCTGCTCTCCCCTACTGACTAGAGGACCCATATCATAAATTAATTGGGAGCGTTCTCCAAATGTGCCAAAGCACAGCTATGATAAGCCCTGATATTTTGGTATACTGTTCAGTTTCAAACAGAACTGCTGATGTGTTTTAATTTCCAGATTAGAAGCACATTCTGGCTTTATTTTCACTTGTCAGATTCTTTCCGTGTTGCTCAGTAAGCTCTTCAACATTTCCTCTTTGGCCCTCTGAGCAACTTTTTGGGTAGCCCTCCTGCTCTCCTAGTACTCCCCTGGTGCTTTTTAGGACACTCTCTTCCAATGAACTCCAGGCCTTTCAAGCTTCTCTTTGCCCTTAGACTTCTTGATGTTTCTCTCTACTCTTCCAGCCTTTCCTCTTCTTCCATGCTGGAAGATCACCCAAGTTTTTTGGCCCCTAAAGACGTGACTTTTGGTTAGAGCACCATCGCTTAGAGAACT
The DNA here is from genome assembly GCA_007922175.1 of Pelusios castaneus. Classification (NCBI taxonomy): domain Eukaryota; kingdom Metazoa; phylum Chordata; order Testudines; family Pelomedusidae; genus Pelusios; species Pelusios castaneus. The sequence goes on from ML685758.1 coordinate 9,395,642, forward strand.
ATAAATATTAACACTTCAGAGGTGATTTCAGTGCCGTAATAATTCACTCCCGATAAATCGTGAAATAATGAGGAGATTCTCAAAGCTCTCATGGGATTGCAAAATAAGAAACCATCTGTACAGGTTAGCCACTTTTTATTATACACATTATGAATGCACATAAAACAAGCTCTGAGCACAATGAGCAGGGTAGGAGCAGTCATTAAAGCTCTAGCCATTGTATTTATAAGAGCAAAGGTGAACTACAGACAAACCACTCTACTTTTGAATGCCAAAAATAATTTCTGCAGCCACCAGTGGACTTAAGTGTAATGGCTTCTTCTAGACCATTTCCCTGCGTTTTACTAAGGAATAAATGTCCTCACTATCATGGTTAATAAATTCAACACAAGAAACTAAGAATAAAATGCTAACATTGTCAGCATAGCAGAGAGCAAACTGACAAAAACACAGGGTCCACTGAATCTCTGATGAGCCACTAAGATTAATTTTGTATTCGTATCTATTTCTACTCAATTTTTTTGAGAAATTGAGAAATAAAATCTACCCATGTGAGCTGTAGTGATAGTCTGTATATTTTTCAGTTTACAGGGACTATGATTCCTAGCTAATTTTAATTATTAGTTGAAAACAGTGCAGCTGTTCATTCAATTAATTAATGTTCTTTAATCAAGTAAGTCCCTTGAGAAACCATGTCAGTTTTGCAAGAGTCCTGGGAGACAGGCAGCAAGATGCTACTGTAAAGAGGTTACTGCATAATCTCCTTACACCGCACATGCAACAAGATGACTTTAAATGTCTTTACAAAAATCAGTTGTGACAAATTTTCTGTATGCAGGCGCCAAAATAATTTTGATATGCCAAATATATTCAGAATTAATATAACAAAAACCACTGCTGTTAAGAGCCAGATTCAATGTATTTGACATAGTCAGGCCAGATGGCTACAGGAGAATGGTCCTAGTGGGTTCCGAGAAGGATACAGCTGGAAGCCCACCCACTGCTAAAGGCCCTTCCCCCAGCCTAAGGGGAGTAGCTACTGGGCCCAGGACTCAACTAATTACAGGGGACAACTAATGAAAAAACTAAGAACAGGTGCAGGGGACACAGGGTCTAACATAGGGAACCTGAAGGAGACACCGAGCACAGAACTCCAGAGAGTGACCAGTGCTCCTCAAAGTGAGCCAGTGGATGAAGCCCAGAAAAACTGCCCAGAATGGAGGGAGAAACAGAAATAGGCCCCACAGTCTCAGAGCACCTCCTCAGCCAACATTCTCTCTATGGTGTTGTGAATGGCCACTTTGGCCAGCACTAGGTGACAAGGTGGTCTCATAACTTTGTGGGGTCACGGCTGTGATGTACACAGAACAGAAGGGGTTGGGAGCAGTGCAGCCAGAACTGTAGGAGCAGGTTTGGGAGGAGCTGGTAAAGGGGCTGGAACCTGGCACGCTCCAAATAGATTAGTACTCAGGTCTCCTCATGCCATAGAAGGGGCAGGTGTCAGGGACAGTGGTGGAAGGCTGCCAGGATCAACAGGTTCCTTTTCCCTTGGTAGATGACCAGGGGTTGCTCCTGGTTAATTAGGGCACCTGGGGCCAATCAAGGACCTGCCTGGAGCCTGTTAAAAGTCTCTCCTTCAGCTAGACAGGGAAGTGATAGAAGGTGTGGAAATGAGATGAGCTGCTGGAGAGCTGGGTGGTTCAGATGCTAACAAGAATGGGGAGAGAACCTCACAGATACAAAGACTGGAGAGAAACCCTGCCCAAACATGGAAGCCTGAGGAAGAAGACCTTGCAAGAGAGGCGACTGAACTGTGTTTGTTTCAGCGCTGCCACTCCAGGTGGGGCTATCAGAAACTGAGAGACCCTTCAGCCAAGGGGACAATCCCATCTGGCATGGCAGCGCTGAACAAACACAGTTCAGGTGCCTCTCTTGTGGGGTAAGGAGAGACCAGTTAACCAGATAGCCACAGATGAGGGGAATTAGCTGGTTTAAGTAATCCCTGAATAATGATAGAATCCAGCTGGGAAGAAATAGGCAGGACTAAGATAAAGCCAGGAAACTGGTGGTGGAATGGGGCTGCAGTGGGTGAGCCTTTAGCTACTCTCTGCATAGCAGAGTGAGAAAAAAGGGAAACTAGATAGAGGGGGTTTAGGAAAAGGTAGCACAGTTTAAGATGGTGCATATCATGGCAGTTTGATTAGAGGATCCTTGAGCTGGAGTTTGAAGTAGAAGGTATCCCTGGGTTTCCCTCCCAGCCACTGGGGAGATAGCATGGCTGGGCAGTGAAAAGAAAGCTGCCTTCTTGGAGGAAGAGACTTTCCTCTTTCCAGAAGAAGAAAACATACAGTGATCTAGACAGAGGGCCAAGCCACAGTTCAGAGCACCGTGTGTGTGTGTGTGTGTGTGTGTGTGTGAGAGAGAGAGAGAGAGAGAGAGAGAGAAGCAGCAAGCAGCAGAAGGAGGTGCTGGACCTGGAAAGAGCTAATCCCCAGAGTAGCCATAAGGAGGTGTCCCTAGCAGTGAGTCAACTCCATCTGCTAAATCCTTTCATAATGGGTGGATAGGTCATACCAGAAGCCATGGCCAATCATATGATTCAACCCTGTGTCCTGAATGCTTAACTTTGATAACCACAGAATCTGCTTCTGCAAGTAAGTTTCAACAGTTCCGGGTAGTTCTAGAGTCTTCCTCACTGCTATCCACAATGGGTGAGGTCTGTTGGGTGAAGAAGCTATGGGCGTCTGCCCCTACAGCCACTCCCTGCCAGTTTGGATGTCAGAATCCTAAAGACTTACCCCAAAGATGGAAAGGCCAGTGTCAGAGGGCAGATGGAAGATGAATGGGAGGAAAAGCAAGAGTGGCAGAGGGTTTGTGTGGCTGGACCGGCCCTCGAAAAGTTGCTCAACTTGCTGGTTCAAGGACTGGACCTGAGCTGTGGTGACTACTAAAATCACAGTAGTGTCTGGGATGGTAGTATGAGCCATAAGCAAATGATTGGGGTATTCACCAGTTAGTGTGGGAATATAGCAAGAGTAACAATTTCAGTGAAACTAAATCTGCACAATCATTTTCACACATACCCCCATCAAAATTATTTTTCTCGTTTTATTTGGAGCGTCTGCCTCTTGGAAGTGGAATCTCTTACAGTCAAGACTGAAAGTGCTAGTTGACTGTGGACTAGAGACTGTGCCAAGAACAGAGACCTTCCCAGTCTAGTAACTGCAAGCGAACAATGGTTTTTCCTTCCTTATTTTATGCACATAATAACAACGTAAAAGAGAACTCAGAATCTAGCCTCCTGCTGGGAGGCTACATAGCATTGTTAACAAATGTTTTGAAAATGAACATGAATGTTAAGAATACACAACTCTTATTTCACTTTTTAGATGATTTCTTTTTAATTTTTTTGTTTTTGCTTGTGGTACGTAGTGCTTCTCATATAAGAACCAGGAGTTGAAACTCAATTTGTAAAAGCCATTTATTCTAAGACTGCTTTGTTTTCTTTCCAGTTTTAAATGAAGACATTTTCCTCCCACACAGTCTCTCCTTTCAGGGAGCTGTCAACATTAATTCTACTCAAGAAGGAAGCTTTAATATAAGGAGGAGATCTCTTTCTATTTCCACATATATTGATCTACGTTCAGTTCTGAGTGTGGTGCTTTGATGCATAGTCTTTAAAAAACCCAACCAACCAACCAAAAACCCCTCCTCCTTATTCCATGCACCTGTTCTATATTTTAGATATACCCTCATTGATACGACATCTTACACCAGGGATGCTCAACCAGTTTGCTGGAACTCTATTTGGGATGGATTGGGTGGCAACACATCCTATTTGCATGCCACCTCGTTGTATGCCCCAGGGAAAGTGCCACTTCCTTCTTCTCACCATGTGCTCTCGTCTATTCTTTATATTTTTATTTCTTTGGGCTTTGATATGTGACTGTGATCCTCATTTCCTCCACTCTCCAGAAAGCTGCATGATGCCTAAGGGCAGGGGGGTCCTTTAGTGCCACACGTAGGTGAAGAGAGTGCTGCTGAAGCAGTGGAGAGACACTCAGACTGGTGGGTTGCTGGCAGAGGATATGTCTACAGTGCAGTTGTGGGGTGTGATTGCAGCTCAAGTCCCTGAGCTGGATGTAATCTAACTTGATTGGGTACTAGAGCAGGGAAGATGCAGCATCATTGGTTTCAGTGTGAGCTATATTAGGCTGCTTGGAACTCTTGGTAATGACTCTGGAGCTAGCTGCCATGGCGGCTTCTCTGCTGTGGAAATCAAGCTAACTTGGGCATGTCTCCATGAGCTGCAGACACAACCTGTGATTTCAGTGTGGTTGTACCCTGAGTCCAAGACCCTGCAAGTCTAAGATATTTCTACAACCAGTTGCATTTGGTAAAGGAATGCAGATAGCTGTCAAGGAACCACCTGCCACTTGGGAGTAGGAAATCAAGGTGTATCTTTGTTCATGTTGCTTTTCAAGTCCTCTTGGCTCCTGTTCAGCTCTGCACAGATGGACTAGTCTGCCATTTCCCCCACTGGGCTAGGTCTGCAGGTTGGGAAGTGCAGGATTAAGGGCCTGATCCAAAGCCAACTGAAATAAATGGAAATATTCCTAGTTCATTGGACTTTGAACGAGGCCCTTAGGTCCTTATTATTTGTACAGAGCACTAACAGTGTGCACAACGCACTGCAAAAGTGGCCTCTCTAAAACCACCCTGGGCTTACTGCTCCCCTTCCAGCCAGGTGTATATAAGAATGGGAAAAGATGTCTGACTGAAATTAGCCAAAGAAGATTTCTTACATATCTAATGTTGAAAAAGAACAGCTGCATTGAAATAACATATTCAAGTACTGTCTTGGGATGAATATATTTAACTGACCATATCCCATTATCAGAACTCAAAGTCTATTATTGTATTGTATTATTATTGTGCACTGGATTTATTTGTGTTTGTACATACAATAGTAAGAAAAATGATTGTCTTAAGGGATGTCTTATTCATGCTGACATCACACCTGTTCCTGTCCCAAGACAGGAATCATTTAATTGGTTATGCTTCGTAAAAACACTTCTGCAAAGTGGAAAGACATTGAGGAATGTGAAATGGCTTACAGAATAGGAGCAAAAGGTATTTCGATGTATTCTCATTGCAAAGTGAACAATACTGGAAGGATGATGGGAGATAATCTCTAAATATTTCTGCATAAGAAACAGTGGAGAATGTGAATATGGGTCAAAATTATCAAAGTTGGTGTCTAGTGTTCAGACATCTTAAATAAATAGTTTGATTTACACAGCTTTGGAGCATTCACAACTTAATTTGAGTTCGTTAGAAACTGATATGACAAATGCACAATACACGCATGCTTTGCATTACCTGTCTTCTCTGCACATCTCTTTGTCAGTAGTGTCTTGTATAGGACAGCTTACTGTGAAGCACCGCGTATTTTAGATTCAGAACTGTTCAACATCATCTCTCTTTATGTGGAAATATCACAAAAGGTGGACTATGTCTTGTGTGTCTATGAAGGTAGTCTTCTTCAATTAAGAAAGCAAAGAGTCATAACTTCAGAACTGCTGGTACATTTGAAAATGAATAATTTGTAACATGTAATAAGGCTTTTTATTACAAAGCTAGCTTCATTATAAGTGCTCTGATTGCAACTTCATGGATCACAACTCAAATATGAAACATCCCCAGTTTTGCAAAAACCAAAACCTTATCCAATCTTAAATTCGAAAGCTGGCATACTTAATACACTTTGTCTCGACGTGCTGGGAATTAGCTCAAGGCCAACCACCATGTCCATGCACACTGGCCCCCCATCTCTACTCCTGCCTACATCTCCTCTCTCACTTCCCAGGACTGCAGCATCCTCTTCTCGACTCAACCTCTAGCTGGGTCATCATCTGTGCTTCCCCCTTTGGGAGCAGGGGAGGGTAATTATCGCTGTTCAACATTCTAGCCACTTTCCTAATGGCATGTGGGGGAGACACAGACTCATCCACTCTTTCAGGTCCCAACCCAGAGACCCTGTAATTAGCAGCTTCTTGCTGTTCTGCTGTAAGCTCTGTCAGTGCTGCTCTATTTCCCTCGGTCGCTTCCCCATGGCCGTAGCACTTTCTTCACTCTTATCTCCGGGCTTCAGCTGCTCATTCCCAGGAGCCAGTCACTGCTCTGTCCAAGGTGCTTACCATTCTCTCCGTCCTCCAGGGATGTAGTCCTTACTCCCTAGGCTCCATCTATCAACTAAACTCCTCTGTCTTGCAGCTCCCTTTTATATGGACCTGCTTGGCCCAGTTGACTGTTACTGGCAGCCCTTCTCCTATTGGCTGCTTCAAATGGAACCTCCCCAGGGCTCCACCTTCCTCTGCCAGTGTGGGTGGTTGTCCCAATCACACACCTCCATAGCATTTCATTAGCAATTAAAAACAAATGAATTTGACTGAGTGTAAAATCTTGCCACTACAGTGGCTGTATTTTGAATGTACATTCCTCCTGTTGGTCTCCTGCCCTCAAACATATGCTGAAAACAGTAGACAGTACTCAAGTCCTGAAAGAACAAAAATAAATTTATTTATTATTTAATCATCCAGGTCCTGCTTTGGCCTTTATCAAGGACATAATTGCTTAAGGAGACTGTGTGAGGATTGAATCTCACTGGCTGTGATTGAGTATTAAATTATCTACCAGGATCCTCAGTGCTACCTGGTGCCCTGCAAAACTAAAATCTAATACATCTGTGGTCTGAGACACCTAAAACTGCATGTAGCAATTTTAAACAGAAGCTTTAAAAAAAAAAACAACAACAAAAAACTACTGATGCTGCCAGGAAAAGACATTAGCTTCATCCTGGGCTGATCATATGGGCAGAAAATGCCATATAGAACCTCACAGTTCGTCTACTGTGACTGACAACTAAAGGGAAAAGGCAAGCAAAAAAGCCTATGTACACTTGAATTGGGGCCTCATGGGGTAAAGAAAGTTTTATCTCATTTTCTTTTTTCGTGGTCCCAAGAGAGTTTGCATAGCGTTTGTACTATGTGAAGATGGGTGTGTTGGGAAACAAATTTTTCTACCCACCAGATGTACGAAAATAGGGTCTGTTTTAGAAAAAGGGCCTTTTGAATAGTTAATAAACATACCAGTATGTAAATACCAATGTATTTGATTCCAGTTTTTCTATCTCTATTTTTGGCCAGACTGTTAACTGGTGCCAGTTATTTCCCTTGACTTCATGAATTGTGCTGTGGTGGTAAACTTGATGAGCTATTTCACCAACACCTGCAATCCATCTTGAGTCCTGGAACCAAGAGGGTGACACGTTGGCATAAGGAAGTGTTTCTACTACTTTATTGCTCAGTGTGCTGGGCCTGTCTACGGGTCAGATCACATCACAGCCTTTTCCTTTCACTCTATGTGTTCTGTTTGTCGTTTATATAACGTTTCCTTTGCATTTGGCAGATGCAGAAAAGTTCCAAGGTGCTGTTTGTCACTGGGATTGAAATGGTTGGCTTCCTAAAAGTGATTGTTTATGTTGTTGTAGGCATGCTGATCCCAAAATATTAGAGAGACAAGGTGAGTGAATTATTTGTTGCTGAAAGAGACAAGTTTTCAAGCCACACAGCATTTTTCTTCAGGCCCAGGATATTGCCCACTTTGTATCTCTAAAATCAAAGAGGCATTCCTAGTGAAATTCATCCCTTTCCAGCATCAACCCTGAGAGGAACATATGAGAGGCAAAGCCCTTGTGCTAGCTCGCTGCACAGGAATGAATTTCACTTCCTATGAAGTATGAGATTTACACAGATTCTGCAGAAATATTTAATTTCTGTATTTAGGAGTTGTGATAAAACAGCGAACCTGCCAGCCAGCGCAGCAGGGGTTAAAGAAAGTGTCTAGGTCCAGTTAGCCCCACATTGCCATACCTGCAGCCAATGCCAGGCTGGGGGGGGGGGGGGGCTAAAGGAAGGGAGCCTGACATAGTTCTGGGCTGACTGGTGAAGAGGCAGGAGCTAGCAGTCCCTTTACCGGAAGGGTCAGAGTATCAGCCTACCAGCCACTTCAACTATCTGCGAGCTAGAAGTGGTTTTCCAGCCAAGAGAGAGACCATAAAGGAATCTTGAACATGGGAGGTAACTAATGAAGCAAACTGCAGACACATTGGGGGGCTTGCCCTCACCATATTGCAGCTGACCCGCCTGAGGGAGCCTGGAAGCATAGTAAGGCACCATCTGGACCCCAGAGGGAATCTTGTAGGAAGCAAGCCACCCAGTAGTTTGGACTAGTGGGACCATGGCCTAAACTGAATAGATTGGTAGGAAGTAGCCCAGTGTGGTGGATTCTGGTTCTCTGCTAGGAGGGACACCAACCCACTTGTTCAGAGGTTGATTTACACAGAGCCCTGGACTTAGATATGGTGGAGAGGGAGGTCCCAGACCCTCCCAGCCCTCTATCCTTAAGGCTGAGGCCACTCAGTCTGGAGGGGCTAAGAGCCAGGCAAACTAACCTCAATGCCACCTGGCCACACCAGCCCTGCCAAAAATTGGTGGAGAATGTGGGCAGATGCTCTAATTCCTGCATAAGGGAGTAAAAGAAAAGGAAGAAAAAAGCAGGCTACTGGCACTCGACACCTGCCTTGCAAAATGGAGATGGAATGGCCACTAATATGGATGGCTGAAGAAAACACCAGCCATCGTTAGCAGCAACAATAATTGCTTTAGCAAATGGCCAGCCGGCAACAGCAGTTGATCCATGAGTTACTGATCATCCAGCAGCAGCAGCAATAACAACATCATCTGGTGAAGCAGGTGGTCAACACACTACGGCCACCCTTTCCAACAGAGGCAAAAAACCTTGTCTTGATGGTGACTTCCACCCCAATCAGGTTTACCAAAATGGGGCTCAGTGATGGTGATCTCGACGTCTTCCTTGAGATCTTTGAATGGGTGGCCATCATAGCCCGTTGGCCCCTACATGAATGGGATGTCGTACTGGCCTCACACTTAACTGGAATAGCACGACCTGTTTATCGGAGTTAGGTTCCAGTGAGGCCTAAGACTATATGCATGTCAAGATAGCCATTCTCAATGTCTTGCGCATCTCAGAAGACACATTCTGGCAGTGCTTTCCTGGGCAATGATACCCACTGGGGGCAAGATCTCCAGTTCTTCCAGAAGTTATGGGACACATGCTGGAGGTGGCTCAAACCTGAAACAAAGATGGGGGCACAGGTGGCCAAGCTAATTCACCCAGCTACAGCTGCCTGAAGGAAAGGAATGCATGTTATGGCAGTACCCCATAACCATAGTGGACATCCTTCAACTTGCGGAAAATTATCTGGCTGCCAGAACCCTCATAATGACTCCACACTAGTGGTTTGGTAGGGACTAAAGGAGGGAAGAAACCCATGGAAACTAAGAGGCTCAAACCTATTCCCACCTCAGCAGGACATTGGAAGGCCAGGGAATTGAGGTGCCTCAGGGTCTCCTGGCCCAGGAACTCAGGGTTATTGACTCACACCCTTGTCTGAGAGACGATTGATCCACCGGAGTTGAAAGTGGAGGTATCACTGGACTCTGAACTAAAGGACCCTCAGGCAATGGGACTCATGTAACTGGGTGTGTGGTCAGTCACTACCACCACTAAGACTAGGTCCCATGTTTCACCTGTGACCATCCTGATCACTGGTCCTGAAGGTATATTCCTTGGACGGGCAACTTTGGGAACGCTGAACCCCCCAGGGCTATGAGCTCAATGAAGTGAACCTGCAAAAGGTGGTGGACCTCCCTGCCTCTATCCACAGATACAACTGTCAGCAACCCTCATGGACATGGGAGAAATCCCCAAACCAGGTGAGGAGACTTCACACTCACTGGGGCCAACCCAGAAAAATCATGTCCTGCCCCACCAGCACAAGGATGCCCCATCCATTATCTTAGTCAGAGATTCTGCCTTAGCATTCCAGCTTTGTAGAAGAACAGCGGGCAGACAACACAATAAGTCGAGGGTACAGGTGCAGAAGTAAATGGAGAGGCCATTAAGCCAGAGTATTTCCACACTTTGAAATACAAAGGGACTGCCTATACCACATTGAGAAGGACCAGAAGACTGGGGAAATTCAGAACCAGCTTCTACTATCCTACTCCTACTGAAGGAGGTGTTGTGACTCACCCATGCCATACTGTTTGCAAGGCACCTAGGAAGTGAAAAGAAGTTATTCTGGATTCTAGCTCACTGTTTCTGGCCTGTGATCTATAAAGAATTTTGTATTTCTGTGCCTTGTGCCTTCATTGTTACCTCAGAGTCCCTCAACACAAGAGAGAGCTCCCTTGATCCTGCTCCTTTTAGTAGGTATGTCCTTCAGGCAGATTGACCACTCTTCTTACAGGAGTTTTACTTTTAAGTGTTAGTCCCTGAGGTTAGCTATTCTTTCTTGACTCTTGGGCACAGTGTTTGGCATTGAGTCTCTAGCCAGTTGTCCCAAAGCATGGAATTTACTGTCTCCATATTAACAAACAGGACAAAAGACCTTTCCTGTTTTCTGATTTTTTTGTGTGTAATTATTAAGTAAACTCATGTTCCAAGTTGTGAAGCTGACAGACTTCCCTAATTATGACTATTTAATATAGAGTATGAAGAATGATTTAATTGTGGTAGCAGACCAATAGGACCATGCATCTGCAAGGTTTGTTGCTCCCATAAATTTTATAGCACAGTATGACAGCATTGAGAGAGCACGGGCATAATTTTTTTTTTAAAGGAAATGAAACATTAAATAATAAGGGGCTTTGTCTAAGTGCTTTTAATAAATAATGAACAAGCAACAGGCAATCAGATTAGTGGATATGTCTCTTTTTTCCTCTGTTTAAAAAAACGACACAGCATTGTATGAAATATATTGCTAGCTTTTTTTCATCGAAGAATTGAAGTATTTTTGTCATCTCTCTTCCTGCAGAGTACAGTGTTTTCTGCTGGAAATAAGGAGTGTTTTGTTATGACTGGGGCACTGCTTCATTTATAATGCTTTTTGGAGGCAGGTTTTCTTGTGCTTTATCTGCATTACATGAGGACTGGCTTTTAAGAGAGTGTTCCAGCATATGGAGCTAGGTTTAAGCATTGAACTTAAACCTTTATCAAGTTTACTTCGTTTGGAGCATAATATATTTTCCTTTGTAACTCAGTTCAGAGCCTTCTTATAAGACTTTACATGCCATGCACATGATCCAGGCTGGTCAGTGAGTGAAGAAAAGAAAAAAGTTTTTGCTGAAAAAAATTTCAACCAACTCTGTTCTTAGCATTAGAAAATAGAATTGGTTAGAATTTGTAACTAGCAGGACATAGACGCTAAGGATAGAAAACAAAGAACTTTGCTTCCACAATCCTTCAACCATTTGTAAATCTGGTGTGGTTAGGAGCATGAGAGGTATTTAATTATTGATGTTCAGAACTGATATGTGAAAGCATGCAGACGCAATAGTCTCAGTTTTAAGGATAGAGTTTAAAGATTGCACTAACCAGAATCAATATGTGAAAGGACAATATATAACCATCACATCAAAAGTGGAGGAGGAAAGGTCACAGTCGACAGGACAAAAATGTAACTATTATACAGTATGTCTGCTTGAGTCATCTGATACATCTCATTCCAAATAAGAGAAATGAAGTGGAGGAAAACCAAGGCTGAATGGAATGCTTTGGGTGACTGAACAATGATTCTGCTGGCAGAGATAATAAGATTAGAAATATTGTTACCCATCAGGAAGACGGAGCAGAAACCAAGTCCTGGAACCGAGGGATTTTGCATGCTTTGGATGAAAATTAAAGAAAGGAGGGCAAACAAAAGAGAGGAAGAAAATTCTGTAGGTGGTGAAGTTAAAATAATGAAGGTATAGTGCACAGAGTAAAGAGCTGTTGTATATTGCACAGAAGCACCTTCCTTTGTCATTACTACACCCTGACTCTCTCTCCCTACTCTAGGATTGTCACATTAGAGGAACCTTTTTCACAGTGGGTCTTTCTGGGTGGCAGGCCCTTTAAATTTGCAAAGGCCAAGTGGCTGCAGCCCTAAGAACTGATCCAAAGCCCACTAAGTCAGTGGGAGTCTTCCCATTGATTTTCATGGGGTGTGGATTAGACCCCTAAAGCAGCAATTGAGTAGGTGCGTCTCACTCTCTTTCAGCTAGTAAGTGTTCTAGTACAGTGGTTTTCAAATCACTGGTAGAGACCCAGTACTGGGTTGGAGACCCTCAGGTACTGGATTACGACGACCCCTGCTGCCACCACTGAAAGACTGGAATGCATTGCTGAAAAATATAGTTCTTGGGTCATAGGCATAAATGGGTCCCAAGGAAAAAAGTTTGAATACCACTGTTCTAGTATGTATTTTGCCATTCATGCCACTTTGAGCTTTGTACGGGCAACTAAGATGTCTCTGAAAATGAACTGCTTTCAAAAGTTTCTGTTCAGCTAGACTTAGAAATATATTTGTAGAAGTTTCTGCTTTAAGTGCACAAAGTGAGAGCATTTGAAAAAAGAATGAGGCATTGATTCACCAGGACATTTAAACTCATGCTTACTTTTAGATACATGAATAGTTCCACTTGCTCCAATGAGCATATGCATATGCTTAATTTTCCTTGATTATGCTTGAATCTCTGATGTTAACCACAGAATAACTCCTAATATGACTTGCATTCCTTGGGTACTTAGAATGGGTTCATGATGTACAGTAGCATTCCAATATAGAGTATCATACCACTTTATTAAATATTGAAAATTAAATACTTTAAACCAGTGGTTCCCAATCTTTTTAGCTCAATGGCCAAAAATATTATTTTTAAAACCCCAGAGGGGTTACATTAAGATTTAATTAATGGAATTCAAATTAAATTTTGATTATAATTCATTAATTAATTAAAATGGAATTGGTTTTTAATTGAAATTAAATTTTTAGAAAATTTTAAAAACCTTTTTTCAAAAGGTTTTTAGTTAAACTTAATTTTTCTAAAAAGGTGTGGAGGTTTTTAGTTTGCTTTTTGTTTTGTTTTAAGGGGTGCATGTATACCCAAGCCTGGAGGTGAGGCGAGCAGCCGCAGCCTGCCTCCCAGCTGCAAGCTGGGATCCGGTAGAAGGTGGGCCAGGCGGAGCCCCCCACAGCACAGAGCCCCCCAGCATGGAGCCCTCATGACCCTCCACCCACCCCCAGACCCCCTCCTTAGAGCCAGCGCACCTGAGTCCTGTCCCAGCCCCAGGCACTGAGTCTGCCTGACCTGCCACATTCCCACTGCCACTGCAGGCTAGGGCTCTGGTGAGTGGGACGGCTCCTAAGCGGCGGTTGGCTCCTCCCCAGCAGCAGCTGCTGAGGCCCCTCTGGTGGGCAGGGGTGTGGGGAGGCCCGACCATAGGCACCACTGAGCGCAGCTAAGTCGGTAGTAGGATTCTGGGCGAGAGTTGGGTGGCTGCAACCCAGCTGCCAGCTCCCAGCCAGCGGGAGCGCAGGCCACTTTAAAAAGCCCTGCAGGCTACTTTTGGCCCATGGGTCAGGGGTTGGGAACCCCTGCTTTAAACAATTCCTGATAGCAGATGTTAACACCTGTCCATTCTGCATTTTCTAATTGCTAAATTGAAATAATCTATTGATTTTCAGTTAGAAAAACTGAAATTGGACGGTGTATGGTTATGTTTTATGAGTAAATGAACCCAATAATGTATTGCAAAGAAACTCTGCTGAAACAAAGAGAAATTATATATATATATATATATATATTACACTCATTTATCTATATAGCTATTCCTACACTTTTCACATTATAGTAGAAAAATAAAATGACAGTATAAACTATGGTAAAATATGTAAACCATGACCAGTCATTGGTGAAGATGACATTTTAACTGCAGGATAAGGGTAGGAAATTAATTGCTTAATTAACCAATGTCTAAAATAAACAGAACCAAAAATCATTCACGGCAAACTAGTGTGGGAGCTGTCATACTGTATCCGTATTACTTGCATCATGAGTTCATCAGACTTCTCAATCTCTAATTGTAGCTGAAATATGTAATATGTTAATATACTTTATGTGAGCTTTGCTTCTTAAGAATATACATTTCAATCTTGAAACTCCATCAGTATCTAGAAAATGTTTAAAGCTACCACTGATAAGAGGCCTGCCTGCAGGATGTTATTATCTGGCATTGGTTAATCGAGTGGTGAGTGCAAGTCTCTGCTTTTCTGTTAAACTCTGTTTTATTGTAACCTCCGCCCCCACTCTGTTTCATTTATTTGTTGTGCCCTCTGTCACATGTAAGTTCGTAAACTTTGTGGCCCAGGGATTGTCTTCTTTGTGACTTTTCTATGCAGTTCCCAGCCCTGATCCTCGATTGGGGTTGCTGAACACTATGGCAATACAAATAATAGTGCTCAGGAAAATAAAAGCTTGAGAAGCAACAGTCATGGGATTTATATGAGGCCCTTGATTCTCCAGGGGAACAAATGATTATTAGCAGAGAGTAGTGCTGAGATGGTGGTAGGATGCTGAGTTTTGAATGATTCGGCAGGGGGAAGTAAGCTGAGTGAAGAGATTCTAGAGGTTGTTGTACCATCAAGAACCCAGCACATGACATGAAACGACTGATTTTAAGAGATACAGCTTTCTAAAGGCCTGCGTCACAGCCCACTGGAGTAAATGAGTGCTTTCCCAGTGACTACAGGAGAGTTTGGGTCAAGCCTATCGGCACATTTCTGTGTCCGCGGCTGCTCCTATTAATTCCTTTTTGTTCAGCTCTTAAGCACCTTCAGGCTTGTCTATGCTACAGAATTAGGTTGACATAACGCAGCTTATGTTGATCTAACTCAGCAAGCGTCTTCACTAAAATGCAGATCCCGCTAACGTAACTCACCCACCACACTGACTTGATATCTTCCCCTCTGTGAGAGGCATGGCACTTACGTCAGCGTAGACCAGGGGTCAGCAACCCCCGGCACGCATGCTGAAGCTGGCACGTGGGCCTATTCTCAGGGGTATGCAGGGCTGCTGGCCCTGCGGCACTGCGTCTTTTCCTCCTGCTGGTCCCACCCCCCAGCAGGGCCTGGGGCCACAAGAGCCATGTGCGCCAGGGCTCCTGTCCCCTGCTGGCCCTGACCTCAGCACCTCTTGAGGGTTGGGGTTGGGGGTGGGGCTGGCAAGGGGGGGCAACAAAGTTTGCCGACCCCTGGTGTAGACACTGAGGGTTTTCCCCTTTCCTTGACAGATATTATGAAGCACACAGCAAGACGCTTTAACCACTGGGATATATCTTTAACTGAGGGCTTATCTCATGAATAGACAGTGCCAACAGAAGGTTGCACAAGTATGCATGCCACTTTCTCTGCATGCAAAAATCACTCCTACAAAAGGTCATAAGTAGTAATTAGGAGGACTTGGAGCTATCCAAAAGAATTCAATGTTATATTCTAGCAGTGTTTTCAAATATTTTTCTGAAGTAGTTGCTTGGGTCTATGTTCTATTCAGCAAGATGGCTGCCTCTGATAAGTATGCTCAGAATGGCCACTAGTAACTACAAACATGAATAAATATATTTCACAGCTTACCTAAGATGACAAAATTCTTCTTACCTTGTGCTTTTTTGTACTGTTTACAGATGAGGTCTGTTCAGGAAAGCCGGTATGAAATGATTCTCTAATAGGTACCTTAAAATCTCTGTGGGAAGGGCTTTTGTTCTAGTTAGGAGCTCCATGCACTCTATGCTATCAAAAATAGACCCTGATTTATATTATAGTTTAATCCCCTTGCATGAAGTGGAAACGAAATAGGCATGTTGCTTTTAAGTGATTGCTTTATGTTTTGTCCTGGCACCAAACTACAGACTGAATGTTGAAGAGAAATAAACGTGTAATCAGATGCACAGTTTAATTTTTCATTAATATCATCTGTCTCCATGCATTCTGTCCCCATTTCTTCTGAGTATTATTCCTTGGTAAAGAATAATGTACCCTAGTGTGCATCTCAGCTGTTGCAAACCTGAAATCTCCACAGAATAAACCATTGCCAGATTTAATTAGATCCTTGATACTACGTGTTTTACAGCAAAATTGCTAAGATGATTACTGCTTGTCTTCAGCTTTATGCAATGCTGTTCTTCTGCATACTAGCAAGTAGTTCACCTCTTTCCTTCTTCCCTCAGTTCTGCTTGTTTTATTCGCAAGGACCCCCAAACTTTATTTTTCTCCTTGCATTTTTCTGCTACCAGTCCAGACAGATGGGTTGTGTAAATATTTCTCAAGAGCTTCAGGAAGGAACAAAACAAAACAAACTGATGTGTTCAGCAGATGTCATGCATTTGATTGAGAACTGATCTTCTGAAGTTTAGTGATTTGTTAAACTTGAGACCTATCCACCTAGACGTCACCATCCAGCAGACTTAATGGACCAGCTCCTCTGTTCATTCCAGGTTACTTTGATGATTCCAGTGGAGCTATGCTAGTTCTCACCAGCTGAGAGTCTGGTTCACTGGACCAAACTCATCCCTGCTGTAACACCGCTGAATCAGTATAGCTACTCATTGGATGAAATTATTTCTATGTGATGGGCCATCATCAGTTCTAGCTTCCACCTGCTATGGCTGCACATATGCCCTTCTGGAGAACTTCCACATATTTCCTGAGCTTAATATCTGAAAAATGATGTAAAACATTATAAATGTTACATTATTATTATTTATTTATTGTATTTTTTAGCAGAGAAAGTGAATCCTTTTTCCTTCTGCACCTGACAAAGTGGGTTGCCGCCCACGAAAGCTTATGCCTAAAGAAATTTGTTAGTCAATAAGGTGCCACTTGACTTTTGGTTTTCTTTTTCCTTTAATTTCTTTAATATTTTTATGAGTATTTTTATTTTCATATTTTTATGAGTATGATTCTTCAGGACTATGAGCAATCTCTGATAGGATTTTGGACAAGAGGTCTGTTTCTCTGAACCCAGAGATAATAATTGAACACAGCTTTTTCATTTCTGAGCAATAACTCTCTCCTGGGGATAACACCTCCTGGAACCAATTGTATTTCTTTGTGAAGCAGAGCTTTTATTAGAAGTATTTCCATGTTCACTGTTGAACAGTGCCTTTTGTTTTCATAGAATCATCAGGTTAGAAGGGACCACAAAGGTCATCTAGTTTAATACCTACCAAGATGCAGGATTTGTTGTGTCTAAACCATCCAAGACAGATGGCTATCTAGATTTCCTTTAAAAACCACCACTGAAGAAGCTTCCACCACCTCCTGAGGCAGTCTGTTCCATTGTCCAACTGTTCTTACAGTTGGGAATTTTTTCCTGAGATTTAACCTAAATCTGTTATGTTGTAGTTGGAACCCATTCCTTTTCTCCTGCCCTCTGTGGCAAAAGAGCACAACTTTTCTCCATATTCAATTCTCTCTTTGACATTTTATGTGGTCTGAAGATGAGCAAGCCCCAGTATGTGACAGAACTTGCTGAACTTGATAGTGTAACAAAGCCTAGAAGAAACATGGGCTGAATAAAAAAAATGCATTTTAGAGAGGAAAGAAGCTTCAGGCAATAGCGGTGAACTACATGTCTGGAGTTCCTGAATGGAAGGTTGTAAGAGGAAAGCCTGGGTGGGTCATTGTGGGGACTTGTAAGGAAGAACCGAGAGTCCACTTTTGAGATAGGGAGTCAAATAGCATCAGTATGGTCAATCTTCTCTGTCAGGCTGTTACGTAAGATGGGTAATAGAGATGTATGACAGCCAAGGGTTTAACTAATCATTCAATTCTTTGGTCTTTATCCAAAGCAAATGCTTTGTGAAGTCCTTCACTTCATTAATTGGTATAGAACCAGAAAGATTTGTTCTAATTCAGGAGATGCAGGTCATTATATGTGGGCACTAGTATTGACTTGGGAACATCTCTTAGACCCTTTATTTGAATTATTAAGTGATGGGTCAGGATATTGCCTCTCCATCAAAACAAACTTTCTAATTTATCTTCTGAACTTGGTTAGGGACAGTTAAACTCCTATTTGTAGGAAACCCAATAAAATTTTGCTTACGCTCTTACCAGCACAATTCCACATGTACCTTGCTCTCTTGCTGACACTTGGCTGACATATGTCTTTTCTTGAAGCTTGTATAGAAGTGGAACATTTAGGATATTGGGGAAATGCCATGGCCCATTCACACTACATTTTTATCATTACTTACCAGAGCAATACTACTGGAAAATATCCCTTTGGCTACTTCAAAGAGTTTAGTGATTAAAATTCAGTGTATCATAAATAGAATGCATTATTTTTTCCTTATTGTACAAGCCTGTGACCTTAGTAAAAATAGATAAAAATGTTTACCCTGAGAGAGATTTTTCAGTCTGGGCCCATATATTAGACTATGTGAATCCTAGAACAGGAACCTACTGGTTTAATTAGACGGTAGCCCTGCTATTTGGGCTAGTTTCTCACAATCACACAAACTGATAAGTTATTTTGCTCCTATGTATGGTAGGAAGCAATCAAAGTTTACCCAGACTATGCCTATGAACCTTATCTGAGAATTTGAAACAAAGGAAGCTTGGTACAGGCAAAACATTTTTTACTAATAAATTGCTGAGCAATGACATATGAATGGAAAACTTGTTACACCCTGTTAGATATCAGTCTAGGAGGCAACTTCTATCTATAACTGCTGGAAAACTGTACCACAAACCAAACCCAACTAATTGAGCTCATACTGCCTTTGTTTAATGCCCAAGGACAAAGACTGAAATTGACCTCATGCAGAGTTTACAACTTATGTCCTTTATATAGGGCTTAGAAGGGGCAGCCCTTTGTACAGAGGCTATGACTTTCCTAGGGAAAACAAGACATGGCTAATTTTTATCTGGACATAGCTAGTTGAGGTAAACCGCAGGTGGGAAGCGTACCTAGATAGATAGATAGATAGATAGATAGATAGAAATCACTTGCAACTTTTAGTTTAAGAATCCACCATGACTCTTGATGTGTTGGTACAATGGTTAATTGCCTTTACTGTAAAAAAGATTATGTACCTTATGGCTAATGTGAAGTTGTGTAGCTTCAATTTCCAGCCATTGGATCTTGTTTTAGACCCCTGTCTCTTAGCCTGAAGAGCCCATTGTTGAATTTTTGTTCCCTATGTAGTTATAAACTATGATCAAGTCATTCCTGAACCTCTTTTTGAAAGGGTGAATAGACTGATCTCTTTGGCTATGTTTACACTTATTATATTAAGTCGACTCTGTTAAGTCGACTTAACAAGGTCGACTTTATGTTGACTTAAAGTCGACCTTTTTAAGTCAATATAACGGAGCATCTACACTTAAAGTCGATGTAAGTCGACCTTGTTAAGTCAACTTAACAGAGCCTGTAGTGTAGACATACCCATCTACACTGGCTTTAAGTCGACTTAATAAGGTTGACTTAAGCCTTAAGTCGACCTTAAGAGGTAGTGTTATTAAGTCGACTTAAGGAAGCGCTTAAGTTGACTTAACAAGTGCCCAGTGTGGATGCAGAGTTCTGTAGGTCAACTTAAGCGTCCTTAGGTTGACCTAAGGCGCCAGTGTAGACGCCCCCTTTGAATCTATCACTATAAGGTATGTTTTCCAATACTTTAATAATTCTTGTGGCACTTCTCTGTACATTTTCCAATTTCTTAACATCCTTCTTGAATTGTGAACCCCCAAACTGGACACAACCTATTACTACTCATTTCTCATTAACTTTTTTGGCCACACTGTGGAAGATCATGTTCCTCTGATTACCATAACCTCAGAATGTTTTTCAGTGTTACTGCTTCCCAGGATAAGTATGTATAAGTATGTAAGTATAGTGTAAGTATGATTTACATTTTTTCTTCTTAGACCAATACTTTGATATTTGGCCATATTATAACACGTATTGTTTGCTTACAATTCAGGCTTGCCGAGCAATTCAAATTGCTCTGTATCACCGACCTGTCCTCTTCATTATTTAATCACTCCCACAATCTTGTGTCATCTGCAAACTGTGACAGTGATGATTTTATGTTTTCCTCCAGGTCTCTGATAAAAATGTTGAATAGCATAAAGACAAGAACCAATCCCTGAGGGATCCCACTAGGCACACACCTGCTTGACGATGATTCTCTGTTTACAATTACTTTCTGAGACCCGTCAATTAGCCACTTTTACTCTGTTTCATGTATATCTTCCTCATTTTGTATTATTCTCTTTTTTCTTGAATTAATGTCATGTGGTACCACATCAAAATGCCTTACAGAAATCTAAGTACACTACATAACCACCTGTCTCAACCAAACCTTTGTAATATCATAAAAAAAATCATTTTAGTTTGACAGGATCTGTGTTCCATAAAACAGTGTTGATTGGCATTAATTATATTACCCTTCTTCCTTTTACATGTTGTTATTGACTACAGTACCACTTCAGTGTAGTAATGCAAATGTGTCACTCTATTATGAAGCATCTGGTCCGAGGGGAATGTAAGGAAGTTTGATTATATGAAAGAAATTTAAAACCCAAATGGAGATAAATGATTTGGAGCGGACATGGAGCTTAAATATATGAGATAATTCTAAAGGTGTTAAGCCATAAATTATAGGACATTGGGTTTTTGTTTTGTTTTTTGGGTTTTTTACATTGAGTGGGGCCTTTTTAAAAAAAAATGGTAATTTTTCTGTGAATAATGTTTTTGTCTGAAGGATGCACTAATAGTGCTTGCTGTATACTTGTGAGTCCTTGAGACTCAGTTGCATGATGAATTGCCTACCTGCTTTGGAAATAATGACTAATTCAGAGAGAAACCAGTAAGTAAATGAGATCTTGGCAAAATGCTTCCTTACTATACAAGAAAGGTTGAGATGGAAGCTGCCATCTCAATTTAATACCTACAAATACCCAATAAAATGATCAGCCAGTCTATTTTAGGTATTTTAGAGTGCTGGTTACTGCAGCAACTAGTAATATAATAGTGTTCATACAAAGATCTCAAAGCAACTTACTGACATGGATAGAAAAGCTAAGAATCACTGGCAAAGATCCAGGGCTCTTGACTCCCAGATGTCTGCTCTGCAGAATCTTGCCATTTGTATTATAGCCATTACAGAATCTAGTAATATTTGGGCAATGTTGTGATAATTGAGCCTACAAATTTACCTCACTTGTGAGCTCAGCTGTAAACGGTATGTAGACTTCCTTAAGATGTCACAGTAACCTATAATAACAAATATTGATGGGAAAAGATATGAAAGAGAGACTGAATTAATCCAAACAAAAAGGACTACTGATATAATTCAAGAATTGTGTTAAGATCATGCCTGGTAAATAAGAAAACGTGGACCTGGAAATTAAAAAAACCAAAATTAACGTGTTGGATATTTGGCCTAATTGATGGTCAATATAATGAGGGAATGAGTTGTTCCACCCATCACTCTGTTTTGGGGTCCTTTAAGAAAGAAACTTCTGGAGAAAAATACAGAAGAACAGACAGAGACTACTGGAGTGAACTATACTATATGGCTACTTCACCAACCATCTCCTGGGACCTTGGACCATCTTCCTCTTAATCTCTAGAGATGTTCTGATAAAACTTGGCCAGACAGAGGGACCCAAATGACATTGCTGTTTCTAGTGCCAGCAGCTGAATCCCAAACACCACCTGGGATGAACCAAGATTGGGCTTTAAAAACAGCAACAGCAATTGCAGCCCATCTCAATGAGTGTCTTCTCTTTCCCCCAAAAGGACAGTACTTACTATCTTTGGGACTTTCAAAAAAGGGGCTTTTTCTTCTGAATCTCTTGCCAGCTAGATTTATACAACAGCAACCAGAAACATGGTAAGAAAGAAGTGAGAGAAAAAAAGGTATAAAAGTAGGTATAGATCCTGTACAGGCTGAATATGGTAATCTTCTAAAATATTTGTTTGTTTGCATTATGGTAACACCTAGAGGCTTCACCTGTAATCATTGTGCTAGGCACTGTGCAAACATATGGAAAGGGAGACGCTCATTGACCCTAAACGCTTATGATCTAATTAACTTCTGTATTTCTTTGTGTTCTCTTCTTTTATTGCCCAATAGATTCCCTTCCTCTCCAAAGCAACCAAGTAACTTACCCATATCTTCAGTCAGTTAGAAATATGGTTTTACCAAAAGTGCCCAGTTTACTCATGCACACTTCAGATGTGTAATTTTTTCTGAAGCAGACATGATTTACAAATAACTGCTGTCTTAGCAATTGAAGCTGTGGTTTTAGTGTCAGGTTTATATATTATTATGTATATTAAGAAGTACAGTGAAATAATAATGCTATTTGCATACATTGTACAAAGTGATTTGAAACTTCATTTAAACAGGTTTTCCAGATTAATACAGCAGGCATAGGTCATGTTTGTACAACTCCTAGTTTCATGCAGTGAAAGTGAGGGTCTAATGATTTTTCTTTTGTTTGTGTTGGATTGTTATATAGCTGTGAGCTAGACAGAAGGAAAAGAGCAGAGGACTTATCTCAAGTCTTTATTTGTTCTGTGTTATGTGGGTGAGAAGCAGGAAACTGTATTTTCCTCTTAAACATTATTTTCTGTGTCAAAGGCAAAGATAAGCTTAATTGAAATGATTTTCTTTGGAGTTATTTACACTTTTCTTTCTTTCTTTCTTTCTTTCTTTCTTTCTTTCTTTCTTTCTTTCTTTCTTTCTTT
>ML685758.1:9418378-9438493 GCA_007922175.1 Pelusios castaneus
TTTCTTTCTTTCTTTCTTTCTTTCTTTCTTTCTTTCTTTCTTTCTTTGTAGTTATTTATATTCACAGAACATTTCCAGATTCAAAGTCTGCTTTCTTGCTTGTGCAAATTTATAAAATCTTGAAAAAGCCCCTTTTCTTAATTCTTTTTATGTACCTTTTGCTTATTTAGCCACAAAAAATCATAGTGCAGCCATTTATGGAGAACCTTTGTATAATCAGGAGAATTATGTTTGAAGCTATCTGAACAGAGAAAGCAGAGCTGTAGTCAGAGAAAATTATACGAAGGACACTTTCAAGCTCTTCTGTAAACATAAGTCTCCTGTTCTTGAGTGCATGTTTTTCTGCCAGTGCTTCCAGTATAACACTAATTTGTTTCATGAGTTGGAGTTGCTTCCTCATTCTTGGTCTAATTGTGACATTATATAGCTATGTAGTGGATGGAGCTCATGTAAATTGCTCTCTGCCTCTCCAGCGCCAGTGACCTGCATTGTAGGTTACAGTTGCCTATTGGGATGAAGAGTGGGCATCTGATCCTGCCCGATCACTGCTCCCGCCAGCACTGCTGACCTAGAATGGAGGGGAAGTAGCTGTCTGTGCCAGATAAGGGGCTTACTCAGATGCCTTCTCCCTTAGTGCAAAGGGGAACCAGGGAGCAAACTGTGACTTTGAGTCCCAATTTAGTCCCATGTCTGTTCCTAAGACAGCCCAACTGTGCAGTGCTCCTTACTTGATGCAATTTCCAGAGGGGGAGCCGTGTCAGCCTGTGAACAGCAAAAACCAGAGTCCTGTGGCACCTTAAAGGCTAACACATTTCTTTGGGCATAAGCTTTCGTGGGCTCCAGATGCGCCTGACAAAGTGCAGCCCACGAAAGCCTATTCCCGAAGAAATTTGTTAGTCTTTAAGGCGCCACCGGACTCTGGTCGTTTTTACTTGATGCATGTAGTAACCCTATGATCTAGACTTCTGCATGTGCCAGTTTGGAAATGGAAATGCTAGTTTTCTCTGGAACTGAGAGAAACAGCTTATAGGCAATTGCCATACAAGACTGAATTTTGCCCTCACGTGTGCCAGTAGAAATCTGGAGAAGCTCCAATAAAGTCAACAAAATTGCTCTGTATTGATACATGTACATGAGGGCTGAACTTGGCCTATAGTGCTTACCTCTTTGGCTGAACAATTTAATTCCAAGTAACAACAAACCCATAAAAGGGGCCTCTACTGGCTCTTCGTAATTGCCAGTTTATCCATTTCATAGTGCCTCAGTCTTCATTCTCTTTCATGGCTCCTCATTTCCTTTTGCACTGTTTACCTCTTTACATTCTAAAAACTGTCCATTTCCTATCCTTTGTTTCCTGTCTTCTTAATATGTTACTGATCCAGGAGAGGGCCTTTTCTCTTACCCATGACAGCTTACTTTGCTTAAGAGCCTTTAGTGAGGGACGTCGTGAAATCCATTGGATCACCCTTGTGCACATGCTTACTGATACCGTTAAAAAATTCTAGAAGATTGGTGTGGCATGATTTTCCATTACAAAAATGATTTTTACTTCTCCCTAATAAATCATATCCATCTATTTGTCTGATAATTCTGTTCTTTACTATAATTTCTGCTAATTTGCCTGGTACTGAAGTGAGGTCTAGGAGGGAGCGTGGGGCTCCCTTCTCCCCGAGACCTGCGCTCCAGCTGCCGAGCAGCCGGCAGCTGGAGCGTGAGTCTCCCGCTCTCCTTCCTGGTTGGGACTGCATGGTCCCAGCTAGGAGGGAGCGTGGGGCTCCCTTCTCCCCGGAACCTGAGCGGTCCCGGCTAGGAGGGTTCCCTTCTGCCCTGGACCTGAGAAGGGAGCTGAGTGGTCCGGGGCTTGCTACCTGGGGAGAGCCAGCCCTTCCCAAGGACAAGCCCTCCTAGCTTGGGGAGCCGAGGCTCCAAAGGAGCCTCGCCTACCCCAGGAGCTAACTAGTCAACTTCGAGAGTCTAGTGTAGACTCTCTAAGTCGACTTAGTACGGCCCACCTTAAGTCGACTTAGGAGTCCTGCGTGGACTCTCTAAGTCGACTTAGTAAAGTCGACTTACTAAAGTCGACCTAAATTCCCCAGTGTAGACATAGCCTTTGTTTCTAATGATCAAATTCTCCATTACTGTTAATTGTCCTTTTCAAATAACTAGAGTTCCCTCCCCCAGAGAGGTAACTTCAGTGCAAGAGGATACCATGACATGATCTGAAAGGAGGGTCCCAATTATGGGATCATTTCCCTCTGCTCCTGTTTGACGTTCTCCTTCTCTGCGACTTTCATCCTCCTCAGCAATACGGAGGCTCTCACATTGGGAGGGAATGTTCTTGGTGTCCTGGAAAGTCTCATTTATGTACCTCTCATAGCACCTCCAGTTTAGCCATCCTGGTCTCCAAGCCTGTCTGTGGTCTCTGCGGGTCAGGAGCTCCTTGAACCAAATGCACACATACTCCACCCACCCACAGGGGAGGTATCATACATGCTGCATTCAGTGCAATAAACTGGGTACCCCCTTTCTGTTGCTGAACTTCTGCCTGCATTCTCTTTCTACTTCTGCAGCTCTTTCTTTTATTGTTTGTTTGTTTTATATTGGTAATGGGGGTGGGGGGGACTATTATCTTTAATTTACAGAATGTTGATAAAGTGTATCTACCCTCCATTCCCTGTCACTCCAGCTCCCTCAAAAAACTATCCCATTAGCTGCCCCTGTTGCTAGCTCCTCTGCTCACTTAGGAGCAGGCTTCTAAACCCCAGTTCTCCCTCAGTAGCTCCACCCCTTAATTAAGGGTTTTAAAGGGCTGAAGAACAAAGCCTTGTTAAGAAGCTCTCATTCTTGCCTAGCAGGGTCCTAGGATCAGCACAGGGTCCCTCAAACAAACAAACCACACAGTTTATTTCAGTCAAGCAAGAAGTACATTACAAACACACACAGTACAGGCAACAAACTTATTCCAAGGTTCACGTAGTTGCTCCTTTTTCAGCTGAAGAGCTTTCTTGTAGAACTCCCCTGTCAGCTGCCCTGTTCGATAGCATAAAGACGATCCTGTCTTTGTTTGCTCTTTTACAGCTGCATCACATTATTCTATACTGTAGTAGTAGTCTCAGATAATCAGTGCTTCCCATGATACATACTAATATTGGATATCTGGGATTATTAAACTCCCCGTATGATTAGGTGTAGAAGATACCTGATAAAGCTGACCATGGATTCATATTTTTTTGGTAACATGGAAGAAACTTTCCCTTGATATTTCCCTTCTCTATGAAACCATTTCAGGCACCAGCCCTGCCTGTTGTAAATAAAAGATGGGAAATTCTGAACATCATGACGTGATGTTAAACAAAAAAATGTTTGAGAATTCTGTGAACAAAGTCATCTACTGCATGAAGCTGAAGCAAGTAATTACCATACACGGTATGCTAAACATTCTGTCTCAGTGTAAACAAACCATGAAAGGCAAGACGTGTGTAATAAGTGGCTGTTTAGGAGTGTATGGAAATCTTCAATAGTAAGGAAAAGCATGCTTCAGGCAGAGTTTCTCTCAGTACCTTGGGGTATATCTTCCTTTCAGTGCATGTGACTATAGCAACCCCATAAATATTAATGGCAATTATTCATGTGCACTGAGAAAAAAATATACTCCAAAGTCTAATTATTTTATGCTAATAACTGAGCTGAAAAGGTGTTCCTGGCTTCATTTCAGAGCAAAAGGACAATAATAAAACAGCAGTAGTTCAAACATTTCCTAGCATGATGACTATTTCATTACTTTAAGTTGAATATAAAACAGCACCTATATACCTAGGGAGCATGAGGGACACATGCAACATCAAACCATATAGTAGTTTTAAGGGTTTGTATTCTTGATATCTCTATGCAACTCTTATTAATATGAATTCACAGAAGGTGACTGCAGCCTTTAGGGGAACATTTTGTCCTATGTGTTGGGAGAACTGCAGAGGTTTGTATGCACCCTGTTGCGTCTGTAAACCAGGGGTAAAATTCTGGCCCCACTGAAGTGAGTGGAATGGTTATATTGATTTCAAAGGCTATGTCTACACTTACCAAAGTTAGTTCAAATTAGTTAATTCGAACTAACTAATTCAAACTAATTTTAGTTAGTCTGAATTAACTTAATTCGAACTAGCAGGGCCCCACTGGAATTTTAATTCGAACTAAGCAAGTGCCATGCATGGCACTTGCTTTGTTCGAATTAGTCAGTTGCATTAAGCTCAATGGGCCTGTTAGTTCGAAGTAAGCAGTTAGTTCGAACTCACATGGCCACATTGACTTAATTCAAAATAACTAGTTCAAATTAAACATTAGTTTGAAAGGTATAAGCGAATTTATTAGTTCGAATTAAGGAAGCCCTTAATTCGAACTAATGAAAGCCTAGTGTGGCCAAGGCTTAAGTTAGTTCGAATTAAGCTTCCTTAATTTGAACTAACTTGCCAGTGTAGACATAGCCAAAGGGTTAGGATTTCCCCTACTATTTCTATGAGTGAATCAGTTACTTGTGCCGGCAAGTGCTGATTGTACATATGCCAATAAGGGGTTTTGCTGGCGTAAGACACATGCAGACTTTGTGCTTGGCTCACCAAACTGGATGGGATTTGGAAATCATGGCCTTGGACTATGCGCTATGCTCCCCACTAAGGCATTGCATCCTTGTACTCAGTAGTTCAGGCTCAGGGAGAACAACTCTATGTGTAGGGGGAACTTTGGGTTGCATCCTTCTTCCTGGCTGCTGTTGTAGGGGACTTGTCCCAGCCTCCTTATGGCCCAGAGGTCCCTGACATTCGGTATGCTCCTCTGGCAGAAGATGCAGCTGAGAACATGAAAATGCTCTTGGTTGCACTAGGAAAACCTGGAAAACCACCAGGACTGCCCAGAATCAAGTCCAAAAGTGGCTGACAACACCTGTGCACTCCCTCTCCTGAGTGGCTATGTACATGCCTAGGCTATTGGCCAGGGTCTGAGCCAGGATTATCTTATTTTGAGACAAATATAATTTATTTTGCAAGGGAAATTCCCAGCAATCATTTTGAAACCCAGGACACTCATAGGCCTCTATAGAGAGAGCCAAACCTGTAAGTGATGGAGGAGACTAGCTAGGATCAGGCTTGACAGAGGGCCAAAGAACATGAGTAGGTATGAAAAAGCTCTGGGTTATACCATGACAGCCATGGGTGTGGCAAGTGTACAGCTTTGATTTTTGTCATCTGCGGCGCTATGTTGGTAAAGAGTGAACCCAAGAAGGGTCCAGTTTGGATAAACTCAGAAAATTTAAATTCTCATCTGAATCTTCTGAGGTTTCACTTTTCCCTCTCTCTTACTATTCTAAGTACTGGCTTGTTCCAAACTCTGCCCCCAGCTCTCCCTAATCATTCTTCTTTCCCCTCTGCTGGCCACTACGTTCCTTAATAAATAGTGACACGACACTCCTTAATAAATAGTTCTCATCAGACGGGCTCCAGCCAGCCATTTCTCTGTTGGGCCAGCTGCTCTCTTTACATCTCTGGCATTTCTGGAGACAGCCTTGTCAAACCATAAAATGTGGATCTCTGACTCGGGGAAAGGCCTGGTGCTTATGGAAAGTTCTGAGCTGCGTCCAAGCTGTGCTCCTTACACTAAAGAGAATTAGAGGAATAAAAGTGGCTCTATGCCACCTGTACAGCCTCTGGATTCTGGCACTAACTGAGCAACCCCTCCATGCGCCAGCCAGATTTCTTGCCTTTATTCATGTCCCCTACTCCTGCGGTTGGAGGAGTGTAAAACTCTCATGCTGACTGTATACTATCCTCGGATTTTCCCCTGTGCAAGGAGCAATTCCATGGTGGCAGGTTCTGGGATGTAGAAGTCTTTTTGAGGGTTAGGACAAGGCTCTGTGTGCTGGAGAGGGAAGGGGCTGCTATGAGCTGAGTGTATGGAAGAGGGATATTTTCAATATTTTTAAGTTGGAATTTGGTTTGGGGAAAGGACTGAGATGTAGTCTTGTCTTTTTTCAAACCCATTTTCCCTCCCTACACTTGCCCAACTCTTTGCCTGGATAAGGGAATTGTTCCAGATGAAACATTCCTGTCTGTGACTTGCATCTGAGGAGCTGGGATGTTGTGGTGGTAGCTATGAACTGTGAAAATATGATACTGTATAAAACCACAGCTCCCATCCACCTTTTTTATTAGTGTGTTTCATGATAAGAATCTGTCCATCTTTGCATGTTTGTGGTGATGAGACAGCAACCTTCCTAGGTTGGAAGCAACCTTCCTAGGGTGCAGCTAGATCAATTCAGGTTACCAGCACCTTCCTCTTATGCTGTGAAAGAAATGCACCCCGTTGGGCTCTCTTGTATTTCACCATGCAATGTGTTTATGGTAACAGAATAAGGAAGCAGCTGTACTGTAAACAATTCATCTGCTCTCTGTTACTTGAGTGGAGATTCTAATGAAAGCAGCAGCATATTGTGATTTCCGTTTATCACGAGATCAGCTTCTGTTTTGTGGCTGGCTCCTAGTCATGAAGGTCCTTGGGAAGAAAACTTTATGAATCCTTTCTACTACCCCAAAGCCATTAGTTTAGCAAG
Source organism: Pelusios castaneus (assembly GCA_007922175.1). Classification (NCBI taxonomy): domain Eukaryota; kingdom Metazoa; phylum Chordata; order Testudines; family Pelomedusidae; genus Pelusios; species Pelusios castaneus. Next base: position 9,424,974 of record ML685758.1, read on the forward strand.
ACCGTCATTCGGTGATTGCACATTTTGTTTGCATTGACTGAGACCGTAACAGAGAGGCCTGAAGGTATTAAAAAACCCAATAATAAATCCAGCTTCCATACATTCATAATTACCAATATTAAACAGGCAGGGAGATACAGCTTTAAATATTAAAAAGCCTGGGCTTTTTAATAAAGAGGGTGAATGTCAGTGTATCGTTCGAGCAGGAAGAGTTATAAAAATGCGGGTTATTTTTTATTAAAGCAAAATTCCTTCACACGGATGGGACGGCACTAGCTAGGAGAACTCTTGATGGCAGTGTGCTTGCATGGTGATGTGGGAAGCAAAGCTGTAATGGGGAGTCATGTGGGATCAAGGGCTTCCCCCCACCTCCCACCAGATTTATGCCTTCCATTCAGCACATCTTTTAGGGGCATGTATCCCACTGTTTGAAAACTGTCACCTCTTGCCAGGATCTGGCAGATCAGAAAGAGGCGGAGTCACTTGAGCCCTTGGTTCTTCAAGTTGTGGGAGCCAGAGCCAGGGTACTGGCTGGCTGCCTGGCAGTCCTCCCTTTCCTGCTTCCTGAGTTGTGATGTCTCTGCACTGCGGGGTACTGCCCAAACATGGCAGGCAGCACAGCTCCCAGCAGCATCTCTGGTGTGCTCTTGTCTCTGCCCCCCAAGGAATCCAGGAGCTGGCCCCTGCTCGTAGAGCCTGGCTATCATAAAATGCAGCCTGGAGAGCTCACCCCCTTTGGCACCTGCCTTTCAGCAGCCCAGTTCGCCATCTGGGGCCCAGCCATTGCAGCTGGATCAGTCTCCCCACACACTGCGTGCAGAGCAGAACCGCCCCTTGCTCCCATTGGCTGTCCTGTCCAAGCCAGTAACAGTCACGCAGCCTGATCCTGGGGCGAGCGGGGCTCTGACACCTGTGGGCCTGATCCTGTATGACCCCACTTTCGTACCTCCCAGTTCTGCACCCTGAATGGCTCCTGCCCCTCTCACTCTGCCCCAGTTACGGGCTTGGTGGAGAGCCAAACATGCAGATAGGCTGCAAGAGTTCCACGAGGAGGAGAAAGCAGCCGTAAGAGATGATTCAATCCTCCACGGAAGGGCTTGTCTTCTTTTACATCAAATAGGAGCCGATGACTCTCAGAGCAGGGCGTCCATAATATACAAAAACAGTGTCCTATTCAGGTTTTGTCGCTTCCTGCGGATTAGCTACTCTGATCATTACATCTTCCTTCTTCCTTCTCCCCCCGCCCCTCCTAAAAATAGTCCTTTGGGAAAGTTTGGATTGAGATCAAAATCCAAACCTTAAAAGTTGGTCTGGTCTCTTCTCATAACACAAAAGAAGCAGGGAAAAGAAAAAAAAAATGTCAAGGGCTTTGGTAGGAAAACAAACAAAAATGTGTCTTAATTTATAATAGGCCACAGTGTGAACACCCTACTTCTGTGATCCTTATTGCCTCCGAGGACAGTCGTTTACATGAGTAGCAGCTCATAATGGGACTAAGAGAGGCTTAGCCTATGAACCTGACTTTTTCCACACACATGCTCATGAAAAATGAAAAAAAGTCTTAGCCATAAATGGAACAAAAACATGGTCCATCACCCCAAGAAACATGTTTGTGACTAAACTGGGGATCAGGCATGCTCACTAAGTTGAAAAAGAACTCATAGACTTGACAACATCCCTTACGTTGTTGCTGTGTATTAAGGACCTGATCCAATTAATCAGATCCTAAACAATCATTTTAGTTCTGACTCTAGAGGTTCCTTTGGGTATGACTACGCAGGCCGTGGCATAACCGACAGTGGAAGATTAATTTTTTTTATTTCCATTGAGCATCAGTAAAGACATGTTCAATCAATCCTGGAAGTTGCCGGAGGTTGATTTATTAGGACAACACTGGCAAGTAGTGTAGCGTTGCATCAATAGGATTGAATTTCCCATCAGCACAGTGTAGTGAAGACGTTTCACAAAAGAGGATTTAAGAAGTCAATGGGAGTTACACAAGCTACTCTGCGTAGCTTGCCTAACTCCCGTCGACTGCCACTGAATTTCCCGCTAAGTGTAGACCAGGCCTTAAACAAACTTCTATCAAATTGTCATCACTGTTTTCAATTTATCTCCAGCTCTGGGTATATAAAGACAATGGTTCTGCTCCTAATGGTGGGTGAAAAGCATTCCATTTGGTAGTTCTTTTTCCAAAAGACGTAACATGGTTTTTGTCCTGTGAAGTGATCTTGAGCTGAAATTCTAGAAAATATGAGTCCATTTGTATAGATTAATAGTTCACCACTATAGGAATTGCCACCCAGCAAGCACCATCTGCTTGGGAAGGTTATAACTGTCTGAAGCAAGCTTTTACTCTCAGCCATACTGAATGAATGGAGCCTCCACCACCACAAAGTAATGCTACTATTTCTTAGGTAGCTATACAAAAGTGTATTTGTCTCCTCTAATGGGAAGCCATTTAGACATGGCATGAGCATTTAAAGCAAAATCAAGACCAGACAATGAAGGGAATTGTGCAGTTCTAAAAAGAATGAGGTAATATGGCAGATTGCTTATTTCAAATTGTTGATTGGGACAACGAGGGAACAAGTCTATGTTTTCCAGGAAAAGCAGATCTCATTTTTTCAAATAACATGTTTCAAGGCAAGGGATGGGCTCTTAGAGGATAGTCAAGTGGAAAGAATTGTGTACAGAGATAAGTGGAAACACTGAGAGTCACAAGAGTGACTTGAAGCCAGATTTAAAGCACAGGAGTGGGAGTCAGTTTGGGGTTCTTTTCTCTGAATATACTGCAGGCTTCTTTTAAGATCTTGACCACTATGTGCCTCATTTTCCCCCACTGTAAATGAGATGATAATGCTTTCTACACATAATGGATGCTAAATCAGTGGTCTCATACGAGCCCTCTGAATGGAGTAAATTTCACCTGAATGCCTGTAAAGGATTTTGACATCCTCAGATGGAAAATGCAAGGAATGCAGTGTAACATTCTTATTACTACTGTCATTATAGGACTGAGCACAAACTTGTTCAGTGTTATGGGTTGGATCATGAGCTAACTATCTGCCTATAGAAAAGGGCAGTGCCTTGTTGAGCTGTGCCTATCATAACCCAGGCGGCTGCTTAAAAAATCACAATCTTCCTCCCTCTGTCCTTGGTGCTCCAGGGAAGGAATTTATCCACACTGAGGCAGCGTATACTTCTTGGTGTGCTCATGTAGCTGTGCCACCAGGTGTATGAAGGGCCATTTCCTACCCGCTGAAGGGACAATAACATTGGCTATGTCTACACTTGTTAATTTAAGTTGACTTAGCATGTCTTCACTTAAAAATTAAGTCGACTTACAGGGGACCCTGCCAAATCGACTTAGAGCGTCCACATTGGATGCCTAAGTCAACTTGTAGGGGCTAGGTGCACCTGGGACTGGTCCACAGTGGCGGGGGGCACCCCTTGCCAAGTGCAGGGGGCTCAGCATTTGCCCCATTGTACCTGGGTACAATGGAGGCTGAGCAGGACAGAGACACTGGCAGGCCATAGGAGTAGGGTGGGCAGGGCTCTGTCCTGCCCTATGGGGGGGCACGCCAGGCTCTCCCTATGCCAGCCACCCTGGCAGGGGGGGCAGTGGGGGAGCCCTGGAGCCCTTTAAGTCAACTTAAAGTCGATTTAGGGCTAATCTGCGTCTACACTGGCTAAATCGACTTAATAAAGTTGACTTAGCCAGTAAAGTCGACTTTAAAGTAGATTTTATAAAGTCAACTTTAATTTTCCTTAAGTCAACTTAAGCTACTGCTTAAATTGACTTAAGGAAAATGTAGTATAGACGCAGATTAAATTAAGTCGATTTAAGCAAGTTTAAGTCGACTTAATTTGTAAGTGTAAACACACCCATAGTGTCTGTGCTGCATCTGCTCTCTCTCCCACACACCTACCAGTTATACAGGTAATTGGCATGCCTTATGCTTCTGGGCTGTCATGTGAGGTGGGCCACATTTTTCTGCTAATAATAATAAATATAGCAAAAAGGACTAAAAGCCTGAGGAAAAATAATTAAAATGTGTGTTAGCAACTCAAGTAACCATGTCATTCCGTTAGTGATCACTTTATTCTTCCATCTCTTTCTCTCCATCATGTCTTGCTTGGATCCAGGGCTACACTAGGGCAGCTTTATGTCTTTCCCCCAGTGCAACACTGCTACAGTCCAGACAGCCCTGGGGTTTCCCCTGTACAGATGAATCCCCAAGCAGCGTAGGGCCACCATCGCAGCTTCTGCAATACCCTCTTTTCCCCTGCTTCTGGTGCAGAGAGCTAGGCTGGGATGTCCCTGCACCTCAGCCATCCCTGGCTAATGTAATTGCTCTTTGGGGGTGCTGGCACCCGTAAGGCAGCCCTCAGGATGTTGAGGTGGCTCGGCAAGTTCAGGCTGCTATACGTTCTGCTGATTGACTAGACTGATGGAGAACAGCTCACAAATGGGGAGCGGAAAGGTGGGAGAGTGGATTCACTGCTGTCTTCCTCGCCTAGCTGAGCACAGCATAGCAGTTCTCTTCAGGCTAACACTTCCTACTGATAGTCTCTCCAGCTCTGCAGTGGTCATCTTCTTGCACTTGGATCTCCTGCCAGGTCACAACTCATTTCCACAGCCCTTCCAAGGTGCTATAGTTCCATGTCCACATAGAATCATGGAATCACAGAAACTGGAAGGGACCATGATTTTTCAAAACCATGACTTTGTTAAGTCAACTTAGCTAAAGTAGACCTAAATTTACAAGTGTAGACATAGCCTCTGTGCATAATTCTGGGCCAACCAGCAGGAGCAATAGATGAAAGAGGAATGGAAATCTACTGTTTGTAACAATGCATTTCACAAAATAAATAGCAAGGTGGTGAAGTTTGAAGAAAAATGTCTGCTCATTGGGCTAATTCTCTATTGCCTGGCAACGTTTGTTGTCATTTACATCTATGCAAAGTGGCTGTAAAATACTGCCATTCTGCTGTGGCAATGACGAATTATGTCAGTAGCCTGGAATAACAGAAGAAAAAGTGTGATGGAGACCTTACCTGTGAGCTCTTAACTACATGTCCTTGAAATGTGTTTACCGTTGTGCATCTCTATTCTACTCCCATAACATTCCAGTCTCATTGATATCTTTTGTCTCTTGATCAAATTAATTCATTTGCTGTCTTGCAATGGGGCATTGCTGGAACCACCAAATTGCTCTTAGACTCCTGTCATTGCAAGTGTGGAAAGACAGCATCAGTCTGTGGATTCATCTTGCTCTTACAGCCTAGCCAATTCACTTGAATTTCAAAATAGAGACTAGTGGAGCACTATTGATTCCTTAGCAGAATTGGCTGAATGCAATCTACAGTCTCCTTGTTCACATTGATTCCTTGTCTCTTTACTCAGCGCTGTCTGAATGTCACTGAACTGTGAGAGGCTGTGCTAAGTGGACAAAAATATTGATTTTGCCCTCCCTCCCACCTTTTTTGGTGAAAGCTTCTCATTTACCAGGCGCTGAGTTAATATCAGACAAATGAAAGGTCACAAAGTGAGGTGCAGCCACGTCAGTAATTTCACTTTTCTTAATCTCAACTTGATTAAATGAGGAGGTGTTTAACTTCTGCAATTTACATTGCTGGTGGAGACAGAAGCGAAACCTTTGAGCTCAAAAAGTGCATTTCTTTGCTCTTCTATTATTGACTGATTAAGGACAACTTTTTACAGTGTTTCCCAGAATGGCCTTCCTGTGCGTTAATATTTATATTTGTATTACAGTTGCATGGAGAGATCTCAATCAGGTCAGGTCCCGTTGTGCTAGGTCGCTCTTTGGAGTAGCAACTACCTTGAAAACTTCATCAAAACTGAAAAGCAAAACTTCTTGAGAGCTGAGGATTTTTTTACCATGTTGATACTAATTAGAAAACGGACCTGTCCTGTTTCTGCAAGATACCTGCACCTCTGCCCTCTCTGCTGAAGACTGCTTCCCCCTGAGGTCTTAGGCTTCCAGCCTTTCCCTCCCAACAGGCAGCAGGGGAGGCAGAGTCAGAAGATCTGGAGGGCTATTGAGCTCACAATGGTAATATTGTGGAGGGCTACCCTTGTGGAAACGTACACATTAAACACACACAAACACACAGGGGGGGAGAGAGAGAGAGAGAGAGAGAGAGAGAGAGAGAGAGAGAGAGAGGCAGGAGCAGAGACCAGAGAAGCTGGCGTGGCAGCTGCAGGACCTGGGATGAGGGCAAGGAGAGGTACCCTGTGGGGCTGGACCTGGCCTGGAAGCAGGTAGGAACCCTGAGCACCCTCCTTCACAGTTCGAAACTGACTGTCCCGTCCCCCCACCAAGGCTCAGCGTCTCTCCTCAGTCTCCCTCCAGTTTAGCCACCCACCATTCATAGCGAGCTTCCATCCCTCTGATGGACGAAGACTCTGTCCCTCTTCCCTCACCACAGGGATTTAGGCTTACAGTCCCCCTCCAACTCAGTGTTTATCCCAGCACGGCTGGCCTTCGTCGAGCACCTGCAGTGCAGTGTCAGTTGGGGACAAAGACAGGATTACCAGTGATGAGCCAGCTTTTCCAGACCACAGTACATTTGTTTAGGACAAAAATATTACAAAGAAAGCATATCATAAAACAGCATGGATAGAGCCTGTTTATTATCTTTCCAGGTACCACCGAGCTTCCACACCGAGACCCTGGAGGTTTCCAGAGGCCTTTGGCCCTACCAGTAGAGTTTTGCACCTTTGGTGACAATTTCTTGGATCAAAAATGGGGTGTGTCATTTCAGATTTTGGGTGTGAGGGTATTTCCAGGGCTATTAAGGCACCTGAAAACTCTAGGTTTGGGGTTTTTTGGGTTTTTTTTTTGCATATAATAGCTGAAAAATTCGCTGACAAGAGCACTATATCTAATTCCTATGTAAGGAAAGGAAAAAATATATACAAACACCAATTAAAGCCATAGTTAAAGTTTATATGTAAATTTAGAGCGAGCAGGAGAAAATACAGCCAGATAGTTCCAAGCCATGAGGTGGAGTCAGAACTGTTTAGCCATGCCCTGCCCTTAACCCAAGAAGACCCTCGTTCAACTCACTTGGAGGTGAGGAGGACCCTGTGCTTTGGGAGCGGGAGGAATCCATTTCAATCCTCGAGGCCTGGGTAAAGCACCATGGGTGGGATGTGGAGGAGGGGGGTGGTGTGCTGCAGTCACTGAGGGGTGTGTTGCTCTTTGGGGATGGATTCTGGATTTGAGAATGACAGGTCCCAAAATCCCATCTCAGGCAAGCCTGAGCAAAGGCTGTGGAAGTTACGGGGTGGAAGCACTCGGTGTCTTACGTGGATGTCAGAAGTAAGATCTCAACACCGGTTCTGAGTGCAAGCTTTGTCCGTCTGGGCAAGTGTGTAATGAGCAGGCTGGTCTGCATATGTATCATGCATCTCTAGCGGTTCAGGCTGTCCTGGGCCCTACACTGCTAATGAACAGGGTAGATTCTCCATTAGCTCAGGCCTGATGTGTTGGGCCCCAGAGCGGGCCTGCAGGGGTGCATTTAGGGAAGGTGGAAGGGGGTACCCCTATCAAATTCTGAAATGATGCCTCTGCTACACTGTGGTATGAAATTTGTGGGGGCAGGTGCTTGCTTGCTGATCTGACCATATTTTGCTTTCTGCTTCAGTGTGCCTTAATCTCAAGGGAACTCTTGATTTCTCCAGCCTCTGTACTTCTAAGAGTAACCTTATAAATTGTAGCAAGAATCAGCTAAAAATACCTCCCATACCCTTTGGGATTCATTTGATAAGATGAGTGGTTGGTATTAAAGGAAGGTAAAAATAACATTGGAAATACTTAGAACAATTTTCAAACCATGGCCTACCCTGTAATTAAAAACAAATTATTGTTTTCCTAGAGATGTAGCCAGCTATTTATTCCTCAACACAGGCTCTGTGTGGATAGTTGCCAGAAGAGGCCTGAATTTTTCAGAATGTGATTATTTTCCAGCAGGTGTAGGAGAATCTAATAAAATGTATAGCTCTGCAATCCTACAGACTCTTAAGTGTTTGCATGATCAGAGTCTTAGATATAATGTTTTTTAATGGTCTATTTATTGTTAGTTTTATAGGAAATTTTCTGAGTGGAAAAAACTGACAGCGAAGTTCAAAAATATTGAAATACTAAAATGTTAACTGAATCTCAACACTTTTTACTTGTTCCTCCGTAAGCAGGTCTCGACTATGACTACTTTAGTCTTTTCTTTTATAATTGATTATTTGCTGGTATTGCCATTATCAAGAATTATGGAATATTTTCTTTGTTCAGATATTTGCTTTCCTGGATTATCTGAATTTAAGGGGGAAAAAAGGTGGGAGGGAGGCTGCTCTATTTTTGGAGCATTCTTTTGAAAAAGCCTTCAGTTCTTTTGAAAATTTGCCATAATGTGACACAATGGAACGGCTACAAGAATGTATGTTGTGGCTTGGCTGGTCCTAATTGTGAATGCTGAGCACTTGAAAACTTGATTCTTAGGGAAGAATTGTGTAAAGCCTGCACAGAATATGCACGGACCAGTACACAACCACACCACCTCTGAGGGAGCATTAGGAGGCTGAGGCCTCTTAGCCCTAGCTACACTTACTGCCGTTTTCGGCGGCAGTCGACGGGAGGTACGCAAGGTACGTAAAATTGTGTATGTCCTGCCGACTTCTTAAATCCTCCCTAGACACTACATTAAGCCGACCAGAAATGGTGTACGGTTGGCGTAGTGTAAGTGCGGTTACGGAGCTGGTATTCCAGTTCCGGTTCGGTTATTGATTGAGCACGTCTACACAGTCGCCTCAATCGAAAACTGAAGATAGCACTGATGGCGGCAACTTTGCCACCGTCAGTATAGATTTGCCCTTAGTTTGCTTAAATTTGGATTAACTGCTCCACCCCCACTCACTGGAGTGGCTTAAATCTTGTGAGACTGTTATTCTGCAAAACAAACAAGGAGTCCTGTGGCACTTTTAAAAACTAACAGATTTATTTAATGCATGAGCTTTCGTGGAGAAAATCCCACTTCATCAGATGCTTGAAGATGGGGTGAAGTGGGATTTGTTCACTCTAGTCTGTAAAATTTCAGGTGATCTGAATTCAACCACTTCTGTTGAGGACTATTCCTTTTTAGATTTTAAGGCCAGAAGGGGCATTATATCATCTAGTCTGGCCTCCTGTATAACACAGGCTGTATTATTCCATTCAGTTTCTCCTCTGTGGAACCCAATAACCTGTGTTATCTTTCCAAAAGGCATCCAGTCTTGATCTGAAGACTCCAAGAGATGGAGAATCTATCACTTCCCTTGGAAGTTTTTTCCAATGGTTAATCACCTTCACAGTTAAAAATATGCAACTAGTAAATATCACTGCCAGGAATTTTATTCCTGGGATAGCCTGAATTTTCCTTTATTTAAATACAAGAGCAGAGACTTCTCTTGATTCCTGAGGTAAAGCCAGGTGGGGAGTTGTGTGTTGTTCTGCTTTTGCTGATTTTGTGCTGGATGTCTCCCCTGGAATAATTTTAGTATAAGTGTCATTCAAGCTTAATGTAACACATAGTCATTTAACTGCAGGAGCTCAGCAATACAATTTACCCTGTTCCTTCAAAATGAGCTGATTTTCTTGGTGTTTTCTGTTTCACAGAGAGAAGCATTCAGTTACAGTGCAACGGTTCTTGACCCTCCTGGAGCAGTACTGTAGTCAATTGATTATTTTGTTAATTTGTCCTATATCAGTGCCCTGCTGGTTTATTACCATCCAAGTTACTTATGTGCAAGGCATTAGTGGAAATATATTAAAAATCAATACTATACTAAAAATCAAGCCTTTTTTCCTTGTAAGTATTTTATCATCAGTGAGCTATCTTCTTTGGTATATAACCCTTTTTTCCCCTCTAATGGGAAACCGGCTAGTAACTTGTAAATGATTCAGTCACATGCTAATAAAAACCTAAATGCACTTAATGAAACACTATAGAATGAAAGAAACAAGAAGGCATTATTGTTGACAAATGAGCCAGACTTTGAGATAATGAAAATAACATGCCTTTGTAGGAAGAAAATCCTGTTTCTCCATTAGTTTTAATGACTGTCATGCTTCACAAACCTTTAAAGATGTCTTCTTTAAAAGTTTAAGGCCCTGAGCTTGCAAACGCTGTCTTACCTATTTCAGTTTATGAATATTTGTGAGACAATAGGACTGCATGCAGAAGGATTTGCAGGAAGGGGCCCAGTCCTCAAGTTAATGGAGTCCCTTTACTCCAGCAAAAAAGGAGATCAAAATGTGTCCCAATGGCTTTGTATATTCTCTACCGTTGCATATGTGTTGACATAAATCAACAGTCTCTTCTGTGAGAAAGGCTCTGTCTACACTAGGAAAAAATATGTACTGTATATTAGGAACATAATAGCTAACATGTTTAACATCCTAGTGTAGACAGAGCAACTTAATTGGTGGCTGATCAAAGTGAACCAGAGACCCCTTCCATCCTCTATCCCGTATCTCATCTGCATTAGGATTTTAAAACACATTAGCTATCCGAGTCTAAAAAGAATACACCTCTTTTCGTACTGTAGACAAGTGGTTCCCAGTCTTTTCTCTGCTGTGGCACATGTTGTTAACTTTAATTATGTTGTGGCACACCACCATATAGTCTCCAAATGAATTCATGAATAATCATATGCCAATCCAGAACTCTTCAAGTAGTTTTTCAAAAAATTCCACGACACACATGCTCAGGCCTGATGGCACACCTGTGTGCCATGGACAATGCTGTACACATACCCTAGGAAAGGGGATAAAACACTCCAAACTAACTCCCTGCTGCCACAAAGGCCTAGTCTACACTGGGGGGCTAAGTCTACGCATTCTGCGTGCCACAGAATGCATATATACCATCGACTTAGTTACATCTACTTACTGCACTGTCTTCACTCAGCGCCGTCAACTTGAAGCGCCCTCCAATCGATGCAGCCTTACTCCACTTGAAGGTGTAGAGTTACAGAGTCGACCGGAGAGCGCTTCTGGGATCGCCTGAGCAGTTCTACACTGGCTGCTCAATCAATCCTGCTGTGTTGATCCGTGAGGCTCGACACAGTTTTTTCAGTGTAGATAAGGTCTAAGGGGCAGAACTCCATTAGATCAATGGTGAATTTGACCTGGTCGGAAACACTGGATTGTTTTCAGAGACCTATATGAATTTGAAGTCATCATAGGAACCTGGCATTGTTCAGTGGGACAAAGGTATGTTCTTGCCTCATGCTAGCTAACATGAGATAAAATCCTGGTAAAGACAAACCAGTGTGTAACTTTCACATATTTTAGCAGGTTAAGGGAAAGGCCATGGGAGACATTAGGGTTTATTTAGACCTGTTAATTCATACAAAAACTAAAATTCTCCAATATGATTGTACCTCCTGTTAGGTACCACAGGTCAGCTAGTATGAGGTAAGAACTAGAGCTGGACAAACTTTTTCAGATAAATAGTTTATTCAACAAAATTCCAGTTTCAAGGCACAAATAATTTTGGCTATTTACAAAGTGAATTATGGTAAAGGAGGAACAGATGCTATTATTGAGTATTTAGGGAATGACCTTTCATATAGACACCCCCAATTCAAATCCCCATCTTGGAACAACCCCAAATCACACTTTTCCAACCCATCAAAAATTCCAAAAAATGTCAGATTTGGTTGGTCCTGAACCATTTTTTAAAAAAAAAACTGTCATCGAAGGGAAAAAAAAAAATCTCTTATTCACTGCACCCTAGTGAGAACACAGCTTTTTTCTTAGATGAGCCAAGCCTTGGAACAAAACTATTGCATTCTTATGTTTTAAAATACTGCATGCATCATCTTTATGTTAAACATTCAGAAAACATCATGTAGCATGGGTTCTGTTGGGGGAGATTACCCATCTCTTTCTGATATATCTCCTCTTCTGACTGTAATAATTAACAGCCAAATGGACTGAGTGACACTGAACAGTGAAAGCAATCAGGGCCAATTCTGGTGTGTCCTGTACCACTTTTTTTCAAGCTATCTTGAAGAAAAGACCTGGAGCAAAAGAACTGCTATTTAAGGCAGAGTGCTTCTGCAGTATCAAATCCTTTTTCCTTCCCTTATTGCAGTGGGTCATGTACAGCCAGTGGGCATGTGTGGGAGTACAAATGCTTGAGTTCTTTTTCTCTGCTGTTCTCCTGTAACGCAGTTTGATTTCTGTTCTTTAATTATTTTATGTGATGACAGTTTGGGATTTGCAGTAGCAAGCATAGAGGCAGAGGTGGTAACTGACAAAGGCGTAATCATGGATCATCTCTCTGTTGTCTCCATGGCACCAATGAACCTTATTTTAGAGATCTCAGACAATCTGCTCATCCCTTTCTCTAACTCAACATAGATATCTGACATGGCTCAGTAGACACAGTGTGGTTCCTGCTTAATCGCTGTCCTCTTTTCCACCTTTGTTGTGTTGAGGTTTATAGATAGATAGATAGATAGATAGATAGATAGATAGAATATTCCCCTCACTTTTAAGGAACCTTTACAAATAAATAAATAGAAGCCCCTTTTCATTGAATTACTTTTTTGCCACCCCACTCCTGTGTCCTGACTTTTTAGTTAAAAGCAGTAGAATTAATGCAAGTGGATTTTCAAAATGAAAGAATTCCCATATCAAATCAGATTTATAGTCCACACTTTCTGGCATCCTGTGTCTCAGAACGGCCAGCCCAGATGCTTCAGATGATGGTGTATGAATAGGTATAATGGGCAATAATGAAGTAATGTGCCCAAACACATTATTTAACCCTTCAGTGGCTGGCCTATATGCACTGCAGCAGGTTTTATGTCTGTAATGGTGCACTTGCCCCGCACTGACCCTGAATGGGTTAAAAAGGGTCTGAGCAGCAGCCAATCAGGAGCCAAGAATAAGAAGGGAGCTGCAGAGACAGTCAGTGGTCCTGAGGTGGAGATCCACACGAGACTGGGGTCTGTGAGGAAAGCAGCCCAGGGAAGCTGACTGATGGGAGATGGTGTTGGTGCCAAGAGCATGGCACAAAGGGGCCTTGGGTTGGGGCTCAGAGAAGTGGGTAGGCCTGGGTCCCTCCCTGCACCCCAGAGTGCATCCCCAATTGCTCACACGGTGCTCCGGCTGTTTGGGGAAGCCCCTGGGCCTCCCTAAACAGCTGGAGCACCAGCAATTGCCTGCACAGCATGCTCCAGGTCCCAGGAAGCCTCCGGAGGCTTCCCAGGAGCTGGAGCACTGGCAGTTGCCGGCACGGCTACCCTCCAGCTCCTGGGAAGCCTCTGGAGGCTTCCCGGGAGCTGGAGTGCGCTGTGCTGGCAAGAAGGGAGCCAGGAGAGCCACCTGCCCCTCCTTGGCCCGGCAGGCCAAGCTGCGTGGCTGGCTCTGCCGGGACCAGCCGCCCGCCTCACCGGCTCTCCAGCCAGGGTTCCAGCGGGGGATCCCCTCTCACTGGAACCCTGG
>ML685758.1:9438593-9458817 GCA_007922175.1 Pelusios castaneus
GACAAGGGAGTCACAGTGGCTCCCTTCTGCCAGGGAGCCATGTGGTGCTCCCTTGTCCCCCTACCCTAAGTCGACCAAGTCGACTTAGGGTGTCCACACTGCTGAAGTCGACTCAAGAAGTCGACTTACGCAGTAAAGTCGATGTAAAACTAGGTTTTACAAAGTCGACTTTACTTTTCCTTAAGTTGACTTAAGCAACAGCTTAGATTAACTTAAGGAAACTCCAGTGTGGACGCAGAGTAAATTAAGTTGACTTAAGCAGGCTTAAGTCGACTTAATTTACAAGTGTAGACGCACCCTGAGTGAGCCCTAGACAGCATGGGCAACTATTGGCTGACTCTTAGTAGTTTCTACTCATACTTGCATTCAAGCTAATCACGATCTGCTCCTTGGTGCATACACTTGTACTTTAAAAAAATGCTTTTATTGTGTCTCTGCTATCTGTGGCTTGATTTGTTAAGTTTAATAATCAGTGCTTTCCTTTTTTACATTCTCAGTCTAAGCATCTAACTTGACTCTTTTCATGGAATCTTTGTGGGCAAAATATTTATGTCACTGTCAGGCATTGTGAGAAGGTGCTGCTAGTCTATTCCCTGGTGGCTTAGAGAGGAGCTAGGGTATGGGATGTGGTTCAAATAGAAGGGGTTTGGGTAGTTTGAATGGCTTTGGAAAGTTAGAAGGGATGTGTTTCATAACACAACCTTTGGGTAAAAATGAAAAGTTATGAAACTATTCCGTGTATCCATGGTGTTGTTTTTTATGCAGAAAACCAGGGCTGGCTTCAGAAATGTATAGGAAGAAAGCCTGAAAAAAGAAAAGCCAATACTCATTCGGATCCATGTCTTCATTTTATCCAAAACCTAAAGCTGGCACTGGGCTTGCTTAAATAGCCTGGCTTCTATTGATTAGTTTTTTGTTTTTTTTTTTAAATTCTAAGAAAAAACCAATATAGTAGAAAAAATCTATATATGTTACAAATACAAATGTGTTTATTTGTTGCATTACTGTTGCAGATAAAGAAGGCTGTGCAACAGGAAGGCTTTGGCAGAAAAAAGCGAGGCTATAGAGAGATCAATGAAATTGACATCAACATGAATGATCCCTTATTTACAAAGCAGTGGTACCTGGTAAGCAAATTTAGTAATTCTTAAAAGTAGTCTTGGAATATTCTGGGAACGTTCCCTCCAGATTTCTCACCTAAACATAGAAGTTATTCCAAGAGACTCTTTCCCTTGATTTATGAGCCTATTGCATGCTGGGACTGGAGTTAGGGGCATGATCCAAAGTTCAATGACATCAGCAGAAAGACGCTCATTGACTTCAATGGGCTTTCCATAAGGGTCATAGTGCGGGTTGTGGGAGCACATATACGGAGCAGACATGATTGTTTACACTGTACTTCAGTATCAAGTCTCAGTGCTTTGCTTTAAAGAGCTCTTAATCACATGGATGCAACCAGTGTCTCAATGTGGAAACTCATTAATATGTGTTATGCAGCTGTCTGGAAAACATTGTTTTCTCTCTCCCTGATGGAAAATGGCAGTTTTTCATCAGAAAGATTCACATAGAGATTTAGGCACAAATTTGAGGAAGAAGTGGGGCCCACTTTATATCTAATAGTCAGGGCACTCAGCGGGATTACAAGTACGAGACCTACTAATGAATCCCTGCTCTGGAGCAAGGTCTTCAGTATATGTCTTCCCTTTCCTCGTGCCCTAGACACCAACCTAATGGGTATTGATAGCTTCAGCTCTCTCAATATCTCCAGTTGAAGCTTTTCCACTTTGTTTAAATAAGTAACTGTTCATTCAACACTCTGTATAACCTAGTTGGTTTTGGAACCCGTCAATTTTTCAGGTTCATATCAATGCTCTAAATTATTAGATGGGGGATTTGAACCTGGGCCTTTTACAGACTGGCTGAATGGGCACACTACAGGGCTAGAAGGTACCAGACACAGCAGCACTACACTACACAGCAGTACTTTCTGCTCCTGCTCTCTGGTGTTGTACCATATTTTCCAGGTGAATCAACCACTTTGCTTCCAGATTTCCCCTTTTTAAAAAAAAAATATATATATATATATATATATATATATATAAAACGGAGTTAAAAATGCTGGAAAACAAAACACATTTTTCTTGGCTTCTTAATTCACTGAAAATTCCCCCGCACCCCCATCCTTTTTTTGGGGGGGGGGTTGGGTTTTAAATTTTTTTTAGGTTTTTTTTTAATGTTTGGGATCTGCCTGTGAATCAAAAAATTAGTTGCTTACACAGCTGTAGCTGAAAGTGGAGGTGTTCTGCGTAGGAAAGAAATCAAAACGGTCAAAGGAAGGAACTACAGGAAAGCTTTTGATTAGAGCTGGTCAGAACATTTAAAAAAAACTTTTTAAGGATTTTTTTTTATCAAAATGGAAACATTTTTAAAAATGTTGACTTTGACAAAAATTCCAGGAAAAAAATATAAAAACATACATGTTTGTTTCAGAAATAAGAAAATTTTGGATTTCATTGTCAAAAAGTCAGTGTTTTTGTTTTGAAATGTTAAAATATGGATTTTTTTTCATTTAATCTTTAATTGTACATCATTTCATGACATGCACTCTTACTACCGATGTTTCATAATATAACAATATAATAGTTATCTGTTTTTTATTTTGCTTTTTAAAATTGTTAAGGGCAGCTGCTGATTAGGACTGATGTGAAACATTTTATATTTTCTAGATCAAAGTGTCTCCTGTCTGTGTTGTACTGCAAACAATATTTGAAATAGTTTTATAGATTGTTTCATTACTGCTATAGCCATGTTGGTTCCAGCATATGAGAGACAAAGTAGGTGAAATTTTTAAGGCCCGGTTAGACAAAACCCTGGCTGGAGTGATTTAGTGGGAGTGGTCCTGCTTTTTAGCAGGGGGTTGGACTAGATGACCTTGTGAGGTCCCTTCCATCCCTATTATTCTATTATTCTATGAAATAACATCTTTTACTGGACCAACTCCAGCAGGTGAATTAGACAAACTTCCAAGATGCACGATGCTCTTCTTCAGGTTTGGAAAAGGTCTGTTCAACTGTTATCTGTTCCATTACAACACGAATAGAAGACACTTTGATCTAGAATAGAATATAAAATGTTTCAATCAGTAATAAGTAGCAGCCGCCATTAATGATTTAAAAATTTCAAAATGAAAATCAGAAAGCCAAAATGAAATTTTGATATGAAAATTTTCCTAAATAATTTCTTTAGAAATTTTTAGTTTGTAGGAAACTTCACAAATATTTGAAATGAAAAACTCTGAGTTTCAGCCAATTCTTCTGTTGGGGGTGAAAGGGAAATGAAGGATGTGGTGGGTGTTCAGAAAATGTATAAGCAATTCAACTAACCAGTATTGCTTAAGTGATGACATAAGCTATACATCATTGTAGTTTAAAATGATTTTTGGGGTTTCCTGTTAGTCCTTGAAAACAATTGTCTATCATAAGTAGAGTCCATTGTGTATGTTATTTTATCTACTTAGTGAGAACGTATCTGAGGTGAGCCTGAGCAGATATCCTCCAACATCTAACTAGTCTGTTGGAACAGAAGCACCCTTTCGAAGGCCCCAGTCAACAAAAGAATTAAATGTGTTTAATTTTAAGCATATGAATAATGCTTACATAAATTTGCTGTCTCTGAATTCTCTTGCTGGTGTGGGTTTATTTTTCCAACTTCTATGTTATAGAAAGGGGTTCTCCAAAGTAAACCAGACATATCTCACATAGAATATATGCAGAAAGAACTGGGAAGAAGCTCAATGGCTGTAGGAAATTGACTATGCGTGCCCGCATGCACACATATACAAAAAAGAGAAAGAAATAATAATACTCTTCTACTTTTCATTTGATGTATTAGATCAACACTGGTCAAGCAGATGGGACCCCTGGACTTGATCTAAATGTAGCTGAAGCCTGGGAGCTGGGCTATACAGGGAAAGGCGTTACCATAGGAATTATGGATGATGGTAAGTGAGGATTCCAAGACATGTAAGAGTTTTACAGCTTTACTCAATGTAATCTTATGCAAAACCTTTAAAAAAAAAATGAAATAAAATGTAACCTAGATTAGTGGAGATATCAATGATATTCTCCAGCTTCTGTAAAGACTTTGCTATCGGAAGGGGAAAGGCACTGTAAGTACAAGTGTTATAATTGAGCTATTGAATTGTGAACCTCCAAACCATATACAATTTTAAGTAACTCCTAATTATTATAAATTGCACACATAGAGCTCTTTTATGGCCCAATACAAAGGTCTTTAGCTCAATGTGAGGACTCCTATTGACTTCAGAGGGCTTTAACTGGGGACTTTAATTGCCTTGCTTATGGAAGATATAAGAGCATTTCCCCTGGTTAAAATTTTGAAAGTGTACAGCAGAAGTGAAATAATTAATACTTTCTAAGTGGATGCTCATAGAGACCTGCATATTACTTATATTAATAGTTTGGGGTAAAGTGGAAGAGAGGGGGAAGATGTGATGTTCCCTTCCCAAAATCTGGTTCAGTGTGCCGCTACGCTTTCCTTATTGCTCACTCCTAGACCCCAACTTATCCTGCTTTGCTAGTTGGACCCCCACTCCTGGGTCAGTCCACACCAGCCACTTGTGTATAATGGGTCCCAGTCCCTGTGTGTGCTCTACAGCCACTTAAGGGATGGTCCCCCAGCCAGCACCCTCAGCCCCAGATACCACACTGGGAACTTCCATCCTGGACGAATCCAATCACTGTAGGAATCCATTCACTGTAGGCCCATAGACTCAAATATGCCCATTTATCAAAGAAATGGAACTGCCCAGCCTCACTCATTTACACCGTCTAAAGTTCAAACAGCTTTAGATAAAGCAACCACTTGTTTATTGATTAGAACATGATTTTAAATGAGGATATAGCAAATCAATGCATAATCATTTAATAAAGTGGACAGGAGTTATCACAAGGAAATAAAAGATATAAAAAGCATCCTACCCTAACATTACTTTTTAGTCTCACTCTCTAGCTTATTTTCATTATTCTTACCCACTGCTCAGCCAGTCTTGGCCTTCCTGGTCATGTGGATAGGTTCAAATTCTTGGAGTTACTTTCAAGATGGTGTTTTTCTCTGGCCAAAAGCTTCTCCCAGTTTAGTGTCTGTATTTGTTTTCAAACCCCCCTCAGCCTCTCTTCTTCCTGGGCCGAGGTGATTTTCTTTGTTCCACTTGAGCCAGGGAGCTCAATTTGCATTGTCTTTATCAAGTACCTCTGCAGCCTCTGTGCTGAGAGAGAGCCCTGATGGTCTGCCTCCTCCTCCCCCTGCCGAGCCATGTAAAATACCTGGGAACATGCTTCACATATGTACATGTATGATGCTGCAGGAA
The DNA here is from genome assembly GCA_007922175.1 of Pelusios castaneus. Lineage (NCBI taxonomy): Eukaryota > Metazoa > Chordata > Testudines > Pelomedusidae > Pelusios > Pelusios castaneus. The sequence continues at coordinate 9,443,983 of ML685758.1, forward strand.
ACATGACACAATAACAATAATGCAGAGTATGTTGCATGCATTCATAAATGAATCCCTTGCATGGCATAAATGGCATTAAACCATACAATTACATTGCAAAAGTGAACAGAAAAGTTACACAGATCATACCCAAGGGGTGTATGGATGTGTATCCGGTACAGAAATACTTTTCATGGATTCATCAGACTTGAAAATACAAGAAGGGCAAGGTAGATATGGAAACATCTTTTATTGGACCAGCTTCTGTTGATGGAAGCTTTTGAGCTGCACAAAGCTCTATTTTCTCTCCAGTGACCTGGAATCAACAAACACGGCTTCAAAAACAACACTGTAAACAAAAGTCAAGAAGCCTCTTAAATTTTCAGCTAGCTGAACTTTGCAGTAGCTGTGTACACTTTCCATAGTGACTAAACAGCACAGAAGTAAGTGACAGGACTGAAACCAGCAGTATCCTCAGCAATCCACTGGACTCTGTCCCTGTTCTGTTCTGTCATCCCCCTTGTTCCATGCTGAAGTGAGACAGCTGGGAAATAGTGAGGCAGATTGTCCTGTGGTTACATCAGCATGTGGTTGACTTGCAGCTCTCTGCCTCATTTTTACTGGCGTCATATAGTAAGGCCTGCATTTTCAGAGACTGAGCACAATTACAGTTTGGATGACAATGAACTGGTTGAAGCTCAGTCTAAACTAAGTTGCTGGGTGGGGGCAGCAGGATGCTAGATAGCTAGAGGATGCATTTAGAGAGCAGAGCATGGAAGGAGTTTTTCCCCATGATCAACTGATGCCCTGTGACTATTCTAGGAAACAAATAACAAATAACATGCGGGAATGTTCACCAGCCCTGCACATTTTAAGCAAATGTTTGCAGAAAGTCATTTCTGAATTCATATGCTTGGACTTAAGAGTTACTCCCCTCCAATCAAAGAAGGGAAACGTGTGTGACCTGTGAAGGCCAGCCAGCACAATTCAAATTACCAAGAGCTCATCACTTGCTGAATTTTCTTGGGGGGGAAGCGGGAGTGTGAGGGTAATCTTTAAAAAGTCAAATTTTGGTTTGATACTGTTCTAATGTCTGGATTTTTTTTTAATGATTTTTCATTTCATTTTTTTAAAATGGGGGAAAATTAAAAAAAAATGTTCTCTTTTGGTTGTAAATAAATGTTTCATTTGACACAGAGATTTTTTTCTACTGTTTTGGTTCAGCCATTGACCCAAAAAAATCAGTTATTTTCATAGCTCTACATTAAATCCATGGACTGTATTGTTTTGTTTAACAGAATTTATGCATTCTGAGTTTCACTTGATTTCTTCATACAATCACAGAGAAATTGCAATTTTTTCATAGTTTTTGTGCAACGCTATAAATAGGCCCGTTCACTCAAACTATCTAGGGACATAAGTGAATCTGTGGGGACCTGTTTCAGCTGTCCAATTTGTAACCAAGTTCAAAAGCAGATAACTGAATATCAGATGTCCTGTTTCAGGATTGTTACAAATCCCACACATCTAGTTTTAAGCTCAGTAAAATACTGCTGTGAAATACCTTAGGTCAGGGGTCAGCAGTCTCTGTCACGCCTGCCAAAGGTGGCCGCCAGCTCATTCTCAGCAGCACACAGGGCTCCTGACACTGCAGCGCAATTCTGCTGCTTCCAGCCCTCCCTGTTCACCTGCATGCCGAGTGATGCCTTCTTAAATTTCCCACACTGCATCAGCAATGAGAAAATGCTCTGTGGCAGCCCCAAGCCTGGTGCCTGTGGGTCAGCCCCTGAGTGAGTGTGGGGTGGGTTTGGAGGAGCCGGCAGCTGGGTGTCAGCAGGGAGAAGAAGGGGAGCCATGGCTTGACCTGGGACCAGACTCAGGTCCAGGAATCCACAACCCAGCGAGGCGCTGTGGCTCGGGTTCAGGATCCGTTAGCCAGGGCTCAGGGCCCAGCACGGGAGCCTGCAACCCGTGCCCCATGCTTGGGGCCGAGTCCAGCGGCAGCAGCAGAGGGGGCCAGTAGCCCGCACCCCGGGTTCCCAGTGGTGGCAGTGTCAGGGGCCAGAAGGCCATTAGGCAACCCTGCCCTCCCGTGTTCCCGTGCCACCCGATCCATCCCATAGCTGCCATTGCTCCTCCACTTCCCCTCCCCCCACTGCCACTCAGCCATGGCCACCAGCACTGGGAGAGGGTCAGGTAGCAGAGTCTGGCATGACCCTTCGAAAAGTTTGCTGGCTGTGCCTTAGGATGCTGAATGCTCAGTCTGTTACGATATTCAGGAATTTTCAAACCAATGCAATCTACAACTGAAAATTCTCTGACACTGTTTGCAGGAACAGACATGGTTCCCCCAGAGATCGCATTTCTAATTTAGGTAATATTCTGCCAATTTAATTTACTTCTGCAGTTTCCAGGGGTTGTAATAGTTTCCTTTTCTCTCCTACACTTGTGTAGTAAAGCTGTATGTTCTTAGGAATCCATAGCCCACTGAAGTCAATAGGTTTTTGATCAAGCTTTAAAAATTTTGCTGTTTTCTTAATCAGAGGTGACTGTAGTGTAGTGGGTGAAGTTACCTGTGTCTCAATATATACGATAATAGATGATTGATAGATATGTTTGTACAATATTTTGGGATTATTTCAGATGAAGGGTACTATATAAATGTAAAACCTTACTAAAAGGACCACTCTAGCCATACATGATCCAATTTAGATACGTGTCCAAGAAATTTTGTGGCTCATTTCCCAATTTGGGATGCAACTTGGCACATAGGTATTGACCTACTTGATTAAAAGCTTTCAACAGAGCTCACAGCACAATTGGCACTACAATTTAAAAGTCCACATTTAAACTTTGGGATGTCACGCCAAAGAAGTTCTGAGATCACCATTACTCCTTATTACAGTTTTCCGTAATAACAATGGACTATTATTTGTGTTTTCTGGTTATTATAAAATGCTTGCTGTAGCGGTTTGGCTTGGTTAGGTTTCTTTGGTTTTTTTTTTAATGTTAACCTTTGATTTGTGTGCTGTCTTTGTCTTATTGCAGGAATTGATTATCTTCATCCTGATCTTGCCTCAAATTATGTAAGTACACGCTGACCTTTTCTGTAAAATGTGAGGCTCTTTATTGTTCTGTTCTCTCTTTCATACAAAATGCTTACACAGTGAATGGAGTTGCTGCGTGGTTGAGCTACTGATCTTGCAGATGATACATTTTACATAGAAAATAAATTGTCTAAAAATGGGACCTAGCTTTCAGTGTAAGCAATGAAACAGTGACAAGACTGTATGGAGGAACAATGGTTTGGGCTCTCTTTAAAGCTGTAGTTATCAGTATTGGATTCAGGACAAATTAGTAACCTGGGAATTGGCTTTAAATCTGGCTGTTAAAATGCAAAATTCACCTATAACATGGAGAACAACAGATATGCTACTGCCATGGGCTACGCCTGGTCTGCTCTTTGTTCACAAAGGATATAGTGTGTATGAGAGTTTGAAAACTATAGTAACCATATACTTTATTTACAAAGTGATTAAATTCAGCATTTTGGCGCACATTCATTGGGTATCTGCAGTTCAGTTAGACACTGTGGATAGTATAAATAAATCTGTTAGTCTTTAAAAGCGCCACAGGACTCTCTTGTTTTTCTGTAAAATCATTATTGCTGAAAACTCTCCTCTGAGTTTTCTTCATTGTTATGGGCAGGTATCTTTTAGTATCCTAGCCTATGTCAACACTAGCAATTTAGGTCGACTTAAGGAGGCTTAAGTCGACCTAAATTACTCCATGTCTACATCAGACTTTCATTAAGTCGACTTAAGACATTCCTTAAGTCGACTTAATGAAAGCTTAAGTCGACTTAATAAAAACCGCCCATTAGGTCGACTTAAGCCTTAAGTCGACTCCTTAAGTCTACTTAAGGACAATGTGGGTGTGGAGTAACCCTTAAGTCGACTTTATTAAGTTGACTTAAGGGTGGTTAAGTTGACTTAACGAGGTGGACTAAGTCGACTTAAAGTTAAGTTGACTTAGTCCACTTTGTTAAGTCGACTTAATAAGGTTGACTTTAAGTCGACTTAAAGTTGACTTTATTAATTCGACTTACCAAAGTTGACCTCACTTTTTGTAGTGTAGACATAGCCCTAGACTCCTTTGTCATCACTGTCCTGTCATCTTTGACATTCAGACTCTCTGGCTACATGGGTACCCTCAGCTGCCACTCTTTATGGGTTGTGCTTTTTTAACATTGATACTCTGCTATGGCTAAAGGCCATCTGTTGTGTAATCGGTCTCAAAGAGACATAACATGGATGGGGCTTTTGAACTCTTAGGTAGCCAATATTGCCTTTTTCTCAAAACCACATGCACAAGGGTTGTGACTCACACAACATATTGAGGTGAGAGGATGTGCCACTTTCCACTTCTTTGAACGTTTTTGGAAACATCTTTTTGCCATGCCTACTCCCTCACCCACCTCCATTCCACACAAGGGATTGGATCCATGGCCTTTGTTATAGGGCTAGGTAATAGGGAGTGGGGAAGGGTTTGGAGGACCAGTTCGTCTAGTGGTTAGAGCACCTGGATTCCTGTCTTTGCTTCTATGGTCAAGGTACCTCCGGTTTTAAGGCATGGTGGAAGGATTAGGGGTACCCTAACCAGTCCTATGCAAATCTTCCAGGACCTCTCAGGAGGGAGTCTACATTCACTGCCCTGCACTACTTCCTATTATTGTTTCTTTCGTTAGGGCAGGGGTCTGCAACCTGCAGCTACAGAGTTGTATGTGGGGCTTTGGCTGCCCCCTTGTGGCTCTGGGCTCTGTGCCCTCACCCTCTCCCTGCCACCAAGGGACCGTGTCAGCAGCCTGTACCTGGCTCTGGGCTCCCCACCACCACCGGGGGACACTGCAGAGGCATGCTCCTGGTTCCAGGCTCCCACTCACCCACCAGGGGACCCTATGGCAAGCACCCTGGCCCATCTCCTCCCACCTCTACCAGGAGGTCACACTCATTGCGGCTCTCAAAACACTTGGCTATTGAAGGAATTTTTAAAAATAGCTCTTCTTGTCTTTTGGGTTGCTGACCCTTGCATTAGGGACATGTCCTTTATAGTCCAGATTCCTGTGGTGTCCCTATGTGGACCCTGGTTGGGATCTTTCTGCAGTCCTAAGATTCTCCCGGTCGGACAGCCATAAATTTGGTGGGGTCGGAACCCTCACAAGGTCTCTGTGCTTCAGTCACTTGGGTTCCTCTCAGGCCGGGTGCTCATAGGACTCTTTCTCCATCTCCTATGGCCAGGAGGACACTATTTGGATCTCTGGCGGTTGCCTCAGCCAGCAGGCTAGTGAACCTTCCCTAAGTCAGAGAGGCAGCTAGATTCTGCCTCTTCACCAGTCAACCCCGAACTGAGCCAGGTTCCCTCCTTTTCTCTCATCTGGATAATCTTTAGCTGTACAACAGGCACATTTATGTCATCTCTGTTTCATAATGATGAATTGCAGTAAAAGATAACCACAATTTATAACCATTTTATGCCTGTACCTGTGATCATCTGTAGAGGTGTGGGGAGAAAGGTAATTATGTTTCACAAAGGATATTTCAAAATCTCATTTCATTCTGATTTGGAACAAAACCCCAAACGTTCCATTCTCTAGGAAAAGGACTTAAGCAGCAGCTTAAGTTGACTTAAGGAAAATTAAAGTCGACTTTATAAAACCTAGTATAAAGTCGACTTTACTGGCTAAGTCAACTTTATTAAGTCGACTTAGCCAGTGTAGATGCAGATTAGCTCTAAGTCGACTTTAAGTCGACTTAAAGGGCTCCAGGGCTCCCCCATTGCCCTCCCTGCCAGGGTGGCTGGCACAGGCAGAGACTGGCATGCCCCCCCGCAGGGCAGGACAGAGCTCTGCCACCCTGCTCCTATGCCCTGCCAGTGTCCCTGTCCTGCTCAGCCCCCATTGTACCCAGGTACAATGGGGCAAATGCTGAGCCCCCTGACACTTGGCAAGGGATGCCCCCCCTACCACCATGGATCAGTCCCAGGTCCACCTAGCCCCTACAAGTTGACTTAGGCGTCCAGTGTGGACGCTCTAAGTCGATTTGGCAGGGTCCCCTTTAAGTTGACTTACTTTTATAGTGTAGACATGCTAAGTTGACTTATTTGGCCAAGTGTAGACATAGCCTTGGTGGGCTGAAAAGGAATCGGGAAGCCTATCAGAATCAGCTGAGCTGGTAGTCAGCTGGACTGCTGAGGAGCCAGGTGGGTGAGCTGGCAGGAGACCAGGCAGGTAGAGTTCCATCAGACCCTGGCCTCTGTTATATCAGAACTTTGTTAAAAATGAACCCATCTTTGTGGGTTGTTTTCATTTAGGTTAAAAAATTCTCTTTTGAAGAATATCTGACCCGCTGTGATCAGCCGTTCTGAATTGCCCAACATGTACCTCTGCCAAACAACCTCCGAATGTCCCTGGTGATTTCTGGCATTTTTAGATGGGAAAGCTACTGCCATTCTTTTCAATGGACTTTTTGCTGCCACAGCAACTTTTTCTTGGTTAATATTATAAGCTGTGGCTGCACATTTTAAGAATTTGGGAATCCTGAAAGCAGAATTGCAAATAGATTTGATTTCCAAGAGTGATTAAAAGCAGAAAGGAAAAAACAAAACCAAAGAAGGTCATGTCTGCCCTAAAGCGCTTATAGCAGTGCAACTTACGTCAGCGTAACTTACATCCCACACTGAAATATTCACACATAAATGTTAGAAGAAAAGAAGGACCAGGTCTACTCAGGACCAGAATGGGTAGATGGTCCCTTTATTCAAACTACTTGTTCCCCTTATATATCCAACCTAGTGTGAAGTAGCCACATCCTAGCCTGAACCCGTATGAGTAAGCAAAGAATACAGGGTTCACAAGATGTATACATACCTTTCTAACATGTTAAATAATATACATGATGCAACAGGTGAATGCATAATACAACATGCCTAAATCCCTACATGGTTTCACTCTTCTTAATATGCAGGTTTCATGATTAGATTATACTTAATATACAGCATATAATTAGCCCCCCCTCGTTTGTTGTTTATGAGTTATTTGATTACCAAATGCAGTTCTGAGCAATGAGATGTACAAGGCTCTTTTGCCCTCTCTGATACCTTGCTTACTGTCATCCTGTTTATCTGAGCAAGGCTAATGGCTTTCTGGTAGGACCATCATAATAAACTGTTTACGCTTAACAGCGAATGGTTTCCACTTAACTTTTCTTCGTTAGCTGTCTGTAGTGCTTTCCAGAAAGGTGGTTTGTTTACGCCTTTGTGTCTCAACCTGAAAAAACAGGTTTGATTTCTAATAATAATTTCCAGTGGTCAGCTACTCAGATAATATAAAACCATAAATTCCCTACAATAATATTATATAGTATAATGTAAGAACAATATATTATAATTTTATGATATATATAATTATAAGATATTATAAAATGCTGAGTTAGAATGTTATCATATTATTGTTACACTATAATATTCTAATGTGTGTATATTCCACTCTTGACTGACATAAGTTATACTAACATAAATGCCACTGTGAACAGCACTATGTTATGTAATATTAATGTAATAATCTTACATAGGATTCTTGTTATCCAGCTATTTTTAAAACAGTTTCATAATCCTTCAGTGCAATTTAGAGAATATCAAGCACACACAAAGGGTGAAATTCTGAGCCCGTTGAAGTCAATAGCAAAGTTCTCACTGATTTTAATGGAGCCAGGATTTCACCCAGACTGTGTAAACGAGGGAGGCATCCACGAATGGCATTGCACTTGGAAAATAGCTAATCAAAGAATGTAAAGTGAAGGGTGGTCAGAGTCACACTTTATTAATCTACTTAATGACTGATTGCAGTTACTAAATCCTGTGGTTCAACTACAACATATTCATCTCAAATGAGTGACTAAGCCAGATGTTTATTTAAATTGAAACAAATAAAGTACTCCACACAAAGAGGACCTTTACACATTTATTTTTTACATCTAGAGCCAGGTGAAAAGCATATGTTTTTAATACTATTAATATATCGTAATTTATCCAGCAGTTACAGTGTGGACAAAACATAAAAGATGACTCTGGATCTAAAAAGCATATGCTCTGAATAAAAAGACAAGGTGGGTGAGGTGATACATTTTATTGGGCCAATTTCTGGTGGTGAGAGAGATGACTTTTGAGCTTACACAGAGCTCTTCTCCAGGTCTGGGAAATGTACTCAGAATATCACACTTAAATACAAGGTGAAATAGATTGTTTAGCCTGAGTAGCTAACACATTTTTCAAGGGAGCACCCACCTTGCACTGGAGAAGAGTTCTGTGTAAGTTCAAGAGCTTGTTTCTCTCACCAACAGAAGTTGGTTCAATAAAAGATATTACATCACCCCTCTTCTCTCTCTAATATCCTCAGACCAGCATGGCTGCATGTGTTTTGAATAAACCCAGTACGGAATCCAGGTACAAAGGACCTTATTCAAAGTTAGATGGGAATCTATTCCATTGATGTCAATAGACTTTGGATAAGGCCAAGATGCATTGTGTGACGAAAAGTGGATTTGTCATCAGTGCAGGGTTTCCCCATTTATATATACAGTAACACATGTTCCTTTGGTAAATTAACATTGGCAGAGTGTTTGCAGAAGTGCACTTTAAGGTTATATTTGAAATGCAGAGAGGGCTCCCGACACATCCGGTAAAAGAGGGAGTCCCAGGGGTCAGGCACAAGCAGAAGAATGTCAGAAGGACCAAGAGGAGGTGTTGAGTAGGGAGCTCTGTCAGAATAAAGCATGGTTAGGGTGAGGGGGACACAGGACATGGGGAGCTAGGAGAAACAGGACCAGAATGGCAGGCAACAGCAGAGCTGTTCAGTACCTTCAAACTGACGGCCCTTGATGTTCCTCAGCTGTGCTGTCCCTATCATCATTATTATGTCTTCTGTTTCTACTCAGTTTCATAGTGGGATAATGAATGAGAGAGAAGTGAGAGCTGGGGTTGATCTGGAGAGCTGGAACTCATGGAATATATGCCATGCTATTGCCAGAAAAAAAAAATGTGTGCTTCATCTCTAAAAGAAGCACTATCAACAACTGGAAGCTATAGAGATTATTTTTTTAATATCAATTTATTCTAATAAAAATAAGTAAAGTACTGTGGTACAAGTATCAAGTACACAATAAAAATGACAAATACAGTTTAAAGTAAAAATGTTCCAAATGGTGAAGGAAAAAGAGACTTAATGGAATAAGCTGTCCCATCCATTCCCTTCCAGCTTGACTTATCAATGCTGCTTTTTCAGGCATTACATTCTAAGTCTAGTACAGATCGTTCTGTATATTTGCTGGGTATGTGGAAAAGTAGTGGGGGCCCAGTGGTATGATACACAACTGCCTTTGAGAATCTTGTTGATGAGATTTTGCTTTTCATGAATCTCAAGGATTGTTGTAAATATGATATGAGCCTCATTCAGAACCGGCTGCCCAGGGGTTGCAAATCTGGTGCTAATGGGTTCAAGTCTGCAAAGTGCTGAGCACTTTGGCCACATTGGAACATTTACACAGGTGAGTAATAATTCCATGTACTTCAGTTGGATTAGTTTAGCAATCATGGTTAAACATGCTGGATTGGGGCCAAAGTAGTAAACTCTTTGAAGGATTGAGCCCATAGAGAATTCGGGCCTGATCCAACATCTATTAAAGTCCATGGAAAGACTCTCAGAAACTTCGGTTGGCTTTGGATCAGGTCCCCAATACTCTCTTGAGTAACCAAAATAAGGATTCAATCCTGTAGGCACATAGAAACATGTATGATCATGCACACACGTAAATATTTGCAGGGTCTGGATTAGAACTGAGTGAAATCTGGAAGTTCAATTCCATGAGAAATGCCAAAATTTCAACATTTTGTTTTGTCGCAAATTGTTATGAAAAGTTAACATTTCAAACAAAACAAAAATTGCAGATGGAAAATTCTGAAAAACCTCAATTCAGAAATGGTTTTGTTTTGCCATTTTCAATTGAAAGAAAATATAAGGGCATTCCCAAACTGAAATTGTTTTGTTGAACTGACCTGAAATTCTCTGTTTCAAATCAGTTCAATATTAAACTGAAATTTTGGGTGGGTTAGTTCGAGGACCTGATTTACACTCATAGACTTTAAGGCCAGAAGGGACCCTCATGATCCTCTTGTCTGACTTCCCGCATGTTGTAGACCACAGAACCTTGCTCACCCGCTCCTGTAATAGACCCATAACCTCTGGCTGAGTTATTGAAATCATCAAATCATGATTTAAAGATTTTGAGTTCTGAACAATCTACCATTTACTCTAGTTTTAACCTGCAAATGACCCATATCCTATGCTCTAGAAGGCTACAAATCTCATCCCCAAGTCTCTGGCAACCTGACGTTGGGAAAGATTCTTTCCCACCCAAAATATGATAATCATTTGAACTCTGAGCATGTCAAGAAGACCTTCCAGTCTGACACCCGGGAAAGAATTCTCTGTAGTAACTCAGAGCTCTCCTCCTCAGCTGTCCCATCTCTGGATGCTGGGGATATTTGCTACTAGCAGTCACTGATCAGCTACATGCCACTGTAGGCAGTCTTATCATACCACCCCCTCCATAATCTTATCAAGCTCAGTCTTGAATCTAGTTAGGTTTTGCCCACTGCTGCCCTTGGAAGATTGTTCCAGAACTTCACTCCCCTAATGGTTAGTAACCATCTAATTTCAAGCTTTAACATGTTGATAGCCAGTTTGTATCTGTTTGTTCATATGCCAACATTGGCACTTAACTTAGATAACTTCCTTTCCCTGGTATTTATTCTTCTAATGTACGTATAGAGAGCAATCATATCACACCTTCGTTTTCATTTGATTAGGAGAAACAAGCCAAACTCTTTCAATCGCATCTCAGAAGGTATTTTTTCCATTCCTCAGATCATCCTAGTAGCCCTTCTCTGTACCTGTTTCAGTCTGAATTAATCTTAAACACAGGAGACCAGAATTGCACCCGGTATTCCAGGTGTCATATATAATGGTAATAACATTTCCCTATCTCTAATGGAAATACCATACCTGAGGCATCCTAACACTATATTTGACTTTTTTCATGGCTGCATCATATTGTTGTCTCATAATCATCCTGTAATCAGTCAATATACCTAAGGCTTTCTCTGTTGTTTCCAACTGATAAATCCCCATTTATACCAAAACATTTTGTTATTCCCTACCTGCATGGCCTTGCACTTTGCACTATTAAATTTCATCCCATTTCTATTACTCCAGTTTCCACTATCCCCATTCTCTGCTATGGGCCAGGCTTGCTCCAAGCAGCACCTCCCATAATTCATTCAGTCATGGGACTTCCAGGATGCACCGCACAGCTAAATCAGAGGGAAACACACATTGCACTTTGCAACTCTAAGACGGGGCTAGACAAATGTCAGGCGCCAGGTTGCCATGGCACCCAGGGTTTGTAGTGTGGCGGTTAGCTCTACCACAGAACTGTAGCGGTGGAGCGGCCCCTGGCAACTAAAAATAGAGCCACAGGTGCCTGCAGCGGTGCTCTGTGGATTTGGTGGCATTTCGGAACGGGGGCTCTGCATCACCACTGACACTGATGGCGGTGGCTTTTTGGCGTTGGGGAGAATCCAAGCTGGGTGCCTTAGTTTCAGGCTGGGCGCGTAGCTAGGTGACAATTTTGTTGAGCTCTGCTCTAGGGAGTCTGACTCATAGGAGAGAATATGGGCCAGAACTACAACTCCTATAAGACAATGTTCTGGTAGGAAATGCATGTTAATATTTTGTTGAACTAATTTGAAGTGAAATGTTCTGGATTGCTTCATAAAAGGAATATTCCAATTCAGGTCAAACTGACTCCAAATGAAATATTTCATTTTGATTTTCCCAAGGGAATATAAGAAATTTGTGAGAAAAATAAAAAAATTTCCACTGGAAAAATTCTGCTTACCAGAAGCTACATTTTCTACTGGAAAATCATTCCAGGTGAAATCTCCTGCCCAGTGCTAATCCAGATAAAAGCATAAATGCACAACATCCAGAGTGGGAGCAAGACAAGAGGAGGCCCTGGGCCGGATAGAAGGGGGAGGTGAGCATGAAAGATGGGAGCAGAGAAGTGTACGAGCAATAGGTTGTACAGGACCTTGCAAGCTATGACCTGGAAATGAAATGTGATGTGTGATGAAGAAAAGCCAGTGAAGGGAGTTGGACATGGGCAGAGGAGAGACTAAGGAATATGATTTTTACGGCTGCATTTTAACCATGAAAAGGAGGAGAAGTGAGAGTCATTAAGGCCAGAAAGCAGGTGCTTCCAATAGCTGAAAAGAGAAATAATCAGTAGGTTTGATTGTGGGGATGGAGAAGAATGGTGGGGGTTTAAAGAGGCCTTATCTAGCAACTTTTTCTTTCAAATATACAGTGCTTTTAAATATCCAGGCAGAAAATGTCCAGGCAACAATATAAGGAGCATGCAGTATCTTTGTATGTTTCTAAAATACCTCCTCCAGTTCCGTCCTGTGCATGGGGCTGCTTCTCTTCCAGGAGCAAACACATATGAGATAGGGTTTGCTTCAAGTGATTCCCATTAAGGTTGATCTACTGCAGTAATATTCTCCACTTAATTCTGAAAACCCTTTTATATGCATTGAGTAGTGTTCTGCTGTTCCTGTATTGTATAGGCTACCTTTCCTGTACAGCTGGATATAATAATAATAGCTACTTGTTCTCCAGAAGCCAGGGAGATATGACAAAGCTGGAATTTTCCATTCTGCAGAGTGACTGCAAAAATACATCTTTGATGTAGGATCAGTATTTTCTTCGAAGCTTTGGAAACCCTGCAGAGTCTATGCCTTCAGGAAATTATTCTTTTCTACTATGAGATCTCTTAGTTATGAACTGATATTTAAACTATGGAGCATAATGTATTCCATGGTTTGCTTTCAGCTCAGACCGTGCACACAGAGCTAGTGATTTTCAGGCACAAGATAAATGATCTGGTAGGAAGAAAAACGAAGATACTCTGCAATGTATGAGAGATGTTCATTAAAAGGGGAAAATAAGCAGAGTAGCAGCTGTTGGTGTTTTGTTAGCAAATTTCACTTAATTGTTTTAAAGAAAAGTCCTGTGAGAGAATGGGGGAATTCAGAGATAAAAGAGAACAAGAAGAGGGAGAGAAACTGGTCTTTATTTCACAGTGGTTTGGTTTAGTGTAAATATTCTAGGCCCGGGTCCTCAACTGGTAAAAACTGGCATGGATGCATTACCCAATTTATCCTAGCTACGGATCTGACCACTCACTAAAAACAGATTTACTCTTGATTTCTGGCCATGTATATCAGATCAGAACCTGCCTAAGAGACACAGACCTGCTCTTCCTTTGGCATAATCCAGCAAGGGTCCAAAGAATCGCCTGCTATTTGGTGGTAAAGGTTAGGAGGCAGTACAATATAGATATGAAGAAGTCTGCCAGCTTAGATCTGGAAGAGACTAATTTGCTCTGCCAGAACCTGAATGCATGTTAAAGAAAGGAAACATACCACAGGAAAAACTGGACCGACTAAATATTGAAACATTTACTCATCCCCTTTCTTCCCAGAGGCATATCAAAATTCACCACCTGACCCTGATTTCACACATGCTGGTGTGTAAAACAGAAGTAACTCTATTGAAGTCCATGGAATTACATTGGGGTACCAATGATGTAAGGGAACATTTCCAGACCTCATTATGAGCTTCCATTTTTACGTAATCCCTCTGGAATAATTTTGGTGCTATAACTCTATGGTCCACATTCTGAGGGCCTTATTTAGTTTATCACTCTAGTCAAGAAAATGCCCGTTGACTTCAGTGAGTGTTTGCTTGGATAAGAAGTAATAGGATTTAGCCCTGTGTTAATTACGGTTTTGTATGATCTAACATTTCTTATTTGGATGTAAATGGCATATCAGTTTCCTCTCGTTGCTTTTAAAATATAACCTCAGATTCCTTTCAGAACCACTCCAGCTGAACATGGCCCCATATATGAAGCAGCCAAGTGATCTCACTGTCTCAAATTTTGCTTACTCACTACCCGCTAACATGATATCAATTCCCTCCTTGCTGGGGGGCCTATATGAGCATATTGTTTCAGTAATTATCTTGCCACGTAAGCAGTGAGGCAGAGAATGTTCTACCACTGCGGAGATCTTCAATCTCCATTGTTCACTCTGAAGGCAAAATCACCATTGAGTAGTTTTTAAAACAATGAAAAATATGAAGAATATTACTGGTAATAAGTTATCTACAACAATATGTGAACTGAGGCTTGGCAACAGGATAAAGGACTGAGAAATGGCATAAAGAGCTCTTGTTTGTTTTTACAAAGGCAAACCATTTAGAATGTTGAAAGCACTAGCTGAGCAGTTCTGGACACTTTCCTGTATGAAACTTTTCGGTCAAATTATAAATTGCCCAATAATGCAGTTTTGTGGTGACCAAAACTATACACAATTTCAGATCAAATTCAGCAAATAATTTTGACAGAACAAAAAAAAAAATGAAAAAAGTTGAAATGGTTCATTTCAGCATTTTTTGGACTGACTTTTTGCTTTAAAATGTTTCACTTCAAGATTTAGCTTTAACTCTTTTAAAGGGTAAAAACAAAAAAACAAAAAACCCCACACATTAACATGTTCTCTTTGACCTACCATTTTTTTTTGTTTTGTTTTTCATTTTGGTGAGAAAAACAAACATTTCATTTTCTGTTTGAAACTTTCTTTCTTTCTTTCTTTCTTTCTTTCTTTCTTTCTTTCTTTCTT
>ML685758.1:9458827-9582331 GCA_007922175.1 Pelusios castaneus
CTTTCTTTCTTTCTTTCTTTCTTTCTTTCTTTCTTTCTTTCTTTCTTTCTTTCTTTCTAAATTTTTCAACTAAGTCACTGAACTGAATAACCAATTATTTGCTCAGCTCTGCTGGAGACTATGGGCCTGATTCTGTCTAAATACCAGTGTAAATCACTAACTCCATTAAAGACCCTGGACCAGATCCTGAACTTGTATAGATTGACATAGCTCCATCGAAGTCAACAGGGCTATGCTGCTTTACATCAGTAGAGGATATCAGTTGGAGCAATGTTTAGAACCTTGCTTTCTAGATGATTTTTCCACGGCTCCCTCCATGCTGTGTAACACCTTCTCCTTCCTTGGAATGGTTCCTGTGGCAGAGGCTAGTGCGGAGTTCCAGAGCAGGGGCCGGTGCTGAGGTGAGTGGGCTGTGCTGTAACATAGCCAGAGTGGGGGGGCTGGGACGCTGGAGCTGCAGACTGTGACCTGGGTCTCTAGTGGATTCTGAGAGATTTCTGGAGTTTGAGTGGCAAGCCCACAAGTCATTTTATAGTGAGCAAACACCAGCCTTTCCTGAGAAAGCAATCTGTTGGAAAGCCATTAAATCCTTTGAAGTATGGAAATTCTTTACTTCCTTGCAATGTTGCCCATGCAGGAGCAAAAGGCAGAACCATTAGCAACTTAAAACAAAGCCACAACTGGGTCCAAGTCAGAGTCTCTTCCTTGGGAGGTAAAGACATGTAACCCTGAGGTTATATTTTCCATTGACTTCAATGGGGGCTGATTTGTGGGCTGGGATTTTCCGAATAGCCTAAGGGAGTTGGGCATGTATATCCCAATGAATTTCAAAGGGGATTGGGTGCCTTCTACCCTGTGCACTTTGCAATATCCCAGCCACAACGCTAAGTAATTTTTTCTTGGTTTGTTTTGAATGGGCAAATTCTGCATGTTTGTCATTAGATTCCACCACTCCTTTTTACTGCTGTGCTGAAGTCACATAATCAAAAAATGAACTACAGGATGAAACCATTTTGGATGGCTTGAAGCTTAGCAAATTCTTGGCTTCCCCAGGGCTGCTGTTGGATTTTTGTTTTGTTGTGTTTTGCTCATAGGCATACTCGGATAAACAATGCTGCAGTGAGTAAAAGGAAGTTTAAAAAAAATTAGTATGAAATGACTGCAAACCACTCACCTGGGATGTTCTGTCCCCCATACCAATCTCTGCTCCAAATCAGACAAAGCAGGGATTTGAAAATAAATCTCCCACATCTCGTGAGTGCTTTGACCTCTTTCTTACTAGCTATCATGGGGTAGGTTGTGGGTTCTTTCATAAGAAAGAGTGGATATGGCTTAGGTGCCTAACTCAAGGAGAGGGTTCATGGCCACGAATTTCAAACAGAGACAGGACCCTCCCTCTGGATCTTATTAGGCACTATTTAACTTTTAGGGAGAATTTATGCTCCTCCTTGGCATTTCCTACTGACTAAGTTAGGTGGCTCCCCACTCAACTTGCTGGGTTTTGTGTATTCCATTTTTAGGCTCCAAATCTCTCCATGCATGCATTGGATAGGGAGCATGGGTACCTAACTTAGGGCCAAAGATTGCATTGGACAATAGGATTCCTAAAAGAAAAGAGTTGTTTGTAATGCTGAGTGTTGCATGAGTGTTTTGTGTGTTTAGCTGTTCTTGTATTAGTGCTGTCCACTGAAGTATGGGAAACTATTGCAAATACGTAGGTATTTACATTATGTACTCTACAAAACCTCTAAGTTCTTCTACACAAAAACCATACCATCCTGCCACACCTTGCGCTATCCTATAAATTGTACAGGGTGAAGGAAAACTTGTTTTAGGATGACATGGACTGACAAGTTTCTGATGGTGTCCATACTAGATTATGCTGGAGTGGAGCATAGTAGGTATTGAAGTGGCAGAAAATTCATTTGTGGAAGAAGTTGAGATGGTAGAAACTGCCTTCCACCAGGAAGATGGATATATTAGTGCTTAGGTACCAGGTTGATGGATGGCTTAAAAATGGAATCCAAGAGAATGATACAGATACAGGTATAGTTGTTGGACAACTAGTTCTCTCTCCTCAGTGCAAGATCCTCAGCCCTTTGTTTAACAATTTTGTGCTGCTCAAGCAAACTTCAAGAAGCTGGACAGCTGTCCTTGGCATTCGGAGGATGGGCTAAATAACTATTCAGTATTTCAGATCTGATCCTGTACTCAATCATGTTGAAAGCAAGAAAGTTTCATGAGTATAAAACTGATGCAAGTCAGAAAAGAATCTGGCCTTTTGTTTTGGGTTAGACAAAAGTCTGGCAAAGATGAAGCATGTTTTAGATTGCGTGAGATTTGTTTTCAAGGTTCACCAATAGGTTCCATTTTCTTCATAACATTTAGCCATCAGTTTGGTGAAGGATGTGTGGGAGATAGGTGTCCAGTCTTATTGGGAGCCAAAAAAGTATGTCCACCTATTTTGTAGGAGGAAGATGCTGATTTCAAGAGTGCCCTTGAGCCCATCTTAGATTTATTGTACATAGAAAATGCTTTTTGTCCTGGAAAGCATCCTGTGGGCCAGTAAACAGGTGTTTTTTACAGCAGTGCAAGTATTCGCAGGCACCAGCTACAACATTCCTTGTTTATTATATATGAATTATGATGTCTGTTAAATTCCTCTCTTCAGTGTCTCTAGCAACGTGTATGTGTGCAGCTAATGAGGTACAAAGGGAAGCTGGGATGTTATGAAGGTTTTATGAACTATGAAACTACGTTGTAATCATAGATACTATCAAAGCTTTTTAGCTTTTCAAAGCAGTTACAAAGATGAATAGTTGAAAATGGCAGGAGGATTTCAGTTTAAATCTTCTCAAAACCAGATGAGGACTGGTCCTCAGTAGTCTCATCTGATATTGTCTGAGAGGATAAAACCAGGATTGTTCAGCATAAGAATCTGCCACTTGCAAGCCAGGAGTGATTGTTTCAGACAGTATATTTTGTGTCACAGTGACAGCTCTGCTTGCAACTGAACCAAAATTATTTCTTGCAGCAGAAATACTGTTCTCACTGCTTTAGAAAAGCATGGATTTTAGCAGAACATGAGAGAAATCAAGACCACCTGGCAACTTTCAGAATTTGGAGCCACTGGCCAGATATTCAGCATTGGTTCATTGACTTCCTTGGCTGCAGTGGAGATACACTAGTTTACATTAGCCAAGATCTTGCCATAAAATATTCTCAGTGTATAGTTCAAGCCACTCAGGATCAAAATGGCTCCTGGATATCACTGTTGCTATGGACAAAGGAGGCACTGCAGCACTCTGAGTTTTCAGATCTCTTCTCTCTTGCATCTACCTGAGAGCAAATCCGAGGTAAATGTGTTGCTGTTGTGTAAGCCAGCAAAAACAAAAAAGAGGAAAGAAAAAAAGTTCAATATCAGTCATGTTCATTGGTAAACTAAAGACCACAGTTTTGGCTTAGTGCTTATTTCTCCACATAATTAATGCAGTTAATCAACTGCATATTGAGGAGGTTCAAGATTTTTTATCTCTTTCATCATTACCTAGTGGTATTTTCACTTGAAATGTCTTCTATGGATAATAAATTAACTATAGTTTGCTAAAATGAGGAGTGCACATGTCTAGGAAAAAGCCTACATTAGGGCAGTGTGTAGAAACGACACTACATGCCCAATTAACATAGGTATAAATAGTGATGTGGATGGTGAGGCACATCTCAGGTGTGTAGAGTGCCATACGCACCTGAACTTTTAGAGCCCTGCATGTCTCTCTATATGCCAAAGCAGTGCCTCCCACATCTACAGTGATATTTTTAGCAGTGCAGTCACCCATAGAATCATAGAAGATTAGGGTTGGAAGGGACCTCAGGAGGCCATCTAGTCCAACCCCTGGCTCTAGTCAGGGCCATTCTAGCGAGGGCTTCGTCAAGCAGAGCCTTAAAAACTCACTCACTGCCTCCCTATTTCTGGAGCCATTCTGCGTTGCAGTGAAAGCGTCTGGCATTGGGGAAAGGCTCTGGCAGGGGGGAGGCAGCAGGAAGGGAGCTGCCCTACACTGCCAGAGTCTTCCACTATGGCAGAGAGAGTTTCTGGCAGCTCTTCCGCCTCATCAGAGCTCCCCACTGCTGGAGCCTTTCTTTCCTGCCTCCCCTATGCCAGAGCTTTTCACTGGAGCACACAGCTACATTTCCCAGTGAGTGTGGACACACCCTACTGTCACTGTGATGGGTGACTGCACACGTTTTGCACACTACCACAAATGTACAGAAGGTCTGGTATAGCTGGTCATAGCCGGGGGGCTGGTGGGGTTGAGGGGCTGGCTCACTGGCAGGGGCCCCAGCAGAGCTGGAGGTCGGGACGGCGGCAGGTCTGGCTTACCAGCAGGGGCCCCGGCAGGCAGCAGGGGTGCCCATGGCAGGGCTGGCAGGGGAACCTGAGGGAGAGAAAAAAGTCAAGGATGGGGCCCCCACGTCACATGTGGGGGCACCATCCTTGATTTTGCCCAGGGCCCCGGAATCCCTAAGAACGCCCCTGGGTTTAAGAGTGAAGGAAAAGACACCACATCGATTCTGGGCTGATGCTTTTTAATTTAGCATCCTAGGCTCATCTAGGTGAGTTCTTGTGGGTTTTGCAGTGTTTTTCCCCCCTTTTGTATGTCGAATAGATACGCAGACTCACCGTTTGCTGCGCCTATGAAAAGATACAGCACTGAGTTATTTGTTTTTCTTTGCATCCCAATCTGCTGATAAATTTGATTCAGTCTTTACCAGAGCTGATTAGGAATTTGCCATCAGAGTGGTTTGTGATAGAAGACATTATTTCTGAACAATTAACATTTCCCGCAGAAAGAGTTTTGATTTTCCAGGGAGAAAATGATATTTTCTTTCATAAAATTAAAACAAAATATTTTATTTTTGGATCAGTTTGACCCAAATCAGAATATTTTAGTTGAGCTGACCCAAATGATGATGGGAGGGTGGTGGTAGAGCCTGAGTTACTAAAAAGAAACATTAAACTGAATTTATCTATGGAATAGTGCCTTATGGAGGCTGTAGTTCCAGAACACATCAAATTGAATTGGTCAGGCTCCCTGGAAGACTGCATCTTCCACAATGCATTTCCTCTGTGTTATGTCATGGGAGTAAAACAAAACTCTAGCTACATTATGGGGAATGTAATCCAGCCATAGGAGAACATGGATGCTGCAACTACAACTCCCAAAGGCAACAGAGAAATGCAATTTAATGTTGAAATGCTGTTCAATAAACTAGATATGGAGCATTTCTTTTTCAGGGATGTTGGAATGTTTCATTTTGATCAGAAATTTAGAAATAAAATGTTTCAACACTTCCAAATTGAAACTTTTCAGAATTTCCATTTAACGGAAAATTTTGGCATTTCAACTTTCGATCGTGCTTCAAGACAAAAACCAGTTGCAGTCAGCTCTAGCTAGTCATTAGATAAAGCATTTCATAGGCTGGTCCTATAGTTTATATGCAGAAGACACGTTCGAGTTGGAAGTTACAGTAAGACACCATTTCTCCTTAGGAGGAGGAGTACAAAGCCCATTGAAGTCAGTGGGAGTTTTGCCATTGATTCTAATGGAGCCAAGTTTTCACCCATAATCTTTATATATTTGTGGATCCCATTAATGGCAGGATCTTAATATTTGTCCTATTACGTACTTAGTCTGATTTTTTTTTTGTTTACTTTGCATCTTGTTAAAGTGTTTGTGCCTGTAGTTTGATCTAGACTTTGTAAGTGTTTCTTCAGTTAAGTAAGATTATAGGCGAGCACAAAGACTGTAAGGCTTTCAGAGACTGTATACATTGTATTTTGAATGCTACATAATGTTTCAGTCTTGCATTCTGTTGGAAGATAAATCACATGAGCTCAATGGCACTTGAGTCAGTTGCAAAATTGATCAACAGTGGTGCCGTGTCCGATTAATGTAATTCTGAAGCTCTTGCTCAGGCAACTCATGGTACCTAAAACATTTCATTTACATATCCAGTAAATTACTGTTAAATGGTCAAACCTATTAATCTTTCAGAGAATAGCCCTTTGACAACATGTAAATGATAATGTGCTCTTGACAAGAACATAAACTATTGGAAGATGTTCCATGAGTAGTTCTTATATGTAAATCTCTGTTCCAGAGATCTCAGCCCCACTTCCTGGAATTTTATGTTTTGATTTTCCCATTGGTTTCATAGACTTCCTTACGAAAGAACCATTCAAACATTTTTTTTAATAAATTAAAATAATTTATAAATAGGAACACTGAAGGTCTTGAGAAGACGTGGCAGATATTAGTCATGTCATTTCAAGCACTACTAGACAGTGCAGTGGGCTGAACATAGGGAGCTAAGATCTTGTCTAGACTAAAATGGAAAAGATAGTGTGGCTTCTCAGGACCTTTTAACTCTAAGGCATGAAAATCAACTGGCATCTCCTCTCCTCAACTAAAGAAATCTAGGTATTAGTTTGTGTAGTATTTTCTGATTCATGCTTCCAGAAAAAGTCTAGTTCCTCTTGTATTCGTTTACAATGCTCTTCTTACATGTCCTTAGTCTTGTTCTATCTTTGAACAATTCAAGTGAAACTCTGGTTGAATTGCCTGTAGGCTGGGTTCCTTCCATTTCAATCCATAAAGCTTTTAGAACTGTAACTATTTTAACTAGTTTACTGCTTTCAGTCTGTTTTCTGCCTTTCAGATCTTCCATATCATGATAACATCTTTCTTTTCTCTTTAAAAAAACAAACAAACAAAAAAACCCAAAACACATATTGGCCAAGTCAAGCTGCTAACTAATGCTCTAATGCTTGCAACAACCTAAACCATACCAGCTTCTCTCTTTTGCAAATATTTAATTTTTACCTTGCTTTTCTTGTGATAACCTGACCAGAGTTTCACATGATACAGCCTTAAAATCTTGCCAGTGTTACTCTAAAGAAACAAATGTAGTTGCAGTAATATTTGCATTCTCCCCTGCACTCTGCTATAATCAGTCTTGTAACTGCCAGATTTTGAAAGGTGATGACTACATTTCACCAGCACCCTGTTCAAGGCCAGAACTGACCTCTTCTGGTGTAGAGAACACAGCTAGAAACACATCTCCAAAGGCTTCATTTTCTCTCTTATTGATAGCTATAGAGCCTAATCTGGCAGTCATTGAATCAAAAGGAATTTTGCCTTTGAGATCAGTGTGAACCAGTTTAATCCCTGAAGTATTAGCCTCAGCAAATCCCTAGAACTCTTCTATCCCATGACATGTTCTCAATTAAGCTTTAGTTCTGGTTAGCATGTGTGGTCTTTCCACATCCTGACCACGTAACAGTAAGTCATTCTGCTACAGTTATGACTATGGTTATGTTCTCATTAGATGCCTTTAATTTGGAGGGTTGCTGATCAGGGAGGGAAATAACAGGGTGGCATTTCAGAAAGGTATCTTCACACTGGGCAAGATCCAAAGATCACTAAAGTCAATGGGAGTCTGCCCATTGATTTCAGTGGGCTATGTATGGGTGCATCTACACTTAGAAATAAAGTCGACTTAAGCTTCCTTAAATCGACTTAATTTAATCTACGTCCACACTACATTTTCCTTAAGTCGACTTAAGCAGCTGCTTAAGTCGACTTAAGGAAAAATAAAGTCGACTTTATAAAACCTCGTTTAAAGTCGATTTTACTGACTAGGTCGACTTTAGAAAGTCGACTTAGCCAGTGTGGATGTGGAGTAGCCCTATGTCGACTTTACGTCAACTTAGGGGCCTTTAGGGCTTCCCCACTGCCCTCCCTGCCAGGGTGGCTGGCACAGCCACAGCCTGGCGTGCCCCCCTCCACAGGGCAGGGCAGAGCCCTGCCCACCCTGCTCCTATGCCCTGCCAGGGTCCCTGTCCCCCTTTGCCCCATTGTACCAAGGTACAATGGGGCAAAGGCTGAGCCCCCTGGTACTTGGCAAGGGGTTCCCCCCCTGCCACCGTGGACCTGTCCCATGTCCACCTAGCCCCTAGAAGTCGACCTAGGCGTCCAGTGTGGATGCTCTAGGTCGATTTGGCAGGGTCCCCTCTAAGTCGACTTAATTTTTATGTGGACATGCTAAATTGACTTAAATTAACAAGTGTAGACATAGCCTATGAGATTAACTAATGCATATTAGGGACAACTGTCCTGTCTTACTCCCATTTCACTGCTCTGTAGGTGGTGTAGGTATGCAATGGATGCCATTAAGACTCAGCATTCATCATCTGCTACCACAGTTCAGTGTTTAAAGACAACACTGTTGCTTTTTATTGTACGTGTAGGAACATAATTAATAATGAACATGAATTTCCATACCTTTACTCCAGCTTTATACCACTGTAAGTAGATTGACTTCAAAGGGATTCAAAGCAATGTAAGAGAGGGGAGAATCAGGCATTCTTTCATATGATGTTATGTCTCTGATTCCACAGTGTAATGATTGTTGGTTTTTTAAAGCCAGCTGTTGTATGTATTCTTGGCATTTTTTCAGTAAAACTTATAGAGATCTGTGCAACTGCTAATAAAATACAACATATAAATATAAATCAATGAATCTTACATCTCTAACCTTCCATATATACCTGTTTTTCTTTTCACTTCAGAGAAATCCGCAAGGAGCGCATTCCATAATCAAAACCTTTTAAAGTGCTGCTAGCTTTGAAGGTGCTTAACAACAAACCCATTAATTTTCAAAGCAACAAGCAGTGCCGTAGCCATTCAATTCTCTTTTATTTTACAGGGGGCAAAACGCTAAGACTCTTGTGCACCACTTTGAAAATTAAAGGGTAGCCGGCTACACATTCAGATAATTATCAGCTTTGGTATCTTAGCTTTCTTTTTTCCACTTGTAAATAGAACCTGGCTAGGTAATTAGCTGTTCAAGTCCTGTTAACAATGAGAGTTGTACTTCTGATTTCCTACACATCATACTGAAAATTACAGAGCCATGATAGTGGCAAGATAAATTGTTAGGTCGTCTTTATTGAGTATGTAATTGATGGTAAACTGAGTTTACCTGCTTCTCATCTGGGGAATATGGAGTGTGGCTTAGGTTAGTTTACCCACTTCTTTTTTTTACAGCTACACTATTGCCTTTATTAAAAACCCAATTTTGATAAGTTCCAGAGGTGTAGCCATGTTAGTCTATTTCAGCAAAGCAAAAAAGGAGTCCTGGTCTTTAAAAATGCCACAGGACTCCAGTTTTGATATTTTCTACTTCCCAAATTATTGTGTGTGTTAATAAAAGCTGATTTCTGCCAATAATTCTCATGCTTTTACTCAAGCCAAAGAAAGTTTTGTGTGAAGGAAAGTTTTAGGGTAATTAGACAAACCATTAAAAACAAAAACAAAAATTCTGCAGGCAAAGTTACAATGGAATGTTAACATACCATATTGTACATTACTTGTTTGAGACCAAGTTAATATTCAACGAACTTGGATAGAAGTCTTGTTTGCTGGCTTGGGAGTCCATCTGCTGTGAGTACCCTAGAAAAGGTGAGCAGAGTTCTAAGTATAAAGGGCTTCTTTTTGGCTCTTCTCTTCTGCATATACTTGGTGTAAAAGCTTTTACATTACAAGAACAATCCATATTTTCTAATACCTCAATTCCATCAGAGGAAGGGTTCACATTTTTTCAATAAAGTGCAACTCCATCAATTTGTAACAATAAAAAAGAAATTTCATTCTGTTTGAAATGCAGCTCCTTAACTGGAGCATTAAGGAGATCAGGGGATTTCTAGGAAGATGACATTTTGCAATAACATGAAATTCTATAATAATTTCCTTGATTTAAGGAACTTTGAAAAATGGTAGGATTTTTCTTTCTGAAAAGTCTTCTCATTTTTTCTGTTGTTGCTGTTGTAAATACAGACTGTAGTTCAAAAATATCTTGGTCCTGAAACTCCACATTTTATTCATTGTAACTCATTTTGGACTTGTTTGTTCAGATTCAGTATTTGAATATACAAAAATTCCATGAAGTCAGAGTTTGTAAACTCTGGAAAGCCAAATTCTTTTAGTGAAAGTAGATTGCTAATGTGGCAAGTTAGGCCTGTGTAGTCTATAAATGGCAAACAGGGTAGCCATGATCCAACATTATCATCACTGTTGTTATCCGCTGCCGTCTTGGAAACTTTGTTGCCAAGTTTGGATGGATGTATTCCTGGAGATTTCATCATATGACATAATCTTTAATGAAAGGTTAATCTTTAATTCCTGGAGACTCCAGGGCAATCCTGGAGGCTTGGAGACCCAAAAAATTTGTCTCACTTTTGACACCAGGATTGACCCTTTTTCCAACACCAGTGTCCTGTTCTGACACCAGCACTGTGCTTCTGCTGAGTGGTGGTAAATGAGTGGGGCCTTTCATGTCAGCTTCCCAGTGAAGAAGAAATCAGTGTTGCAGTGTCTTGTAGTACAGTGAGTGTAACTGTGTTTTATTTACATGTAGAAGTCAGCCCTGAAACAAAGGTGGTCAAGCAGCTTGCACGGCAATCCCTTCTTTCAGCTATCTCAGCCCAGCACCACTGCCCAATTCCTAAGGAACTCCTCTGTCTCAGTAATTGACTCTGTAATTGGAGGCAAAGGCAGAGAGCAAAATTCATGTTGTCCACTCTGTTCCTTCTACCCACTATCTTGCATAAACAAGACTAAAACAACTCAGCTTGTCTTCGCAAGACTGCTCATGAGCAAAGAAAAAAAACTTGGAAGACTACATTTAACAGTGTCACCTAATTCCTACTATGACAAATTATTATAATTTATTTTCTCTTACATGTTAAAGCTAGATTCTGCCACCTTTGTCAAAGGAGTGAAATGATACTCAGATTGAGTAGTGAT
This sequence comes from Pelusios castaneus, assembly GCA_007922175.1. NCBI lineage: Eukaryota > Metazoa > Chordata > Testudines > Pelomedusidae > Pelusios > Pelusios castaneus. The sequence continues at coordinate 9,469,696 of ML685758.1, forward strand.
TAAGTTTAGCCCTTATTTAGCAAACTGTTGAGGTTTTTAGCTTCTTTGTTTTTAACTAGTTTTATCAAAATCCTTTTTTTCTGAAGGTTGGAAATATATAGGTCTAAATTTTTTAACATGACTAGTGAATACAGGTGCTTCTGTTTTTAAGTAGCCAATCTAAGACCCCCTAAAAGGGCCCACTTTTCACTGGGTGTGTGTCTCAAGCTAGGCAGCCAAAATCAATAGTCCCCTTTAAAAATTAGACTGGACACTTTCATTTTCTCTTAGCAAAGTTTTATTTTTCTGAGCATATACTCACAAGTGTAAATGAAATACTGCCAAGAATATTCAGCTTTCTCAGTTTAAAAACACAGCCAATGCAGAGGAAAATGACTAACATGGGAACCTGCAAAACAATAAAAAGAAAATTGCAATTATTACTAATGATTATGCTTTTTTAAAAAATAGGATTTTCAAATACAACGCTGAAAAAACACTGACTTCTAAGAAGAAAATAAATAAGGGCTCATAATTACTTTCTTGCCAGTGATTCATAACCAGAATCAAATAAGAAATATCTGTTTAAAAAAAATTGTAGTTCCAACATAACAGATTATTCAAGTTTGTCAAGTACTATAAATTCTGGACTGTTCCGCTGGCATGAAAAAGATATGTTCAGGGAATATTTTTCTTTTCACTTGGCCAAAATATAATTAATAATACAATAGGGTATCTATAAATATTGAGTACTGAGGGTTTGGGGAAACAACTCTACTATATACACACTTGGCATTTAAAATATCCCTCCCTTAACAATGACTCACACATACGGAGGACTTTTGCACAATGAGTTGCAGGAAACTTAATGTCCAGAGAAGTGAAATATGCTAAAGTTGTTAATGATGGGAATACAGAGAGCAAACCAAATTTGGCTTTGTTACTGTAGTCGCAAAAAAGATGTATCTGTTTGTATCTGAGAGCAGAATTTAGCTTGGAATCGACAAGAATAAAAAATCATTTAGGTTTGGTTCCTGTTTTCCCCTTCATCCTGATTTCCTGAGTCAATTTATATCTACTCTCATTTAAATTAAGAGTGATTCCAGCATGTCAGTGGCGTTTCACTGGTGTAAAGGAAGTCAGAAGAAAGCCCCTTTATTTTAGTGCTCATGATTGCCCTACAGACAAATCTCTCCATTCATCAGACACAGTATTAGTAAGGGCAGTGTACATATCCTTTGTGCTGCTCTACCAACATGGCTCCGCACTCTTCCAGAGGGAGGGCAAATGATGGCTGGCTCCCTGCTTGTTCCAAACTTAGCCTGTATTGAGCTGGCCAAGAAGAGTCCCCAACAGGACAGGCTCAATCCTGCTTTTGTGATGTGGACAGTTTTCTCTCCGGAATTGGACTCAGGCTGTCATCTTCTTCTAGACTGGCCTCAATTTTAAGAGTTTAAGGCTGGGATTTTCGAAGGAGCCAAAGGGAGTTATGTGCCAACACCAGCTGCAATTCAAGGATCTCTCTAGAGCAGGCTGCTGACGCTTTGCAGCTGGACCTGCTGGATTATGAAGCTAAGCACAAGCATTCTGTGCATTCTGGGCAGTGCAGCAGGAAAGGTGTAGCAGTGTGTGTGGCAGAGAAAGAGGGAGTTCGTGATTATTTTCCTATGTCTGAGACTTGTAAGTATTACTTGCTCTTGATACTATCTGCAGAAAGTGTCCTGTTAAATTATGGGCCAGGCTCTCAGCTGGTGTGATTGTGCAAAGCGCCATAGAAATCAATGGAGTTATGCTGATCTACATCAGCTGAAGATCTGTCCCCAGGTATTTCTGTGAACTCATTCGAATTTGGAAGGGTGTCTGGAGATACAGGTTTTGTTTCTGAGGATGCAAACATAGTGAAGAGCTTCATCTGACAGTGGTGCTCAGGTAGGTTTACTGGCCATGTCTTCAGGGAAAGTAGGAGACAAATCAATGAAAAGGAGATAGAATAAGAAACTGCATGACATTCTAGTGCTGAGTGGAAATGAAGAGAAAAGCTTGCACTTCACAAATTGATCTAAAGAGCAGAAAAACACTATTTATGATGCTCTTGAAGCAGTTCACCATCAAAACAGTTACCTTTAAAATATTATTTTAATGAAGATGAGGAGAAATGTTAATAGTACAAATTGTTTTCTTACCTAGACAAAATAAGACAATACACAAGAGTGAAAGCACTATAGGATGTTGGCTACGGCAAATATGATCAGCCTCCTGATATAAAATCATGCAATAATTAGTGCTTTGTTTTTAATCGATTTATCCCACTTGCTCCATCATTCCTCAAATAGTTTGATTTTTCATCTAATGCAGATGATCTGATGTTGAGGAAATTACTGCAAGAACTGTTTTGAGGGCTATCTTTCAAATTCCTATGACCGTGATGTTACTCAGAATCTTCATATCTGTTCCAATTAAACTATTCTGTCCTTGTGACTGTGGACTTGAGCTGTGTGGAGAAAGAGAATTCCATTTCAGCAAGGATTTTGATATTTTGAAATTCAGCTAGAATGAAACCCCCAAATTTCTATACTCCTATGAAAGGGAAAGGCTGTCAGGCTGCCCTGGAGCCGCAGGGCAAGAAATCTTCAGCTCAGGGAAAGTCCATCTGATGTACTGCTCTGGAAAGTGGGGCCCTGGAAACCCTGAGAACTCAGGCCACTGAGAAGCTGGGAGCCCTGGCCAAACAGGGGCCCTTGGAGCATCTAGGCTCCTCACTCCTTGACAGGATGCTTGGTGAGCTGTGGAGGAATAGTGACCTTGGACTCCCTAGTGAGCTGGGGGTCTCAGAGCTCGTGGGGCACAGCTTTCAGGCTCCTGGCTCCCCATCCATCAGCCAGGACATACCCAGGTGCTCCATTCCTCAGCAGCCTGCCCTGTAAACTGCAAAGGAGCTTAGGCACCTGTAATCCAGGGCCTCCAGGCACTTGGCTCCTCATCAGACTTCCAGGTAGGTGTTGAAGAGCCAGCCAGGCAAGCTAAGGAACCAAGCAGTTTCAAACCATCTCCACACAACAAAAGACTCCCAACTGAGGCTAATTGGCTCTGTTATTGAACAGTGGAGAAGGAAAGGGTCAAATGGAGTCGAGGAGTGTTTGGGAAAAGACCACACCAACAGGTACAAGCACCTGTCCACACCTACTCTCCTCTCCACTGGCCTTTGGCTCCTCTACCTCCTGCTTAGCTAGTGCAGTGCAGTTGAGTGTGACCACCCTCAATGAGGGCCTGCCAAGCGCAGTTCTGCTGCCAAGAATCACACCAGGACAGTAACATTTCATCACCCTTGGACCCAATACCAATGTGACTTGCGATCCAATACCGGCCCAATGTGATCATTTGGGCAAAATAGCTCCATTGTGCTGTGCAGCTAGGCAGAGTAGGCATGTCTATGAAAATAAAGTCAGGTTCCTGAAGTATTTCCCCCAGCTCATCAGTAGATATCAGGGGAGAGCTCCTTTAGACCCAGCCTACATCTCTGGATGTCGGTGCAGAACACAACATGCAGCAGTCTGGCGTCCTACTCCACTAATCTTCTGCAATATTTTATTTCATTTTAAACTGCTTAATTCTCAGTGCAGCTATTCCAGTTGGAAGCTTTGCGTGCTGTTGCTTTGCATTCTGAAATCACGGTTCTATCATGTACTGTACTGTCAGTCATTGCTGCGCTCTAAGAAAAGACAGCATGAAATGTATCATCACCCTGGGAGAAGGTGTAGAATCCTTGAGGCAACACTGAATAGCTGTATGAGCAATAGACGACAGTCAATAGGTCTGTGAGCTTGGGTGCTAACTAAGGACCAGCATATCCCATCATTTTGAAATGCCTTTCCTATCTATTCTAGGCTGACTCTTTTGAAATAGAGAGAAGTACTGAATAAAATTGTGCTGCCTTTTCATTATTAAAAGTCTGGCTGGTTTTGTCTGGTTGAGTATCATCTCCTTTTACAGGGGACTATTCTATTGCTAGAAGCAAACTATTGTATTCAGAGGCAAGGCATTTTTGAAGGTGATGTGTCACTTTATTGATGTGATTTGGCTGTCAGCAATGTCTAAAAACTCAGACTGTGCTGTGCCCACAGTGTTCCATCACAGTTACAGTTCAAATGAAATCACTTGGTCATTTAAGCCTGTAGCATTCTGCAAATAGGTATTTGTTAGTGCTCTGGAGATGTACATGGGAAATTTACATTAACTGTGATGGGAATTTTGTATACAAGTTATTGGGCTCCATATAGGAATAAATGGATGAAATTCTATAGCCTGGGATATAGAGGAGGTCAGACTAGAAGATCTAATGAGTCCCATCTGTCCTTAAAATCTATGAAATGCGGTGCCCAACACGAGGACTATGTTATTGAGTGAACAGATTTTATTTTCCTATGCTTTAATTCATCTTTCCCTTCTTGATTTCTGGTTTTGGCACAGGGAATAGCTTTTCTTTTAAAATATTATGTTAATAAATGTTCTGGAGGATGCCAGATAGAACTGAAGAGCAAAGTCCTCATATTATCCAGAGAATGGTGCAGTATGAACCATGGAAAATGTACAACTTTCTCCCAGAATACCTCATCATTTATCAGAGGGGCCATCCCTAGTGAGGAGAAGGGAATTTACTCCCCTGGCCTACTCATTCCAGGGCCTATTCGTTGAGATCACTGATGAAGTTATAAACTGTCCATCAAGAAATTTAGGCTTGAAATTAGACGCAGGTTTCTAACCATTAGAGGTGTAAAGTTCTGTAATAACCTTCCAAGGGGATTTGTGGGGGCAAAAACCATAACTGCTTTCAAATCTGAGCTTGATAAATTTATGGAGGGGATGGTATGATTAGCCTATTTTGGAAATTGACTGATATTTGGCTACGTGTGGTGGATTTACAAGTGGCCTAAGAGGGGAGAGTAGATGGGGTGGGTTCTGAGTTATTACAGAGAATTGTTTCTTGGATAACTGGCTGTTGAGACTTGCCCACATGCTCAGGGTTTAACTGATCGCCATATTTGGGGTCGGGAAGGAATTTTCCCCCAGGGCTGATTGGCCTGGGCTCTGGGGGTTTTTCACCTTCCTCTGTCGCACAGGGCATGGTTCACCTACCAGTGAATTCTCTGTATCTTAAAGTCCTTAAATCATGATTTAAGGAGGTAAATAACTCAGTCATAGGTTGGTAGCCTATTGCAGGAATGAGTGGGTGAGTTCTTGAGGCCTGCATTTTGCAGGAGGTCAGACTAGGTGATCGTACTGGTCCCTTCTGACCTTAAAGTCTATGAGTCTAAGTTGACAATTAGTGTCAATTGTGATGATACTTTCGGTGACTGGAAATGGGAATCCACAACCTCATATACTCTAAGGTGGAGATTGACACAGGGATTTCAGTGTAGACAAGCCCTCAGTTTCCGTGCATGTCCAGGTCAGCCATTGGTCCATGTTCTGTATCTATCTAGGTCTCTATAAAGTCACCCATCCCTGTAGCCTCTGACTGCCTTATGTCTCATATACCTAAAAACAAAGAGCTATGTTTGTTCCAAAGAGAAACAGTTTTGCTAAAACAAACAAGGAGCCCTGTGGTACTTTTAAAGGGTACATCTACACAGGAGGCTCTGTTAAGTCGACTTAACCAAGGTCGACTTTAAGTCAACCTAAAGTTGACCTTGTTAAGTCGACTTAAGAGACTCCACAACCCTGCATCCACACTGGCAGGTACTAGGTCAACGGAGGAGTGACCAGGAACTCTGAGAGGGGACCTGGAGGCCAATTAGGTCGACTTAAGGGCTATCCCCCATCCCCACTGCCTTAAGTCGACTTAATAAGGTCGACTTAAGCCTTAGGTCGACCTTAAGAGTTGGTGTTATTAAGTCAACTTAAGGAAGTGCTTAAGTCGACTTAATAAAAGCCCAGTGTGGATGCAGGAGTCTGTAGGTCGACTTAATGTTCCTTAAGTCGACCTAACGCTCCAATGTGGTCGTACCCTTAAAGACTAACAAATGTATTTATCGCATGAGCTTTCATGGGAGATAATCCCACAGTTTTTCTAAAGAAATAGTGCTGCTGACATAACAAATCTTCATTATCATGTTCTGACAAAAAAAACACCCAACAACAACACCACCCAACAACAACAGGCTTGAAATACACACGGGGCAAATGTTTCAGCTGACAAATAAGGGAAGCCGTCTCCATATCACCACTGTTTTGTTGTCACTCTTCGCGTATTTTTCAGTGCTGCATTTTACCCATAGTTATACTCCCCTAGGCAAAGATTTTCCATCTCCTGGAGAATTTATCCTCTTAATATCTTATGTACAGCAGCTGAATTATTTATTTCCACTGTATGGCTTTGAACAGTACTCAAGAGCAATTTGTCAGACATCACACACCGTCATTTAAGCTTAGAGTTTCTTTTTGTCTTTCGGTCAGCATAGGAATCAAGAGAGCAAAATAGAAGTTACTGGACCAGTTCCATAGGGGATTGCATCCATCTAAGGGAGCAAAGACCTAAACACTGTGTTTTTAAAAATCGTTATAGTTGTTTTAAAGACCAAAAATATTTGTTTTAAAGACCAAAAATACCGTGGGCCAAAGTCATCCTTATTCTAATACCATGGATTAATTTAGGCTACAGGTGGTGAGAGGCATACTTTTTAGTGTTTGCCTCATGGACTGTCATAAAATGTAAGAAAAATTCTTGAGTTAAATAGGAAAACATAGCTGCTTATCAATTGTTCCCTACAGGCGGTTGGGGCTCGCTTTATTTACACTTGAAGTATGAAGGTGTATTTGGTCCTTACTGGATTTGATGCACTGGTTGCAGGGAATTTGCACAGAGATTTCAAATCTAGGAAGTCTTAAGGCTTTGGTGTTACTGACGGAATGCCTACTCCTATAGCCTATGAATTAAGAATTTGCTGAAGGGGAATATTTGGAGCAGCACAGTTATTCCTATACAAATCTCAAATTATCCTCAACCATATAATCATCCAAATACCACAAAGAATACAAGTACATATTAAGAATTAACATAACTCCATTCCTTGACTGTGGAGTTTATTAAAATGTTAACTCAAGGAACATACATCAGAAAACAAGTATCTAAATATTTTTAAAAAGCTTAGTTCTCAATTCCTTTTTGGGTGGAGGACGATGGCAGGCACTTATTCTCTTTGGGTGCATCTACACTTGTAAATTAAGTCGACCTAAGCTTGCTTAAGTAGATTTAATTTACTCTGCGTCTACACTACACTTTCCTTAAGTCGACTTAAGCAGCTGCTTAAGTCAACTTAAGGAAAAGTTAAGTCGACTTTATAAAACCTAGTTTTAAATCGACTTTTGGCTTAAGTCGACTTTCTAAAGTCGATTTAAGCCAGTGTATGCCTGGAGTAGCCCTAAGTCGACTCTAAGTTGACTTAGGGCTCTCCAGGACTCCCCCACTGCCCTCCCTGCCAGGGTGGCTGGCACAGGGAGAGCCTGGCATGCCCCCACACAGGGCAGGGCAGAGCCCTGCCCACCCTGCCCCTATGCCCTGCCAGGGTCCCTGTCCCCCTTTGCCCCATTGTACCCAGGTACAATGGGGCAAGGGCTGAGCCCCCTGGCACTTGGCAAGGGGTGCCCCCCTGTCACCGTGGACCAGTCCCAGGTCCACCTAGCCCCTACAAGTCGACCTAGGCATCCAGTGTGGATGCTCTAGGTCGACTTTGTAGGGTCCCCCCAAAGTCGACTTAAAGTTTAAGTGTAGACATGCTAAGTTGACTTAGCTAAGTCGACTTAAATTAACAAGTGTAGACATACAACAGAGTCCTGTGGCACTTTTAAAGAAGGACTCTGTTGTCTTTCTACAATATACTAACATGGCTACCCCTTTGGAATTTGACTACAAGTGTAGACATAGCCTTTGAAACTTTTTATCAAGTTGTCATATATTTCACTGAAGAATCACTAATTGAGTTACATGGGCTTTGCCAATAGAGCAAATTCATTCATGATTTACCTACACCTGAAAGTGGGGGTGGAAGCGGGCAGTTCAAAGGCATGAATAGGGCCAGATGTTTAAAGGTATTTGGATACCTAAAGATGCAGATAGGTGCCTAAGGGGATTTTCTAAAGTTCCTGGATGTTATTTCCCATTGATTTCAATTAGAGTTAAGCAGATAGATGCTTTTGAAAATGCCACTATGTATGTATTTGCATCTTTAAGAATCGAAATACCTTTAAAAATCTGGCCCTAAGTGTTTTAAGATATCAAGTTCCATTTTAGATATCATTGAGCTCCTAATTCCCACTGACTTTTATTGAGCTATAAATGCCTGTGTGCCTAAGTTACTTTTGAAAACAAAACTTTGCCATCCAAGTCTGTTAAGCCTTGAAACGCTGAGTGGATAATTGCCTAAATACCTTTAACAATGTGAGTTTCTAAGTACCTAAATCACTTTTAAAAATAAAACTTGAGCTTTTAAGTCACTTAGGCACCTAAAATTTTTTAGCCAGGGTCTTGTCTCGCATCCACTGAAGTTAATGGAAATATTCATGTTGACTCTCTGGGTGTTGGATAATACCCAGAGAGATAATGCAATTTATTTTACGGAATGAAAGTAAAGGATGGACATATTGACTGAAGTATCACTATCAATTAGAAGTGATGGCTGACAATGATGAGGTGTTCCAACCCCGTAACTGCCTTTAGGATGACTAATTGGGCCCACAATTTATGGTGACAGAAGGGGTGGACTACACTCAAGCCATATGAATCCTTCTCAGGCACAACTCCCATGGCACCTTCTATGCAGCCACACCATCCATTCTGTTGAATTGCTGATGTTCTTTTGGAAAGTTAATGTATATTTTTGTTGCGTGGGCAGCAATAGAGATGTATGCGATAACCAGCTTCACTCAAATGGTAAAATAGAACAAAAAGGGGAGTTTATTGCCATTTTACAAATTCCCTCATTCTGCATTCTGTTTTGCGTTGTTGGCCAGTTTTCATGCTGACTCTTTGAAATATTTGTGTTTTCCAGAATGCCAAAGCCAGCTATGACTTCAGCAGCAATGACCCCTACCCGTATCCCCGCTACACAGATGACTGGTTTAACAGGTAATCGAGCTCAACCAGCCGTCACTCCAGTTATTAGGAAATCATAAGGCTCTGCTGATGGTTTTGGTGTCTGTCTTGCTATTAAATGATACAGTTTGCAGCACAGAAGCTGCTGTGTCGCAGTTGTCTGAAGATTAGATGTTTCTGTTTTCACATTGATTTTATTTCTATCTAGTGTGTTCCCCTGGGAACACTCCATGTCATTCTGATCAGCTGAGTTATGGTGTATAGAGTGTTTGCTACTCCAGAAAAAAAATGAAGGCATACATGAAATATTTGTGTAGGTGATAACCATATATAATTTTCTGTCTGCTAACTGAAGAAGTCATGATACCCAACTCTGAATTTATGCTTCTCAGCAATTTTTATTGTTCTCCTTCCTCCATCAGCATGTCTCACCCACAGTTCCACAGTCTTTGTGACATTTCACAAGGAGCAATATGGAGGCTGTGATTCAATGAGTGGGGGGAATCTGTCAAGAAAGGGATTTTTTAAAAAAGGAAACTTGAAAAAAACATTTGAAGTTCCCATAAAGACCGTTTGGTTTCTCAGTGACCTGTAAACACATAAAATGCATCTTGCAAAGATTTATTATTCTGTAGAAAAAAATCCAGAGTTAAAACAGTTAAATCTTACTTGAACTGCAGCATTTCTGTTGCTCATATCTTGATTTAAACATCATTGATGTGGACAGGGCCATAATGGCTATGTCTACACTGGCAATTTACGTCGACTTAAGGAGGCTTAAGTCGACTTAAATTAAGCCACGTCCACACTAGGCTTTCATTAAGTCAACTTAAGAAATTCCTTAAGTCGACGTAATGAAAGCTTAAGTCGACTTTGTTACTACCACTCATTAAGTTGACTTAACCCTTAAGTCGACTCCTTAAGTCGACTTAAGGACGGTGTGGACATGGAGCAACCCTTAAGTTTACTTTATTAAGCCGACTTAAGGGTGGTTAAGTCGACTTAACAAAGTGGACTAAGTCAACTTAAAGCTAAGTCAACTCAGTCCATTTTGTTAAGTCGACTTTAATAAGGTCAATTTAAAGTCAACCTTATTAAAGTCGACTTAGCAAAGTCAACTTAACTTTTCTAGTGTAGACATAGCCAATAAGAACAGGGACGTGCATGTAATTAAGCAGTGGGTCACAATGTTTATTCAACTTTAACATGGGGGGCACTACCCATCCATCACCCATATTCTCGTATGCCAGGAATTTAATTGGTTCCAGTGAGAGAGTTACAGGGCCCCTTATGACATACCCCATTAACTAGCGTTAGGGTTCCTTGCCATATATCCATAACATGGGGTGGCTTTCCTCAGACTATCCCCACCCACCAGGACTCAGTTCCCTCTGAATCCTAGTACCTATCCCATTAAAAAGTGCTTGCATCCTGTCTCCCAGCTGGCCAATGGGTGCCCGAGACCCCCAGGGGGAGGAGCTATTTGTTATCCCTTGATGAGGGTCTCCCTCCCTTGCCATTGGGATTGTCCCCTTTTCACCACTGGCCCTGTCAGTTTCCCTCACCCATTGATGGGATTTCTTGGGTGGCATTTGGTAATATTTAGGGGGCAGAACCTTAGCTGGTGTAAGAATTACACAGGGCTAGCTTTTCAAAGAACGAACTATTAAGATCCAGTTTTGTTCCAATTGCAGTCAGTGGTAAAGTAAATTACTTTAGTGCACGCAGGAAGGAACTGTAAATTGAAATATTTTTACATAAAGGACATGTTTTTCTGTGAGCAATTTAAGTGCTTTGTGTACCAGGAAGTGGAGAACTTTTTAAAAAAAAGGAACCAGGAGACTTTTCTTTGCAGGCAGCTGCATGTACAAAATTCCATTACGTTTTTAAAAGACTCAGGGCGAGGAGCTCATACTCAAAGTATCACATTAACCACAGCTGCTTTGCTCATAAACAGAGATACCTCTTCCAACTCATGCTATTTAAGAAAGCCAAAAATCCTGTCACCTTAATTCTAACAAACGGTGATCTCTGAAACAGTGGCATAGTAAAGAGTGGAAATTTAGGAGGGCCCCAACTTATGATGGATGGGCCATGATGAGAACACTTTTGGTTCTGGCGCCCTGGGCCCATTTTCCTTTCCCAGCTACCCATTCCCCATTACCTCTCGTGTCTTGCACTCGCTCTCTCCGGGACCACAGAAGTAGCAGCCTCTGCTTCTCTCAGTCACTAGTTGTAGCTCTGACCTCTGCTGCCCTGGGTGCATGGTTCCACCAATGCAAGCCTTTTCAGGGAAGATGTGTTTCCCATGTTGTGTGCCCCTTTCCTGCCCACTAGGAGCCGGTAGGGGCAATTACTGTCCAAGCTGGAACAGGTAGGGCAGAGGAAGATGCTCCCGCAATCAGAGGGTTTCTGTCACATTGCCCAGCCTCTGGAGCAATCTGCTGCTGCTCTTACAGGAAAGGGGAGCACACGAGCTCAGATTTGGGTGGGCCTGGCTGTTGATTGGGAGGGCCATGACTTAATTCTGTTACACCCCTGCTCTAAAGCCCAGAGGGTTGGTGTCTGCAGTGCAATGTGGTCTAGCGGATAGGACACTGACTAGGGAATTGGGGGACTTAGGTTTTGTTCCCAGTTCTGTCTGCAACCTACTGTTTGGCACTGATCAAGTCACCTCTCTATTTCCCTTCCCTCTCATTCTCTGCCTATTCAGAAGGTGAGCTCTTCTGGGTCTTTGCTATGTGTGTTATACTGTACAGCTGTGCAAATATTAGATGTTTCAATTTGCTGGCATCTCCAAAATATAAGAGGCGGGGAGCAATTAATTTCAAGATAAATCCAGAATGAAAACTTCCAGAATTTTTTGGTGAAATAAAAAGTAAACCAATCATTTTAGGTCAAAATAAATAATAATTTTAAATAAATAAATTTGTTTGACCAAAAACTTTTCATTTTGATTGTGGGTGCTTTTCAGCACTGTAAAACAAATCAAACAGATTTGAAGGAAACTTGGAAACAAAAGGTTGTTGCAACCCACCCCCACCCCCCAATCAAAATGTTTAATTTTTTTTAAAAATGTGGAAACAAAACATTTCAACTTTTTTTGTAATTTTTAACGTAAAAAATTCAGCCAAAGTGACATGAATTTGCAGAATGTTTTGTGTTGTTAAATCTGCATTTTTTTTCAAAAATAAAAAAGCTTTGTCCAGTTCTATTATACAGCACCTAGTATAATGAAGCACCTTCTCAGTTGGGGCCTTCAAGTGCTTCTATAATGTAAATAAAAAGTTATAAGGGGCTTATTTCTACTTAGATGGTCATATAGACATGAACACTTTATATTCTCAGTGTTCCACCCCCCTCTGCCAGATATCAGTTTACTTGTCAGATATAGTCAGTACTTGTGAGGAGCTTGTTGGTCAGAATTACAATTACCTTTTACCTCTATTTATTAAGGGCCACACCAGCACTTCTCCTTCTCATTTTTTTTATTCACTACCATGAGAACAACAAAATGGGGAATTGGGGAATTGTATAAATAGATATAGCAGCTTTTTCTATTGGCATTAATGGTGAGATTCTACAGTGTAGGACTCTTATCTCCAAGAAGAGGAAACTACTCTTGTCTGTTCTGTGTAAGCGTGTTTAAGCAGATATGGTTATGTGGTTAAATGTTCCATAAGTGGTCTCAATGCAGGGGCACTGGAGCAATTTTTATAGTGGAGGAGCTGACTGAAATTAAAAAAAAAAAAACCCTAGAAATCCTTTACATGAGGGAAGCCATGTGTTCAGTTGCTATTATCTTAAAACATGGTAATAAAATGAAGCCAGCATCCGTATGTTTTTATCTGTTTAATTCAAATGCTTTAACCACGGTTGTTACTACAGTGATTCCGACATGATTGCCATCAAATGTTTAGAGCAAACCAGTTGAGATTAGTGCATCGTTTTTTGATCCCTTTAAATATTGTGGTTTAGAAATGTCTTGTTGACCTGGTTGAGCAGTTGTATTTTGCTTACTGTATTCACTGAAGACCAGAAGAGTCAGAAGTCTCCAAAATCTGACTCGAGCTCAAATGTAAGGGCTGCCAGGCAGGGGACAAAGGGTCCAGTTTGCCCAGGGCCTGAGAACCCCAGCCCGGATTTCCATGCCACTTCCTCCATGTATGTACCACAGCTTTCCACCTGCAAACACTTACACGTGCTGCTATTGAGCAACATCTCCTAAGTAGCCAGGTGATGGGATTTACCCACCCCACAGCCATTTGTCCAAATAGGCTTTGCGTGCAGGCTACCCCTTGTGTGGGAAAGGGGTATATCTTGGGCTAGTGACACTGCATGAAAACAGAGCACACAGGTGTCTGCACGTGGAGAGTTTTGAGAGACAGCGAGGAGGCCCACTGAATCTGGGCTCAATCTGGCTCCACTTTGGAATGTCTGAGGGGAAGGACACAAAAAGAATGGTGTTGGTTTTTTGGATTCTCTTTCTGTGTGGGTAGTTTTTAAAAATACATAAAATAATATGTAAAATGTTTTAATAAACAAGTAGCAAAACAACCAAAAAAAACCCCAGCATACAGCAGTCTAAATGTTTTATCGGCATCATTTGGAGCCAGCGCTGGATATCTCTGACTGGCTCAGCTTTCATGTAGTGATGCAGGCCAAACAAAAATGTGCACTTTGTCTTCACTGACAGAAATGTGGGTGTTTCCAGCAAGATAACTAATGTGCTATAGTTAGCTTGCTGCAAAATCCCAGTGAAGACAAGGCACCTGTCGTGTTTCTCATGGGGCAGCTAGGCACACTCAGCATGACACCGCCCTGCCCACAGTTGACCTTGTCTTCTTTACCTAACAGCAGAACTACAGAGCCTCAGTTCCACTAGGATCTTAACCAGAGTCAGCGTTAGGCATAAGCAGACGAGCCAACTTCTTGGGATCCTGAGCAGCATAAGGTCCCCCATTAATTATTACAATATTCTGTGTGTGAGGTGGCAAAAATATTCCTGCTTATTGGGCTAGCGCTGGCAGTGATAAGACAGTATACCTACTGTTCATTATTTATCCCTCGGAAAAATCACAACTCTTCTCACAGTGAAGACAAAGCCCTACCAAGAAACAGACCAGGGCTTGTCTTCACTGACAGCAGCAAAATCACCTTCCAGATCAACTGAGTGGGTCTATGAAGAGCCACTCAGTCGATCATGAAGCTGATCCATTTAGACCACCCCAGAAACTGGAATAGCTCAGGGTTGAAGAGAGGGCCTTCCCTTCATCTCAGCACAGTGGATGTGCTGGGCATAGAGCAATCAAACTGAGATACACAGGTTATTTTAAGTAACTTGAGTATCTCCATTTGACTGCCACCAAAAATAGCGGGTAGTGTTGACCTGCACCCCAGTAGTTATAGGCATCTGATTGAATTCTTAATTAGTTTTCAGGGAATCCATACCCCCCTCCCCCCAAGTTAAACATTTCATGAAAGGCTTTTGTTTACACAAATGTCAAGGGAATAGTTGGACTACATACCAGTACTCTGTTTGCATGCAAACAAGGGTCTTCCTCGGTGAACAAGAGTATTTGCTATTTGCTATTCAACTGTAAAAAGTTGTAGACATCCGGCAAGGGAGGAAAAATGTGTACATATGACTTAGATCACCATAAATTGAAGAGCAGTCTCATTGCACAATCTGCAAAGTACTTGTGGCCTGAAAAAGCATTGTTTAAACTATCTGATGTTAGTGACAAATAACATGGGTGTGACAACGGCTCATGAACAGCAAAAAGGGAGAAAAATTACTATAATTATTTTTTGGAATTAATAATTCAACCAGATTCATTTGGAATAACTTGTGTGGTTTTTCACCAGATTGCTAGAACATTTAGCTACGTCTAACATTGATGGTGGCAAATTCTCCACTGTCAGCTCGATTTTTTCCTTTCAATTGAACAGCAGTGAAGACACACTTAATCGATCTGCAGTCGATCTAATAAAAACACCTCCAAAAAAAGCGTAGTGCTGTGTTGACAGAAATACATTTCCCATCAGTGCAGCACCATGGAGACAGCATGCCAAAGGGAAGTTATAAAGTTAACAGGAGTTTTGCAAGCTCCTCTGCATAGCTTCCGTTGATGGTCGCCAAATTTTTCTGACAGTGTAGACCAGGCCTTAGACCAGCACACTACATTGTCTGTGTGTGTGCGTGTAGTTTGTCTTGTCCCTGCCCCAAGAGGCTTCACAAAAGAGGACTGAAACTGACATAATATTTCCACAACAGTGGGATATTTTGAAACCAGTCATTTTCCAGCAAAAGATGTCTCTAAAAATATAAGATAAATATTACCGTAAAAAGAATACGTGATCCCAAGATCCCAAGAATGTGGCCTTCCTAATATGGTAATGCTAATGTTGTGAGCCATGAAGATAATAAAGAGATAACCCCAATATAAATGCATGGAGGATAATATAATTCAGGTGTAAAAAATATCCCATCTGATAAAATATGGTCAATTTCAAAAAATCCCTCATGATATATATTTACTTTAGTGGAGACTAGAGAAGAAAACCAGATGTGCACCTTCCCCCTCACCCCTCAGCCTCCAAGTCTAAGTTGGCAGATATTTTCAACATTAATTTGTTAATGATGGTAAAACACTTTGAAGATGAAAAATATGCTTGAAGCACAATGGGCTGGTTTGAGCCTTCAGTGCCAAAGCACAGACTTGTCTCACTTCAGCTTAAAGAAATCACTTTGTTGGCTAACAGCGGTACTGAGCTGGTATCTTCTCTATGGGTGAGTCTCTAAAGGAGGATGACGCACTGCACACTGCCTAACTTGGCAATGTGTTTGCAGTTGGAGTGCTGTGACTGCTGATGGACATGCTGACCCACGGTTTTGCATTGTTTCTCTTTGCTCCCCCATCTATGTGTTGCCTGATTATGAGGGGCAGTCGGTTTGCGGTGTGTTTGTGAATGCCTAGCACAATGGGCCCTGATTCAGGGAAGGCCCTTAGGTGTTACCATAAAACACACACTAAATAATAAAAGAAGTGCTAAGTGCTATTGCCACACACTGTTGAAGTGCTAAGTATTAACAGTGCTTTTTTTGTTTAAAAAAAAACAAACAGGGACCTCTCCAGAGGGGTAGCCGTGTTAGTCTGTGTACAGCAAAAAACAAGAGTCCTGTGGCACCTTATAGACTAACAGATTTTCTTCAGCATAAGCTTTCATGGGCTATAACCCACTTCATCAGTGGCAGGAGCTGGGGCCATATCGCTGTGAAAAAAAGGTGCTGGTATTCAGTATCCCTGAGTACCATCACAAAAAAAGCCCTGAGTATTAGTATTATTATTAATTCCAAACGGGTTGCCATGTCAGTCTAGTTCAGCAATACAAACTAAAAGTGCCAGAAGACTCCTTGTTTATCATTAGACCACTCTTTTCAAAGGTATTTCTACTGTCTCTCAAGAGAGAGCCTGTTTGAAAGACTGGATTCTAAAAAGGGCTGAATATCTTTACAACTAAATAGAGCATAATTATGCACGCTAATATTAGAATAAACATCATTCAGGCTTTGGAGGGAAAACTGGTTACTCCACATACAACACTGTGCAGTTTGCTACGTGCAGGTTTTGCTTTCTTCTGGAGCATCTGGTGTTAACCATCTGCTATTAGCTGGGGCAAGAGGCAAGAAAATAGTCTTGATTAACCAAGGGTCTGAGCCAGTGTGCGCCTAATGGTGCCTAATACTGTATGTGCAAAATGGGTAATAATGTTGATCTAGCGCATAGGTTTACATAGTCTCTCTCTCTTCATCTCTGCAGTCATGGAACCAGGTGTGCTGGGGAAGTGTCGGCTGCAGCAAACAATAACATATGTGGTGTCGGCGTGGCATACAACTCGAAGGTGGCAGGTATGATATCAAATCAGTTAGAAAGCCCAATCCTATACTCCTCACTTAGATTTTCCTTTTAGGATTCCCACTGTAGATCACGGGAGCTTTGCCCAAGTAAGGACTGCAGGATTTGGTTCAGACTTTGTACTTCTTTCACAAAAGTTTTAACTGCTAAACATTTAACAAGGGGGATCTCCCCTGATTATTTTCCACTCTCCTCTATTGTTAAATTATATAGAGAGGGATGGTATTCCTTCTGCTCATTCTCATTTTAAGTCCTCTTTTCATACTAATTTCTACATGAGCAAACTTGTTTCTCCTTTTTTGTGCCATTGTGATCTCATCTGAAGCAAATCTAAGGCTATGTCTACACTGGGAAATTTAGGTCGACTTTACCAAGTCGACTTTACTAAGTCAACTTTAAGTCGACCTTATTAAGTCGACTTAAGGTGGGCCATACTAAGTCGACTTGGAGAGTCCACACTAGACTCTCTAAGTTGACTAGTTAGGTCTAGGGAGAGGCGAGGTTCCTTTCGAGCCTCGGCTTCCCAGGCTAGGAGGGCTTATCCTGGGGAGAGCCAGCCCCACATTGGGCTGGCTCTCGCCAGGCAGTAAGCCCCGGAGTGGTCTGGGGGAGAAGGGAGCATGGAGCTCCCTTCTGCCCCGGACCACTCAGCTCCCTTATCCTCGGGACTTCTCAGGTCCTGGGCAGAAAGGAACCCTCCTCGATGGGACCGCTCGGATCCCGGGGAGAAGGCAGCCCCACACTCCCCCCTAGCTGGGACCATGCGGTCCTGTCCAGGAGGGAGAGTGGGAGACCTGCGCTCCAGCTGCCGGATGCTGTACAGGTGGAGCGTGGGTCCTGGAGCGAAGGGAGCTGCTGGTTCCCTTTTTGCTGGGACCC
Organism: Pelusios castaneus; assembly: GCA_007922175.1. Lineage (NCBI taxonomy): Eukaryota > Metazoa > Chordata > Testudines > Pelomedusidae > Pelusios > Pelusios castaneus. The sequence continues at coordinate 9,487,561 of ML685758.1, forward strand.
ATGGTTGGGTCCCAGCTAGGAGGGTGCCCCGTGCTCCCTCCTAGCCAGGATCGCACTCCAGCTGTGGGGAAGCCCCCGGGCCTCCCCAAACAGCTGGAGCGCCGGCAATTGCCAGTGTAACCGGGGCCTCTTGGGATACCCTCCTGGACGTGCAAAAATCAGGGCAAGCTGCAAAACCGGGAGCCAAACTCCCCAACACTGATGGGTGGTACTTAAACCAGTCTCCCTATCAGTCACAACCAGGCTTCTGGTTCCCCACACTGGGTACCAAGAACTCTGCCCAAAATAGAAACAGCTCCCTTTATTGCACTCCAGTTCCTCCGGCTCCCACCTAGCCGCACGGTCCCTCAAAGATATAGGTTCTCCTGACCCCAAAGGGCCAGCCACAGCACACAGAACAATATAGGTTTGGATCTTACCCAAAATACCACACTGGTAGCCAATCCTTTAGCAACTACAACTAAAGGTTTAATATAAGAAGAAAAGAAGCAAAATATGAGAGATGTTAAAGGGTCAAAGCGAATCACATACATACAAATGATTTAAAGTTCATGAAAAGCAGTTTGCAGGCTTGTTCCTCTGGTAAACACCCAGCATCAGGGTGGGCCTCAATCCTTTGTTCAGTCTCAGAGGAATAGTTCCAGAGATGGGTGTTGGCTGTAGACTGAGGACTTGAGAGCAAGATGGCGTTGGAGTTGCTGCCTTATATCATCTCTGGCCTTCTCCATGCTGTGTGCAGTTCTCTCCAATCAAACTGGAGTTGAGTCACATGTTTAAGTCCTAGTGGCTCAACAGGTTTTCTTCTTTATCCTGTTATCTGAGGAGCTTCCTTAATAGGCCCTTACGGAGACAATGGCTGGGTAGACATTCAGTCTGGGGCATTTTCCCAACCTTACACAAGTTAAAATATAACAATCACATTCCTAACTTCTAATATGAATACAAATCCTACACAAACTATATGATCATTCCCACAAATTATTACCTTTCTATTGACATCAAACATGGCATAGTTCCTATGGATTATAACAATTATAAAATATTAATACAAAATAATATCAGAAATGGTTCCTTAAATCCTGACAGCGTCACAGCCAGCACGGCTGCCCTCTAGGTCTCGGGAAGCCTCCAGAGCTTAAATCGACTTAAGGAAACTCCAGTGTGGACGCAGAGTAAATTAAGTCGACTTAAGCAGGCTTAAGTCGACTTAATTTACAAGTGTAGACGCACCCTGAATGTGCAGCAGAAGAAACATAATGATAGTTGTACTTAATATGACACTGAGATGAACTGCCTCAGAAACTTTTCCTATCAGTTGTGCTTGTGCATCTCAGAAAAAGCAAACTCCGCACCATTACCCTGCACTTATCACTGAGTTTGCATAGGGACAGATACTCAGCTGGTAGAAATCAATGTAATTCCATTCATTTTGATGGTTATTGACCCCAACTGATGGTCTGTTCTGACTGTTTGGCTGGCTTTCCTTTTTGTTATCATATCTGAATGATCACCACATTCATATCCATAGAACAATAAGCGTCTCAAATCACACACGTGCCCAGAAGCAAAATCTCCTTGATGGAGAGTAAAATAAATTTCTACTAAGTGATAAATGCTCAGACAATTTTATGAGTTTATAACGGGCCCCAAATGGTGCTCTCGCAAGAGGTATCATTCTTTATTTGCACTCAGAATGGTACAAAATTCTATCCTAGCTATGATGACCCACGGTAAATCAAATAAATCATAGTAACCATCAAATTTTAGGGCTGGAAGGAATCTCAGAAGGACATCTGTTCATCCCTCCTTCTCACAGCAGTGAGACAAGATTAAGTAAACCTACACCGTCCTAGACCAAAGTTATTTCTAGGTTTTCTGCTCTGGGCTTTACCTGGAAAGACCTCATTCTTCAGTAAATAAACCATGACTAGGCTTATAGCAGTAAGAAAAGTAAGCACTCAAGCAAACCAAAAACTGTTTCCAATAAATAAAAAGCCAGGAATTATGGAAAGGACTTAAACACTCATTTTTCAGGAATTAAGCCACCTCTGATTAATGAGGCTTAGAAAGGAACTAATTTCTTAGTTCGAATTAACCAGCTATTGAAATGAATGGGGATCGCTAATTCGAACTAAGCAAGTGCTTGCTTAGTTCGAACTAACATTCCAGTGTGGCCATGCTAGTTTGAATTAAGCTAATTCGAACTAATTAAAATGAGTTTGAATTAGTTAGTTCAAACTAATTTTAGCAAGTGTAGACATAGCCCTAGAGCGCACTAATGTGGTGCACATTAATTGGTCTGTATAGATCCTGCTGGTTCACTTTTATGTAGCAGTGTTTGAAACACTACTACATTAAAGAGCACTAGGGAATCTTCAGTGCACACCAGCACGGTCTCCATGGACAACAGTGTGCTTTAGAAATAACACTGTGCAAAGTGCGTTACCCCACTGTACAGACAAGCCCTAGATGGCCCACTGTCCAGAATGCTGGCTGGGAGTTCCTATATTCCTATCATAAAGAAGATCTCCTCCAAATAAGCAAATTATTACTGCAAATCATAACCAATCAAATTGATTCAAATAGTATTATTTGTTCAGGAAATCTTCCCTCAAAAACAAAGAAATCAATTAACATGCAAAATGTTATTTCAACTTCTGACTCTTTACTTGCAGTGAATGAACTTTAAAGGGTTTGGGTGGTGAGTCTGGGTTAGATCTGCACCCCAAAATGGGGGGGGGCTGTTCATTCACACGTGCGTATAAGAGAATGCACAGTAATGGCCAGACATCTTGTATGTGAATAAACTGAGTTCAAGACCAAGATGCAAGGACCGGGTTTCTTATGAGAGATCTGGAATTTCCTGCGTCCTTCCAGCCAGTGACTTATTAAAGTGCCCTGATCTTCATGGCTGCAGGTTGTTCTTTCTTCTCATCACAGAATGTGAAGGGAAGGACTGGTGTTATTATTTTACTTCTTCAGTCAGTGAGAAATGAAGTTCAAATTTATATACAGTGTTACATTGAGAAGGGACCTAACCCATGTTACAATTGTTCAATAATTGCACATATCAGAGAAGGGAATGAGACACAGTATTTATATTCTGATATTGAACACCCAAATTTGCATGCATTCAGTTATGGGGTTTTGGGTTCCCAGTTATCTGTCACTAAGGCAATGCTGTAATCTCAAGTCAATTCTGTAGACACTACATAGCAAAGCCCTTGGACTGTACTAATGTCTTCCAGATGCTCTAGCAAGCTACCATATTTGTCAGTTTCCTAACAAAATTCCATTTCGAGGCACATTTACTTTGAACAACATTTAAACAATACCCCATTCTTTCTAAACTAAGAAAGGCTCTGTTGTATTACTGAGGTCTATAGCACCACCACGTGGCCTATATTAATCAGTAAATCCATCAAACCTCTGGAGGAAGCTGATATGTTTCTGGGTCCTAGCCTCAGGTCAGCAAGTGTAAAGTGGCGTAGGAAGTCACAACCAACTGAGAATCTGGCCTGTAATTTTCCTGCTTTATCCCACTTTTCTGTACTGAAATCAAACTTGGTAACTTGGCTGAATTTTAGCTCTGTCTGGGCACTTTATTGTCATTCTCTGTGAAGTTCAGCCATTTCAGTTCAGAGACCTTCATGCTAACTTTTGTTTGTTAGACTTTATGTGGGATCTCATACTCTGAGTCTCAGAAAACGCTGATTTGTTGGAACCAAAATTGTTCAAATTGAAACATTTTTGAGAATATAAATTTTCAAATTGTCAAAATATTAATCTCAGCATTTAAAAAATGTGAAATTCCAGTTTTCCAGTTCAGAACAACCTTGTTTAAAAATTTCAGCTAATTATATTTTAAAAGAATAAGAGCTCAAAATAAAAATGAAACATTTCCAAATTATTGAAATGAAAAGTTTTGATTGACCTCAACCAATTCCCTTGTTTCCCCCCCATCTCCCCTCCCCAATTTTCAGTTCACAAAAATTTCCAAGATTTCAACTTTTTTGCCCAGTTCAGAATGAGAAATTTTCTTGATATCTCAAAAAAAAAAAAAAAAAGTGGGGTGGGGGACAACAGGAAATCTGTGTCCCACCCACCTGTATATTTCTGTTGTGGTGGTTCCAGTTCATTCTAGTTTAAAACATTGAAAAATAATGAGTTCCCACCTGATGCCATACATGGATTGAGTTTACTTGAAACCATTATGGGTTATTCTTGTCTCAGGCAAGACTCAATGAAAGGTCTCTAATCCTCAGCCCGTCCTGTGTTTGAATTTACCGTGAATCATGATTTAGTGTTGTCCCAAAAGAGGTTTGCATTGCTCACATCATCGTCATCCTCTTTGGCTTGGCCGGATCTAGGATTCAGAGACAAAATGAAATTATCAGATACTGGAAGTTATCCAAAACACTCCCCCTTCCTCCCCCCCCAACCAAACAATAGCCATGTTTTCCTACAGTCCATTCATAGGAATGTACAGATGTCATTATTTCCATTTAAAATATTTGTAGATTTCCCTGTCCTTTCTGATTATACAGGAGAGAAAGACTAGGGAAAACCTGTTGGGAGATGAATGTATGCTTTAAGGATAATGCTCTGTTGTATAAACGGACTGGAATCCAAATGTTTAATATACAATTATTGTTGGACTGAAATAACCAGTTTCATTACTCCCATAATACAAGAACCAGGGGTCACCAAATGAAACTGATAGGTAGCAAATAAAACAAATAAAAGGAAGTTCTTCTTCACACAACGCACAGTCAACTTGTGGAACTCCTTACCTGAGGAGGTTGTGAAGGCTGGGACTATAACAATATTTAAAAGGGAACTGGATAAGTTCATGGTGGCTAAGTCCATAAATGGCTATTAGCCAGAAAGGGGTTAAGAATGGTGTCCCTAGCCTCTGTTTATCAGAGGATGGAGACGGATGGTAGGAGAGTGATCACTTGATCTTTGCCTGTTAGGTTCACTCCCTCTGGGGCACTTGGCACTGGCCACTGTCGGTAGACAGATACTGGGCTGGATGGACCTCTGGTCTGACCCAGTACGGCCTTTCTTATGTTCTTATGTTCTTAACTGTAATGACCAAAACTGCAAGTATAAATTAGATCATGAGCCTATATCCTGTCTTTGGTGATTCATAATTCAGGTTTATGTTGATTAAATCAACAGGTATCCGAATGCTGGACCAGCCATTTATGACAGACATTATTGAGGCTTCCTCTATCAGTCACATGCCTCAAGTCATAGATATATATAGTGCCAGCTGGGGCCCAACTGATAATGGAAAGACTGTGGATGGACCTAGAGAACTAACTTTGCAAGCCATGGCAGATGGTGTGAACAAGGTAATATTTCTCTTATACAATCTGGGGAACGTGATGGCATCACTTACGCTCTCATTTATTGAAAGCAGTGCTTGTAGGTTGTCAGAACTCTACAAATCACTTATGAATATTGCAGAACACACTCAGATTATATCAGCCAGTCTCAATGATTGATTTACTACTCACAAATCTTTGCCATGATTTGCATGGCATGTTGCTCCTTCTGCTGTACCAATGCTTGCTTATATTTGTTCACTAGTCTCAGGACACAGTTTCTCTACACTAAAATCTCTCCCTCTTGCCCTCAATTAGGTTATATGTATTTGTTCTGTGCTATCATATAGCATCACAGGCAAAATGTAAAAAAGCTATCAGATTGTTTTCTATAGATCCTCGAAAATGTCCTCCAATACAAGACATGATTTGTAAAGCTGAGGCAAAGCTGACTCTCTGCATGTCATCACTTTAATTATCACTTTTTGAAGTTGTCCTGTCTTTCAGTCATTTGCTGATAACCCTCATCACGTAGATGATGCACAGTAATTGTGTTCCTCCCATTGGGCTTTTCATCTATTGGAAGCTCTCTGATCCTTTGTACGTAAAGTCACCTCTTCCATGCTAGAATCACTCTTTAATCCCCCCTTCTAATGATCTGTCTCGCGTATGTTGTCTCTTTTATGCCACCATTGGGTCAGATATAAGCAGGCAGGCTAAAAGCATACATCAGTACTAGTTAGCGAAAGAACTGACTGGGAAAGGCAGAGCAAGGATTGAGACTGCATCTATAGAAAGGTGTGTAGGGAGCAAAACTGAATTGGCTGTAAGATTCTTCTTCAGAGGGATCAAATGTTGGGGGGAAATCAGAATGTTTGTAGGAGGAGAGGGAGAATGGAAGAACTGCAAATACGGTCATTAGTTCAATAAGGATTCAACTCTCCATTAGTTTTTCTTGTCCCTCTGCATACTTCATCCCCACAGCGGTCACATATATATAGGATAGTGATGATATGTGCAAAGAAGGCATTGGTCTTTGTTCCTTATTAGCAATCAGGTTCATATATTTTTAATAATTATATAAATATGAGGAAACATAGCAAAAACAATGTAAAAATGTTACTATTTATACTAACAGAATAGTATGTACATCTAATATTTATTATTATTCTGGAATTAGAATCAGCTCTCCATCTACTTGCAGTTCTGTTCTATAAACTTTTCTCCATTTTTTTTCTATCAAAAAATACTGTTTTCACTGAAATGGAAATGTTCTGGAAAATGCTAGATTTTGACAAAAATTCCTGAGGGGAGGAAATTTGAAACAATTATTTTTCCCCAAAAATATTTTGTTTTGGAAAATTTTGAAATTTAACTTTGAATTGTATTTATTTTTATTGTTACTATTTGTGGTGTTTTACATTATTTCATGACATGTCAGTAATAGTGCATAGTATGTACCACTGAAATATCATAATAAGGCATAAAATAATAGCTGAAATATGCCATTTGATTTATTTTTTAAAATGAGGGATGGTTGCTACTTAGTAGTGATTGAAACATCTTATCTTTTTCTAGATCAAAGTGCAGCAGAAGCAGCCTATAGTAGATTTATAAAAGAATAATGAATAAAAAATAAGTATTATGTACCACTACTGCAGATGTCATAAAATAATAAAAATAATATAAAAATGAAAAAATTACATTCTAAACATTTTGAAATTCTGAAACAGGATTTATTTATTTATTGGAAATTCAATTCCAGGAGAAATTTAAAAAATATTTTTGGTCTGAATTGGAATAAAAACAAATTGCAGATGAGAATGGGAATTTGGAGCTTGTACCAGCACTGCTTGTCTTTTCTGTGCCTTTTAATTTTCTCTTCCTTTATTGTTAAACCTGAAAGCCCATTGTTGTAAATGGAAGACTTCCAGAGATCTCAGTGGCCCTTAGTGTTTTAGCTAAGCATTTGATGCAGTATTTAACTCTATCAAGCACAGTGGGCTACAGCTCTATACATTAGAGTTATACCATATTATGCCGCATATTTACTCACATTTTCAAAATCACCTTTTGCTTACTTTAATCAGTCAGTTTCCATCACTTTGACCAAAATAAGGGGCTGGTATTTTTATCCATGCAATCACCCAGGTAAATAGCTCAATCTGCAAAGAAGGTAATATTGCTGATAAAGCTCATAGTTCTGTCTGAATAATATAGTTCCTCAATGGGGCTTGGGAAACGACAACTTTCTTTATTTTTCTGCAGCTCAGATAGAGGGCGCTGTGTTTTGGATTGGAGAAGACCTCTAGCTATGAGGTGCAGAGGTGGTTTGAAGCCATTGGACAGAATACTAGTCCCACTCCATGTAACCCCCTTCTTCTGAAAACTCTCCTTGACCCCACAACTGCATGATAAGGTGGTCCAGAGCCAGTTCTACTGGGCTAGGAACCTAAAGGTGATGAAGCTTGTTATATGGAGAAAGGTCAAGGGAAGAATCAGCATAGAGAGCATGGCAGAAGGGAGGTGAACTGGTAGCAGAAAGAAGATGGAGAGAACATAGAAGGAATTTGATCTGTAGAGAGTTTTGGGTAGGTTTTATTTTCTAGGAAGAAGTGATGTGGTAGATGGGGGCAAAGGTGGAAGAGCAGGAGGGAAAGATCATGAGGAAGAGGGAAGGACCAATAGAATGGAAAAAAAAAAGATCTGGATCTGGAGGAGAAGAGAGAAAAGTCAGGAAGTGGTAGAAAGTTCAGAATGTGTTTAGGGTAGAAGAACAGAGGGAGTGAAATGTGTTTACCTGTCTCCATGTCCTTAGCAGAGACCAGTTAGTTTGAACACACTTGCCCTCAGTGCTGTACAGAGTGACTCCTCTTCCCTGAGTTGATTGTACACAGTGTTTTTATGATAAACCTCTTTGAAATTTCCCAATAAATCTTGGGTGATTTTGTGTGGGAGCTCCACAATTAGTCATTTTCCACCTGAATTATTTCCTTCTCTTGATTGTGCCAATCCCTCCTCCCCACTGCTACCTTCCTCAGAACAGTACATTCAGTGTACCATGATTTGTGACATGGTAATTAAAATCTACTGTTTTAGATGGTAAAGTTTTCTTGAATCCAGTTTTAGATTAGTTGCCCTTAGCAAATGAATTATAGGCAGTCTCGCTCTTGTCCATAAATTCAGCAACATGTTGAAATAATTCAACAAACTTCTTAGAGCTTTCCCTGGAATACAAGGAGTCTACAGTACAAACATCACAAGACTCTGTGGGCCTGATCTTTCGTGGCTGTGAGCTCCATTGAATCCAGTTTACATCAGCTGGGGATCTGGTCCCATGCTGTTAATGTGTTTTTAAAACTGTGATTGCTATATGTATTTGCAATATCTAAATCAGGCTGGAATTTTAGAAAAAAATAATGAAAGGAAGATTCTTTTTTATGTCCAAATATCTTAGACAGTAAATAACGAGATAAAATGCTCCCACAGTAAAGAAAAGGAATACCAGTTCACAAAGGATGGACACTATACTGGACATGTATCGAGCTACTACTATGACAACCTTTCCTTAATAATAAGAACTGCATTGGCCTGCTACATTCATTGACCTTAGCAAGCGACCAAAAATGTCACCAAAGGCTTTCCTGATCCTCTGCCATCTTCTTGTTTTGGGTTGACAACTTTTATTTGTGTTATGCCGACTATTGCACACTCCTCACCTTCCTCTATGTGCTGTTCCCCAGTGTTTGAATCCTAACATCTATTTTGATTTGCTGTTATAGCCTGACCTGATCCTACGTCATACACTTCCTGCATTTAATTTCCTCCCATTCTGTAAATTTTCCATCTTCAAAGTGTCTGATGAAGTGGGATTTTCTCCCACGAAAGCTCATGCGATAAATAAATCTGTTAGTCTTTAAAAGTGCCACAGGACTCTGTTTGTTTTTAATATCTTAAGGGATCCAGCTCAATATATCAGAGTGCATTGGAAAAATATTAACTGTTGTGATGTCTCATTGTACTCCCAGTGACGTGGATGGGAACAGAAGCAAGCCTTTAGTAGACAAGATCATTGCTGGAACTTTTTCATTATAAAATTCACATGCAGAACATGTCTAAAAGAGACAGAAAAGGCACCAGTAAACCTGGCAAAGGAATGTGAGCTAGCCTCAATAGAGGTATTTTGTGTTCTCTAGAGGAATAGATTCTAATATGTAGTCTCACTTTGTGCAATTTTGTGGTATTTAAAGAGCTCTTGATTAACTTGCTGTCATATCACAATATGCCTTAGTTTGTTTTGTGGAATTACACTGGCGTCACACCTGCTTTATGGCTGTTGAATGTTCAAGGACAGATTTTTCCCGTCTGGTTCATTATCTCAACACATCCTAAATATCAGAGCATTGGCCCCGGCAGATTCTTTTATGCTTGTTTCCCTTTGAAGCGGGAGTGCAGCTCCTTTTTAAAAATAAATGCTATGGAGGGACAGGGTGCCCTGCCACTTTCAAATTACTTGCCGTCTGATGCTATCGTGAATTTCAAAATCAAGGCAAAAGGAATCTCAATCTATGTCTAGCTGATGCCCATAGAATTTTCAAGGAGGAAGCAATAAACTGAGACCCTGTATAAAAACAATTCAGTAGCCTAACATTATTGAATTATATTGTGATTGCCCCCAAAATATACTCGTTGCTACGTGCACACAAAGGAAGACACAATCCCTGCCTGGAAGCATTTGCGGTCAGGAATCAATATTTAGGGTTATATTAAGTGTTACCCTGAAAAAAATAACATATAATCCCCAGGTGATATATGGCATCAGCCTGTTTAATCTATAAGTAAAGTAAATTCCCCAGTCCTCCCAGAATATTGAGATACACATTTTTCTACTGGCGAGTTCAGCACTACTGTACTGTTGAAATATTATAACCAAGGTGCGCTGATCACAGCATATTGTGAAATCTGAGCCTCTGTTTTTTTCAACATCCAGTGTGTGAAAAATGCAGCTGCAAACATGACTTCCCTTGCTTGCCAGGCTAATCTCATGGCTTCTCTTTTGAAGGCCCAGTTCAATGAAGCATTTATGATTTGCACTGGGACTTAAGTCCAGTTGAATTCAAGGCATAGGCATCTGTGACCGTAGTGTGCTGTGACAGCTCTTCTCAGATCGAATGGTATCATCTTGTTGTTCCCTTGTACTCCCCCTCCCCAATCTATGTCATCCTGATATTTCTTATTTTATACTCAAATTATGAGCCCTTTGGGGCTATGTGTACACTTACAAAGTTAAGTCGACTTAACAAATTGGCTACTACACTTTAAGTTGACTTTGTTAAGTTGTCTTAACAGCAGAGATAGCCGTTAGATTGGCTTTAAGTTGACTTAATAAAGTCGATTTAGCGTTAATCCCCATCTTCACTGGCCTTAAGTCAATTTAAGAAGTCGACTAAAGGCTTAAGTCGAACTAAAAGGAGGTGTTATTAAGTTGACTTAAGAAAAGCCCAGTGTGGACGCTGCTTTGTTTAGGTCGACTTGGGCGTCCTTAAGTCGACCTAACTTGCCAGTGTAGATGCACTCTGGGAGAGGATCCTCTTTGTGTTATATCTTTGAACTGCACTTAGTACAGTAGCACTGGTGTGTCTAAACACTACAGCAACAAGAATAAAATGAATATGCTTTATGAGTTTTGCTAAACTGGAACCTGACTCCCTCCACTAGCCAACTCTTGTCCAAGCTTCTTGCCCTTCTTAACCTTCAAAGGCCTTGCTTAACTCTCCCCTCACTACATATCTGCTCTTCTCTCATTTCACATCATCCCTGCTCCTTCCTTCTTGCCAGCTTGTTCTTCCCATTTGCTTCTCACACAAGAATCTCTGGCTACGTCAACACTTAGGAATTTCGGTCAACTTTACTAAGTCGACTTTAAGTTGACTTTATTAAGTCGACTTAGAGGGTCCACACAGGACTCTTAAGTCAACTTAAAGCTGGCCTTACTAAGTCAACTTAGAGAGTCTACACTAGACTCTGCGCTCCAGCTGATAGGGAAACTCCAGTGTAGACGCAGAGTAAATTAAGTCAACTTAAGCCTGCTTAAGTCAACTTAATTTACTAGTGTAGATGCACCCTCTGTGGTTATGTCTACACACTGATGTAAGCCTGGGCTCAAGCCAAACTCCCCCTCTTGCACCACACACCAATTGTGTCATCCTAGGGCTCAGATCTAGGATCCAAGGACCCTGCCAGGCTGGATGGTCCGAGCCCCTGTTAAGATGGGATCTAGGGACCAAATCCTTTTGCTTCCCTGTGTGCACAGCTCTGGCCTCACTCTGGTCCCAGAAGTCTTCCGGATGCTATCCCACAGTTCCTGGAGGCAACTTCCTTAGTCCTCTCTATGCCAACAGGCTGTGATGCATGCAGTCTACTGCAAATGGGATTCATGCTTCCCTTTGCAAAAGGCAGCAGCTCGGGTCAGAGTTAACCCATTCTCCTCTGAGCACGCATTCAGGGAGCCTGCAGGGTTTTTGGTGGAGACTGAGCAGAAGCAGCATTTCTCAGAGAGTTGCTTCCTGGTCGTAAGAGCACAACCAGTTTTTGGTGAATCTCTGTAGCTATGTCTACACTTGTTAATTTAAGTCGACTTAGCTAAGTTGACTTAACAAAGTCGACTTTAAGTTGACTTTGTTAAGTCGACTTAGCATGTCCCCACTCAAAAATTAAGTCGACTTAGAGGGGACCCTGCCAAATCGACCTAGAGCATCCACACTGGACACCTAGGTCGACTTATAGGGGCTAGGTGGACCTGGGACAGGTCCACGGTGGCAGGGGGGCACCCCTTGCCAAGTGCCAGTGGGCTCAGCCTTTGCCCCATTGTACCTTGGTACAATGGGGGCTGAGGGGGACAGGGACCCTGGCAGGGCATAGGAGCAGGGTGGGCAGGGCTTTGTCCTGCCCTGTGGGGAGGCACGCCTGGCTGTGGCTGTGCCAGCCACCCTGGCAGGGGGGGCAGTGGGTAAGCCCTGAAGCCCCCTAAGTTGACTTAAAGTCGACTTAGGGCTACACTGCATCCACACTGGCTAAGTCAACTTAAGGAAAATGTAGTGTAGACGCAGATTAAATTAAGTCGACTTAAACAAGCTTAATTTGTAAGTGTAGACGCACCCTGTGTGAGGCCAGTAAAACTCTGGACTTCAGCAAAAGCCCAAGGATTGACCCCAGCATACCAGCAGATAGCTAAAAGCCTGGCAACTTGGCAGGTTTTCCGGTTCAGTGATTGGTGCAGGGAATGAATTAAAAGGCTGAAAAGCAAATACAGGAAGACCCAGGATAAAAATTGCACCAAGGGCAACTTACCAGCAACAGGTCCTTTTAAGATGACTTTGACCAGGTCCTGGGCACTGCGCCCAGCATTGAGCCTACTGTGCTCGTGAAGATCCGGGATGGAAATCTGCCTGAATCCAGCATGAGACTGACTGAAGCCAGCAGCAGGCGCCCAGCCAGGGTCATGAATTGACTCTTGTAACGATACCAGTCTCACAGCAGGCTGTGGATCAGGCTCAACACAAAAATCTCAGTCTCTGCTCAGAGCAGCTGTTTCAGCCTCCCGCCTCCGAGGAACAGCCATTGCCAAGCCTGTCGGAAACGTGGAGGACAGAGACGTTGCACCACAGCCCGGTAAGTGTTTGATTCAAATTAAAACTTTACTATCATAGTAATGGGAGGGATTTCTGGTTAACTAATAAGGCAAAAAGAGTAAGTCCCAGCTACCAGGATTTGGCCAGTAATGAGGGGTTGTTTTATAGCGTTTTGGGGGTTCCTCCTACACCACCTTGAGTTTAAAATGGTGAATTTGCATTTCAAACTTTAGAACACAGCTGTAAAGTTTATTTTAACTGTTAAATCAGAGGGTTACTGTGAGTATTCTTATTTCCATTTGAGTATTTGGGAATTTGCCACTCTGCAACCACTTCCTATCAATGCAGCTGCCAGTGAACAGCGAATGAAGTGTGTGTGTTTGGGAAACAGTATTCTGTTTCCAAATGCACTCCATTTCAGTTAGAGATAATCCATGCAGGAGTGGATGAAAGCTACAGGTCTCAGAGAGTTCTGCGTGCAGCAGTAACGGACTAAGCCACATGTGCTGTAACACTAACACAGCATCATGTTTATTCCATCCCAGAATAGGACCCAATCTTGGCTGCTGATAGCTGCAAAATTCTCCTGATGCAGGAACTCCAGATAGTTTGTCATATTGCAAGGAAGAGCATATTTTCCAGCCCCCCCATATAACAGACTATTCCGCTCACAAATGTGCTGTTTGGTCACTATTCATTTAAATATTTCTGCTGCCTGGACTGCAGGCTTCCCACCGGTCGCTCGGAACCCAACCATTATGTCCTCCAAAATACACAAGGCCTGAAATGAGGGGAAAAGTTTTTGTTGCGAGGGTGCTATTCTCCCTTACCTACATGGCAATGTGTTAGGAAATTTCTGTGGAGCAGAGTAAATGTTTTAAATTTAAACCTACCATAGCCTCTGCATTTCTATGATTAGGCTTAACAAGGCTTTGGCAAGAGGCAGTGTGAGGGCTGAAACATCCCTTTCCTAGTATGTGTCGTCTCACGGTAGAATGGTTACGTTTTATGGCCTTGACATTCCACAATTCTGGGCTCCTCCACAGAGCTGCTTTAAATGATACCCTCTGTTTCTTGTCCTGTTTCAGGACCCTCAACCTCCACTGCCTGCTCTTCTTCAGGAACATCTCCCCTGGCCCGGTGTACCCTCATGGACCATTCCAGACAGATGCATTTCCATGAAGAACTCATGGTTGCTGGTCCTTAGAGGGCAGGCCAGCAATTGCTGTACCAGAAGAAGACAGATGAAACATGGGAAAACCATTTTACTGACAGGCATGCAGAGGCTTGCCAGCCAGCTGGAGGAGACAGTTTCAGCAGGGAAGGCGGCTCGTGCAAGCAATTAATGGAACATGAGCATTGGCTAAGGGAGGAAGATGGAGCCCAAGGAGAGAACTATTCTGGCAACTCCTGCCAAGAATAGCTGCAGACTACAGCCTCTCTTGCACATGGCATGATGCCCCAGCAACGTACCCTCAGCCCAGAAGTAGCTTATTCAACTCCATTGTGGGGGAGTGAGGAGGGAATCACTCATGAGCACGTGGGAGGGCAACTAAACCCTGCATAACTTTCCTTTTTCCATCCCTCCCCAATGGAAACCTCCACCATAGACTCTACTTCACTAGTGACCGAGGGCTAAATGTGGAAAGAAGGGAAAGAAGAATTTGAGGCCAGGGGACATGCCGTAATGGGGGAGTCGTGGTGTGTCAACAGTTCCCTGCCCTTTCTTTCTGGTTGTTTGGTGTTGTGGTGTCGGTGGGCCTCCCCAACACGCTGTGAGTCATTTACTGTATTCAGACCTGTTTACAAATAAAGAATGTTACGTTTGCAAGAAAGCTGATGGCTACCGGTGCATTGCATCAGTTAACAAAGGTATAAACATGTTAAAGAGTAATTAAACATTACAAAATGAAGAGGGTGCCTCTATTTCCCCATGCCGCCCCCTCAAATACAAACACATTGGTTTTTAATCATGTCATTCTGATTTACAGGGCACTTTAATCAAGAATGCCCATTCCAAGGCACTGCCTTCCCACCATAAATGAATGACTTTCCCCCACCAACTACATTTACATCTCTTCCACTGGTCTATGCAACTGCAGAAGGAGCGCCCACAAAGTATCCCTGAGTTCTGCTGCTTGGGTACAACCAGCTCCAGCAATGACTGCTAGCTTTCTGGCTGAGGGAACTGATCCAGCAGCCCCTTGCTGATTTTGGGGGAGAAATGACTCACCTCTGACTTCAAAAAGGTTGCAAAGAGCACTTAGTGCAAGCCACAGTAATGCAGACACTGGCAGCCAAAAAGGCTTGTAAACAAACACCTCCAACGTGATTTTAATCGCCCCAAAGCACATTCAGCAACCTTTCCACACCACCTGAGCGTATCAATCAGAAAACCTTTTTTGGCCAGGGCCTCTGAAATCAATGTACCGTTTCATAAGCCAAAGCCAAATGGTGTACACAGCGGCCCCCAGAATAACAGTGGGGACTATCACCATTCCCAATGACATTCTGTGGCAATAGTGTCCCATTATAGTCATAAATGTAAACACCTGAGCAAAAAAAAAAAAAAACCCCACAAAATGCTGGCGCTGTGGCTTTTTCCTGTACAGCCAGCACTGACTCGGAATAATTTTGCAACACTTATTTAGAGTAAAAAGACAACATCCTGGAGTTAATTACATCTGTATTACACAGCCAAGCACCATCTTAACCACTCAGAATATGCTGTACCTATCTCCCTGCCCTGCCGCCCTCTGCTTTTTCGATTTGTCTTTCAGTTGATATGGCTGTGCCGTCTTTTCTGCTTGGCACTACACTGAAGCTGCTGCCAAAGTCAAATAATAATAAGTATTTCTTCTAAGCCCTTGTGCTGGGTAGTTGGTGATACTAAATGTGCAGGCAAGGGGAATGTGTTAGTGAACACCGAGTTTATTGTTTGAAACTCAGCTGTTTCCCTCTGCCATGGTACCTACATGCCATTTTCATCTCGTCAAATCCGACTGGTGAAAATTGATGTTTTGGATGGGGACTGAGGAAGGTGAAAAAAACCCCAGAAGTTTGTATTTCTTTGGTGACAGCAACTTCATTAAGTGCATTAAGTCCCTCAATCGCTTTGGCTATGTCTACACTAGAAATGCAAAGTCAACTTAGTTAAGTCGACTTAGAGTGGCCACCTCAGAAACTTCAAATGGCCACACTGGGCAGTGCTAGGGCGACCCAGAAGGGGTGCATTGTGGGAAGTGTGGCATTTGGCACCAGGGAAGTGCCCCCCCGGCTACTCCCATAAAACAGAAAGTGACCTCAGCACCTTCCCCATTGTGCCTGGCAACATGGAACCTGAGCAGGTCATGGACCGCGTTCTGTTCCTACGAGTTGTCAGGTGGGTGCTCCTCAGCTGCTATGCGTTGCCCAGCACTCTCTTTGCATGGATTGTGCTTCTGGGGGGACCCTGACAGCGCAGGAGCAGACAGCAGCACGTGCAGCACCATGCGCACCCTGCGAGCTGATGGTGCCCGCTGCGCCCTGTTGCTTCTGGGCGTGGGAACCCAGCAGCGACTGGTGGGATCATGTCGTCCTCACCATATGGGATGACAAACAGTGGCTGCAGAACTTTGGGATGAGCAAGCGGACCTTCCTCCACCTGGTCCGGGAGCTCACCCCGGTTCTCCAGCCCCTGGACACCCGATTCCAACCCACCCTGCCTGTGGACAAGCAAGTGGCTGTCGTGGTCTGGAAGCTGCTGACCCTGGACTCCTACCATTCTGTAGCCCACCACTTTGGCATCGGAAAGGCCACCATCGGAGCTGCCGTCCTGCAGGTCAGCAGGGCCATCAACAGGGTCCTGCTAGCCCACCTCATCACCTTGGCTAACCTGCAGGCCACCCTCGATGGCCTTGCAGGACTCAGATTCCCCAACTGCGGGGGCATCATGAACGGGACCCACATCCCCATCCGAGCCCCGGACCACAGCACCAACCACTACAAGACTCACAAGGGGTACTACTTCGTGGTCCTGCAGACCCTCGTAGACCACCAAGGGAATCTTCCAGGACATCTACAGCGGCTGGCCAGGGAAGGCACATGACACCTGTGTCCTGAGGAACTCTGGCCTGTACCGGCTCATGCAGGCGAGCACCTTCTTCCCCAAGCACACCATCACCCTCGGGGGCGTTCAGGCGCCCGTCATGATCCTGGGGGGATGCTGCCTACCCCTTGCTGCCCTGGCTGATGAAGCTATACAAAGCCAACATGGATGCCAGCAGGGAGCTGTTCAACCACTGCCTCAACAGGTCCCGCGTGGTCGTCAAGCATGCCTTTGGCCGTCTCAAAGCCCATTGGAGGGCCCTCCTGACCCAGTTGCACCTCATCAAGAGAAACATCCCCGAGGTCATCAGCTCTTGCTGCGTCCTCCGTAGCCTCTGTGAGCTGCAACAGGGGAAAGGGCCCCCCCCACCCCCATGTGGAAGGCTGAGGATGAACGCCTCACAACTGAATACGAACAGCATGCCCCAGATGCAGCGGGACCAGCGGAGAGCAGTCATCATCCGAGATGCGCTGAAGACCCACTTCGTCAGCCAGGACTGCTGAGGGGTGGCCCTCCCACCAGGCACCATCACCTCCCCCACCCACCCATGCTTCCATTCCCCCCGCTTACCCCCCCCATCCCCAAACCAATAAAAAGCAAAAGACACAATAGAACAGTCTACGGGGTTTTTATTGAAAGGGGGATCTGGGGGGGAGCTAGGGGGTTTGGGGAGAGTTTTTGGGAGATTGGTGGGGGAGCTGTCGGGGTTTGGGGTGGGGAGCTGGGGCTAGAGATCGGGGGGCCAGCCTGTCCCTGGGCCATGCCTCCCCCTGCAGTCCCCATCTGAAAAGCATGGCCAGCCCTACCCGCAAGGAGAGAGAGAGAGAGCACTCCCCAACAGCTGAAGCTGGTGGGGCGTCCTGAGAGGGAGGAAGCTGCATCTCCTCCTCCGGGCCCTGGAGGGCCCTGGATATGTAGGCATAGACCTCCCGGTTTTCTGGCTCCTCTGCAGTCGGGGTTTACTCCCTCCTCTCCCCATATCTACAGGAGATCCAGGATCTCCTGATGGGTCCAGGATGGGGCCCTCATGCGACACTGGCTCCCTTGAGACATGGCTGTTGTGGCAGACCTGGCCACGTCAGTGGTGCCCTGAGCAGGCCCTTCCTTCCTGGTGCCAGGAATGCTGGGAGGAAGGTCTAGAGACCACTAAGTCAATTTAGCGCGTCTACACCGGACTTAAGTCAACTTAACGAGTTGACCTAAGTGTTAAGTCGACTTAAAAGCCGGTAGTAAGTAAGTCGACTTATGGAACTGCTTAAGTCGACTTATTTTGCAAGTGTAGATGTAGCCTTTCTGTCTTATTCCAGTGAGAGAGGATGGGTCCTATAGAGCAGGATGGTATACAAACTCTGCAAAGTCAGTCAAGGGTTACCAGAACTCCAGGTAGCAAATGTTGAGTTTGTTAAACTAGGACATGAGCATCTACACTTACTTAGGTTAGGAATTGTTTAGTATTGGGTCCCAATCTGGGTCATTAGCATGTACATTGCCTTATGAGTGCAACTACCTATAGCCAGACTTTCTAATGACCTCCCGAAATCTGGCCAATGTTCTGATCAGTAGAACACGAGGAAGTTTACAGTCACTTATGCACACAGCCATCAAGTGTTGTGCTCTATTCATCTTGACCAGTTCTAAGGATCACGGCCTCTATTTCCATGGAGAGCCATAGCTTTGTATATCCTAATGTCTGTGCCATCCAACTCTCATTTGTAATGTTGCATTAATGTGAGGTGGTTTATTTTTTTAAACTGTGGGATAGATTTTTTTTTCAATGATACTTAGACATCTTTAGGATATTTCGATGGGTATAAAATGCCTAACATGCTTAGCTGTTTTGCAAGTCCCACTAAGTGCCTAACTGCATTCTAGATGCATAAACACCTTTGAATATCAGGCCTGAAGTCTTTCTTACTCTGTAATATACAATCTGAAATCTATATTGAATGTATGACTATAAATCTAATTTATGACTATTTTCAACATGGTGAAATACTTTTCTCACTGTAAAATCATATGCCTTTTACAAAGGCTGGATTAAGGGCCCCCATGACCTAGGCCATTCCACCAGGGCTCCCCCTCCCCCTGCCTGGAACCCTGCCCCCCCCAGCCAGCATGGGGGCAGAAACACCGTGCACCGCTGCAGTCTCTGACCCCCCCCCCCAGGGCCCCATCCCCCAGGGCCAGATCACCAGGGGCCCCCCTTCAGGCAGGGCTCAGGGCTGTAGCCCCTAAAGCCCCTGCATTGATCCAACCCTGTCTTTTTCATATTCAAAGATGAATAAACAGGTGAATTCCTTTTTGCCATCCAGGGCATGATTATTACACACTTGGGTGGTAACTCATGAATAAATGATGAGAGCTGAAATGTTCGCAGTGAGTCAGGGACATGTCAAGAATTTAAAAGCGCTATTACACTGAAAATGATACTTGCAGTGTCTTGGAAGGAAAAGTAATATAATAGAACTCCTGTCCACAGCAAATTTAATATCCTTGCCTCTGATGCAATAAACTGAAAATAAATAATTGGGAATGATATGAAGTTAGAGATTTTTAATCAGGAATATGCAATTAAATAAGTATGCAAGCATAAATCTCTGTTGCCAGTGTAATTTGGAAATCAATTCAAGAGGAACAGGCATTCAGTAGAATTCCCCTGGACATGCTAATATGTCCTCCTTAAAATCTTTCCTCCAGATCTCCTTCTTCTGTGATCCCTGCAGTAAAATGGCACCTGATACTGACTAGATAGAGATAATGGCAGAGATTACGCTCTCTCGACTCATGACTCAAAACTGCTGTTTTCACATGTTAACACACACACTTCTTGTTTCCCTCAGCCTTCTCTCTTCTGATTGTTACACTCATTCTTGCATCCTGTTGTAATCAAGGTGCAAAGTCTTATACCTTTACTCATATTAAGAGCTCTGTCTACACTAGAAAAAGTTCAGTCGACTTCGTTAAGTCGAATTAATAAGATCGATTTAGGCACTAAGCCCCATCCACATGGCTTTAAGTCAACTTAAGGAGTCATCTTAAGGCTTAAATCAACCTAAAATGAGTTGTTAAGTCGACTTAAGCTTTCCTTAAGTCAATTTAAGGAAGTGCTTAAGTTGACTTAATAAAAGCCCAGTGTGAACATGGCTTTGTTTAGGTCAACTTAAGCCTCCTTAAGTTGACCTAACTTGCCAGTCTAGATGCACCCAAGGAGCTATGCTGCTCTTCATGGGATTTGGAAACATTTACCAGATATCAGTAGGTTTGTAGGACAATTTCACTGACTGCCGTTATCAGCAGAAAGATTAAATAATATAATAAATGCTAAATATAGTAATTCATGAGTTAGCAGAATACTTAGAATAAAGGTTTAAGCTCCGGGAAGGAGTCTGACAAATAGTACAAAGTTGAGTTTTATACAAATAAACAGGTAAAAACATAGAGCATCATGTAAACTTCACTATCTGGGAACCTTCTTTTTGCAAAACAGGTGTAGCATGATTGTAGGGGAAGCAAGATTTCAGGGTTGAATGTCATCTCTATGAGTAAACAGGATGCATTGAGTAGGGTTTGGGTGGCCAGGTTATCACACGTATGCCTGCTGTGGCTGTGGGGTTCTTTCACTTTCCTCTGAAGCATCTGGTGCAGGCCACTTGTCTGTGATGGGTCTGATCCAGTATGGCAATTTTTAGGTGCCTAAATAAAAAAATCACATCACACTAATGGCAAAATTGTCTCTGGTTTTGCACAAGTGCTTTGGCCTAGAGGGGAAGATGCCCAAGAAGCTTTGTCTTCACAACCACCGCAGCCAGGAACGAGGCAGGTAACATTCCTTGATACTCTCTTGAGCACGAAAAAAGCACTTCCTTTCCCAGTGCTCAGAGGGCCATTGCTATCTGCTTGCAGTGCAGGCCCCTAGTCCGCTTGCCCACATCTTTGGTCAGCAGCAGAGGCTGGGCGTTAGTGAGAAGGGACCCTGTTGCTTCTGTTCCAAGCTGCAGTAAGGTGCATATCTCAGCATGTTGTTCCAAGGCCCAACTAAGCTTTATTTAACCTGCAGCAGCAAAAGAGAGTCTCAGCCCTCAGCTCTGCTGCTGCTGTACTCAGACTCTCACCTACACACACCTGGGCATGTATACATGCGCACACACCTCTCTTTGGGTATGTCTACACTTGCACCTTAAGTTGACCTACAGAACGCTGTGTCCACACTGGGCGCTTCCTTAAGTCGACTTAATAACTCCACCTCTGAAGGTCGACTTAAGGCCTAAGTCAACCTTATTAAGTCGACTTAAAGCCAGTGTGGATGCCCTAAGTCGACCTAATTTGTCTCCAGGCTGGGGGCTGGGCAGGGGAGAAGGAGAGTTACAGTCGGGGGATAGGGCAGGGGAGAAGAGAAAGCTGATATCTCCAATCACGGTTCTCCCTTCTCCCCTACCCCATCTCCCAGCCGTGACTCTCCCTTCTCCCCTGCCTGATTCCCCCAGCCACGGCTTTCCCTTCTCCCCTGCCCAATACCCCAGCCACAGCTCTCCCTTCTCCCCTGCCCAATACCCCAGCCACAGCTCTCCCTTCTCCCCTGCCCAGTCCCCCAGCCGTGGCTCTCCCTTCTCCTCTGCCCGATCCCCCAGCCATGGCTTTCCCTTCTCCCCTGCCTGATTCCCCAGCTGCGGCTCTCTCTTCTCCCCGCCTGATTCCCCAGCCATGACTTTCCCTTTTCCCCGGCCTGATTCCCCAGCCACGACTTTCCCTTCTCCCCGACCCAATCTCCCCAGCCGTGGCTCTCCTCTGTCATCCTAGCACCTGCCAGTGTGGACACAGGCAATCTGCTTAAGTTTCCAGTGTGGCCGATCTAGGTCAATTTAACTAGGTCCACTTGACTTAACCAGTGTAGACATAGCCTTTGTGAGTTAGGGCAGGGTCCACCCCCAACTGAGGGATAGATACAAACACAGAGATGGAGCTCTGAAAAAGAAAAGGGGGATGGAATTAATTGCTTCAATTAATTAATGGCTTCAATAGCTTCAAGGTTGCTCCGTCTTAGCTGTTAGGATTTATTACTGAAGTGCAGTAGTCAAGACATTCCAACACACCTAGCCAGTACATTAAGTGGCACCCTAACAATATTATGGATGGATAGACAAGATGGTTGACTAGACATCTTGCAAGCTGAGATGCTGCCTTCTCGGCCAGTGCTTGCCCATTCTTGCCTTGCCGTCCTGCAGCCCTCCTGAAGGTTGACTTTCCCTCACTGGGGACTTTGCACCCAGAGTTAAACGAGGTGAAGTCAACGCCTGAACTTGGACTGATTCTAACTCAAAATATAGACTCTAAGGTCAGAAAGGACCAATATGATCAGCTAGTGTGACCTTCTGCGCAATTCAGGCAACAGAACCTCACCCACCCTTTCCTGCTATAAATCGCTAACCTACAACTAAGTTATTAAAGTTCTCAAATCATCATTTACAGACTTTACAGTACAGAGAACTCACCAGCAACTGAGTCATGCCCCTTGCTTACAGAGGAAGGCGAAGAAACCCCAGAGCTTTTGCCAAGCTGCTCTGAGGGGAAAATTCCTTCCCGACCCCAACATGGCAATCAATTAAATCCTGAACATGTGAGCAAGCTTTATCAGTCAGACACCAAAGAAAAAATTCTAAGTAATAACTCAGACCCTACCCCATCAATCGTTCCATCAGCATATATACCACCAGGAGCCAAAGATCAGTTAATTGTCAAACTAGGCTGTCCCATTATATCAACCCCTCCCTGAATTTATCAAACTCAACTTTGAAACCAATTAGATTTTTTGCCCTCACTTCTCCTGTTGGAAGGCTTTTCCAGATCTTCACCCCTCTGATGGATAGAAACACATCATATAGGGCTGTGGTTGCAATCTAGAAGTTCTGATATGTCCTCATTTAATGAGTACATGCAGAAAGCTCCTTTTTTTTTCCTTGCTGCTTCAGTCTAACAGCTTTAGCTGTTGGATTGTAAAAAACTGAAAAAAGTAATCAGACTAACTGGTCTCTGCCTATTACATTTTTATGATGCAGGCTCTTTATATTATTGGGTACTAAAGGGTCATTCATGGCTTGAATTAATTTATTTAGCCTTGGTCCACTCAAGCAGAACATACACAATATGCAATCTACTCCTCTGTTGCTGATGAATATTATGTTGCCCCCATAATATGACTTTACCTAAGAAAATGCTGCGACAATAGAAATTGCCAGGAGAGAAATATTAAGAATTTATAATCTAATCATGACACTGTAATTGGGTTCTCCAGTGAAAGAAGCTGTGAGAATATTAAAAATTCAAAAGCTTATTTCTCATGTTCTCTCATCTAGGGCTATGGAAATTACATTTCTATTGTTAGAAGGTGAAGGTTCATCCAAGTTAACTCTTCCTACTATCACCTAGTCAACTCAGTAGTTGAATGGGCATAGTCAAATTAATTTGCGATGTGGCAATCATGCATAAAAGCTCTTTTTCAAAAGAAGTCTTGCTAGTTCTCCTTTAAATTTGGGAGCGATTTACTGCTACAGCTGTTATAGTGTCAAAGATCTGGGTTATAATTTGGGGTTTGTCTTTGTGTCAGTTAGGATAACATTTTATTGTCACCTTATAGAACTGTGCTGCATCTCTAAGACCAAATTCCATCCTGGATTACAATGTTGTAAATCTGAGGTTACTCGATTGATTTAATCAACACTGGTAAAGTTGACATCAGTATTTGAGCAGCTTTATGCATAGTATAGCTCCATAACATGATGCTAACTCAACTGGGGCTTGAACAGGGACAGAACGCTACCATGTTGTAGTACAGTGTTCCAAAATAGTAACCTCTGTAATATACCGGTAGATAGCTTTTTGGTTTAAATGTTTCACCTTTTAGATTTAAATTATTCATTTAAAGGCACAGGAAAAACTCAGTTTTGACTCCATTCTGTTTGTAATTATTTTCCAGTGTGTTTCCCAAACCTTAATGCAAATTATTCTCATTAATTTCTTGCACTTTTTTTTAAGTGAAAACATTGGAGTGGTGCTATTTTCCTTCAGTAACTGGAATAAAAAACAGCATTCGACTAATGCATGAGAATGCAGAAATGAAACTGTCAGGCCTATGTTCATAACATGATCTGATTGGGGGGGGAAAAACTAATATTTTCAGTGGTGAAAAGTAAATGTTATTTTTAAATTCCGTTCTTTAACAAGCTCAGGTGTTTCAAAAACACTGGTGGCAGATTGCTTTTGATATGTGAATATTATGAATTTCACAAATACGATTAATACTAAAACTATGCAAACTGCCTGCAAAAATATACGGCCAGATTCAGCTATCCTAACTCCTATTGAACACCACTAGAGTCCACAAGGAGTCCTACTGAAGTAAGTGGGATTATATGTGGAAAATGGATGAACAGAATGGTTTGATGGAGCTAGGCCAATTTACACCATCTGAACAGTGCACTGGCACATGAAGATGAGCAACTATTGGGAACAAAGAGAGTCTAATTCTTGTGAACGTCAGAGGCTTGATTCAGGATTTGTACTGAAGTTCAGTTCCATTCTTATTTTATCTAAACCAACTTCATATTACAATTTCCAAAGGGGTAGCCATGTTAGTCTATTGCAGAAAAACAGAGTCCTGTGGCACTTTTAAAGACTAACAGATTTATTTATCGTCTGACGAAGTGGGATTTTCTCCCACGGAAGCTCATGCAATAAATAAATCTGTTAATCTTTAAAAGTGCCACAGGACTCTGTTGTTTTTATATTACAAATGACTTACCTGATTGAAGACAAGTTCTGAAAGATCTGTTGATAAGTTAGTTTACAGATGAACTAAACAAACTGTGCTTTCATCCAAGTTAATGCCTTTTTAGCCATGAAAATTGCTTGATCATCATCTTAATTATTTCTTAAGTTAATTAAAGAACATACCAGTTATTATTAAATAGTAACAAATATGAACAACTATATTAACACTTAAAATGAGAGCTTTAAGGGGGCAGGGAATTTTGAGCCACCTTTTATGAATCAGTAAGACAGGGCTTGTGCCTTTATACAACTCCATATGCAGGACCCCCTTTAAGATCAAAGAGCAAGGCATGTATGAAATATTTCCAGGAATGTGGCTGTAGGAAGGGTAAATTTGTTGTTAATGGTATTAATGTATAAATAATTCAAGAGACAAATTAATGTCATAACTGGAGGTGAGTCCTTTCTAAAGGATGCAGTAATGGATTTCCTTGAACGTAGCACAAAGTCCATAACACTAAGATGTTACAGGAAACCATACTCATAAACCTTACATTAGTCTGTGTTATCTATATAACTAAACCACAGTTGTATATATGTACGGAGGGACGTGGACGCAGCTCCTGCGCGCGCATATAACTGACACAGATGTGCGCGTGCAGCAGCTGAATCCACGTCCATGCTGTGCATAAGTCTGTGGATTACTGCTGCCACCCGAACCCCTGGACTGAGCTGGGGGGCTGGCTCCACTTCAAGCCAGCCCCCCAGCTCAGTTCCCGGGCTCCGGTTGTCAGCAGGAGCGGGGGCGCTTAAGCGCCGCCGCTCCTGCTGACAGCAGAAGCAGCTGCGGGATCGGGGGGCGGGCGAAGCTCTGGGGGGGCTTCTGCCGCCACCCGAACCCCTGGACTGAGCTGTGGTTTTTAATTTGCATAATTTTACCCTTTGAACTCCAATGTTTTTCTTACTTATGAGTGCAGAAACTCAGGACACTCCATCCTCCATCATTTCTCATCCCTGAAAAGTTTGGCGTAAACACTAAGTGATTACCATTCTTCAATTTGCGATTCTTTAGAGAATTGGGGGTTTACTGGTTCTTGATATAAACTGTTGTCTCTGTTAGAGGTTCTAACTCAGCTCTTGTTCAGTCAGGCATGCTCCAAATCTAAAGCTCTAGTGAAACGACAACAGAGTCCTGTGGCACTTTTAAAGACTAACAGATTTATTTATCGCATGAGCTTTCGTGGGAGAAAATCCCACTTCGGTTTCACTACAGAGATAAATATGGGGATGGGAATTAGGCTAACCTGGCAATTAGGCTAACCTGGCAACCAATGCATTCACCTAGCCAAACCCAAACAGAATCAGGTATCTAACCGCTGCAGGGCTCTAGACTGCCCTTGTCAGGTAGGACAGGAGGATACAGATGTTCCTTTGAAGAGTGACAGAAAGATGATTGTTGTGGCACTTGTTCAGACCAGTCTGGTAAAAGCTTTCAGGCATGGCAGCATTTACCAGCCAGTTGTCTCGTGGGCAACAATACACTCCCACTGAATGCAATTAACAGTAGCTATTGAAAGACACATTTGATATTTATTCTCATTTAAATGTTTGTAGGAATCAATATAACAGCATTAACCTTAACTACACCAGTAGAAGAAAAAGAAATAAACTTTCTCCTATGGGAAAGCAGTATGGAATTTAACAGGTAGGAAACCAATATGCTCCTATAGAAATGCTGCAAGAACCTATAGAAAAGACTCCAAAAAGCTATAATCAGTGGGATCTCTCTCTCTTGCTCTCTCTTAAAACCATCCTATCTAATTCTATGGCAGGGACAAAAATCACTATTAAATGATACATGGGAAGAAAAGATCTCTGCTACCAGTCATAAGATGAAAAGGAGAGCCAATGACAAAGAAAGAAGACCCAATGACAAATTGTATTTCTTGGCAGGAAACAATTTCCAGCTGCATAATGTTTTTGTTACATTTTTTCAAAGAAGCACCTTCACATTTTCTCCCATTCTGCCCCTAACATATGTGAGAAATTATCTGTGTGGGCTCAGTCTAGGTACAATGGGGCAAAAGGGGACAGGGACCCTGGCAGGGCATAATGGCAGGGTGGGCAGGGCTCTGCCCTGCCATGTGGGGGGGCATACCAGGCTCTCCCTGTGCCAGCCACCCTGGCAGGGAGGGCAGTGGGGAAGTCCTGGAGATCCCGAAGTTGACTTAGAGTCGACTTAGGGCTTCTCCAAGTCTACACTGGCTTAAGACAACTTTAGAAAGTCGACTTAAGCCAAAAGTCGATTTAAAAGTAGGTTTAACAAAGTCGACTTAACTTTTCCTTAAGTCGACTTAAGCAGCTGCTTAAGTTGACTTAAGGAAAGTGTAGTGTAGACGCAGAGTAAATTAAGTCGACTTAAGCAAGCTTAAGTCGACTTAATTTACAAGTGTAGACATACCCTCTGTTATGTTCAGCATCTACTTAATCCTACTCTACTCCTGTCCTGATTCTGCAACTTTTCCTCATCTTGAGTAACAGTTACTGGGATTACTGTGAGCATATTCCTGTGTGACACATGTGAGTTGGGACTTCAAAACGAGCTCTCAGTATTAGACACATCACTCAGTTGAAACCATTGAAGTTTTTCTTCTTCAGGCTAATACCATTGAAATAAAAGTTTTATGTGATAACTGACTACAGCTGAAATTGCCTCAAACCATAAATCCCTTCCTGGCACCAGAAACAACTCAGGTTTACTCAAAATGTGGCACAATATGACTTTTGAGTAACACAGGCCCACATTCCAGACTTGTAACTAAGCCCCAGACTTGATAAATTTTCCCGAGTTTTCCTGTTTCCATGTTTTCTTATGATCCACTGTAATATCTTCACTCAAGAGCGGGAACACCACATGTTCAGATAATCACCCGATGTTGCCCATGGCAAACCATTTGAACCTCTGTGACCTGCCACATTGGGGTAGAATCTCAAAAGAACAGGCTTTCTCAGGACATTTCCAATACTTCATTTGGGCTAGTATAGCCTTCCCCATGGTGTTTGGGCAATTCCATTGCCAGTCCTGGCTAGAATAGAGAAATGAGAAAAAGATAAGAGAATTGAGGGGCCAAAGGCAGAGGAATTGAAACAAACTTTTGCAAATTCTAAAAATTGTTTACTTGTTTCTAGATGATGACAGCTCAGGGCATTTCATATGAATAAGTTATTTTTTAGAAACCTGTCCCAACCAGCACTCCAGTCTTCTACTCCATTACTTGCATTTACCACATTGTGTATTTTATTAAATTTCCAAAGAGGTAGCCCTGTTAGTCCAGGTCAGCAAAACAAACAAGGAGTCCTGTGACACTTTTAAAGCCTAACAGATTTATTTATTGCATGAGCTTTCATGGGAGACAATCCCACTTAGTCAGATGCTTTTATTATTTTATATTATTTTACTGAAGTGATTTGTTCTCCTACACTATATAAAGTTTTCACAAGATTTTGCTAACTTGGTACAAGAATCTCTTGTTAACCAGCCCAACAAATGATGTATTTAAATGCAAGAAAGTTAACAAGGAGCCACATACATTAAGAAAAAGTGACTGCCATATTTTACTCTTAGTAGAAAAACACTACTTAGCCTCACTTTCTCTTCCACCACAGGTGCTAACAAATTGGCTAATGTACAACATAATCTTCTCCTATCCAATTAAAGGTGAACACCTGTGAACTAAGAAGGGAGGTATTCATTATACTATTACTGCTAAAACCTGAATGCCTCATCGCAATGCCAGTCATTGGGTGCGTCTACACTTACAAATTAAGTCGACTTAAGTGTACAATCCAGGTCTGGCGAACGACAGGGAGGGAGCTATAGGCTGCTTCCAGGCTGGGGTAGTCAGATTGGGGCCTTGGAACCTGGGTGTTCTTTGAGGCGAGTTGGTACAATGACAGATCTAGTGTAGTCTGGGTTTGGGATAAACCAGGTATCTGGTGTCTTCATCCATTCAGCACTGCCTCCTGTAGGGAGTTGTACATGTCATTGGTGGGTTCCAGGGGCATGCACCAGGTGGAATCATGAAGAGGGTCATTAGGGAGAGTTACATCCTTTACCATGACTTGGTCACCCTCTTCTACATCCACCCAGGAGAGAGTGGGTACCAGAGAGTCCTGAGTTTCCTGTCTGTCTTTGACAGTTAGTCTCAACGGGTGCAGTACTTCATTTGGATGTTTGATGTACTCCCATGCAGTATCAGGTTCAAGGCCTCAGGTGCTTGATGCAGGAAGTTGTCCAGTAATTTGGATGGGTGGGCAAAGATGAGCAGGCCCAAACCACAAGACAACTTGTTCTTTGCCCAGACAAAAGGGGACCTGGAACACAACTTTTGAAAAGGGTTAGAGATATCCCAGGGGACAGCCATAGACTTAACAGTGGCAACAGAAGAAAAAGATTTATCATTGCAGAAGGGGAGTCTGCATGAGCTTGTTAGTAAATGTAACCATACTCTAAGCCAAATCAAGAGTGGCTGCATGATCACGAAGGGCATCCATGCCTAGGATTGCACCTCTGCATTTAGGGTTACATAAAAAAATCCAGAAAAACAAATTAGACTTCACAAGAACCAGGTGGTTCTTGTAAGCAGTGATGTGTGCACCTCCCACACCTGAAATAGTTATGTGATGTTTAGTAGTGGGGGGGGGGTCAGTGATGGAAACAGATACTCCCATGTCCTCAAGAGTTATGCATGGCCAGCCCTTGATGCATGCTTGTAAATGTGGTCTTGAGGGGGTTACATCTATCTCTGCATCAATGACAGATAAAGGGGGGCTGCTGGATCCTAGCAGGTCATAGAATTTAAAAGCCTTGCTATTTCTTCCCTGCTCAGGTGGGAGTAGGGGTTAGCAGTTGGCTGTGACACCAGCTGAAGTGGCATCGGCTGAGGCTGATTACCCAGAGCTGTCTGGCTTGGGCATGCAGCTGCCCAGTGTCCAGTTTCTCCACACATAAAACATTGAGAGGCTGAGGAGTGGGGGCAGTGGGAGCAGGGACTGTGCCAGACTGAAAGGCCAGAAAAGTGCTGTGAAGATTCAGTTGGCCATGGTCCCACCCCTGGCTAGGATTTTGGATGTTACACCTACACATTTTGAATATGCCCAAAGTACCCACAATGTTTTCCCTTTAAAACTCAATTATTCTCCCTCACATTGAGGGCGTCATTGAGCCACCTCCAGTGGTGCTCTCTCTGTTGAGGACACCATTGGGGAACTCTGGGGCATGTCACTTGACATTGTCCCCAGCTTCCTGAAACCTAGTTCAGGGAAACCAAAACATCCTACTGAGACACACACTTGGGTGCTCAGTACTTGGCATTGCAGTCTTCGCTTCTGCGATCTCTGCAACCCGAAAACCCTGGCATTGCAGCCTCTGCCTAGTGCAGTCCTTGCAACCCGAAAACCTTGGCATTGCAGCCTCTGCCCTGCAGTCCCTGCAACCCGAAAATGTGGCCAAAATACAACCCTATTCAGTCCTCTTATCTATGTGCCTTGCTCATGGTTCGTTTTGAGAAAAAGGGGGTGCGAAGGGGAGATCCTGGGGAACCCCAGACCAAGGTGTGTGCTAGAGGTGGTAAGTATAAAAATACTCACCTCTATCCTTGGTGGTGGAAGGCTCTCCAAAGGTTCCCGATCACACCCTGCTCGCTGCGCCAATTGTTAAGCCAGAAAGATTCTTTCCCCAAGAATCAGGCAGTACAGATAATACTGAAGAGGTTTATTCACGATACCGGGAAGACTGACAGGACAGCTTCAAATTGGTGATGTTACAGTGGTCAAATATATATGCTTCTCTGTCAGTTACATAATCCACTTGGAATTCTTTACCTGTTTACTTACAAGTACAGACTTGTTCCACCCAGAGAGCACAGAGGTGATAATGACCGATGCAGAGACACTTTAATTACATTAAAGGCCCTTTGGCTACATTTAGGGTGGGGTGGGAGGATGGGATGGAGAGGAGGGTCCTTACAGCTAGTCAGAAATGTATTGTTCCCATCTAAACCAGAATTGCTCAATAGGCAGCTGGCCACTGCCTTACTGATTGTTCACAGCATCCTTGTCCTTGGGTGGGTCTGGTATGATTGTTAATCTGAGTTTACTGACAGGAAAAGTATCCAAGCTGTAACAGACAAGACCTGACAGAGAAAAGTCTACAGAGACAGAAAAAAACCATTAAAGCCTAACAATGTTAAGTTGACTTAGGGGGCTTCAGGGCTTCCCCACTGCCCTCCCTGCCAGGGTGGCTGGCACAGCCACAGCCTGGTGTGCTCCCCCACCTGCCCCATGCACTGCCAGGGTCCCTGTTTCCCTCAGCCCCCATTGTACCAAGGTACAATGGGGCAGAAGCTGAGCCCCCTGGCACTTGGCAAAGAGTGCCCCCCCCCCCGCCACCGCGGACCTGTCCCAGGTCCACCTAGCCTCTACAAGTCAACCTAGGCATCCAGTGTGGACGCTCTAGGTCGATTTGGCAGGGTCCCCTCTAAGTCAACTTAATTTTTGAGTGGGGACATGCTAAGTCAATTTAAATTAACAAGTGTAGACATAGCCCTAGGGAATAGTGTTGGAGTATTAACAAACGTAATCTCTGCACAGAGGGAATGCATCATATTCTGGCAGGCAATTACTTTAGGATACTCGGTCTCTGGTTACCCTTTCCTCCCAGACTGACAGCTAGCTTAACACCCTTTAGAGGGGTTCAAGTCAAATGGGGTATTTAAAAATGGAAGAAAAAAGGCACTATTTTGTTGTTTTGATGCTTTGCTTTTTGAGACTCACTCAAAGGACTGATACAAGCCCATGTACCTTAGCTTTTACTCTTACAACATTCATTTTTACCTTAGTGTATCCTTCTATCTAAAATGACTGACCTCCAGCTTCTATGTGTATTCTTAGACTGATTTCAGTAAGCTATCTACAGTTATCATTTTTATTACAAGAATCCTTCTCCAGAGAAGTCACACATTCTAATGGCAGAAACCCCACTGCAGTATCAGTGAATTATAATGCTGCTTGCTAACTCGTTTAAAATAATGAAGTTGCGCCATCCGCTGTGTTATGATAAAAGATATGAGGCACTGCTGTGAAATAGGATTTGGTTTAAAGTATGGTCTGTGAATGTGCCCTATTAAAATGACATTGTAGGACACA
Organism: Pelusios castaneus; assembly: GCA_007922175.1. Classification (NCBI taxonomy): domain Eukaryota; kingdom Metazoa; phylum Chordata; order Testudines; family Pelomedusidae; genus Pelusios; species Pelusios castaneus. The sequence goes on from ML685758.1 coordinate 9,519,582, forward strand.
GTATGCTCTTGCTCCGCAAATTCCAGAGCACGTTTGTTCTTTAACCAGCCAGAAGATAGTTTTTTTTCTAACCTTCAGCACTGCAGATGTGCCCAAGAGCTGTTAAGCTGTGTTCTTACTCTCTTATATTATCAAAAATAAATGGGGGGGAGGGGGAGGGCAGCGATAACATTAAACTCAAAGGGTAAAATCTGGGCTTCCTTGAAGTCAATGGGAATTTTACCATTAACTTCAATGTCATCAGGATCTCACCCAAGATTTCAATCAAAACACCTTTCTATCCTGCTCTCATCCCTCTTTTCTCTGAGGTAAGATGCTGACATAACCCCTCACTCATATGAAGTAGGTGGGAGGATAACTACCCTTTTCCCTTTTTGCTATTGAGGGGGGTCCTATCCATTATTTCTCTCACAGCTTAGATCTCTCCATCCAAGTCCAGCTTCATAAAGGGAGCTGGGAGGTACAGTTGTTTGATGATGTTCAATTGCTCTCATTGGTTCTACCACACCCACAGGAACACCAGCTAGTTTAGTCAATAAAACAAATAGATATGGCTCAAAAATACCCAGAGAGTCCGTCTATTGAGCAAAGATAGTGGAACAGTTTTACATAGTTTTTCAGCCACCATCAGACCTTCAGTGTATGTTGCAAACCCGGTCAGTTAGGTGAAAAGTATATCCATATAAATGAAACACTTCCCCCATGGTGCTTAATGCCTGATAGTGACTCCAGGTTCTAATGAATCCATCAAATGTCTTCACCCAGAAGCCTTTGCTGTGCCAAACAAACAAGGTGAAAAATGAGAACATTCTGCATATAAACAATTCCAGCACAGACGGTGATTAATGAGAAACCGGACTTTTAAAGCCTGCAGCACTCCATGCACAGTCAGCTTGCTATTGATGTAAATTTATCCAGGGCCTGTTTTCTCCTTGATAGATGGATGCCTTGCTTCACGTTTGAATGTGTAATTTAACCTGACAGATTCAATTCCCTATTCCACAGGGCCGTGGTGGCAAGGGAAGCATCTATGTCTGGGCCTCTGGAGATGGAGGTAGCTATGATGATTGTAACTGCGACGGCTATGCGTCAAGCATGTGGACTATCTCCATCAATTCTGCTATTAATGACGGCCGGACTGCTCTGTACGATGAGAGCTGCTCTTCGACATTGGCCTCCACGTTCAGCAACGGGAGGAAGAGAAATCCTGAAGCTGGTGTGGTGAGTGCAGATATTATTGTGCTGTTGTCCCGCTTCCTCCACACACCCACGTCTGTTTGCATCATTTTCGCTTTTGGAGCAGCAGATGTCCCTTTGTTAAAACTAATATTTTCTAACTCACAATACCCAACAATGCCCAAACTGTCAGCTGATGAGATGGGATGTCAATAATGGAAGCAGCAGTACGTTTCTATGCTTTATGGCTTTGTGTAGGTGGTAGTCCCTAGTTATCAGAATACAATTTGGAAAGTGAAGCTGGGGCCCATTTGTTCATATGTCCTCAGAATTGTTAATTCCCAGGCAGACTTGTTTACGTAAAGAAAGTCTAAGAACCTATGTTCTTAGTGTAGCACATCACATCCTATTTGAGCATATTTTAAGCTAATTAAGTCATTTCCAATTTATCTATAAACCGGTATATGTTTGGCAGAATTAAGATGATCACAAAACACACTGAGGACAAATAATAGTGAAAAATGGAATATTGCCAAGTTTCTTGGGTGGTTTCTGCATATCCTTGCTACCTGCCAATCTCTTTAAGTGTTCTTCTTGAGGATTTGGTCTAGGAGTACGCTTACAGAAATAACAACGAGAGTCCTGTGGCACCTTATAGACTAGCAGATTTTCTTCGGCATAAGCTCTCGTGGGCTATAACCCACGTGGGTTATGGCCCACGAGAGCTTATGCCGAAGAAAATCTGCTAGTCTATAAGGTGCCACAGGACTCTTGTTGTTTTTGCTGTACACAGACTAACACAGCTACCCCTCTGAAAATGCTTACAGAAATGTTTGTTTAGTTAATAGTTTAAGAAATCTCTAGAGCAAAGGATTAAAGCTCCTTTTTAGTGTATGTGTGTAAAACTTTAAATACATCTCTGACATTTGCATTACAAATTCCCATTGTACAAATCAACTGTGATCTATTTTTGTTATTATTATTAGCATTGTAGTAACACCTATGAGCCCCAGTAATGGACCAGGAGACCAGTTACCAGCCAGGAGCCCAGTGTGCTAGGTGCTGTACAAAAGAGAAAGATGGTGCCTGCCCAAAGATGAAACACTGTCTGATTATATCTGAGAGATGCAGACCAGTGCTGAGGGCAGTATGGAGCTTCACACACTATGAATACTATCCCTCAGAGATCCAAGTGTACCATGGGAATGTACCCACCACACCTCCTGTTGAAATGGCACAGCATGCTCCTCCCATCACATTGATGTGTACTGGGAGTCCTTTGACCTTAATAGCCTTCAGATCATCTTGGATGGGATCTAGTACTTAAAAAGGGCCAGGCAGATATCATCGTTTAATGTTCAGTACTTGTCAACAGGTACTACCCTTTTGAAAATACTGACTTTTTTCATGGGGTCAGTTGTACACATGTGGTTATCTACCTGATATACATGATCATCACTAACAAATTTCTTTGGCCATAAGCTTTTGGGGGCTCCAACCCACTTCGTCAGATGCATCTGATAAAGTGGGTTAGAGCCCACAAAATCTTATGCCCAAAGAAATTTGTTAGTCTTTAAGGTACCACAAGACTCTCATTTTTTGCTATATACAGACTAACACGGCTACCCCTCTGCAACATGATCATCACTATGCAATTTGCTTGTAGGCTGTATCACATTTCCCTCTAGTACCTCTTCCATATAGATAGAGCCCTGCAAATCCGTGGATATCCACATTATATCCACGGATGTCCGCATCCACAGATACAATGCGGATATCCACAGACCATTTCTTGCAGATGTAGATCGGATACATATCCACATATTTTTATCTGTGCATTGATAGAGCCCTGCAAATACACAGATATCGGCATTATATCTGCATCTGTGGATACAACACGGATAACCGCATACCATTTCTTGCAGATGCAGATTGGATGTGGATCCACATATCTGTATCTATGCAGGGCTCTACATCTACATCTGCTACTGCCATCTATTGATACTAGTCCTGTAACTCACGCCGTAAAAGACTACTATGATGCTGAAGCTGGGTTCAAATTCTGTGAATAACCAAATCGGGTGGGGCTTTATTACATTTATAGAAATATAATATCTGTATGAATTTTAGATGCCAATGAACCTTTCCTTCTCACTGTAATCATCTAATTATGTGTTCCTACCATCCTGTGTATCTATTCATTGCATTTTAAAGGTAATGTATTAATTTGAAAAGGAAGTAATTATTCTGTTGCTAGTGACAAAAATAACATTACTCCAAAGTTTTGACCAACAAGCATTGCTTTCCATGCTGTCCCATGGCTGTAGCAAAAGGGAGAATGAAATAGCTAGTCTTACGAATTGTTTCTATATTGTTGCAGGCTACTACTGATTTGTATGGTAACTGTACCCTACGTCATTCTGGAACATCTGCAGCTGCACCTGAGGCAGCTGGTGTGTTTGCATTGGCCTTGGAAGCTAAGTAGGTTTTAAATAAAATTCTAGCCTGGGTTTAGTACAAGAGAGATGTTTGTTATTGTTGTTTTTTATTTGCTTGTGGCGCTATAAGGGCTGGAGCAAACTTGTGAAAGCCAGATCCAAAGCACATTGAAATAAATGCAAACACTCTTATTTACTTCAGGGGCTTTGAGTCAAGCCCTATGTGCAGAGACCTAGATGAGTTTATGCAAATAATGCAATGACTTAAATTGCATAGTGTGTATAATATGCACTGCCTTATTTGCATATATTGATTCTTTTTACAGATATTTCCTACCCTCACCACTTGCTTTGTCTCTGGTTGCCTGCTGAAGTGCCCCTCCTGTTCTCTGTCTAGCCGGCTCCTTCTTCCCACCATCTGTCTACCCGATGTCCTCTGTTCTGCCAAGCTGGTTCATCTCTTTTCCTCCTCCACCTGTCTCTGCCCTGACTTCTTGCTGGGCCTCAAGGGAGTCCCCCACCTCTTGAGTTTTCTTCTGCTCTACTACAACTTACTCCCTGACAATATAAATGCTTGCTAGCACACAGTTCCCAACCCACACATGGATATAGAGATATGACTAGGGTGACTTCCTGCATAGCACTATTTTCTCCATCCCAGTGCCCTGTGCTCTTGACACATTTCTATAGCTGAGAGCAAGCTGGGGTCTATGCTCCTGACAGGTCTCTTTGATTTGAGTTCTGGAGGACTTCTAAGTGTCTCTATGGTGGAAAATCCTAGCATGATGCTGTGAGACTCTGACCATAGAGGGCATAACTATGGTGCAGCTGAGAGCAAACCTCCCAGTCTCAGGGCTTGTCTACACTAGGGGTGAGGCTGTAATTCCATCTTTGGCTGTTGAATTACAGAAGGCAAAGGTGAATGATCACACCAGATTGCTTGCTTGGGGTCTCTCGTCCCCACTGCTCATATTACTTCCTGAAATGCATTGCACTGTGGGTAGCAGGCACAGGGACTTGTGGGGAAGCAGTCATCCTCTGCTCACTCCCTCTCCTAAATTCCTTAAAGAAAAAAAAAGCAGGAAAAGCTTTCCTTACTGTTTGTTTCTCTGCCAGAGGCAGGACAGACAGGGACAGTGCTTCATGCAGAGAGAGAGGAATTAATTGAAAACTTGCAGCAGGGGAGGAGCTATGTTGTCATGGTAAAGAGACAGGGAAAAACGGTTGAGCTACTCTCTGGCTACTCGGACCTAAATTAGAATTGTAGATTTCGATCTCAGCTCTACGCCACTTACAGGGGTGGTGTTAGCAGATCGAATTACAGCTCCATTTTTTTCAAATGTACTGCTCTGACAATGGAGACACAAGCTGCAGAAGGTCAAGGTAAGCAGCATTATGTCGAACTTCACTGTCAGTGTAGACCAGCCCTCAGTAGACAGACTTGGGCTACTGCATTTAACTAGCTAGTCACACTATCCACACTACTATTTTTAGTGTATTTACCTAAATGAGTGTTCAAATACACCAGTCCTTTCAAACTTCTTATGGAAAGAGAAAACCATCTTCTTCTAAACACCACAAATTACCAACCTTTTCTGTGTCACTCTTCTGTAGCCTGGATCTGACATGGAGAGACATGCAACATCTGACTGTGCTCACGTCCAAAAGGAACCAACTTCATGACGAAGTTCATCAATGGCGTAGAAATGGTGTGGGTCTGGAATTCAACCATTTGTTTGGCTATGGAGTCCTTGACGCTGGGGCAATGGTGAAAATGGCAAAAGACTGGAAGACTGTTCCAGAGAGATTCCACTGTGTTGGAGGATCGATACAGGAACCTGAGTAAGTGAAGACAATTTTTTTTTCCTGACACATGACGCTTGTTCTTCTTCATGCACTTAAATGATGACAGACAGACAAACACATGAAAACAGATGTAATGGGAAGTAGTTAGTGTCTGCAAGAATCTGTCTTCTTCATAACCTGATGATCTAATCTTGTAAATTGTCTCTCTCATAAGTAGGTCTTATTCCCGTGAATAATTCCATTTTTATGTCAATGACACCACTTGCATGAGTAAAGCGTATTGGCGAGAGAAAAGATTTGCAGGACTGGGTTCTAAATCATTTAAATTAAATGGTACATAACAAATGCTGCCATAAATGTGACATATCATGATACAGTCCAGACCGGGGGCGGAGGGCTGTGTCACCCATGCTCTGCAACCTTGGGTGCCTTTCAATGTTTTGGGGAAATAGCTCCAATGTGGGCTGCTCATAAACATCCCTCTAGCATGCAAGCCACACTCTGAGTGTATGTGTAACTGCAGTCTACCAGACACACTTGGGTTACACTTTGGTTCTCACCAGCTTTGGTTATATTGCAGGGTGGCCTAATGTACCCCCAGGGTATATCTACCTACCAGGTCCATAGCAATCGATGCAGTGGGGTCGATTAAGTGGGTCGTGAAGACCCAGTCAGTTGATCCCAGATGGGCTCACTAGTCAATGCTGGCAATCCATCTCACCTAAAGGAGTATGTCTGCATCGATGGGAGGGCATCTCCCATTGATGCAGCGCCATGAAGATGCCACACTACGTGAATGTAAGTACTTTGCCAGGAGATATGCAAGCTATCTAACATAGCTTGAGGATTTCCTGTCTATCACCAGTGGGAGCGTAGACCAGGCCTCAGTCTCAGATTTTCTCCGAGAAATATATGTCCTGTACTGCCCAGCCTTCTCTTGGACAGCAGAAATATTTTAAGTTCATTATTCCTTGAAAGGCATAATATCCCATTTTATTAGCTCAAATAGTTTTTCTCACACTTAAATTTAAATACACTGGATTAGATAAAACAGTAAAACAAGTTTATTTACCTCAAAGAAAGAGATTTTAAGTGAGTACAAGTAATGAGGCATAAAAGTCAGAAATGGTAAAGGATAAGATGTTTACTAATTCCAAATGTAACAAATTATACTGGATTCGAACAAAGTTTTTTACCATATGCTCCAGCAGATTACTGACCAAATTTTTAGGTCAAGAACCCCTCCCCCAGAGTCCAACACCTACTTCCTTTGTCTCTCTGGGTCCTATGGATGCAATAGGCAGGGAAAGAAGGGTCCTTTGGGGTGTTTGTCCCTCTTTTTGTAGTTTTAGCCCCCCTTTTAAGGAATTAGAATCTTTGCTAAATTCACTGAAAGATTGGTAATGTGGCATTCAGTGGCCAGTTGATGACTTTAGCATGTTAGTGAATTTGTACAAAGCATGAAGCACGAGAAACACCACCACTTAACAGGAACACCACATTGAGTTTGTCATCTTTCATCATGTCTGAGCGTCCCTTTCATTCTTTCACTGGGCGCTTGAAGGACATTCACCTGCTCACTGCTGCAACTATGTGCTGGCTATGGAATCTAGATATAAATGTGTAAATGTTGCTACCTTCCCAAGCCATATGAAACTAAAAAGAAAAGATCTTGACAGAGATTTCCAGTTGGGCAGGGCCCCCACATGGGGGAAAAAGGATATACTTTACCAGGACCCAGAGACCCTTGGAGGCCCAACCCAGGCTGCAACCCCCATTGCTGTGGGGGGATGTTACATGTTACAAGTTTGTACTGGGCCCCAAAACATTATGCTTGGGCCCTGAATTTGGGCACTAGGAGACAAAGAGTCTATGTGGAAGGATGTTCCCTCCTTTTGCTAATATATTTGAATGTCCTTTGTCTTCTTTTCCTGTTTGATGACTCTGATTACTGCTTAAATCCAAATTAAGCAGAGCACACATGCCATAGTTTAGGACAGACCTGTTTGCCAACTTCTGTTTGGGCAGAGCTTTGGGGTTTAAAAATGTGTTAATGATACCACACAGTGGACTCTCATAACTTTACAAACAATGCTGCCCACATATTTTATCAGGACAGTACTTACCAGCAAATCTTTAATTTTAAAATGATACTTCACATGGCAGGTGAACAGAGATTATTGAGATTATTTGAACAGAGATTATTACAACAGTGTGTAGGTGTGAATACAGGGGTATATTCTGTGACAGTGTAATATATTTGATTTTAGCAATTTATGCTAGTGGATAATTTTAACTCCAGAAAACTAAAACAATTACTCACAGGTGTTAAAGATTTGGTTTGAACATTATTGCATTTAATTGTGTTTGTTTTATGTTCTCCACATCTCTAATTGCCAGCTAGGTAGTCAAATTATTTTCTGATTACTTTCATATGAAAAACAGAATGAGTCAACAAGTGAATCAATTAATACTAATGGACTACAACAGCTAAAGTTCAATTTAATTATTTGAAATACTAACCTAATAATGGCCAATTTATGCCTATAACACATGCAATTTGGCTTTTCAGTGCCATTATTAAAAGCATTATTATTTTATAGGAAAAGGAGAAGAAAGCAACACTTCACCATGACACAGAGCTGACATAGGCCAGGAAGGCTGAGGGTTGATTTTGCAAAAAGTCATCCATTAGATTTTTGGTTTTATGAAATCAAAGCCAAGGAATGGTTCAAAGTCGACCATGTAATTAAAATGAGGAACGGTTATGTTTATAAAAACAAATTGGACCAAAATCTTCTCTCAAGTACAGAGGGGCAAGATGAAAAGTCAAACCATCAAAGATATTTGCAAAATGAAAAATCTGTCCCTCCTAATGTTTTGTTTTGATTTCATTATTCTTTTCTTTTTAATCTTTTCCAGTCTCATTAGCTTCAATTTCTAAACAAAAAGTTGTTTCAACCTAGAAAACTGTATCTTTTCCTTTTGAAAATGTGAAAACAAAATGTTTTAAAAACTACATATCTTTTTTCTCAACTTTTTTTTTTTCAAGTGGGAAGATTGGACAACCCTAACCCTATTTCATCAAAAGTTTCGGTTTTGATGAACCAGCATTTTTCAATGATAAAATAAGTTTTCAAAAAATGTCTGACCACCAGACATGTCTGCCTTTAATGGAAAATAATTAAATTAAACTGGGATTACACCTAGGTAAAGGAAAGTGCTTAGTTATTGTCTGGCTGCATCCAAGAGTAAAAATTGTAGAGCTGTCATGTGAGTGTATTGAACAATAAATAGGCTGGTACTGCATCTCATAATAGTCAGGTCATAATCGATCAGGAGGGCGGAAGACTTGCTGAGCAGCCAGCAGGCAGGTTTTCTGCGCCTGCGCTGCTGGAGCTTAAAGATCCAGGGCACTGGCTGAGACACACAGGGTACGGGCCCCGTGTGTCCAGCAGCAGTGACGCTGCTGATCTATACTGTATCTCATATACCTCCTTTTTATATTTCTCGGTCACATTACCACTATTGAAATGTGTGTTAGATAGAAGCATGCAGTCATATTGCAATGATTAACCTGATCACATCAAAAAGAGCCTCAACTGAAGCACATCATGTGACAGCAAAATAAATTATAGTTGGTGTGCTTTGCCATGAAAGTATTTTTAAAGAAGTGCTTTGCGCTAATGGAGGTTTCTAAGAAAAAAAGGATACGGCTGGACTGTATTTGCTTTCCAGAGATTCCCAGATACAAGGAAGTGTCCTTAGGAATGTCTACACTGTAATAAAAAAACCCATTGCACCAGCTTGGTTAGCTGACTTGTGCTGGGGCTTTAGGATAAAAATTGTTGTGTAGACATTTGGGTACCAGCTGGATCTGAGGCTCTGAGACTACCTGCTGCCCCTTGTAGAATCTCAGGCTATGTCTACACTTGTTAAGTCAACTCAACAAAGTTGACTTTAAGTCAACTTAAAGTCAACCTTGTCAAGTCGACTTAACCGAGCGTCTACACTTAAAGTCAACTTAAGTCGACCTTGTTAAGTTGACTTAACAGAGCCTATAGTGAAGACATACCCATCTACACTGGCTTTAAGTCTACCTAATAAGGTGGACTTAAATTAACCTTCAGAGGTGGTGTTATAAGTTGACTTAAGGAAGCGCTTAAGTCAACTTAATAAGTGCCCAGTGCGGACGCAGAATTCTGTAGGTCAACTTAAGCATCCTTAGGTCAACCTAAGGCACCAGTGTAGATGCACCCTCATGGGCATTATTCATCCTCACCCTCCCTATCTGTTGTTCTCTCAGTTTGACTCAATACCATCTGTTTAATATGCTGAAGTAATCTGACCTGATCCTGTTATTACACTTCACTGCATTACACCTCACTTCACTTTTTTTTCCATCGCTAAGCATCTGATGAAGTGGGAATTTCTCCCACGAAAGCTCACGTGATAAATAAATTTGTTAGTCTTTAAAAGTGCCACAAGACTCCTTGTTTGTTTCGTGGAACTAGATTAACATGGCTACCTCTCTCGAACTTAACTACCAGTGTGCACTTCCTTAACATGCTCCTTCTTTCTATATCTGATTTATAAAATACTTTCATATTAGGTGCTGGCTTGCTCCTTGAAATCTCAATACGTTATTTATAAAGATTGAGTCCAATTGATCTGTCCATCTAGAGTTGACTCTTTCATTTCCTTTCAGTAGATTGCTTTGTATTCATTAGGAAATTTTATATTAGGAGATTATGGGAATGAACAGATAACATAATATGAAAAATAATATTAGCAAATTTAAAAAATAAATAACATTTGATTTTGGTGCCCACATTCTTTTTAAATCTCTGGATTATGATTGCTTTCCAATTCATTGTGTAGTTGACTGAACAGTTTCATTGTGGAATTTTTCCAGAGTCACTTTTCTGGTGCTGAGTAAATATGAAGATGACAATACTGAGCCATGTGAAGTACTAGTTAACTTGATAAGGCAATAGGTGATTTTTGAAGACTTACTTCATTCTTCAAATCATTAATGGGACAACCTCCAATTCGTATCTGACTAAGGAATTCAGGCCTCACTGCTCATTCATGCCCATCAAATTCTATTACAGTATTTTTCTGTGTTTGTATAAACGTATCTAGATATCTAATGAAAAATAAGGTGTGCCTTGCCATATATGTCATTTTAACCCATTTTATTGTTATTTAACTATCAGAAAAATACCATCAAGTGGCAAGTTGGTGCTGACACTTACAACTGATGCTTGTGAGGGGAAAGAAAACTTTGTCCGCTACCTGGAACATGTGCAGGCAGTTATAACTGTGAACTCTACTAGGCGAGGGGACCTCAACATCAACATGACATCACCTATGGGGACTAAATCCATTTTACTGAGCCGACGTCCAAGAGATGACGACTCCAAGGTGGGTTTTGACAAATGGCCTTTCATGACAACACACACTTGGGGAGAAGACCCCAGAGGCTCTTGGGTTCTGGAAGTTGGGTTTGTTGGTAGTGTGCCACAGAGGGGAGTACTGAAAGAATGGACACTGATGTTACATGGGACACAAAGCGCACCATATATAGACCAAATAGTAAGAGATTACCAGTCCAAACTGGCGATGTCCAAGAAGGAAGAGCTGGAAGAAGAATTAGATGAAGCAGTAGAGAGAAGTCTGAAGAGTATACTGAGCAAGAACTAGGACTGTTCTGCATGTTGGTCTCTTTCCTTTCCCAAATTCTTCTACTCACCATTCCACTATCCAAACCTCTGTGTTAGACATATTACAATGATTGTCTGCATAGCCAAATGCTCATACTTTATTGATTTCAAAGTCTTATATCTTGTCAATGATTATTTTAATTATGACCAAAGCAATCTGTTTTTACTCAAAGCCACAAATATATTGTTTCCTATCAACTACTTTGTACGGTTTGTGACTGTAAATGATTTTGTGTCATATAAATAGGTAATAATTTGCAAACACATCTGTAATGGCTTATTCCTTCATATCTTTGTGGTAAATGTTGTTTGTATTGAAAAAGAAAAAAGAGGAAGTACATTTTAAAACTGGCAGTTCATGGTAATGAATCTATTTGGTCAACTTTCATGGTGGAGGTGTTAACATTAACTAAAGTTGACTAAAGATTTCTTTGACTAATAGCCCGATTCTGCACCATTGAACTCAATGGGAGTTTTCCCATTGGCTTCAGTAGGAGTAGGAATAGGCCCTGAAAGGAAAAAAATACTCTAGAGAGTAAGAAAGATGGCAATCTCCTCTCAGAAATCAATGCCTTTTACAGTTTCCTTTACACACACAACACAGACACATCTACACACATAAAAACAGTTTTGACCTAGAGATGAGTCATTTGTATGCAATAAGTGAGACAAAATATTTTTAAAAAAATCTGGTAAAGGAAGTGCATTGTGCAACAGGGTGAAGATGTTTTAAAAGCACAAGTATTTTTTTAAAATTTTTTTTGGTAATTTAGCTCCAATTTATGCTGAGTCAGCACATTGGGAATGATGAAATTTAAAATGTTGGACTACCCTTTTTCAATGTGCATCTGTTCTCCTGTATACTGAAACCTATTATAGCCACATAAGATAAGACTGTGTCAGCATTTCCATTACAAGACCCATATATTCTGGAATTTATAACTTGGATGTTGGTAATTTGCCATGGAAGAAACTTGGCACGTGATATTTCAGTCCAAACACAATTTTTAATTCAAATTTCCTTTTATTTTTAAAAAATAGAGATTTGGTCACTTTTGAGTTGTACAATTTTATGTAATAAGAAAAAAAAGGTGCTTAGGTTGTTTTATGATCTATGCACAAGGCAAAGTTAGGTTTGACTAGCAATAAAGAAGAATCAATTTGGAAAGATTATCCCATAAATCACCGTTGCTCTTTAAAGGACCCAATCCTGCAATCACTTACACATGAGTGTTTAGGAGTTGATCCAAGTAAGTAAATTTAATCTCTTGCAGCCTGACCCATATTCTGCCATTTACTTCAATGGAGATTACACACAGTTGACACCCACAAGTGTTTGCAGGGCTGGGGTCTCAGATAGTAATCTCTGAAGAGTAACAATGGGCCCAATCCTGCAAAGTTTTATATACTTGCTTAACTTTAAATACATGAGTAGTTACACGGACTTCAGCAGAACTACTCAATGCTTACAGTTCTGTGCCTGCATGTTTGCAGCACTAGGTCCTAGGATGTTGGCAGTAACTAGTTTCAGAATTTGGTCATTGTCTATTTCTAACATGCAGAATATGCACTTAAAATGTACGTTATCAAGAATTGTTCAGAAAAGCAGTTGCAAGCTAAAATTAAAATGAATGCATATTTACCTACCAGATTAAAAAGGTTACCAACAGGTTATGAAATGCATATTTTTACCCAAGAATGTACATTTATTCTAGCATCTTAAGTGAATATGCATCCTTTAATCTTCTATAAAAGGAGTTTTTTCCCTTGGAAATCCCAAACAAATTAGCTACGTAAACTATGTTTACAATATACTGTCAGGCCAAGTTAAGCACTTAAGAGTTCATAGGATTTCCATTCCCTTACACCAATGTAACTGAGGGGTAAGTGAGCGGAGAATCAGGCGCTCAGACTTTTAGCTTTAAAATATCATCTAGTGGGCTTGACCTTTAAAATCATGGTGGTGTTCATTTGTTCAAATAGATGGAAAGCATCAAATATATTTTAGCTGGTGGTCTTAAAATAAACCAAAGAACACCATGGCCCCAAGTCTAATCTCAACTGTATATCTGAGGTTAGATACATGTAGGCAATGACCCAATGACATGGGTGTCTTTGGAACTGGGAAGACTCTCATTCTTTTCAATGCATTTTGAGTTGGGCCCGTGACTCCCAGTAGTCAATGGAAGTTGCACATGCATATGTGAGGGAAGAATTTACCCCATCATGTGTACATGTGCATTTGATAACACATATGATATATAAAGTATACATATAATAGGTAATATATATAATGCACGCATATATAATATATATTACATATAGTACTAAACATTATATATAATATAATGTATATAATGTGTGTGTATACACACACATGCGCACCATGTTTGTGTATATATTTATTAAAGAAACAGATACTTTAAACATATTAAAGAGTCTTCTAAAATATGGGAAAAGTTCTTGGATTAAGAAACGTCCCTGTGGAAATTTTATATGAAAGTGTACTTTAATTCTTATTGCATTCCTGTAATTTTGCAATTCTCTGTTTAATCATTAAATGTCTTATATAGCAGCAAAATAATTAAATGGGTGTTCATATTTTCATAATGTTGACTTAACTTATTAACTGAACGATGACTGTAATAGATGAGTAACAGAAATGATGAGTTTTGATATGCGTATATATAAAATGAGTGTATATACAATATATATATATATATATATATATATAGTTAGTCTTCGAACTTCAGAATTTTTGCGTCGGGATAAGCACTGAAAAATGTCTAGTTAGAATAAGTTTTTATGGTATCACTGATGCAAAGTAAAGTTAATTTATTAGCATTTATAACTGAGGAACTAATGCAGTTCTTTATTTAAAACAGGTGAATGTTGTTAAAATATAAAGCCCTGTGATGATGTTTTATAATCTGAGTAAAATAAAGAGATGTTGAAAAGAGGCAGGTCCTATCATCATTGCCTATCAGAAGTCATGGAGGATGTGACATGTATTCAATGAAACCACTTCAAAATACTCTACTTTTAATAATGCAGGCCTGATAGGGTTAATCACATTTCAGGTATGTTTGATACACAGGCGATAAATATGTCTGCATCAAAGAAAGGGATACCAGCATAAAGGCAGTAAAACAAAAGCTGTTAAGCAAAGACAATGTCTTAGCTGTTAGGAGTGTTACACAGTGGAGCACAGGGGATTGAGGCTCCTATTCAGGAAAGAATTTAAGCACATACTAACAGGTAGCCATGTGAGAATCCCATTGACTTCAAGGGCTGTTAAGTATAGGCTTAAAGTTAAGCAGCTGTTTAAGTGCTTTCCTGCGTCAGGGCCTAAATGATCAATGGTGCTGTGAAACACAGTACATCTTGTCCTATGAACAATTGGACTTCATGAGATCCAATTTTAATGAATGTGGAAGCAGCGTTCAACATTTCAGAAGGCAGAATAAAGGCTGAAATGGGAGTTTTGCTTGAAAAATACATTAAAAAAATAAAACTCAAATAGTCTTTTGATCCACAAGAAACCCATGTCTTTCCTTGGGGCTTTCCTGTTTTTCGCACCCTTTTATTCCAATAGGATAGGAATCACGTGTTATTAGAAACTAAGCTGTCTAGCCTACCAACATGACTACAATGCTAAATGATCCTAGTAAATCCATTTACTCAATTCCCATTGTGGTGGGAGTCAGAATAAAGAAATGTTTTACAGAACGGAACAGAGGTCTCATTCTCAGTTAAGAGACTGTCTTATCCCTGGCTACTCTAGGAAGAGAATAGCTAGAAATAACAAATATAATTCTGGCTAATTACCAACAATATACAAGTCCTGGGCTTTCAGATTGTGGCCTTCTGTCCTACATAGCTTTCTACAGGGTTAGCGGTCACAACACCTCCCTTCCCTTGTGGCTGTTTTATTGCATGAGTGATACATTTTGTGGAACGCAGACTCTGCATTGTTAGTACAGAACTTAGGACCTGGATCTGCAAGGTCCTACATGGCATCAACATCTGCTGTTGTCAATGGGATTTGAGATTGCTCAGCCCCCTCAGCTGTTTGAGTCCTTATCTAGCATCAAAGTGCATTGCACACAGCTTACTACACCATGGGCACATGACTTGGTGTTTCCATGATATATAAAGGCCTCAAAGCAGTTGATTTTCATCACAGGGGTGAAAGTCACCCTTGTGCATGGTGATAGCACAAGATCTATGCACCACTTAAATCCACGTCAGCCCTATTTTGAAGGGTTTCGTGGTGGGTGGGCTTTCCGCTTGGACCTCTGCACATTCACCAAAATACTGAGCCAACATATGTTCTTGCTAGCACACACTGCACTCAGCTGGACTCATTAACCCAGAAGAAGCCCCACTCCTTGTTGTAAGGTAGAATCTGGCCCACTCTTAAAGATTTCTTGTCGAAAATAAGCTGCAAAGCAGCAAAATGGAAAAGGCGCTTATGACATATACTCCCATACCATTACCATAAGACACCAGCAAACATTCCTTTAAATGAAACATGATTTGTGAATGTGACACCAAAAATAAAACTAAACTGCAACATGCCTCATTTGTAAGTGTCTAAGGAAGCAATTCTACTGTTACAGGATTGATTCTAGTAAAATTTGATTAGTCAGCTTCTTGGCTTCTTAGTCTGGAAATACTTTTCTACTTTTCAGTCTTCAGGTAATTCATCAATATCTCTGCATGATGTGAATGTCTGCATTAATGTCACTGTTAAAAAAAATACAAACGCCATTTTAAAAACACAATCTGAAGATAGATAAGATAGTAAAATGGAAGCTCCAAAGGAAAAAGTGTGCATATGAACATATGGGTGGTCTTGTTCTGTGGTATTTAATAAGGAAGAGCAGAGTATGAGCTTGATACTCTTCACAGATAAGTCAATAGGACTTGTTCCACTGCTTGCAGGGCATGCTGGATCAAGACCGTTCTGCTATGCTGTAGCGGGAGTTTTGTCAGAGGTTCATTGTTAACTTACATCCCGATCCCAAAAGCCTTATAAATCCAGAAGACCTTACCTGATTTTATTCAGCCCTTTCAATATGTGTTTTGTCTGAATAAAAGTTGAGTTAAGGCTTTCACAGTTTAGGCTCCAAACATGCAAATCACTTAAGCAAATGCTTAATGTTCATGGGACTACTCACATACTTAAACTTAAGTTCATGCTTAAGTCTTCCATTGGGCCAGAGCCGTTGCTCTTAAGTAATACCCATTCACACGTTTTTATGTTCTAAATGTGAAGGACTTCGTGCTCAATGACATTCCTGGGACTACTCACTTGAATAAGGTGGCCCATATAGATGTGAAAAAGAGATACTAGGAAACCCATTTAAATATGGGAACATCATTAAAGTTCCATGATAAATTTGTAGTTCTGGGTAATTATTAGAGTTGGGAATTTTTTATTGATTATTTTTTCAATGGAAAAGAAAGTTTTCTGAAGATCAAAAGTTTCCCATGGAAAATTTTTACTTTTTTCATCAGGAGTCTCATGCCCCTACTATCTTCTATGGCATCTGTGGCTAGACTACATGTCCCATGATGTACAATAGTCTCTTCTGTGGTTGAATTGCAGCTGTGGATCAAGGGAGTCCCAAGAGTACAGTGCATCAAAGGAGATGTAGTCCAGCTGGCAGTCCTGGCCCATAGACGAGAACGGGAGACATCCGAACTATCACTTCCATGATGCACTGTGGCAGCTCAGGTGGAAGCAAACCCATGTCCACTGAGCTGAAATTAAGTGTTTCAGAATTTCAGAATAAAAAAATTTGGAACTTTCCCTTTTGTGAAAAGTTTCCATATTTTGGCTTTTCTGTCTAATGCAAGATGAAAGCAAATATCAGATTATCACAATTTCCTCCAGGACACAATACCAGTTTTTGACAAGCTTGACTAACTTTTACAATTTAGTGTGCAATACTGTAACCATATTTTCTCTCATGTGTCAAATGCAGTATGCAGTGCTGCACACGTTCATTCCTAATGTGCACAATCCCACTGTTTAATGAGTCTACTCATAAAAGTAAGATTTTGCCTGTGTAGGGTTCCCAGGTGAGATCACTAAAAAGCAACACATTTAAGGGGAAAAAAATAAAATATACATTGAAAATACCTCAAATTGACAATCTTTAAAGAGCCTGCAATCCTATGAAGAGAATCCAGTGTGCACTAAAGACCACAACCTCAATAACCTAGGACAGTGGTTCTCATCCTTTTGTGGGTCATGACATACTTGATGGTGTATCACGACCCTACAGGATACACCAGCCCACTCCTCCCAGGCTGAATTCATCCATCTTCCCAGCTCTCCGTGACACACTTACTGCTGCGCAGCAACACGCTAACGTGTCCCGACACAGTGGTTGAGAACCACTGACCTACGATATTGCAAGGGGCACAATTTTAAATAGCATTCAAGGCAGCTATTCTTTAAAACAGACAGTAACAGACTTTTAAGCATAAAAAATTAGATGCAAGTTACTTAAAAATATACACAATCAAATGAAAACCCTAGTGAAATCCTGACTCCATTGAAGTTAATGAGTGGTTTGTGTGTAAAGACTGAGCTAAGAATCTTAATACAATATTTTTTAAAGTTGTTCCATTTTGTGGCATCACTGCATATTTTATTCTCAGCAGTCTAGATGATTCATAGTAAGATCTTAATGAAAAATACAGAAACATTTTTGTTTGGTAATATATCTAAAAATAAATTATTACTAAGCTCTCTTTTGTATGTACAAAGTATAAACAAGGGATAATTGAACTATGTTACTGAACTGAAGTGCTCTGTCTCTCACCTTGGAAATGTCATGCCAGCCAGTTCGTTAATTAGTTAATGCTAGCTTGATGTTAAAGGTAACACACACCCATTGTGACTATGTTCTTTAGAATGAAAAGCGTTTATTAAATGTACCAGATGTCACAAGCTAACATTTTCAGCTGTCTGAAAAATTGGGAAACTAATGGCAGCTAAAGCATCAGTAGGAAAATAAACTGGAAGAGGCCAGTTTGTAGTGGGTACATATTACTTAGATGTGATTTAGACAGGCAACATCTTAATAATTACTTTCTAATTATTTTGATCATGAAAGGTATCGAATAAATGAACCTGCTACTAGTTGCCCAAGGAAATTTAATATCATTACATTAAAGTTGAACCTACCCATCAGACGGAATTGCCATTAATGTATCAATACATTTCATATCGAACAGCAAAATTCTCACTATTTTAGTATGCGGTCAGGAAAAATAATTAAGTCATTTAATAAATATGCCAGGCAAATTGCTTATCAAATGATGCAACTTAAGAGCCTTTGTCTCCTAGCTTCTTCTTGCTTGTTTTCTCAATCACTGTCTCCACAATCATAGCTGTCTCTTCATACGTCTGAATTCTGTCACCTGAAAATTTCTCAATAGACTCCACCACTTCCACCTTCTCATAGCTCATGGAACTAGGGAAGCTTGGTTCTCTGATTGGTAAGCCTCCTTGTTGGCCTTCTCTGTCATGCTCTGTATCTCTAAATACATCTGGCTCAGATGGGCTGACAACACCAGCTGGAGGTGCTGTGTCAGGCCCTGTAATGTCTGGCTGCTCGATCGGTTCTTCGGCTTTTTCATCTGACTTTCTGTCTTGTTCATTTCTTTCTTCTTTCTCTTCAAGCTGATGCTGCATTTCATGGACTTCGTCTTTCTCATTTTCTGGTTCAGGCAGCTCTGGAATTGGTTCCACCTCCCCAAAGGGTTCAGGAAGCTCTGGAATTGGCTCCACCTCCCCAGAGGGTTCAGGAAGCTCTGGAATTGGTTTCACCTCCCCACCATTTGGCATCTTTCCATTGCCAGTGGAAACAATGATCCCACCTCCAGCTGGGATGGAGGAAGAATAGAAAAAAGGATGGTCATAGCTTCCTTCCCCTGTGACAAGCACATGGCGTCCTTTAGTATACAAGTCAGTTTTAGGCTCAGGTCTCTTGAAGCATCTCATTCTCTCTCTCACGGCATTACACAGTTTATCGAAAGCTTTACTGATCTGAGCTCCATCAGGCACATCCTCTGGGACTGTTTCTTGCTCAACTAGTTCTAATCCTTCCTGCTCAGGTTCAGATATTACTGTGCTTTCATGTTTAAATTGTAGCTGATCCTGATTAAGGCCTTCCAGAGTTCTTTCATACATATTTTCAGGTGAAAACCCATCTGTTATGTCTTTAGAAGTTATCTCCTTTCGCTTAGAAATTTTCTTTGCCAGACCTTTTTGTCTTGGTTTTGCACTGGCAATCTCTTGCATAACCAGTGTGATATCTAAAGAAAATCAAAATAAAGGCAACAGCAAACAGCACTGAAAGGAGCTGCCCATGAAAGTTAAACAATCTATCTCCAAACATAGGGCCTTATTGTCAGTATAGTGTGTGGAGAACAGAATGCTACTGCAAAGGTGGGCATATATTCATTTCAGAAATGAAAATGGCTATCCTGCATGTTCAGCACTGGGCCTGAATCCATTTTGCATGTGCCAACACCAGTTTCATACATTAAAAGGAAATGTGACAACTTTTGCATGTCCAAAACCAGGTGGCAACTATAAATTGTGAAGACTATGCTAATGCTCTGAAGACACATTTGAGGCTCACTGCTACTCTATAATACAATCTTTAATGTCACTGTCTTGGATCAAGAGCAGGATCAAACCCATTAGGGCCATATCCACATGGAAGTAGCTCTTGGGGCTGCTTGGGCTTTCCAGCTATAGAAACTTTCCTCAAATATGATGGGGAAAATACTCTCATGCTCAAAAACATTTCAACTGCCCTGTTTCTTGGAGAGGAATTGACGATTTCACCCAGAGCCATCACCATAAATGGAGATCAGGTTCACATGAACGTTGAGACGAGACTCATTCATATCTTAACATAGGATATGTCAAGTCAGTGAAGCACCTGGTTAATCCTCATGACAGGATATGTCTATATACTCCCAAGTCAGAGAAGCACCAAGTGAATTCTATTTCCTGCTGCAATGAATGACCTTCGACCCACACAGTGGAATTCCATTGGCAAAGGATATAGTCAGTTCCATGGACTGACCTGCCACAGCACAGTAGGATGAGGAGGGTAGACAGACTGAGAAACAGAAGTTTAAGTGCATGTGGACAGAACATAAGGCCGCTGCACTTTGTTCCATGTCATGGATACTGTAATATATTTAGGAATAAAACCCATCTCTCCTGCAAGTAATGATCAGAAGTACAGTTAGATACCATAGGCCAGATCCTCATTTGGTACAAATAAGCATAGCTTCATTGACTTCCATGGAAATGAATCTATGTACACCAAATGAGGATCTGGTCCCCAGGTATTAGTAGCTAATTTGTTCACTAAAACATTTAATTTAAACTTGCTTTATTCAGTAAAATAGTAGGGGAAACACCCTCTTTGGTCTACCAAAACTTGAACACGACAGTTGGTTTTCATTTCTAACTATGTCTTGTTTTCAGTAAAAACACCTATCTATTTTGTGATACTTCTGAGACATCTATCAACTTGGTATGTAAAGTACCTAGGGATCAAATCATCCAGCTCCATTGTTAACAAAACACTTTCTACATTAGTTCCTGACATTTGTCTTCACTGCTTTCTGCTCTTATGAACATTCTAATTCTAAATGTATTAATCAGACAGCTCTGAATGTGATTCTATTCAGCCCAGCCTAGGTCACAGCAAATAAACAAGGTTAAATTGCCAATTTGTATTTGCAGGGCTACCCGCATGTGCCTGTCTTGTTGTGAGATAACAGTAGCATGTTCAGACTTGGGATATAATGGAAATACATCTATCGATCCTATGTGACCTTTTTGTATTTCTTAAAAAGGATTTCCTGATCTATTAGTTCTCTTTGTGCCTCTTGTGTTTTCAGGGCAAGTTACTTCTACTGCAGCAAGTCAGAATGGTAAAGGAACCAATGGTTGGGAGATCGCCAGGAGTCTGATCCAAAGCTGAACGATGTAAACTGAAAGTCTCGCATTGACTTCACTAGACTCTGACTTAGGCCCCAATAATGAGGGCCATGTTGAAGACAAATGAAAATGGCTTAAAATGCAAATGTTCTTTTATTTACTCAAACAAGAAAAGTTTACCTCTCCTCCTCCAGGATGTAGTGTGGCAGGGTCTGTAGCTCTGCGTGAAGAGTGTAACTGGGGTTCCAATGATGGCAGAATTTAACCTGGCAGAGAGGATTTTTCATGAGTCAAATTTCCCCCAGAATACTTTGAATAAATATGATAATTCACCTCATATCAAAATGAGAACGCCTAAGAACTGTAACTAATTAAATAAAATACCATATAAATTAACATAACATATGGTCTGTGTGCTACAGGCCAGATCCTCTACTCATATGAATCATCAATGCCTCCACTGTTCTGTTCAACAGAACTATGATGATTAACACCAACAGGGAGTCTGGCTCATTATATTTGCATACAGAATGTAGAGCAACACACACAGTCTTAAAAAGCAGTCCTATTTTTGTCAGGGAATGATTTCATAAGGTAAGAGGTGATTTTGGAAAGCACAAACGCCAGTTACACATCCCACAGCTCCTGTAAGTCAGTGGGATCTGGGCATCTCTCTCTCATTTGTGCTGTTGGCCTTCTGCCCCCTAGGCGTAAGGGCCATACACAGCCCTTAAACAATATGCATATGCAGTTTAACTCAAAGAAGAAACCAATCAATAAAACTAAATTAGATTCTTTGTTTAACTTAACTCAGCATAACAGTTGTTCGTCTTGTCCCATTTTTCTTCATGCATGCTCCTTCTATTGTTCCCAGCCAGGTACTGCACCTACCTGGTCCTGCTCCATTCAATTAAAACTGCATCTCACCTGAAGTTCTGAATGAACAAGTGGGAGCTCAAACGTATATGAAACAAGGGGAGAAAATACCACTTCAGTTCAGAAGAGCATCCACAAAATGTAGTTTCAATGGTAAGCTTGAGGGAGACAATTATCAGGTCAGGAAAAGGAAAGATGAGATCACTTTTCAGTTCCCCCATTAAAGATTCTTCAGCACTAAAGTTCAGTGGGTGGGCACAGGCCAGCTGAGTCAGAAAGTGTAAAGGAACTGCAACCCTCTGTGCCTCAAAATAACATCTTGTAACCCCGTAGTCACCATTTGTATATGGTTGTGCTATTTTGTACAAAGAATGCCTTGGGGGGGGTATCCCTGGAAAAGTCATAGTTCTCTGAACATTCCTGTCCTGTTGAAATATATGTCTAGGGAGTTATGAGATTTTACTCTCTGTTGGTTACTCAAACATGCGTTGAGTCTGGGAAACACTCACAGGCTAATGGCAACAAAAGAGCCACCAACATCCAGCCAAGTGTTAAATGACCATCACTGGCCATTTGCCAGCAAGGGAGTTGTGAACAAGAGATTTGCCATTAAGATGAGAGTCAGTTGCTTGAGCACATACACTCCTAATCCCCCAGACAAAGCAAGGATCTTTCCAGCCCCTGGAGGAGAGTACAGTGACATACCACCTCATTTCTCTTTCCTCACCAACACTGATGGCAGTGCAAACATTTAGAAGAAAATGAAACATCTGAATTATGTGCAGAGGTCCTAATTGGAAAAGCTTCCAGATAGCACAGACTCGTGTAGGTAGGTAGGGTAAGAGAAACCTTTTTACTTCAAATTGGATTTAACTCGATAAAATTTAGGAATCAGAGATTGCATTGATCAAGAAGGTCTAGAGCTGCGTAAGATGCACATTTCTGAGGTGCAAGGCTGGCGCTAAGCGGGATTTGTCAGTGTCTATCTGCATTAACTTCGTGAGTGGCTGGAGAGAGCATGTATTTGCCAGGTATGCCTCTGCAAGCTGATGGCTGAGTGAACAGACACTGGAGAGGTTTGTTGTTCCCTAGCACAGCAGTGTAGAAGACAGCCTGGGTAGGAAAGTTAAAGGGTCACCATGGTTCCACAGTCCAGATTGCACTCTAGGGGATGACACAGGAAACTTGGGTGGAAAAACAAATGTTGCCTATTTCTAGAGCCAGGTGGTAGCTCCAAAAAATCAATTTAGGCGCGTAAGTCCAACATTAGACACTGATGAGACCACTCAGTAACCCTGCTCAGTTGCCTCCTAATCTTGGAGGTGTCTAATATGCTTAAGCAGCTAAATCTCTACCATTAAAGTCCCCTAGGTACCTACCTTTTTTCCAGCAAGCAAGTGCAAAGCACTCTCAGTCTTAGTACTGGGGGATCTCTCACACCTAAACCCCAGAAAGAACTTCTAACTGGATGCTGCCCCACCTACCTCACCCAACAGGGCCTGTTCTAATTGGTATGCTTGGTACCCACCTGGCCCTACACCAAATGGCGGCAGGATGCGGGAGGGAAGAGGATAGATGGGGGAGCAGCCTAGACCGCAATCCCTTGGCCTAGTGGTTAAGGCCCTGACCTAGGAGATGAGAAAGTGACGTTCAGTTCCTACCTCTGCTTGATGTGGAAACTGGGTATGAAGCTCAGTCTCCCATCTCTCTGGTGAGTGTCTTAGCTAGGGGAGATTTTGCTGGGGAAGCTGTTCCACAGTTTATATATAATTAAATATGCCCTACGCCCAAAAGCATGAGCATCCATGACGCCATAATCTACTGGGTCGAGCACTCTCCACAGAGGCAGGAAACCCATGTTCAAATCCCTTCACCACTTCAGGCAGGGAGGGAATTGAAGCTGTCTCTCCCATGTTCCACTTTGTAAAAAGAATTAACTAGTCACTGGAGGAGGGACTGGAACATGCCCTCACTGTCAGACTGTAGAATCATTTTCTCGCTGGTCCAGTGAATGTGTCGACACTTTATACAAAGTGGAGCCATTGTAACAGTTGAAATTGAGAGCCCAAGCCCACAGTATCTCTGCCTAGTGGTTCAGGCTTTCACCTGGGAGGTGAGAGACCTGGGGTCCAGTCATTGCTCCACATCAGGTAGGGTAGGACTTTGAACCCCTGTGTCCCGGGCAATGAATGGAGGGGCTGACCTGGCTGATATGCATTACACCAGGAGAAAGTTCACAGCAGTCAATAGGAAATGGAGGGAGAGGCCTCCCATTAGGTACCTTTGAGAGGTGGGAGCTAAGTCACACCCCTCTCCTGGGCATTTTAAATAGCCAGCCCCCAGTGTGTAACTGAATGGATATCAGAGCTCTGAGGAGGGCAGTCGGGTCTTAAAATCACAGAAATGCTTCCATTCACACCTGCCCCTTGTGTGTGGACACAAAAGGAAAGCAGTTAGATGGTGACTAGATTGACAGGCTGGATGAAAACCTCTTACTCTCTTCCCTTTGGACCTGTTCTCTCTCTCCAGCGGCCCCAATGGGCTCCAGATGAGGGCTACTGTCCTTCGGTTCCTGCCTCGAGAACCCAATGGGTAGTAAAATTCACAGAGGCTTTTTTGGGTTTAAACAAATTCCCATGTTCAAATACGAGGAGCCTGCATGGTCAGTGACAACACCCAGGAACACAGAATACAGCCTTACCGGTTGTCTTCATTCTCGATGATACGTTTGTACCGCTCCAGCTCATTCTCCAAGGACTGCTGATATATCACCAGCTGGTGACAGTCATTCGTGTACTTCTCCAAGGTCCTTTCAGCGTCCTCTGTCTCCCTCCTAAGGGTTTCAATCTGCTCGTTGTACAGCTGAACCTCATCATCATAACTCTCTTGTGTGGTCTTAATAGCTTGATCCAGCATGGTTGTCTGAAAGAAAGGAAGTGGAGAGCAATGATATACAGCATTTCCTATATGGGAACTGACATGCAATTTCAGAGGGCTCATGAAATGGTTAAATCAGTAAATCTTTAAAAAGCTCTTTCCTGCAAACAGTTTTGGCGTCTACAAATCTCCATTTTTCTTTGGAAAAACATTTGGGTCAGAAACTTCCATGCCAGCACTCACTATGAAGCTGCCTCGCAGTGGGTGTCTAAGAGCATCAGGAAGTGGGCCAAATGAACAGCATCTAAAAGGGTCTTGGAGTTCACTGGCATAAGCTCTGAACACTGCGCCAGATGCCGCACCATTAAAGCCAATGTGAATTTCCATTACATTTATTTCATTATTAATTCATATTTTTTTTAAAAATCTACATTTCTCTGCTCCCACCCAGTGCTATGATCATCTATTTCATACATTAAAATATAGACCAAGAATAGCCTATAAATAGACACACCATTGCCCACACCGGCCTCAATAGCTGGTATAGCCACACTTGCAATGTGTCCAGAAGTCTGACAGATCTGGTCTCTGGCAGACTAAAGGCGGTGAGGGTGTAGGTTTGAAAATTGGAGGAAGGAGGATTGTTTTAGGGACAGGAGATCTGAGGTGTCATGTATGGTTCTAGGCAAGTAACTCAGACCTTTAGTGTTTTTGCAGGGGGAGTAGACACATTAATGTGCTAAACCAAAAGCAATAGCCAGAGCCATTCTGTCCATGGAAGACACAGGCAGCCAGAATGCTTCTGGGAGGAGCAGGCTAGAGTCCTTCAAATTCACGGATATCCGCATTATATCCGCGGTTACAATGCAGATATCCACAGACCATTTCCTGCAGATGCAGATCGGAAACAGATCAACATATTTTTATCTGCGCAGGGCTAGAGCCCTGCAAATATGCGGATATCCGCGGATACCCTCATTCTATCCGCATCCGTGGATACAACGCGGATATCTGCGGACCATTTCTGGCAGATGCAGATCAGATGCGGATCCATATATTTGTATCCGCACAGGGCTCTAGAGCAGGCTCATGGTTGCCTCTCATCACTCCTTTCTGGAGCTTCTGCCTACATTGTTCTTGTCCCACCTCTTGTTAGAAGAAACTTGGCTCCAGCCATCTTTCATTCCACCCAGCCACAACCCCAGTAAGTTGGGCAGCAACACTGAAGCGGCTAACCCTACCATGTACCTGGCACGCCAAGGACACAAGTACAAAGATTACAGCTGTTGACTGCACAGGTGCACAAAAGGGAAGAGATCTGCCTGGTCTCTTTCCCTGCTCTCGCATGCCCAGTGCAGAGGTAGCGAAAATCTGGCGTATAATCTCTTTCTACCTCAGTTTTCCAGTTGTCAGTGGGGGATTATCCCACTCACCATTGTTAACTGTAAAGCTCGCCTTAGATGGAAAGATACTATATGAAAACAATGGTGATTAATTCTCACTCTGCTACCAGTACAGCCATATTACTAAATGTAACATCACTGAGGCCACTAGGATTATGGGAGACCAGCGGGCAGGACTGCAGATCTCCTTACACCTAACTGTGGTACCTGTGTGATAATCAGAAGACAAACTTTAACTTGATAAGCTACAGCCTGCCACCGACTCCCACAAAACACTCAGGGAGAGCCACATACAGAGAGCAAGCTGCAACAAACCCTTGTGGTATTTTTATTCCACCACCAAATGAAATGATGCCCTGGGATATTGCATCTGGGAGAAAGTGGACATTTTCCATGGTCCTGAACCAAAGCCAGCTGAGATCAATGGGAGCCTTTGCATTTAAAGTGTCCTTTAAAAGTTAATATCTCCACATTCTGGCTTAATAACGTAACGTAATTGGGCTTATATTAGTGCATCGCTGGAATGTAAGTTGGCCACAAGATGGTGCTGAGTCACTTGGAAAAGAAAAGTAAAGGAGTTGGAGCAAGCTGTTGCTGCTGCTGTTATTTGTCTATTTACTATGTGATTCCTGTAACACCTCCTTTTATTTTCTTTTACAGTCACGCTCTAGAAGATTTTATTCCTAAATTGTCCAAAGAGGGTTAATAAATCATTAACAGATTGTTTGAATAATTTGTTACTCAATTTCTCCCATTCCTGACTAGGGAGATTGACACCCCAAGAAGCTGAGGAAACGGTGGGGCTTAGCAAAACCCCTCTGTGCAATGGCCAGAAGAGTTACCTGGACTCAACAAGGTGGTGTCCTGTCTGTGTATCCCACGATCTCTGGGAGGTGTTGTGCATTAGCACATATCCCCAGAATAGGCGTGAAGGAGCCTTTATTTGCAGTGATGAGTCATTTCCCATGGTTACCCACTAATTAGGTCCTTCCTATGGATGGGTATAGGAGGAGATTCATAGATGTTAAACAAGGACTGCTGTGATCATCTAATGTGGCTCCCCGCAGAGCACAGGCCACAAAATCTCACCTTGTAATTCCTACATCAACCCCATATCTTGGGAGTGAATTTAACGCTCAGAGAAAGTGTTGAACTGATAGCTTTGAAGATCTGATTGTAACCCACAGTGCAAGCCCCTACACTGCCAATGAATTTCATGCTGCATTTGGGGAGGAGAAGGGGAGAGAGTCAGTACCTGGTCTACCAGGTAATGGAATAAGACCTCCAGCTGTGTCTAATCAGCCTGTTATAAGCAGCTACCACACAGTAATGACTGTCCCTCTGAAGCTAACTATTTAAATTCATTCCATGCTGTTGGGCCTGTTAGACAAAAGGAGGAAGCTGAAATAGGTAATGTGCAAATTTAAAAAAAAAATCCTTTTCAAGTATCCCTCCTATGTGTAGATACATACGCTCAAAACCCCATTAAACACCAGCCATGTTGTGTTCTTCAATTTGAGGTTTTGGTTTGCTGCGATTGCACTAGCCTGTATCAGTAAGAGTCATGGTAGACTTTCCAGTGAGCTGTATAGGGTACCTCAGTCTGCAGTTTCAATTTCTGAGCCTGCAGTTGACAAAGAATGCTCTTGTACTCTTCCAGCTGACTCTGCAGGATGGGAATTCTCCTTTCTGCAATCAGCCTTTCCTGAGAAAAAAGAATGAACATCTCAGTGTGTAAACACGCCACCAGAAATTTTATTGCCTACAATAAATCTGAGAAGAAAAACAGAATGATGAGGCGATGACACGTCAGCCTCTTGCTACATAATTTTAATAGTCTCGTGTTCCCAGTGGAGGCCCTGTAGAAGCACTGCTCAGAGCCTAAAAGAGTTCACTTCATTTGAAAGGAGAAGAAGGTTTATCATGCCGCTGTGCAGAGCAGACTAGTAAATGCCTGCTTATGCAATTCACACACAAACAACAATTTTTTGCTGGTGTATGTACATCCTACACTGGTGCATCTTTGGCTCATCTGGATTCGTCCAATCAGTTTGATTCACAAAGGTTCACCCATGGTGTCATCTCCCTTTTTCGCCTCTTTGGAGTGGGAGCAGGCAAACCAGACTCACATCCCAATCCCAAATCGTGGTCTTTACTACAACGGGTCACACACCTACTACCTCTGGGCTAGCCTTTCGACATGGCTTTGTCCCAGAATGCACATGGCTAGAGGATCCCTTTTCAAGACTTTTGATGTCTTTTTTAATCCTTAATCTCCTAAAGTTCATTTAAATTTTTCAAGGCTGAGATTTAGCTCTCCTGTAGTGATCATTAGGAATTTCATTTACTCCCAGATATCACAGCACTTCCCTCTACTTACAATAGGAAATAACTAGAATATCTCACGCACTTCAGGTAAATATCGACTATCACATCATGAGTGGTCACTACACCGCATTTATTTACTCAGTAAAACATTTACCTCGCTTACTCCAGCTGTAATGGTGGACACATGAGAGGTCATTTGGATGATTTGTTGTAAAATGTTGACATAGGTCTGTATTTCCATGATATTCTGTGGTGGAGTAAAATCGTTTTAATTAGTATCTAGTAGAGCAAGATTTTCAGTTCAGCTGACTGCATTTCTGTGATTTATTTCTTGCTGATAACATCTTTCACTTGTAAAAGTATGGGTCAAATTCAGATCTGCTGCTACATGTACGCCACTCTGCCTCTAGTGATCTTGTGTAACCTCTGGGTGGGCTAAAATTCATTCAATTGCCCCTCTCCGGTGCCTAATAGAAATAAACCCCAAATCCTATGGAGAAAGCAGCTGGAGACCCAGAATCCAGTTTCTAAGAGGGACTCATAGCAAAGATTGCTCAGAGTTACTCTCCCACATTAAAATACTACTAAAAACAAATGTAACAATGAACTTTATTAACTATGAACGTAATAAATCTTATCCTAAGAAAACAAAATGAATTAAAACAGAACAGTCCCCACAGAAACACCCTGAGAAAAATACCCAAAATCCCAAAGAGTTCACCCAAATCTCAGCTACAGTCTTTGATCAAGTCTAAAGGCTTGAGTGGAAGGAAGTAGCGGTCCTCTTCTTCTTTGGCTGCAGGAATCTTCAGTAGAATTCCATACAGGCTTTTCTTTCTCCTCTGGAACCAGCACCATCCGCTCAGCTCACTGGTTAACCAGCCCTCAGTCCCATATACACGTGCACAAACTCTGCTGCAGAAGACTTCATTGGAGGGAGAAAATATCTTGCTGTTCCCTCCTGGCTCAGCTTCTTTCATGAACACTGGGCACATGGGCTCTTCTCACTGTAGCTCCTGTCTGCCATCTGCAGTCTGCTGCTCTCTCATGTGATCTGACCATACCAGCAGGGAACCCTGAGCATGCTTAAATGCTACCACTCCCTGTTTCCAGAACTTTCTGGTTCTGGGCAGCTAATCTGCCCAGCAACAGTAACCCACCCTCAATGGGTCTCTTAAAGAGCTAGCCTGTTTTAAGCATATGGGTTACACTTGGACTCATCTGAACTGGGCTCGACATCTGCTGGCAGTTTAGCAACCCAGTCACCACATTCAGTTAGTAGTTTGCTAAAGCTATTGAATTACTGATGAGCTGCAGCATATTATTAATTCAATATTATGTCAGTCATGTTTTAAAGTAACAGATGGGAATATAATCTGATCTAGTCTCTGGTAAAGGAGGGGTGAGGGGCGCAAAGGTGGTTCCTTCAGTAATAGAGACTTGTGGAAGGAGGTTCTTTTCATTTGTATGACTGATGTATGGGACTCCTTTCTGTTAACACTTTGTAGATTGCTCAGACAAGTAGTCCAGCATCTGGTTTGATTCATTTACCATGGACCCTGGTCTAGTTTTTTCCCCTATGGATCTGATTTAGCTTCCATTGCAACCAGTGAAAAATGTTCCAAAGAACCATGAAAAAGAATTAACGTTAGTCTCTTCTTTTACCAAATCTATTCCCAGATCGACCAACCAACAGACAGATAGATAGGTTGACAGACAGATAGATCTTTTCCTGGGAAAAGCCAGACAACAATCCTCTAGTAATGCCCTTTACAGAACTTGGATGGTGCACAATTTTAGTGTTTATTCTACAAAATAAATTCTAGTACAACTGAGTAAAGCAGTAAGGGCTAGGCTGTCAAGCTATTCAGGCACCTGAATGCCACAGGTTTCAGTGGGAGCTAGGTGACAAAATACATTTGAGGATCTTGGATTAACTTCTTAGCAGGGTTCTCAGGGTGGCTCAGACAGGACTGGGCCCTCTACAACTTAAAAGATGAAGGATTCAAGTAGATCTTGCTTATCAAGTTAATGATTCTAGACTGCTGATCTTGAGTTAGTGAGCTTTGGTAAAATACAACCGTCTACTTGTTGGTCTCGATTGGCTACCAAATTGAACATATTTGGTTCACTAATGCAGGTGTCCTCCATTTTTTTTCTGGGACCCACTTTGAAAATATTATAGGTTGTGAACACCCTCCCCCACCCCCTTCATCCCATCCTTACTTCTGCATGGGGCAGTCTTGCTTTCAGAGCACCTGGCCAGTAGCCAGTGCTCTCTGGCCACCCAGTTCTGAATGGCTCTATCTGTCAGCTATGCACGAGGCTAACAGCTGCAGTAAAAACATGTGCGGGGGCTGACAGCTTGCCACCCCTTGAGAGGCCCTGACACCCAGTTTGAGAACACTTGCATGTATCCAGCCTTACCTGGAGTCACCGTGTTTGTTGGAACCTTTTCAAAATGCCTTTTACAATAAAACAAAACAACAGACCTTGACCCAGTAGGTGTCTGAAACGGCCACTGAAGCAGACCAAGGGTTAGCGTAACACTTTTCAGCTTTCCAGACTCCTCTGTAGAGAGAAGCTTTAAGAGAGGTGGGGAATTAAAATGCCATTACCTTCTTGTGCCTGTCCTTCGTGGCATTAATGTCATCCTGCAGGAACTGTGATTCAATCTGAAGTTCCAGATTACATAACAAAGCTTCATCTGCTTCCTGTGGTGCAGATAAACATGACACTTTTAGTACTGGCTTCAGGATCCCTAAGAATAGAGGAGCCACTTATCCAACATTTGTAGCCACCAGTGTTGAGAATTAAAGACTATTGGGAGAAACAGTTATGATGAAACCAACAAACAATATGCACTTTTGTCCATTTTGATCTCCTGTGGTATGAGCTATTTTTCTAAACAAAACTAGATAAAGACAAACAATGAATACATCTCAGCAAGCATCACAGCTCATTCACCATATGCTTTATAATGGCTGGGAGCTAAGGAATAGACAGTTTATGAAATACCAATCTTTGTAGTTGAATGCTAGCAATGGTGTCTGAATTTTAAGCAGGAGGCATCACCCATAAAAGGCACTTACTTCTCCAATATTTATGACAGAGTTTGGTATATTTTGAAACTCTCTTTAATATCCCCACTAAAGTACAACTCCCCACTGTGCCAACCTGAAATTTTTCATCCCTTCACTTTGTGACATCACACACAACAGAAAATTGAATTTTTCTGTGACATTTCTGGGACTAATAATTATTAACACGGATGCCCACAAAAACTTGAAAAACAAATTTGGGTCAAAAGCATGCAAATAATTGGAAATTCAGGAGGAATCAGATTCTCAAAGTCCAGTTAGTCTAGGGAAATGAACACAGAACTCAAAATAATTGCCATGATTTACACCAGTGTAATGGAGAGCAGAATCTGGACCAGTACATAACTCCAGTTTCAATTCTAAGAACTCTCTTAGCTTATTATTGAGTTAGATTACTTTTAATAAGCCCTTGAATATAAAACACTTCCCAGGAACTTTACCATCATACAGAATAAATCAACATGTTCTGTGAGGATAATTTTCATACTGTTATCTAATTACATCAGCTTCTAACAAAAACAAACAAGTAGTATTGTGGCACTTTTAAAGACTAACAAATTTATTTGTTGCATAGTCTTTAAAAGTATCACAAGACTCCTTGTTTATTTTGCTGAACTAGACTGACATGGCTACCCCCTTGGAGCTTCTAATTAAGTATACCACAATACAATAGAGTGAGAACTTAGTTTCTAGTAGGACTCCTGAATGTGACCAATTGAATCCTGGTTGCAATTTCTTAATACTCAATGTTTCCTACGACATTTTATCATTTACTTAAGTGGAGATAAGGAGTCTTGTGGCACTTCTCAAGACTAACAAATTTATTTATCACATGAGCTTCCATGGGCAAAATGCCACTTCGTCAGACATGAAAGCTCATGCGACAAAATACATTTGTTAGTCTTTAAAAGTGTCACAGGACTCCTTGTTTGTTTGGCTGACCTAGACTAACATGGCTACCCCTTTGGAACTTAAGTTGGGATGTGTCCATGAAGCTTTAAATGCAATATGAACCTGATCCAAATGGAAAGACTGTCATTGATTTCAGTGGACCTTGGGCTGGCTGAATTGTACCAACAAAGTGAATTAACATTTGCGGAAGACAAAAGTATTCCCTACAGTCATAAAAAAAAATAAAATAAAGGGCAGATAAAAAACTATTCCCTACAGTGAAAAAGATATATAGGCAGACAGCAGTTTTGGCATCTATGGTATATATAATTTCAGGGATTCAAGTGAAATCCTGGCCTGCAGTAAAGTCAATGACAAAATGCCCACTAATTTCAATGGAGCTAAGATTTCCCTCATATTTTGAACGATTGTTTATACGTAACTCTTTGTCAGGAAATCAATGCATGTTGGCAACTTCTGTGACCAAATGTTTGTGGGTAAGACCTTAAAGAACACAAGCACTCTGAAAATTCTGAGATTTTTTTCACCATCTAAATGCAGCCTTTTGAAGCCTCCCTCTAAGGTCAATGGTTATGTAATGATATCACAAAGTCCCCTACACTTTCAGGAAATTTTATCCTAGAACCAAATACATCCTGAGATGATGAAGACTGGAAAAAGTTCTCCTCTGTTTTTGCAATGTGTTTACTTTCTGCATTTGACAGCATTCTATGTATAGCTTTACAGTTTTCTGATAAAAGCAGCTATTCACTCCATTCTTCCTGCTGTATCAGTACATCTCTGACACAGCAAGAGTAAAAAGAAATTTTAAAATATAGGAATATGTGACTGTAAAAATCAAAATTTTGACAATGAATCTCTGGGGCAGCTATATATCTGAAGGTGCATATAATTCATATTTTCAGATGAACTTTATTTCAGGCTGATGGTCTCTCTTTAGTTCTATCACGTCTGTTTTTGAGGGCTCAGTTGTGGTCAACAGCAATAACCATCAGCTTTGATACAACTAGGGTAGCCATCGATGCTGAAATCAGTAATATCTCATGGTCCCAGTACGGAACTCATGTAGACTAGTGTAACGCCATTAGCTGCAGTGGAAATCCTCCTTTTTTAGGCCTCAATTAACCAATGCTTTTAATCACATGCTTAATTTTAAGCAGATGAGAAGTCCCATTCAATAAAACACTTAACTTTAAGCACATGTTTAATTCCTGCTCAAATCAGTGTGATTTAAGCATGTGTTGAATGTTAGCATGTTCTTAAGTGATTTGCTGAATTTAGGCCTTACACCAGAGATTAGAATCAGGCCCCATGTGTCTGAATGTATGGGACAGTTACATTCAAAATGCTTATGGTTTTTTTTCTTGACTCATTACTTCCATAGTAATTCCAGCCACCCTGCTCATGCCAGCTTGTCAAGGTAAGCATATGCTAGTATGAAGGGAGAACTGGTCAGATTCCACATTTTCCAATATTTGGGATAGAAAAGAGAACATGTGTTCTGTGAACCTACCTATCCATACTTGCCAACAAACCTGAGATTCTCCATCGAAATCAATAGCGTTTCACTAGTTGCAGTGAGATCAGAATCAGACCCATTCACCATAATTAGTTTGGTCATCTATGATAATTCCAGTGTTGGTACAAAGGCTGATGATTAGTTCTCAGGAAAGTTTGTTCTACTTCACCTAACCTGACACAATTAAAATATCATCATGAAAAACTAAACCCCGATTTATACTTAAAAGTTGGGTCCCCGTAGCTATGGTGCTAAGGAAGAGTGAAAAATTCATACCTTTGAGTGCCTTGGCTATGACAACGGGATCCCCAGAGTACAAGCCGTGAGGTTGATGGAAGTGTTGCTTGGGGTGATGAAGTTTCTACAGCAATGGAAAATACTCTTTTTCTCGCTGTGAGAAGTGTCTGTGCTATGGCATTACAGCAACATAGTTATGACGCCATACCTGAGCCACTGTAGTGTAGACATGGTCTGAATAAGTAACTGACTACACAAAGGAACATGGGATATGGACTATGCATAAAGCACTGTGAAAGGCACCAAGGAAAACAACAGAAAATATGAGAACAACTATTTTTCCCCAATCAGTTTCAATTAAAGTAACTCTCAGTGTTACTTGCAACAATGGGATCTTAAGGTGGGATGGGGAGAGGGCCGGTGGGACCGCAGATTTTTAAACATATAGTATCCTTTTAAAACTTACCACTTTCAATGATCAGAGGTAAATCTCTGGCACAATGATCAGATCATGTGCAGCAAATTAAACACTAGCCTTCCTGGGTAAGGCATGTGACTGTGGTGAAAGAGGGATTTCGTTTTTCACATGTGCAGCGAACTAATCGCCCAGGCTGATATTCTATTCAGAAATGTGTTGATGCTTGCTATTTTCATTACGCCTTTGACTTATCCCCAGCCAGGCTTGCTGATGCACTGGTAAAACCACCATGGACTTTTTTATTGTAACTCTACAGCTAGTTAACTGCACTGCGAGCAAATGCTGCTAATTAAAACAGACCATGCCCAGAATATTCTAAGCCAGCCGTCAGGAATTTATGGAGCATTTATGCAGCCTTAATGATTTCCTATTGAGAGAAAAATCAACACAACAATGATAGTGTTGGGAATCTTGGGGGGGAAGCAGACATCATGAATTAGCAAGTATTTTTGTATGTAATGAGCAAAATCTATTCTTCAGCTTTTCAAATGGTTTTTTGCATTTTTATCTTTTCAAATAAGCTAGATTTAGTTAGGCACTTATTGAACACACACTCTGTACCAAAACAACACAGCACCCATTTATTTTTCTCTAAACTTGTTATTCATTATTCTTTATGTGCATTAAAAAAAACAACCCCCCCCCCCCACAAACAAACCCTTCAGCTTTAGATACTAAATCTAGGAGTTGTCAGAAGCCCAGATCTTCATTAGTATTAACCCTATCACCCATTGATAAATACCTTTGAGAATCAGTGCCTAGAGAATGAAAGTTCATTTTTAGGCAACAGCAGTGAGGTGTATGTGTTCAAAATCAATCAAGCAAGCAAGCAATCTTCATCCTGGGTACTATGCAGAAGGACTTACCTTTCTGAGCAAAAGCTGCTGAATTCCTATGCCTATACATTGATTTGAATGTACTCAAATACTAGTTCAAGCATAATGTTATGGGGGCGGGGCTATTGTGGGGAAAGTGGGGAAAGCCTGAGTGGCATCGAGTGCCACTCAGGATAGGTTTGGCATGTGTGCTGAGGGTTGCTGACCCCTGCTCTAGGGATCAAGAACTTTCCTCCTCAGCTGGCAGAGATGATCTGAAGAGGTTGAACTAGCACCCTATGACCACCTGCTTGAAAGGGGAGCAATGAGGATCCATGCAGCATAAGCACCATGTTCTACCTTGCCCTCAATCCAAACCAGCATTGTCACAGATAGATCAATGGACTTGTGCCCCAACTATATGTTGAGGTTCACGTTACACCACCTTCTAAAATGTACTCCCTGTGTAACAGAACCATACTGGTTCTGATGCCAGAGAGAACTCTGTGCCTCCAGAGTTGGTTCTGGATTTGCCTATCCATTTGATGATATTATAAAATACCTGTATAACGTGTTCTGTAGGAGCTATAACAGGCTGGTAAATTCTAAGAACATGAGGTCTTGAAATATGCAGGATAAGGGATGTTCTGAACATTAAAATGAAGATAAAAGAATCCAAGTCCTTCAAATAACCCCTGTTTGAGCAAAGCTGCTTCTGCATTTTGCAGGGGGGAAGTAAAAATGCTGTTTAATATGCCAGAAATGGATAGAAACATGAAAGATGAAAGATTAGCAATGGGAATTGTGCTGGGGTAGGAAACAAACTATTTTTCTTAATTCAAAGAAGAAAGCAAACAGCAAAGGAGGATGAATTTGATTTTTTTCTTAATTTCATACACCTGGCTTTGAAAAACCTTTTCTAATGATGTTAATGGACTTTTCTTCAAAATCTCTGCCATACAAGGCATTATTTCTTCTCCTGCTCGCTTAATTCTGTAGAGTGCACATCTAAGGAAACACTTTCTGTGCTTCACCTGAAAAGAAACAATTATTGTGGTATTATAGTATGTTTTCTTTGCTATGGATCCTAGATTTACACAGTGAAGGTCCAATCCCAAAAGAAACTGAGATCCTCCTGCAAGGGGCTGAGTGCCCTCTGTTCTCACTGATATGTATGAGAATTCAAGGTGCCCAGAGGGTTACAGGATCAGGAACTTGGTGCTCTATTTAAATTACATTTTTCCCTACTCACCCTCTAGAGGGATATACAGGCAGGTTGACTGTGAGGTAGTCACTTGAAAGAGATACAAAATGTATGACCTGCAAGTGGGATGACTATTTGTGCATGGACTTCAAACACAGTCAGAAAAGAAAGTCTTTGGGGCCCAGAAAGGAATAATGAAAGTATTAAAGCCAGCTATAAACACATTGGGCAAGATTCTGCCATCCTTATATGGTTTGGGCCAGAACATAATATGCTATAAGTTGGCATAAGCAACACTGATTTCTAAAAGATGCTCCATTGATATCTAAGGGATGCTCTAGCACAGTCAGACATCACATGCATGATGCAGGAATCACTGGGTGAAGTTCTATGCCTTGACTTAGGCAGAAGAGCTGCCCAGATGGTCATGATGATCTGTTTAATGATTTCAAATCTATGAATAAGTGTAAACAGCTGAGGATCTGGCCAGTTGAGCTTACATGGAGAGTAATCCTATTGAAATTAATGGGACTTTTCTCATAGAGTTAGGTATTACTGAAAAATGTTTTTGGGTGACAGAACCCATCTATTTACAGGGGACTCAGAAAAGAGGGAGTAGTATTCTTCAGTGCACAATAAACAGCAACTACTTGCTTGGAGGAGGTAAATTGAGAGAATTGCTGAGCGAGAGGCCCACTACTCAATCTTTTCCCACTTTCGATATCTTAATTATTTCGACCTTTACATCCTCTGCTAGCAAAGTTATTTCTTATTCAGTGGGGATGGGTCTACACTCCAGAGGATACATTCACTAGAATCAGACACATAAAGGTCCATAAGATAAAAGGAATTGTGATAATGGTAGCTGTAGCATTATTCTCTATGCAGCTCTGTAGCATTGCTCCCTATGAATACATTCCTATTTAGAAAGCACATGGATTTCTCAGGGGATTCTTTGCAACCTTAGTGAGTCGGATACCTTAAAATGGAAAAGCCAAGCAATTGACACTGAGATTTTCCTTGTCATTTCAACAATGAAAAACACATTTACTAAATAGAAAATAGTTGGAAGAAATTAATAATGCATTCACTAATACATCAGTCTTTATGAAGAGCTTCTCACCCTCTTCCTTGGTGGTGTCAATGTTGGTTTAACCTACGTTTGTTGCCAGCAGTGAGGCAAAACTCCCGTTGATCTCGAGTGAAAAGGAGTCCAGGAGTTGTCCAATGTCTGCTCCCATTTCTCAGTTCTCTTGTCCCTTTCACATTGCTATGATTGCTTGCCCAATGAGGCAGCACTCATCGTGAGGAAGGGGAGCAAAGTTGAGCATTAAGTAACACGACTAGGAGAACACACCTTGATTCCCACTCTTTATTGAGTCATTAGATGACACAGAATATAAATAGAGTGGATGATTTAATTTCGAAATAATGGGTCACATTGTCTGGACCAGCCAAGGTGCAAGTTTCAACAGGACTACTTGTGCAGTAAGATACAATTTAGTGGCCCTAATTCACCATTCCTGGGTATCCAATCACCTTTGCCCATGTGTAATGTGTCTAAAATGTTACTAAATAAGAGTGGGCACAATTTACACCCAATGTGATCTGGGGTTAAAGACTTCGCAAGGTTTAGGATAATGGACAATCTGGGCCCATGTATGCAAACCTGACAGAATCAGGACCTTAATTAGCATCCTATAATTGGAAATATTAAGATTAAATTTAGGACCCATGGCTCCAAATCCCATGGCCTGCAGAGCTGTGCCCAGTTGAGAACTTAAAAATAGTAGGAAAGGTGTGGGGCAGATATGCTAAATTCACTCTGCATCTCCCTGCACAAGAGAAATTCTCAGTTGGGCACATTCTCCGGCTTTATAGCCTCTTCATGCTGGAAGAGCACCGACAGGAACTATAATAGATGAGAATTGGCTCTCATGTATCCTTATTTAAATTAATTTAAGATTCTTGAAAGGGTTTAAGTAAAGAAATAGATGAAGAGTACTTCAGATTAAACCTTTCTCTTCATCCACAGAAAAGGTACCTGCTTTGCAAGATTCCCCACACACTGCTCTGCAAACATGCATCAACTGCATTCTGTACAAACTGCAACAAGATTTCAGTGTCTCCTGAAAGGTGACTCCACCCTTAACCCTTCCATTACAATGGCCAGCAGCGCCAACATCTGTTATGAAGTACATGAATATTTTTGAATTGTTTTGAGTTAGATGATCCCCTAAACAACCTGCAAACCTCAGTCTACCCCCCCTCCCCCGTGCTGCTTCTAAAATAAGCCCAGGCTAACATACAGACATTCTTCAATGCCATTACTGCAGGAAAACAAACAAGGAGTCCTGTGGCACTTTTAAAGACTAACAAATGTGTTTATTTATTATTGCAGGAGTTTACTTGCTCTAAATTGGCTGGTGGCATAACCATTATGAAACAATGCCAGTGCTGGTCTCTGACCCAGAGAGCAAAGGGTGTATATAGAAAAAGATTAACAATATATTTCTGATAGTATGTTACATAATTCCTCTCTCTCTCTCATTAGGATTAAAAATAACTCTTTAAAACAGTGCAAACTCAGTGTTTTGTGAACAATTGACCCAACGTGGAAAAGGACGTGAAGACAAGAATTTTTTCATTTGCTCATATACCAACACTAGAAGTCTGGGTTACAAGTAAGAGAAACTGGAAAGTCTCATTGATAAAAGAAATTTGATATAATTAATATTATTAAACCTACAGGCATGATTCCCATGATTGGAATGTTCACAAGACATTTACAACTTGTTGAGGACAGACACAATGAGTTAATTTCCCAAAGTTTTGAAAAATTATGAGCAAAATTGATTTTGAGGAAAAATTTGGGCAGAAAAATGTGAATGAAAATTGGTAGTTATTTAAAAAGACATTATAGATGACCTTCTTTGACTAAAAGCCAATCCTGGTTCAAGGATGCAGTGAAGAAAGCAATTAGAAATATAAAAACAATTTATAACAAATGGCAAAAAGGAAAAATACATAGCAATCAATATAAATAAGAGGTTGTGAAATGCAGAAAATTGACAAGGAAGCTAAAACTTCAAGATAAAATTCATGGCTGGTAGGGCTATGGGTAGTAAAAGTTTTAAAAAATATATTAGAAATAAAGGAAATTCTAGTTATGGTATAGTTATAGGCTAATTTTTTGATGTATATATGGTGGTAAAATTATTGTCAATGATGCAGAAGAGGGTAAAAGTATTCAATAGTATTTTGCTGTGTATTTGGAAATAAGCAGGATAGTGTACTTATATCACATGAGGATAAAGAAGTACTATCTAGTTCATTAGTAACTAAGAATGATGTTAAACAATATTTAATATGGGAAAATATTTTTAAATCAGAAAACCCAAAACCAAACAGAAAAACAAAAATCTTTGCAAAGTCCTAAAAGAATTGGCTTATTAATGTTCATTTTTAATAGATTTTGGAATACCAGGGAAATTCCAGAAGACTGGAAAAGTGCTAATGTAGTTCCAATATTCAAATATGGCAAATGGAATGTCTTTGGTAAGTGCAAGCTGGTTAGTCTGTTATCAATCAGGGAGAAAATAATGGAAACGCTGATACAGGATTCAGTTTATAAAGACTGAAAGAATTTGACGTAATTAATGCCAGTCAGCATGTTTTTATGGAAAAATAGGTCCTGTCAAGCAAACCTGATTTCATTCTTTGAGAGATGTAATATACTTTGGTAAGTCATTTGATTTAGTATCACACAGCATTCTGATAGAAAAATTAGCATTATACTGTATCAATTAAGCACAAGGAAAATAAATTAGGAACTTACTAGCTGACAAATGTGAAAAAGTAGTTGTCAATGGGAAATTACAATGGAAGAGGGTGTTTCTATAGGGTTCCCTTAGGGACCAGTACTAGGGCAATGCTATTTAATATTTTCATCAAAGTCACTGCTCATAAAATATGCAGATGACACGAAGATTGGAAGAGAGGTAAATGATGATGTGACAGGGCAGTATCCTAGAGTGCTCTGGATCCCTTGATAAACTGGGCCCATTTCAACAAAACATTTTAATAGTACCAAATACAAAGATCATGAGAGTAGAAATAAGGAAGGCAGGCCATACCCACAGAATGCACGATATATCCTGGAAAATGGCGAGTTGAAAAGGATTCAGAGATATGGTAGACAAGCAACTCAACATGGGCCCCTGGTAAAATATTGTGGCAAAAACCTAATGCAAACCTTGCATATGTAAACGGGAGTAGGCAGGGCCATTCCTAGATGTGGGCGGGGCCCACAACCAATTGGCCTGTGGGGGCCCTCGGTTCCCCCCCACACACACTGAGGGGGGCAGGGTGGGCCAGCCCAGAGGCCGGGCTCCACGCTCCCACCCCACCCCACCCCTGGGCTGGCTGGTCCACCTCTGGGGGGCGGGGGGCAGCACGTGGTTGTTCTGCTCTGGGTGCAGGGATGGCTGACATGCTGTGTGGCCTCTGGCACAGCCTTCCAGGGCCCATGGCTCTGAAGAGCTGCAACAGAGGCCGTGCCATGTGCTAGTCGGTCCTATGGGGTCCACCGAAGCGTGGGGCCCAGGGATATTGCCCTGCTGCCTCTCCCCACCTCCCAGGACAGCCCTAGGAGTAGGAGTGGGAGGTGATATTTTCCTCTGTATAATATACAATGTTGATGAAACTGATAGTGGAATACTATATGCAATTCCAGTGCACACATTTTTAAAAAAGGTGTTGAAAAATTGGAAGAGTTACCTGCAGAGTGCAGAAAATGCCTTACAGTGGGAGTTGTAAATAGCTCAATCTGTTAATTTAGCAGACAGAAGATTGAGAGGTAATTTGAATAAAGTGTTTAAGTATCTTCACCAGGAGAAAATACTGAGTGCTAAAGAGCTCATCTTTCTATCTGAGCAAGACCTAACAAGAACCAATGGCTACAAGCTGAAGCCAGGCAAATGTAAGTTAGAGATAAGGCTCAAACTTTTAAGTGTCAAGCTGACTAAGAACTGGAACAAAAAACCAAAGGAAGTGGTGGATTCTCCACCTCCTAATCAGATCAAGACTGGATGCCTTTCTGGAAAACATGCATTAGCCAAATAAAAATTATTGGGCTCAAGACAGGAGTAAATGGGTGAAATCTTATAGTTTGTGAAATACAGATCAAAGCAGATGAGCTAATGATCCCCTCTGGACTTTACGAATGTATGCAATCCATTTACCCATGATTAGAGCCCTGCAGATCCACAGGTAACCACTTCAGGTTCATGGGTATCCACATCCACGGGTACAGGTGCAGATATCCGCAGACTCGTTGTGGATTAGCCCTCAAATAGGGATTCTATTTTATCTGCTCAGGGTGCAATTGATCACTGCAACTGCTGTGTCAGCAGCACACGGGGGAACAAGGAAGAGCTCCAGCCAATCCCAGCTCAGCTCTTACTGTGGTCTGCCAGCCAATCAGAGTCTCAGTCACAGCAGGCTGAGGCTTGGAGAGCCACCACTCACTGTCAGTCAGGCAGCACGTTGACCTTTGATTGGCTCATTCCCCATGCGGGCCCCGCCCACTTCTTCCTTTTCTTGTTTATGCACCATGCTGTGAATCAGAGATTTCATTGGTGGCCAAGGAAATCTGATTGACAGTACAGTGTGCAAAGCGCAAACAAGAACAGGAAAAAGTGGGCAGGTCCCATGTGGGGAATGAGTCAATCAAAGGCTAGAATGCTGACTCTGTGAATCCAAGCTCGATTGCGGATGCGGTTATGGATACACATAAAACCTGGCATGTGGATTGGGTTCAGATCCACATTTTTGTATCTGCACAGGGTTCTACCCATGACTGAGAAGAGTGTAAGATTTCGGGGGCATACACAAACAGTGGATCAGTGTGATAGAGTTATGTTCTGGGTAGGTGTTTAGATGCCTTAGATCATGGCATTGAAAGAAAAACTGATGGAGAAAAAGGGCTGCTAACTGAGTCTTTTGATAGGCTTCTCAGATGCAGCTTAAACATTACCATCTTGAATAGTTTGCAGAACAAATACATTCAGGCTGGATAGCAGAACCTCCCTTCCTTTCCAACAGAGTTTAAGCAGTGTTGAAGCCATTCACCTACTACTACTCATAAGCCACCAAATTAATATGAATGGCCTAATTGGCACTGCATGTGATGTCCCTAATGAACAACTTCCCATCTAATCATATCTACTGTTTCTACGGATGAGTCTGAGAATGGTGAAAACTTAGTCACTTATTTCTTGTTTGTCGCAGCTGCACTGATCTGCCGGTCAGGCTCGTACCCTGCTTACCATCAACTGTAAACAAGGCCTTAGATACTTAAACTCTTCCATGCTAAATACCTTTAGTTCTAGCATCTTTAATGCATTTACTTTTGCAATGCTCTTGTGAGGTTGGGCGGTGCTATTCTATCTTGCTATCTGTTTCCAGTAAGAAATGTTTAAACGTCTGACGGCGGGTGAAGACAGAACAAACCAGGAAACAAAGCTGCCGGGAAATGTTTCATTTTAACCTTTGTATGAAACACTAGAAACAGTGCTAATAACTCAAGCCTCAGTTTTGCTGCTGAGACCCAGCCCAACGAGAGAGTTTTGTGCTGAATCACTCCAGCCAGGATTTCACCACGGCCCTGAGGTTAGGTATCTAACTCCCACTGACTTTCAATGGGATTCAGGTACCCATCTCCCTTAGGTACTTTGTAAATCCCAGCTCAAGTCATTATGCTGTTCCCCACCTACATATTTCTGTGGCCCTGTAAAGAACTGCTCTGAGAATGAAACCACATCTACTCCATGATAAGAATTAGGGAGCTTGGAGCGAACTCTTTTTAATATTCATCTGCTATTTTCTATGTGTTCCCCTAATACTCCTCTGTTCATTTTATTACTGTTTGGTCTACCTGTATGACTTACAGCATAGTTTCAGCTTTCTGATTACATTTGGGTCCTGCGTCTTGAGCTCATGATTGTCTAGCACAGTTTGAGGCTCCTGTGGGTTTACTGGATATTACTGTTTGTCATGGAAACAGGACATCACTGGTACAGTGGTGTACCAGTGGGCACCAGCTGGGCCTTTGGAGAAGGAACTGTCCCCCCCCCGCCCACGGCCAAAGGCTCCAGATGTGTGTGCTGCTGGTGACAACGATGTGGAGTTGTGCAAATGTAATTGGCCTCAGGGCACCAGAGATCCACAATACACCACTGACTGCTTCAGGGCCAAGCTAGGAACTGAGGTATGGCCTTCTAACATATTGCCCCATCCGCGTACCAAAATCAAGCCTTCACTAGTGTGCTGTTTGCCTCCTTAAAGGTAAGCTCTTGTACAGTGCTCTGACTAGAACAGCTTTCAAGGTATGCCCAAGATCAGGCCCTTCAAAATTCCGCTCAGTCTACAGG
The DNA here is from genome assembly GCA_007922175.1 of Pelusios castaneus. Lineage (NCBI taxonomy): Eukaryota > Metazoa > Chordata > Testudines > Pelomedusidae > Pelusios > Pelusios castaneus. The sequence goes on from ML685758.1 coordinate 9,563,899, forward strand.
AATAGAGGAATGGATCACCTTTTTATTTCATGGAATCGACCTTTTTCTGCAATCCTCAAGGCTGTGTAATCTCCTAGAAGCTCCCAGACTGTCAAAGGAGAATTGACAAAGAACTGACAAATGCATGCAGGGAGAAACTCCTGCAGTTTACTCTGATCTGGAGCCCAATAATTCTAATAATTAAATGAAAAGATTTCTTTGATCATTGAGCAGAACGCTTAATACACATGACACTACAGAAAGACAGGATCTCCATTCAGTCAGATCCCTTCCATATTGAGAAGAACTGCTAACGTATATAAGATTCCAGGATTGCCACTTTGTAAGTGTGGCACTTTGGGGTCTACTCTTTTGCATCAGTGTGAAATGATAGAAACACCTGCAAACACAGCTGAGAACTCAGTTTGTTAGAGTGTCACCAGCATCAACCATCACTGGGAGCCGGGGTTTGTAACCATCCAATTTTTAAGTTCTCGGCCATTTTTGGCTTTTTAACACACATGGACTTTACAGATTACACCCATGTGACATCACAGGGCTTTCAGCCATCAGTAGTCAATAAATTCAAACAGAATAAAACAATGATTATGGAAAACGCCCTTTTTTCTATGATCCCTTTGCCTTTGGCATAGAGCTCTTCTCTTAACGAGAGCATGGGGGCAGTGCTTTGATTCCTACTGACAGTGGCAGTTTAAAACAAACAGAATAGTCACTTTTTATTTCTTTCCACCTTGCTGCCAAAATTATACATAATCATATTGAAATGTAACTTTCTTTGCTCACATCATCACCACCGTAGCAGTGGGCATCCCCTGCATGTGGCCAGAGGCAAATAACAGCAAGAGATATACAGTGGGAATGCTTTGCAGGACAATGATTAGTGAAGGAGGATGTGCAGGTTGCTATAAAGGTCTTAAAAAAGTCAAGGACTTAAAAAAAAAAATCACAGACAAAGGAGTCACTGCATGGGGAAACACACTGGACACATCATTCATCTCTAGAGGAAATGAGTCTCTTGGGTTCTCATTTCTCTTATTTACTGGTTTGTGACTATATCTGTCTTGATATTTAGGAATCCTACTGACAATGAGTGTTTCCAACCATAAATCAGTGCAGCCATCGTCTGTTCTATCGACCCGGTCCAGAACTCTGCTATCGAATTCAGTAAACTCAGAATCATGCTTGATAGCCAGAATCTAGCAACGCACTTGCTAATGTATGTAACGTTAACATAAGGGGCCTGCGCTACTGTGTCTGGATTTGGTACCAGTAACAAAGTTTTTATTCCATGGGTTTAAGAAGGTGCAGGATGACAAAGGAAACAATGAGTCTAAGCTAGTGATCAAAGTGGGCTCTCTCTAAGAGCCTAATCCAAAACCTGTTCCCATGGACTTCAGTGTGTTTTAGATCAGGCTCTAAGGGTCAGATTTTCAAATGTATTTAGGCAACTGAAGACGCAGATCAATACCTAATGGCATTCTCAAAAGGGCCTAAAGCAAGATAGGGGCCCAACTACCCTTGAAATCAACCTTTGAAAAGATCTGCGCCAAAGGGTTCCCCTTCAGAGTTTTCAGGGTGAAAAGAAATCACTCAGGACTGGAGAATTCTTGCAGAACCTTAGATTCTGATTTCTTAATGTGACTAACAGTAAGGTACCTGCACACATTTAGGCTGTGTCTACACTTGTCAATTTAAGTCGACTTAGCATGTCCATACTTAAATTTTAAGTCGACTTTGGGGGGACCCTACAAAGTCAACCTAGAGCGTCCACACTGGATGCCTAGGTCAACTTGTAGGGGCTAGGTGGACCTGGGACTGGTCCACGGTGGCAGGGGGGGCACCCCTTGCCAAGTGCCAGGGGGCTCAGCCTTTGCCCTATTGTACCTGGGTACAATGGGGCATAGGGACACTGGCAGGGCATAGGGGCAGGGTGGGCAGGGCTCTGCCCTGCCCTGTGGGGGGGCATGCCAGGCTCTCCCTGTGCCAGCCACCTTGGCAGGGAGGGCAGTGGGGGAGTCCTGGGAAGCCCTAAGTCAACTTAGAATCGACTTAGGGATACTCCAGGTCTACACTGGCTTAAATCGACTTTAGAAAGTCGATTTAAGCCAAAAGTCGACTTAAAAGTAGGTTTAACAAAGTTGACTTAATTTTCCTTAAGTTGACTTAAGGAAAGTGTAGTGTAGACGCAGAGTAAATTAAGTCGACTTAAGCAAGCTTTAGTCAACTTAATTTACAAGTGTAGATGCACCCTTAGAGCTTAGGGCCAGAAACAGGAGAGTGGATGGGAATGGTCTTTCTTTTGGTTTGTGGGGGCACCAGTGGGTGCGACTATGGGGGAGGGGTGAATGACAGTTCTACACAAAGGCTTGGTCACTGCTGGTGTAATTCGGCAGCAGCCAACGGGAGATACGCAAGCTATATATGTACAGTAGCTGGCATATCTCCCGTCAACTACTTAACTTCTATGTAGTGCGGTGTCCCCACTATGCTGGACCAATGGGAAATGCCCTCCTGTCAATACAGTGTTAACCATTTTGCGGGGGAGGATTAACGCCATTGCCTTCTGGATTGATTGAGCGGGTCTCCACTGCCACTCATGGGAGCCCCCAGAATCAATCCAGGGGTGCCAAGAGTGCTGCCATCAATGTAGACCAGGCATTCTCAACCCCTGGCCCACAGGCCAAAAGTGGCCTGCAGGTCTTTTTGAAGTGATCCACGCCCTGCTGGTTGGGACCCGGGCCGCCGCCCATCCCCGGCTCGCGGCTTGGAGTCGGACTGTGGCCGCTCGCCTCTCCACCCCCCCCCCCCCCCCGGCTGGTCAGCAGAGGCAGGGGCCCCTAGTGAAGAAGGAGGGAGGCACTGGCCAGCCAGGAGGAGCCAGGAGCGGAGTCAAGAGACAGCTGAGCTGGGGCCATGGCCGAGCGGGTGCGGCCCAGGTGAGGTCTGACAGGGGCGCCCTGTCCTGGTCCCTGAGTGGGGGCCAGAGTCGGCCTGCGGGGAATGCTGTGCTGGGGCTGGTTTGGGCCATGCAGAGCCCGGCGCTGTCTCCAGAGACCTGGAGGAGCGGAGCGGAGGGGATCACATCCATCCAGGGCCGGGAGATTCCGGAAAATCTTTTAAAAAACTTTTTGAAATGTTTAAAAAACCTTTTTGGCTCAGGGAACAAAAATATAATTTTTAACAAACCTGCAGGGCCACCAGCCTATTTAATAAATTAATTATTTTGTGTTTAATTAATTAATTAATTAATTGTAATTAAAACCATTTGAATTTAATTAATTAAATTTTAAATAATTAGCCTGCTGGCTCTTCAGAGTTGTAAAAATTATATTTGTGGCCCTCGAGCCAAAAAGGTTGGGAACCACTGATGTAGACATATACATTACCAAAATAAACTCCATCAGGACTCAAATAATTGCTTACAAGTGAATTGGACCAGACTCAGTGGACATCAGAGCAATTTTGTGTAGTAAATTAAATGAAAGGAAGCAGCGAATGTATACAGCATACTTTTCATTGTAATAAGCTCACCTTATTAAGGCGTTCAAGGGTCTCTTTTAGCATCTGCTGATATTCACATTCATTTCTGTACCTGCAAATAGGACAAAGAAGATGAAGTCAAGTGGCTTATCTCTTCACACACTGTCTCTCCATAGATCCATGGCTTTAGATGGTGAGTATAATTCTTGTTTTGATTAGGTCTCTGTGCTTTTTTTCATCAAGCAACAAGCACAATGAATTGGATGGACATTTGCCACGACTTCTCCAAAGAAAGACCAAGGAGAGATTCCTTTAAAATGTCAATATAATCATTACACAAAACCACTTCAATCAACAGTGCTCACCATTTACCAAGACTGTATAGCTGAGATATCACGTTATTTCATTCATCTCTTATAGGAGATAACTGTGATAGTGTATCCAGGATAATCTGGTACAGTAATCACTGATAAATGCTGACATTTTAGCTGTGCCCATTATAAGTAATGTTGCAATTTGTGGTGTACAGTTGATTTCTGCAGTAGTTTCATTTGAATAAAAGGTTTAAGATCAGGATATATTTTGATTTTTGTGGGATTTGGGTCTTCTTTTTTAATATTACCTGCCATTTTCTATTGTTCATAAACTCCAGTGCAGATTTTAATGAACATATTATTTAACTTTGCCTGTTGAAACTAGAAAAACATATGAATTTTACATGCCATTATAATATACAATTACACATATAAATACACATATGTATATGTGAAGTTTCCTATATGAGGGAAAATTGGAAATAAATTAATATAATCTGTGTTTTGTTTCTCTCTGAATTAAGATAAGCATGGCATACAAGGTTTTCAGAATTTCAGCTTTAGATGTTAATGTACATAGAGTTCTCCCACAAAAGGAGAATCACATAGAGGGTGATTTATTGATTGCAGTTCTTTCTTTGGAGATGGAACAAAAGAATCTTGCTGAGGATTATTCTCCTCTGTTTCTTTAAAAAAAAAACAAGACTGTAAATAAAATGCTTAACAGGAGAAGTAATTTAATTAGCTGATGTAATTACAAAAAAACAATTAGAAACATACAATGCTGAGCAACAAGATTTTATCATCAAATGCTGAACAAATTGCTTATCAAAGTCAAGCTGTTGCCGATGGCTGAAGCGTGAGATAGATACAGTCTGTCTGCTTATTCCTTAGTCTCTGAAGTAATTTCTACTACACAAATATAGAAAATTGCTTTTCATCATCTACTTTAAACATTTTAAAATATGGTTAGTCAGTCCTGGGAATGGATATCTTCTGTTTATCTATAGAGTAGGTATAAAATAAGCTATGGCAGTGAACATTTCCTCACACTGCCTGAGGCTTTTCCATGGAGGAAAGCATCAAAGAGTCAAAAGAAAGCTCTTTTCCCCTGTTCATTTAATCCTTTGAATCTCTCCTGGAATCATTCATTCATTCCAGGTGAGTTAATGGTCTCCAAGATACCTGTCCAGTCACTAGGGAAGTACTTTCATTCAATGCTAGATTCATTCTCTCCTGTCAAGGCTGTTCCATTTTGTATAAAATACTTAAATATTCATTAGAGCAGGGACTGAAAGCTGGATCTCCCAGAAGAGTGCACTAAGCACAAGGCTACGGAGTCATTCTCACCCTTTTTTGGACCCACTGACTCCTGAGAGAGACCCACTCTGAGAAAAGCCTATAGCCCTGTATTTAGAAGACTCACCTGGGCGTGCCCTAGTCTTCGGTATCTTGGATGAGTGCACAAACAACTGGTCTATTGAGCACAGGGGGATTCCTCCACAGTTTTTCCAGAAGAAGGACCTCCAGGAAAGGGTTCACTGTTGTGAATCCCAAGAGGAAGGCACCTCTTCCAGCCTAGGCACAAGTGTCTAACTCCCTTTGAGGGATGCACAGATCACTCTCTCTGGGTTGGCATGCCCCCTGTCTAGTTTAGGCAGCTCTCTGCTCAGCACACTAGCTTCTGTGAATTCCATTCTTAAGGCTCCTCATTCTCCACATGCTTCTCAAGCACAGAATCTGGATGTCTAACTCAGGGCTGAAGATTTTCCTAGGTGGCAGAGTGTCTAAATTTATGTGTCACATTGCTGCATTTAACTACCTTTTATGGGTCTCGCCCTAAGTGACTCGTTCCTGATCACACAGAAAGGTTGTGGTGGAGTTGGGAGTTGAAAGTGTGTTGTCCCATGTCTTAGGCTAGCACCCAAAAAATGGGCCATCCTGTCTCTCTCTGACAACCCCCCTTAAATAAACCTCATTACTCTTCACAAAGTTGTAAGGGCAGGACACAACGCTATATTATTCAGTGGCAGTAGAGAACTGGGAACTGCTAGCAAACTGGTAAGAAAAAAAATTAAGGGTTGCTTCATTTCACTCCAGCTTCCATATGTTCATAACTATCATGTGCTGAAATGCTGTTCTGTAGCTTCCTAAAGCAGAGCTCTCAGTAAATCACAATAGCTGTCCAAATGTTCCCCACTACACCAGCAAAGCTATTCCTCCTGTGAGTTAAGACCCTATTCATTATGTAGCATTATTAAATTGCTGACCTAAAATAAATTTTGTTGGATCTTGTAAATCTCTTCAATGTGTTGTTGACAGCAAACAGGTCATTAATTTGCATAGATATATGCTGGCAACTGGGAAAGAAGGAAGCAGATGATAGCACATCATGAAAATCATACAGCCATGATAAAATGCTGCTTTCTTGGTAATATAACCAACAAAATTTAATAGGCATGAATCTGACAAGAGTTCAGATCTAAAACCCATCACAGGGCTGCTGTGATCTGGGAGGTGAGGGGATGTCTGATTCTGGCTCATTGTTTCTATTTCTATAAAGCCCTATTACACTGAAATATATTTAGCAGCCATTTCCATCCTTCTCCTTTGGCCCAAATGCTAATGGCATATGAAGGCTGTTATAATACACATACATTACTCCATTCCATCTTCTTGTGAGTTCATGTATCATACAAGGATAGAGCTGCACACTCAATATACTGTGATGTTATAGTCACCATCTTTTGGAAGTGATTTAAATCAGTGCCCATTCTGTTCTGCTCTTATCTGCAGGGCTTTTTTTGTGGTGGTACTCAGGGGTACTGAGTACTGGCACCTTTTTGCATAGTGATGAGGCCTCAGCTCCTGCTGCTACTACTGGTGGCTCTAGGTCCCAGGTGACGGAGTACCAGCATTTTTTTTTTAAACAAAAAAAAGCACTGTTTATCTGTATAGCACTGTACTCTGCTAAGAGTAACAGAAACTTCCTTAAAAGTGCCACAGGACGCCTTGTTTGTTTTTCTGAACTAGACTAACACAGCTAACCCTTTGGAACTTGTCATACATGCACATGGATATCACATATTTAAATACATGGTTACAGCCCTCACTTTACACACTCGTACTGCTAGGATCTTATAGTATCTGTTGCTTTATGAAGTTCTTTAGTGCATATCCCATAAGAAAAGTGCTGTATAAAATAAAATTCTATTCTATTCACTTTCTCTTTAGCTGTTTCTTCTACTCTGGAGCTCAATCATGTAAAATATGCATCAATTAAAAGTACACAGGAAACTGCCGAAAAAGTGCAATGTTCAGTTTACCATCCCCCAAAATGAACAAACCATATGCCGGCCAAGATTTTCAAAGTGACTATTATTTTCGATCCCAGTCTTTAGTGCCCCAACTGCAGAGCATCTTAAAGAGACCTGATTTTCAGAAGGTGGGAAATCAGTGTTTTCTGAAAACAGGCCCCTTTAACTTGCCTCCAGTTGAGCACCCAGAAATTGTGACACCCAAAATCTCTAGTTCCAGAGAGGTGGCCATGGTAGTCTATAGCAGAAAAACAAACAGAGTCCTGTGGCACTTTTAAAGACTAACAGATTTATTTATCGCATGAGCTTTCGTGGGAGAAAATCCCACTTCATCAGATGCCACAAGACCAAAATCTCTAGTCACTTTTGAAAAGCTTGAACAGAGAAAGGACAAGTCAGTCAGGGGAGAGGCTGACTGGTGTACCTGTGCTGAAACAGAACATATGCCTGAGGAGCTGAAATTGAAGAGATGAAGGTCAAGATCTTGCATAGTCATCTTTGGCCCTCGTGAAGCACGGAGATCCTTATTCCTGATGTAAATGTGATCCTTAGCTGGCAGTATGGTTCTGCATGCCCAGTCCACTACCAAGCAGCAAGCAGAAGAATTCAGCAATGCAGGGGCTGCAGTTTCATTTGTCCTGTTGTATAGGGCATTAGTTGCTGTAGGAGTAGGGAAAAGCTAGTTGGTGTCCTTCAAAGAACCTACCTGATTCAGGTAAGGCAAAGCAGACCTTCAGAAGATCCACAGCCACATTGCTTTCGTCTTTCAGCTGGCAGAGAGCTATCAGTGTGGGAATTCTGCCACTGCACCACAGATTCCAGATATTTAGCAGAATCCATAAGCACTCCTTCAATTAAAAGCATCTACCTATTGAGGGACATGTACAGTCCAGGAGTTATACTGGACTCATCTCCACTTCTGAAATGCCAGGCTTTAGCAGTGGCTGGAAATAATCTATTCCATTCTCCAACTGACAAGTAGAGTGCACCTGTTCCTCACAGATGTAGTCCTAGCAACAATAATTCACACCCTTGATATTCAAGGCTGGACTACGACCATGTTCTCTCCCTAGGATTGACACTGAGAGGTTTACAGGAGCTGAGTCTGGCTCAGAATGCAACGGTTTGTCTCCTAAAGAGAACTAGTAGACAAGAAAACATCACAGCATTGTTCAGCATTCAGCCACTCAGTGCTGGATCCAGTTCATGACCCTGGCCCTACCCTTCAACATGCCTAGCTGCCAAAAAACTACCTCTCCCTTGACTCTGCTCCAAGAATATTAAAATCAATAAGGAAGATGAAGATGCAAGTACCCCAGGATGACGCTTTCCAGAGTGGGAGATACAACATTTGTAGTAAAGGGTGGCCAGCTCAAGAACTTCTAGGTACAGGAGGTCAGGATGACCCTTTGTCATGACTCCTTATGACACCTTGAAGGAGACGTATACTTGTGTTAACCTCTTCTCAATAGAAACAGCAATGTTTTGGCTGGTAAGTCCTTCTCCCTATAGATACCTCTGCCAAAGAAAAGACAGCTGTGGAACACACATCCTACCAGAATGATGCACATGCCTGAAATGCTTGCATTTTTTCTCTCAGGACCTGTACTTGGCAGACTATACACATGACATATCTTATACTGTTTATCTTTGAGGTAAGGAATATTACTTGTGTTAACAAGAATAATGGTCCCAATCCTGAAATCTTCTTTATTTAGTTCTTATTGTACACCGCTCTCAATGAAATAGTGCCATTGATATCCTGCCCATTTGTGTAGTGCTCTGCACCTGGGTACAGCTGTGCCCTTTGACTACGTGTTTTATGTTGAAAAGCATCCCTCTTCTAGGTGGGTGTCACATGGTGGGGCGCAATCCAGACCACTGAGTGGCTGGGTCACCACCCGCCCTGTAACCCTGACTACTCCTGAATGCTCTACTCTTTTCGTTCTCTTGTCTGGATGCTTCAAACCAGCATATAACCATTCACTGAAAATTGTTAAGCATCTGTGATCCAGCAATTCCGATTCCAGAAGCCTGCTTCTTACACTCCCTGTCACTATCCTGCCTCAATTACACCTGGCGAAATGAGCCCTAGTACCCGCCAGTTCCGAATTTTCCCAAGACTGCGTGCATTGCAATGTCCAGTTCTCTCCTGGATCATTCAGAGAGATATTAAGGTTAGTTTGTTCTTTAAAGATAGAATACTGAGCAGCTTGCCACATTTACTGGAATTAACATTCACTCTAAATCAAACACATCATGGCCTGGTTTAGGTTAAACGTAAAACAAGTTTAATAACAAAAGAGATGGGCTGATAAGTGAGCTCAATAATAAAGGGTGGAGTTAGCAAACAAACAAAAGAGAAAAATGCTTTCTAGAGGCTAAGATTCAACAAAACAAGCTAAAGCCGTTGTTCACAGTAGTTTCCTTTCCAATCTACTTTCTAGCAAGATGTCTGACTGACCCCTCTAGTCAGGATCACCCACAAAGCTCAAAGTGCTCTGGTCCTTTGTCTTCTTGGGGTAATGTAATTTGGGGTTCTCTGTCCTAGTCTTTATAGCCCAGTGAATCTTTGAAATGGATTCTTCTGAAGGTTACCACTCCCTTTCCAGATAATATGCATTCAAGTGTGAGAAAAGTGACATGGAAACTCTTGTTGTTAAATATTTCATGCTGACTTCTTCCCCCCCTGGGTGTTTTCTAAACATGCACATTGATTTGTTTCCTGCAGTTTCCTCCCACTGCTGTCTTGATGGTCCTGTTGGCCTTCTATGTAATTTGCATCTTAGTGTACCTTGGAAATATCTTCCAGGGGACTGAACCACATTCCTTTGTGTAACATGGGATAACTTTTGTCCTGCCTGTCAGGTGGCCATTGATAACATTATTTCCAATATGTTTGTATTTGCAACTAACGAAGTGGGTTGCAGCCCACGAAAGCTTATGCCTGAAGAAATTTGTTAGTCTTTAAGGCGCCACAGGACTTTTGTTGTTTTGCTATATACAGACTAACACGGCTACCCCTCTGGAACTTTGTATTTTGAATCTGTCACACAATAATCTAAATAATCAGTGGGTCATTCACTTTCTATTGATATCTTATGCAACACCTTTTATATACATATTATGAAATCAGTGAATTGGGGGTACACTGAACTGGTCAGGCCTGCCAAAACACATCATATATCAGTGAGCACCTTGCCATCATGGACTGGGATCCTTTTAGAGGGATGCTGAGCCCGTGGATGTTGAGGGTGGTTGAATGAATACAGGATGGTCTTGGATTGTTTAGCTGGATGAGATTTTGATTACATGTACAACCACCTTCTCCAAACTCTTAACTAAGGCTCACTGCTTTACAGTATCCGATGCTTCAGTCAGTGTGAAGTACATTTTGTGTGTCCAGTCACCATGTGAGTACATCAAGTCAGTCATAGGTAATGGGGAGTAAAAAGACTATTTCTACAACATGTCTATTTTGCTGATCTATTCTGTGCTGTTCAGGTTCGTATACTGAACTCATCACCAAAACACATGAGCATTTTCCAATAGTGCATTAAGCAATGGCATATGCCCTGGCCACCTCTCACTCAAAGCAAGCCAAACCACTTGCTTCTGCAGATAAGGTTGGAAAGTGGCTTTGCAGATGGTTACTGACTATGGAGTGCCTCTTATCTGACACATTCCAGCTGTTGTGCTCTAGAGTTGTGCCCAGTACTTCTGATTACCAGTTACAGAGTCACCACTGCTTTACTAAAGGGTTCCGATTTGGGAGGAATATCAATCAGATTTGATCATAATAAAAATTGTTATGAAGAATTATTAAAGAATCAAGTGCCTAGCTTTATATCTAGCAATTCCCAGTGAGTTACATTGCACACAAATCCCATGTGTTTTTATCTTTGGATATATTTTAAATGAAACACTCTCTTTTAATGAGTAAACCTTTAATTTTTTTTTCAGTTAAAAATTACTTGTGCTTAGTCATTGTCATTAAAATAATCTAGTTTGTAATAATTTTCTGGATACCACAGAGCGAGCAAAATATACTCTATATTTTCAGCCTTCCCTCAGGCAAAATATAATACTACTATGATAATTATACTTAATACAATTAACAGAATTAGCAACATGAAATTGCAAGCTGTGATAGGCAGTCCCCAGGAATACTTAAGTGAGTTCTAGAGAAAGAAGACATTATCCATTGATCCACAGAGTCTGAATTATTCATGCTAATATAAAGAGCTGTGAGTGCCATTAAAGAGGAGCAAAAAATAAATTCAAACATAGATCTGTTTTCAAATTGTTCTTCAGGTTCTAATTCTGCAAACAGTGTAACAGTCCTAGTGTATTTAAAATATAACTTCGAAAGTATATGTGATCTAACTCAGTGTTTTCAATCTGTGATCTGTGAACCCTGGGGAGGTCCAGGGACTATGTTTAAGATTTCTAAAAGGGTCCACACCTCCATTTGAAATATTGTATTGATCCACAAATGAAAAAAAAGGAAACCACTGGTTTAGCTAACAATGCAAGTCAATGGGATAAATTCAGTATGTGTGTTTGAGTACCTGAATGTTAAAATCTTTGTACTTGGAAGGGGCTGAGAGGTGAGGAGGTGGTATATTTGAAAACAGGTAATAAAATAGTCCAGATGTAACAGGTTATTTTTGCATTTTTGGTCACAGAAGGAAGGAAGTATTTTGTACTCTAAAAAAGTGAGATAAAACATTTGTAAGTTGCAAGTACCATAAGTGGGCCAGGTACAAAAACATCAGTGATTGGACAATCCGCCCAGAATAAACCAAACATTGAGCAGCTAAAACAGTACACAATTCAGCTCACTGACACTTTATCGGCATGAAAAGCGATACACGCTAAAAACAAACCAAAAGTAGACAGACCCCTGAAATGTCTGTGTGAGGTATGTACGATCCAGTTGGGCTAAGTCCATTGGTAGGCTGTGTTCATTCCAGAGTGCTACATAATGTGAGGTCATTTCTACCATTTCTCTCCTTTTGCCTAGGGGTAAGTACAGATTTTCTTTATTTTCATTATTCCTGATAGTTTAGGAAATGTCTTCCTCATACATCTTCATACTTTGCTCATTGGAACAGAGTGCCTCTCTATCCCAATGTGCAATGAAAGTCAAAAAAGCTAACAATGTTAGGAACCATTTGGGAAGGGAGAGATGATAAGACAGAAAATGTGACAACGCACCATATAAATCTGTGGCAAGCCCACACCTTGAATACTGCATGCAGTTTTGGTTGTTCCTTCTATAAATAAATTAGAATTGGAAAAGGTAAATGGAAGGGTAACAACAATGATTACAGGAATGTGACAGTTTCCATATGAGTAGAGATTAAAAGGACTGAGACTCTTCATTTTAGAAAAGAGACAACCCAGGGGGGTATAATAGAAGCCTATAAAATTGTAAATGGTATTGAGAAAGTGAACAGGAAACTGTTATTCACCCCTTCACATAGCACAATGAAATTTATAGTCAGCAGGTTTAAAACTAACATAAAGAAGTACTTTCTTCAGACAATGCACAGTCAGCCTGAGGAATTCATTGCCGGGGGATGTTGTGAAGGCCACTGACAGCATAACTGGATTAAAAGAAGAATTAGATACATTCATGGAGGATAGGTCAATCGACAGCTATTAGCCAAGACAGTCAGCGATGCAACTTCAAACTCCAGGTGCCCCTAAACCTCTAACTGCCAGAAACTGGAACTAGATGGCAGGGGATAGAACACTTGATAATTGCACTGCGTTGTTCCTTCCTTCTGAAGAATCTGGCACTGACCACTATGTCAGAAGACAGGATATTGGGTTAGATCAGATGCATCTGATGAAGTGGGTTGCAGCCCATGAAATCTTATGCCCCCAAAAATTTGTTAAGTCTTTAAGGGTGCCACAGGACTCTCATTGTTTTTGGTGTATACAGACTAACATGGCTACCCCTCTAGAATTTCTGGAAGGTTTCTTTGGAGACCTTCTTGCATAGGTTAATTATATGACTGACCAGATCAGCATAGAGCCAGGATTTTATCTGGCAATGCTGGGTTTAGAAATTGCACCAGTAGGGGATAGTAGGGAATTAAGATATGTGTCGAAGAGAACTTGGCTGACTTTATCAACCTGTTTTACTACCCTTTCTTGCTTCAAGGCCTTGGTGTGCATATTTATTTGTATTCTAAATTAGATGGATTGGTGCATGGATTTATTGAGATCACATGTTTTCTTACCAATTCCATTTTGTAGTAATTTAAGAGACCATCCTAGGAACCAGACTGAATTGAAACATTTTATTTAAAGTCATGAAGCAGGCAAATCTTCCTTTTATTTTATGATTTTTTTCAACATATTAGTAAATTAACACCTGTGGAAGAATGAAGTGGTCCTTGGTTCATTACTTGGGGAGAAAAGTAATTTAACTTTCATCGATTTTATTGTGGCTTGTCAAATACTGTATTATTCTTTTGTTAAGGATGATACAGAATGGTCTGATAATGTTGCTATTAATTCAGAAACTTCTGTAGCTGTTTGGTTCGAGGGCAGCTTCACTTTTCTTTTTAGGATAATCAGTCCATGTCTGACTGTATCTCAGGGAAGTGTTCAGATTGGAGGGTTAGACTGTATCATTCTGGAAGGTGTTCTTGGATCTCTCCAGTGTTGTCTTCCAGCATCTCATCTGATTTATTATTTGGGCCAGATTGTTTCCATATTGGTGTGAATTTCTGAAAGGATTTATCTTGTTCCTGTATTGTTAAGGGAGGGTAGTTTTTAATGATGTCTTCAGGTGTAAACTGTTTTTTTCTAAGTTCCAAAGGAGTAGCCAGGTTAGTCTAGTCCAGCGAAACAAAGAATGAGTCTGGTGGCACTTTTAAAGACTAACAGTTTTATTTATTGCAAGAGCTTTTGTGGGACAAAGTCTGATGAAGTGGGGTTTTCTCCCATGAAAGCTCATGCATTAAATATCTCTGCTAGTCTTTAAAAGTGCCACTAGACTCATTCTTTGTTTTTTTCTAGTGATGCTGTTTTGTTTTTAGAGCCGATCTCCAGATTGAATTCCCCTCTATAAACCCCAGAAGCTTTCTACCTCAATTGTTGCAGTTCTGTATAGTTGGGATTTCTTTTTGCTTATTTGGCTTAGATTCTTTCCAGGTTTGCCAGAAGACATTAGTGCCTATCATGTCCTCAGTTTGTGCTAACTTTTCCTTTCCTGTGTTCTGCTATTTTCTTCTGGAGCATTGATCTGTAGGTCTCCAGTGGGGCAAGGTGAGAACTCACAACATGCAGGCAGCAGCTAAAGTCAGAGGAACCAAGACAGAGGGAGAAAAATCCATCAGTGTAGTTACTCACGGGTCTCTATCCAAAGGGAGAGACACAAAACAGAGGGACCAATGCTGCTACCCTGGCTGCTACAATGGGCAGCACATACTCACATTAGTATTTCTACTTATCTCAACAGGACTACTCCTAAGAGTAAGTATAAATCAGTGTGAATATGGATTGCAGAACCAACCCCAAATGGTCCAAGACCCCCACAGAACACACGAAGGGAGAAGAACTTTATGAAGCTGAAAATATAATAACAATAGATATAAATGTTATAAAAAAACTCTAAGATTCTATACTTATAATAAAGCCAAACATACTTTAAATAAAAAACAAGCTGTTAAACAAATAATAAAGCAAACATACAAAAAATAGTAATTAATTTATTTCACTGATATGTAGGAATAAATTCAATCTGCCTCCCAGTGTATTTTAAAAGAGGGACACAGGGGTAGGAAGAAACATTAGACACTTGGGGGCAGGGAGAAATCATAAAGGAGACATTTTATGTTATTTCAATTTCAGAAGATTCTTTCTTGATTTAATTAATTTTTAGTAATAACACCACCTGCCGCTTCTTTAGCACTTTTCATCAGTAGATCTCAAAGCACTTAACAGAAGGTTCAGTATTCTTTATCCCTAATTTTTGTCTTAGCCCTAAACATTTGAAAGCAACATTTTCTTTTCTTTCTTCTCCTAAAAACGAGATCAAAATCAGTCTCATAAATTGTCCTGTAAAGTAATTGTAAACTCTCCTGAATAAGCACATTTACAGTGCCTGGTCTAGGACTCTGCTTTTATAGCTTCAAACTCCCCAGATCTTACCATCTGAGGTAAAAGATGTTCTTCCCTAACCACCTCATACAGAAGAAGCCTCATGTCCTTCCCAAGCTGCTATCTGCCTTTGAGGACAACTGGCTCCTACAGATAGAGGGGGTAGGGAGTCTTTGTCAATCCCCATGCCGACTCCTCCTCCCCGACCCTCAGCCGGTGCGCCAGTGGCCCCTTCTGCTGAAAACAAAGAAATGCCACCACTGAAAATTTGGCAGTGACCATGGCTAGAGTGGGGAGAGAGGTTGCCAGGCATGCTGTGGAAAGAAGCTGCCCAGAGAGGGTCTTTTTGGCAGTATGCCTGTGGATGCATGCCCCAGTCACCAATGAGAGGAGTGGCTTCTTTTCATGGTGCCCCAGGCATGCTGCTAAGAGGAGCCACTCTGGGAGGCTTCTTCAGCAGCAGGAGCAGCTTGGCACCATATGCTGCTCCAAATGTGTTTGCATGCCACTATTGGCACATGTGCTGGGGGTTGCTGACCCCTTAATGGGTAAAATGTACTTCTATGCAGGTCAAAGGCTTAGACACCAGTCAAAGCTATTTTGCACCCATTCCAAGGGCTTAAGTATTACTTATAGGTTTGTGTTGGCCATTAGTATAGGAGTGAATCTGTATTATAGGCAGCATGACTAATAATTAATATACCTTACATCTTCACCTGCAGCTAATGGATGGGTTTTCAAAGAGATTTAAAACATCTAAGACTAGCCAGCAAACTGGATTTGTGCTAGAGGCACATGAAATATGACAGACAGAAGTCAAAATTTCAAACCAGCTAATTTTTAAATGTACTGTAACTCAAAAATGGTATGACCAATTTTCTCCAAACTTCACAGACGCATTCACCTTTGCCTTCAAAATAAATCTGATTGTTTCTAGGCCAAATTAGTTTTCTCCAAAGTAAAATTCAGATTTATAACAGAAAACAGTTCCAACCGCAATTAGGGAACAGCAATCACCAGTCCATAATAAATATCCCAGTATATCTTTTTTATTTTATATTAACTACCTGTTTTGGCATGGAGACAGATGCCAAACATAGAGAATATTTATAGTGCTACTTTTATTTGTTGCTACAGCTTAATAATATGCACCATAAAACCAGAATGAGACTCCTTAGTGATTTATGACAACTTCATTCTTTGCAGTTTTTCTTTTTGAAGAGTTTATAGCAAGAGCAACATTAAATTATATGCAGAATGAGTTAAGGAGATTATTGAGTCTGTTTCTTCAAGCTATAATAACAACTCCATTCAGTAGGTGACATTACCACTTCGTTTGGATCCAAAAGCTTCATATTTTTGTGTCAGCAAGTCACATTACAGATTGGGTCCTTCCTGCTTCCCTTGTACAGCTCTAATTCCAATAGAATCAAGCCCAGAAGTCTTTTATAAAATAGTATTCCCTGTTCACCTTTTTTTTTCTGTATTACAGATTCCCCTCCTCCCCAATTTTCTATGGCCAGGTCTACCCTTGTAGCAAAATACAGTGACAGTGGATGGGAGTTACATTATGCAGAGTAGCTTGCATAAATACCATCGACTTCCTAACTACCCTTCAGAGTGGCGTCTTCATTGCATTGCGCCAACAGGAAATGCATTCCCGTCAACACACTGCTACGCCACTTGAGGGGGTGGTTTCATTAAGTCTTAACTGACCGTTAAGTCGATCTGGAATATCGATCTGATGGCAGCAAATTTACCACCATCAGTAGAAATGTGGCTTTAGTCTTGCAGCTTTTCTCCCAGTTGTAAGCAATTGGTACAAGATCCTCTGTTTTTAATTGCACTAGATTAAACTAAGTGTTGGGACGTAATCTGATTTAAGGGGAAAGTGCAACGTGCGATTATTCAAGAAACTACCAGCGGGGACAAGAGAATCTATCATAATGGCATCAGTTTTAGCCAATTGTTTCCTAACTCTTGTTAGTTTCAGGCAGATTCTTGAAATCAGATTTCAACTTAAGGAGAGATTTGTGTATTTAATTTCTTGCAGTCTCCGTTCTATTGTTTAAATCTTCCATGTAGAGATAAAACACATTTTTACCTAGATATATAGAAACATGAGGCAGTTTTCTAAAGCACTTCACTCTATGCACACGATTGTATGGGCTAGGAAAGAAATTTTGAGCTCAGTCTCAGTTATCATGAAGTTTGGTATTTAAGGACAGTTCTCTGTGTAGAATTCTCTGCCCATGTGTTGTGCAGGACTGGACATGAAGGAGTGCCATACGCAATAGGAAACATGAAGCCAGGTTTTTAAGAAGAGTTCTCTGTCCAGTCAAAACTCTCATGAACATTTATGGCAAAAAATGTATTGGGCATACAGAGTAGCAGATTTTTAAATCACACTAATTAGTTCATATTATTAATTTTTTATGCCTAAAATTAGTAGCCCTCAGAACTGTTTAAGTAGCTGCAGATGAACAACATCTGAGTATGTCACTAACATTAATAAATCTCTCCTCTTCCTGGACTATTGGAAGTGTTAGCCTCATTTTACAGACGACCTCAGTTTTTATTGCCTTCCATTTTGTTTAGCTATTTCGAGCTGAACATAGATTCAGATTTTAAGGTCAGAAGGGACCATAATGATCATCTAGTCTGACCTTTTGTGCACATAGGGCACAGAACTTCACCCACGCACTCCTGTATCAGACCCCCTAACCTGTGACTAAGTTACTAAAGTCCTGAAATCCTGGCTTAAAGACTTCAAGGTACAGAGAATCCACCAGCAGGTGACTGAGGCCCCATGTTGGAGATAAAGGTAAATACCCCATCTGGGCCTCTGCCAATCTACCCTGGGGGAAAATTTCCTCCTGACTCCAAATGGTGATCATCTAAACCATGAGCATGTAGACAAGACTCATCAGCCAGACACCCAGAAATAATTCCTTGTAGTAACACAGACCCCAGGCCCTCTAACATCCCATCACAAGCCCGTGGGCCTATTTACTGCTTGTAGTCAAAGATGAAAATGAGTGCAAAACACTACCTATCAGGCATGGTGCATTTCACATCCCTGCATAAATGACTTTGCCAGGGAAATTCCAAAGGGGTAGCCGTGTTAGTCTATTGTAGAAAGACAACAGAGTCCTGTGGCACTTTTAAAGACTAACAGATTTATTTATCGCATGAGCTTTC
>ML685758.1:9582731-9601211 GCA_007922175.1 Pelusios castaneus
GAAGTGGGATTTTCTCCCACGAAAGCTCATGCGATAAATAAATCTGTTAGTCTTTAAAAGTGCCACAGGACTCTGTTGTCTTTGCCAGGGAAAGGCAGTGGAGGATCACACTCAGAGAGATCACAAGACTTTCCCAGGTCACATAGGAAATCTGCAGCAGAGACAGGAGTTGAACACACATCTCCTGTGTCCCAATCCAGCCCTTTGGCCACAGGACAAGGCTTTGTTTAATTCACTAGCTGATCGGCTGAGTTAAAGTTATTTTAATGGAGAGCTACAAGGTTCACTCACCAAGAGATGCGTTTTTACAAGATTTCATCACTCAAAAGCAGGTCGTTCTCCCTTTTGTAGGGTGAGGAAATGGTTCGACGCGGCCTCCAGAGGTCCCAAAGACACTTTGTGGTACAAAGGATCAAAGGACCTTGGGCTGCTCTTTTACCCCTCTATTAGAACTCATGTATTAGCCTGACCAGTCAAAAACACAACCCCTAGTGCTGAACCTGTCTGATGCGGCATGATACGTACCTAGTGTGAGCAGAGATTACATGTGGTGAGGAGTAAAGCTAAGTATCAGGTCCAGCCTTCTTGCTGGAGTCAGTTTCCAGCCCCGTGACCCCTACTCCCTTTACTTATAGTGCAAATGGACAATGGATGGGGCTGAAGAAATAAAGGGACAGATGCTCCTCAGATCTCAGCCCCTGTGCATTGCTCCAGTAGAATACGGGGGCAGAGAAGAGCCCAGAGGGAATCCCCTTAGCTCAGGAGGTGAATAGGGTAAAAAAGTGACTGTATGCTACCCCCTCTTACAAATGCAGCACAGAGGGCATGTCATATATATGCCTAAGGTTGCCCAGTTAAGATGGCTGTAAGAGCTGCCTCAAGGGTTGTTCTAATGAGGATGCTCTGGTTCTCAGCCAGCATCTGGGCAGCATAATGGTAATTTAAAGACAACTTTGTCCCTCATCCCCCCTGAACTGAGTGTGCCTTTTCCTCCATGCTTCTTATAGGCCTAAGCACGATGCTCATAAACTAACAGGGTGATTATCTATGCATTCCCTGCCAACTGGCAGCGCTAACTGGGGCCCACAGAGCAGTACTTATATGAAATGTACTCTGGGGCTCCCCAGTGCGCCAAGTCAAGGTCATCATTTTCCTCCTCCTTCCACTCTCTCCAGGTGCTCTGCAGGACTGGGCATGAAAGGATGCAATGTACACAACAGGAAAAGCAAAGCAAAACAGCCCAATCTGAACCAGTAGATCAGTGGAAGTAACACCCGGGTCCTTAGCTTAGGGCAATTGGAATGGACTTCTCCTAGATATGGCAAGCTTTGCAGAAAAGCACATGTGCTATTTCTCAGGATGACACGCCAATAGATTCTTCTGGGTTTTGTGGAATTAAGAAATAAAAGCAATGTGTGGGGCTGTAACTTTTTTCATGTTTCAAATACAGACAGTTGTAAACAAGCACAGAAAGGGCCAAGACCCACCCTCAGGGCTTGTCTTCACTGATGGTGGTGAATTTGCTGCCATCAAATTGATCTCCCTGATTGACTGATTGGGCCTGTGAAGACCCACTCAAACGATCAGGAAGCTGATGCTGGAAGACCACCGGTGCAGAAGGAGTAGTGCTGAGTTGAGGCAAGGGGTTTCCCTCTGACTCAGGCTACTGAAGAAAGTGCAGTAAGTAGAAGGTAGGCAATTGGAGGGAGATACACAAGGTATTTTACGTACTTTGCACATCTCCCTTTGATTGCCACCGAAATCACACGACAGTTTAGACCAGCCCTCAGATGCTGCCACATGGCTCCCTCTGACATCTAGTTCTAACTCTTAGCCATATGGAAGTCAATAGAAGAGCCATTCACCAACATCCAGGACAAACCTTGGCTCCCTGGGCTTTATTTTATGGCATTTGGACTCATTAGGTGAGTAGAGTATACTGCTATCAACCAGGCCTTCTCATAATAAAGGATAGCTAAATAACAGACTCTGGGTATGTCTTCACTGCCGGCGGCAAATTCGCCACTGTCAGATTGATTTATCTGGATCAGCTGAGCAGAAGCAAAGACCTGCTCAGCCAATCTGGAAGTTGATTAAATAAAAACAACTCTAAAAGAAGGTGCATTCCTGTGGGCGCAGCATAGTGGAGATGGCACATAGACGCCAATTTAAGAAGTTGATGTAAGTTACACAAGCTACTCTACATAGCTTGCATAATTCCCATTGGTTGCTGCCCAATTTCACAGTAATTATAGACCAGGCCTCTGAAAGCGGTGTGGGGGTGAGCCATGGATATTTGAATGGAGAAATGGGACTCACCCCCTAAAGAAATGGAGCCAATTAAGAGAGTTTTCTGAAGTCAGAGCAAGGTGAAATTAACATATTGTTTGAGAGTAAAGTGCTTCAAGAGCTGAGAAATGGTCTGTACCCCTAACAGTGATAAACACCCAGAGAGTGGCAACATACAAGGGTAACGGGCACCTGGAGTAAGGAAATGGGTAGCCCTCATTGAGATTGGCTGACTTACTTGTTACGGTATTCATCAAGCATGCGCTGTGAATCCTTGTCCTCACGCTCCAGTTTGGCCCGGTCAGCATACAACTCGCGGATGCGCAGGCGGTTCAGCTCAATCTGCTCAGCAAAGGCCTCCTCCAAGCTTGCCAGCACATCCATGCGCTGGAAGGTCTCCAGCTGCTTACGGAAGATTGTGTTGCGTTGCTCCAGCACCCGGGCCCGGTTGATGTAGTTGGCAAACCTCTCATTGAGCTCCTGAAGGTTCTCCAGGCCCTGGGCTTGGGCCAGGCTGCTGAAGTCTGTGGTGCCCCGCAGCTCCTCATAGGCATCAGATTGCTCATATTTCTCTTTGCGCACTTCGCGCAGATAGCTACTTCTATACATCGCTTGGGGGAGGCCATGCAGGCCCAGGATCCCCTCTTCTGTGTGTCTCTGCCTCTCCAGTTTGGATCTGAAATGAGTTTGGGGGAGTTAGGGAGGAGAAAGAGAAGCTAGTCTTCCCACCCCCAAATGCCTATGATTTCTCTCCACAGCAGTTTCTGGCACTAAATGCCAGCCACCTACAGCAAATTAAATAAAATCAAATAGCCCCGCCTCATTCCTCTCTGCCTTTCCAGAGGCAGTCAGCAGTTTGGGGGACAGTTTTCTTTCTTTCTTTCCACGAGCTGCAATTGTGCCTGCCAGTTTAAAAGAGAGAGTGGCAGCTCGCTTTTGTCGGTGGATTAGAATGCTATTCAGTGACAACAAAGCAAAGAGTTTGCAGTTTTAGAGGCTTGAGTTCAAAGCCTACAGTGGCTGGGGTTTTTTGAGTTCGGGCTGTTTGTCTAGGACAGTGTACAGAAGACTTTTGCTGAACCAGGGGTTTTGCACGGGAGGATGAGCAAGGTCCTGTTTACCTTTTAATCTAATGTTTTTTGTGATTGCTGCAGAACAAGAGAGTACCTGCATACAGAAGGACAGCGCGAGTAAGCCCCGCGTCCACTAGCTGCCCTGTGAGCAATGGATACATCGGCTCCAATTATTTTCTTTCTTTCCAGTGGCAAAATATGACTTGCCCTGTGCTCTGTCCCACAGAACCACATCTGGCATCACAGCAAGGGATTCAGAGGCTCTGATGGCACCTCAGCACGCCACCGCCAATCCTTCTTATAGCAGGCTACTTTTCAAACATGGACACATCCGCGTTAGAGGCCCACATTGTACAACTCAGAATAATAATCAACACTTAAGTATCCCCAAAACAGCTTCAGGTGACTAAGTACAAATCTAGGCACGCAGCTGTGGAAGTAACTGAGATGGATACGTCTGGAAATTGAGATCTAGCTCATACATAAAGAAACAAAAATATTTTTTCAATTATAAGCATCAGTTCTAGACCATTTCCCTGGTGTTTACATGGACAGCACTGCACACTTTTGCCCCCAGGATCAATCCCTTTGGGTCTGCCCCATCTTCCTCACCTAAATGGACCCCAAGGTATCAGAAAAGCTCAGCTCCCATTAAGGCACCTAAATAAGAGCCAAATTTTCAAAACTGCTCAGCACCCACCAAACAGCCAGTGTGCTGAATTCTCCTGAAAATCCTGCCACAATATTTTGATGCCCAATTAGAAGATGGCCTCTTGAAAATCTGGCCCCAATTTGGAGTGCTGAGCATCGAAAAACGATGCTAGTGCCAGGTTTCATGAACAAGGATCTGGCCTTGTAGATCCAATTTTGACACATATATTCCTAAGACAAGAAATGTGGTTCTGCACAAGAGAACAGAAAGAACATTTAGACATGCAGAGACCTAATATAGGTACCCAAACACCTGTGTGAATGGTCAAGGCACTGTGGAAGGTAAATTAAAAGAAAACTCAACATATGGGGCCAGATCTGCTGGCATAACTCATCATAGCTCTACTGAAGTCAACGCAGCTCCTCCAAGATATTCCAGCTGAAGGTTTAGCTCAGTCAGTGCTGCAGAATTTCACTGTGCCACAATAGCAGAATTCCCTCTATTTCAAATGGGGAACACCATAAATACCTTGGAACATTAAATGACCACATTAAATGCTGATTATCTTTTTTAGTATAATAAAAACCATAACAACAAGGTGGGTACACTACGGATTCAGCCCTGCCACCATGGCAGTTTCTTTACAAAGACATCGTCCACCACCGGACTCAGGAAGGATTCTCTTTCCAGACAAGGCACTAAATTTCAAACAGTCACTGTCGTCTGTGTGTTCATTAATGAAATGTGCGGAAAATTGCTAGCTGGATTTTTGTAAGACCTGAGTCTCTTTTTGGGGGGTAATGTGATACATATATATAGCCTTTTGATCTATGACCTGCACAAGAAAAAGGTGAAAAAAATTAAAAACTTGCATCTTTGTGTCATCATTTTCAAATTATTGCTCGCTAGTGCTCCTGAGAACAGCAGCATCGTGATTATTCAATTCAGGCTAGTGCTTGGTATTTTAAAGATACTGCATGAGTTTCTGAGTATTTCCCATTTCCCGTCTCTTTTGGATTTTAACAACAGCTGCGTATTATTTCAGTAAATACCTGTTAAACTGTTCAGCTGGATGGATAATTGAGCTCCATAACCATTCCAATCAAACATGGCTTCAGCATCAATTTTCTTGTAGTCCTTCCCTCTCTGCTAAGCCAAAACAAGTTCCTTGAGTAACTGAATTTTTTTCAGCCAAGCTTCTCTTTCATCCCTTTCCATTTTCTCCTTGGAACAAGCATCATCTTGGTCAAAATCTGTCACGCTGGTAATTGAGATTCACTTCTGAACCTGTTCCAATAAAACTTTGGTCAGCTTTCAAGCTCTGAGAATGAAAAGCCCTAATACTAATGTAAAGTGTTATTGGCTGCAGTCCTAAAGACCTTGCTCAGGGATCTGTCCTGCCTGGAACGCACAGTTCCATGTTTACAATGGGCCTGCCCAGGCACAATTCCTTTCTGAGCTGCCTGGATCCCCCCAAAAATGTCCATTGCTACACCCTTTCATTCATGAAACAATCTCCTATGAATCCGGCCAGCTTTGTTAGTCATAGTCAGTGGGTGGGGCAGGAATAGATCCATGGCTCTGCCGTTCTTTCTGTCCCTTTAGTGGGTTTTATGCCCCAGGGGACATTAAAGAAAAGTGTGTGCCCTCTGAGGAGTGCAGTGACTGTGGATGTGCCCTGCTGATGAACAGCACCACAAAAAGGTGCTGTTTGCGCTCTTCCTGTCTCCCCAGCACCACCATCAGGAATCATACAGGGGGCAGGCCAAAGACCCAGTTATCACTCTGTCCTCAATCAGGCGAAATCTCTATTGATATCTATGGCAGTTTGCACAAGTCAGGGCTGATTAACATTTCGAGCAAGACTTGAAGAGGGCATCTCTTTATTTTTGTTTTAAAACAGTGAGTTTTCCACCTGAACATTTCCTTTAATATAGAAGAACAGACGTGTACATATGTACTTTCTGCACATGGCCTGATTCAGTACCCTAGAGCCAAATGTCCCTAACCCCTGGATCCAAACTTCATAGCCGGCAACTCTTATAAGTTTATCATGCTTTTCTCTTCATTCAAGGACCTAATCCTGCTATTACATAAATGACAGTCTGGCTCAGGCAAGCTGTACCATCCAGTTCAAAAGATTCACATTTTCATCAGATGGGACTTACAGAAAGCCACTGCTGAGCCCATACTAGGTCATTTCTTGAATGGTTTTGATGGATTGTGCATTAAATTACTCTAAGATTTACTCACTTGTAGCTGTGGGAACCTAAAGGCAACATACTGGGTTTTTTCCCATCTCTCTCTCTCTCTCTCTCTCTCTCTCTCTCTCTCTCTCTCTCACACACACACACACACACACACACACACAAAAGGCAGGACAAACTGTACAGACTTCCACCAGTTGCATTCTCAGTGGAGTCCAGTAAATGCAATAGCCCAGAACTGGCCCAGTGCAGTAACCAACAATAAATGTTACTGCTGCCAAATGACTAAGCTGGGCCGAAGAGAGATAGCCTTTCATTTAGGGCTGTGCAGAGTAGCACTGATCCCAGAAGAGCTCTGGGAAAGAGTGCTCATTGTTTCTGGACCTTGTACAGTATGTGCTAGAGAGAAGAGCAGAAGTTCTTGTATGCTTCCATCATCCCAGGCACAAAAAAGGACCCAAAGACAACAGTGACTATACAAGTGTATTAGTTAATGCTGATACGTAACTAGCATTAAAACACGTCTTCTCGCCACCCATCAGAGGACTGTGGTCCTACAGCAAGAGTATGCTGCCACAGTCATAGATTAAGAACTAAAGGGCTCCCACTTACACCAGTTTTACACACAAGTAACTCCAGTGATGTCAGAGTGACTCCTGATTTACCGAATACGAGAGGAAACCCACCCATTCACTTATGTTCTGCCCAACTAAGCCTTCAGCGCAGTGTAAATCCTTAAATCACACAGGATATA
Source organism: Pelusios castaneus (assembly GCA_007922175.1). Taxonomy (NCBI): domain Eukaryota; kingdom Metazoa; phylum Chordata; order Testudines; family Pelomedusidae; genus Pelusios; species Pelusios castaneus. The sequence goes on from ML685758.1 coordinate 9,589,707, forward strand.
TATCTGCATCATAAATAAACCAGGCTCATCAGATCACATTCACAACACCTGGACGGCACTGCTTACCCCACAGTCTGGCAGTTAAGACACTGGATTTAAACTCATGAAGAGTTCTACAGCCAATTCCACGCTCTGCCGCAGACTTCCTGCGTGACGTTGGGCTATTCACCTAATCCATCCACACCTCATTTCCCCACCTATAAAATGCAAATAATACATCCTGTCCCCCACCTTTTGTTTGTCTTGTCTACCTAAATTGCAGTCTCTTTGGAATCAATGGAGCTCTTTGTAATCTCTGATTATGTGTTTATAAAGTGAATACCACAGTGGGGCCCCAATCTGATTTGGAACTGGTGTAGTACAAATAATAAATCATAAATGGTGCACACAGCCAGGTATCCAACAGGAGTTACCATGGATCCACCAGCAGCCTATGGCCAAACCCCAGAAATAAAAATTTTAAGGGCAACAGAAGGACTTGACTTCAGGTTCCCTTAGAAAATTGAAGCTGGGTTTATTTTATAAACAGATTGATGAACTATGATGCACAAGTGATGGCCTAGCTTTTCTAATGCTTTGCAAACAAAAAGATTCTACAATGATTTTGCTATCACCTGTCTATGAAATGAAGTAAATTTTGAAAGGTTCTGAAAGGTGGTATTTTAGAGATAGGAATCTATTATAAAGATACATTTTATGTGAACATAGAGTTAACAGCCAGAACGTACTTTATACAAGATGAAATGAAATGAGTTTAATTATTGCTTCAAAAATGAGAAAGAGACAAAATTAAGTTTCTCAGATTCTTCGGAAGAGCTTACCAGCTGGTGGATATCAAAAAAGCTCCATTGAAATCAATGTAGCTACATCAATTAGCACCAGCTGAGAACCTCCCTTCTATCTCTGGAGGCAAACTACACATTTTAGAACAGGAATCTGTTTATAACAAGAATGATAAAACCAGAGAATGAAAAATATATTTAATGTAATTGGTTATGAGAACTGCAAGCAAACCCTAACCAGCACTGCACAGTGTGAAGTGAAGGGATGTATATAATATCTACATTGAATTGGCAGCCTGTGTTGCTAAAATTAGTTTACTTAGTGGAATAATGGCCCGCCTTCATGGATTGTCTGGTAACAAATGAAGCGAAGCTGGAGTGCCAGCAGTGGTAGCTTTCACGGATGCCAATACGTACTCGCTATTTAGATGTATCGCTTCAACAGAAAAGGCTCCAATTAACTCCCTGACAGTATACTGTAACCATTCTGCAGCATCATATCTCTCCAGAACTACTAACAGGTGGATAGTTCTTATTCCACAAGAGAGATTAAGCTAAAGGTGAGTCTGTAATAAAGTCACACTCTTCTTATAAAAGTCATCAGAGCATTGTGACTTTAGAATCAACCTAGATGATTTCCTGAGCAATTTTTCTGAGTCCCACAGACAGCTACTCAGAAATGCTTGGTGATGTTTTTATGTCCCACAAGCAGAGGATATCGGAGCAAAGGCCTTTGCTGAATTCCATGGTCCTGAGAATGAACAGAACACTGCACAATGCCACAGTGTTGCATAGGATTCTTGATACAGGCATCACTTGTGACACGAGAATGTGGATGAGCAAAACGGGAAAGGCCACATTCAGGAAGACCGCTGTTTGCAGCCAGAAAATAATATTGGTTATAGGCATAAAACAAGCTTCTAACAAGAAACAAAAGCAAAGGTCCTGAAATGTGTTAGAACAACGTCTCTGAGAAGAGTGAGAGAAGTCTCGCGGTAGGAGAGTAGCCTCTCAATAAGTTAACAAGAGGATAGTTCCCAGTGTGGAAGGACACACGTCAGGATGGGATTTGATACTGGCTTTGCTGTCTCAGTCCTTTCACTCTAGAAGAACAAAGAGACCTTAAATCACCATCCTCCCCTTATTCCAGAGGGGCAACATTAATGTTATCCTCTTGCCTTTACTCCCTACATTCATGCTGTTGTTAAATCTCATAAATTCTTCCTTGATAACATGAAAGTTTGTCTTTTCCATTGCATGTCTACTGTCAAAACCCTTTTCTGTCTTGGTGATTTCCTGCTTAGACTAGATTCATAGAGATTTAAGGCCAGAAAAAATCAATATGATTATCTAGTCTGATCTCTAGCATGACACATTACTCAAAATTCCTTCAGTGAAGGAACTGTTTTTGTCAGTGAAAGGACATTGCTGTGTCCAGAGGTGGTAAGGCAACGCAGCGGTCATGGAGGTCACATGTTACACGGGAGGAGGCTGAGCTGGTGCGTTTATTGTCGTGGTAGGCTCAGCAGTGTCAGCATGGACAGACCCGAAGTTCCCCAGCGAGGAGCGGCAGTTAGGCCTGAATCACCTTCCTCCTTACAACCGTGGCCCGAGACGCCCCGATTGACCCCGACTAGCTAGCTCCCTGGCTTGGCTAGTCCTGAGACTAAGGCCCTTGTGGTGTGTGTGCATGGTAAGAGGCAGTCTGCCCCAGGTAGCTCCTCGGCGGCTTTCCTGGTGAACGCCGTACAGACTGCCCCAGGTAGCTCCTCTGAGGCTTTCCTGGTAAGTGGCAGCCCACCTCAGGCACCTCCTCTGCGGCTTTCCTGAGTTTGGCGTACAGACTGCGACTTGACCGTGTCACAGGCAAAGTTATATACCCCATGGACTCGTGCTGTTGCCCCTGACAACGGGTTCCTTGATCTGGGGCGTTATCTTATCCGGTATGTCCAGCCTGAGCACAACTTTTTCTTATTACAGTAACACAGGTGGTTGGCCTTGGTATTCCTTGGGTGTCCGCCCATGTCCAGCACAATGAAGGTGAATCATCACTATAACCCACAAAACAAAAGATACATAGAATAAGCCCCCCAACGCGCCCATTGCTATTTCGGTGACGTGTCCTGGTGTTGTTTGATTGGCAAAAGAGGTCACGTTCCCGAATTCCAAAGCTGCCGCTGCTGCACTTATCAATAATGGCAGGCCCAGCAGGATCCAACTTATCAGGTTAAGACAATGTGAATGTCTCAGGACTCATCATCGGCCACTTCTGCTTCCATTCCTGCAAAGCATGCTCAAATTTACTTAGTGGTGTTCGTGACCATCTGGACCCATCAGACATGTTTACACAGGGATGTTAATTAGGATTAAGGTAGGCTAGCTATTCCCCATTAGCTACATGTGTGGATCTTTTATTCCAAAATAAGAGTGCCTTGTTCCAAATTAGCTTAATCCTCCTCCAAAGTGAATTAAGAACTTCCAGACAGGGATTTAATTGGGAATAGTTAATTAGAAATAGCTGTTGCAGGATAATTCCCTACGTAAACAAGACCTAAGAGAATACTGTTGGCAACACCAGTAATTACCGTATAGAGATGGCCAATTTTTTTTTGTTAAAATATTTTTTAATTTAAAAAATAGCTTTTTAACAAGATGGATGTTTTATCAGGAAACATTCTCTTTGACTGCAATTTTCCAGTTTTTCATTAAAAATAAAGGTTCATGTAAAAATGTTCAGCTTTTGGTTCTGTTGTTGTCAAAAAGAAAATCAGGTTTTGGGTTGTAAATACAGAAAAATGTTGCTAGAACTGCTTACCAAAGATGTTTTTGAAAAACTGAAAAAATTGGGGGAAGTTGATTTTCATGGAAAAGCTGAAATTTCTTTTTTGTGAAACTGAAAAAAATAGCATTTTTTTAAAAAAAATTCCCACCACAATTAAATGTAGTTTTTTACTAGTTCTTCCACTACATTCTCCTTCACTCTGGCCCATCCGACTCCCACATGACCTCTCTAGTTCCACCAACATTCTATCATCAAATTCAGTTGCCAGAATCTCTGAGGGTACATCTACACTTACCAGTTAGGTTGACTTAAGGCGGCTTAAATTGACCTAAACTACTCTGCATCCACACTGTGCTTTCCTTAAGTCGACTTAAGCATTTCTTTAAGTTGACTTAAGGAAAAATTAAGTTGACTTAACACCTCATTTTAGGTTGACTTAATGCTTAATTCAACCTTATTAGGTCGACTTAAACCAGTGTGGACGGGGATTAGCGCCCAAATCAACCTTATTAAGTCAACCTTATTAAGTCAACTTAAAGTTGACCTTATTAAGTCGACTTAACAAAGTTGATTTAACTTTTCTAGTGTAGACATAGCCTGAGAGATGAATCTCATGGAGGCTTCTGGTCTCTCTGATCAATCTATTACTCAAAGCAGTGTTTGGTCAGGATGTTTGGGCCAGTAGCTTTACTTTTAAGAAAATACCCTTTGGGAGCTTTAAGAAAAGCCACAGACCTGATTTTTATAAAGTCATAATCTTGTGCTAACATCAAAACGTGCTAATTTCCACAGCAACCAATAGTCATTAGCAAAGATTTAAGACCCAAATTTCTAAACAAGGTGCTAGAATTTAGGTGCCTAAATCCATATTTAATCTCATAAATTAAAGCAACCTGATTCCCAGAGGAACCACATTCTGTCACTCTCATTAACTTCAGAATATGACACCATATAGAAGATGAGCAAGCTCTACAGAGAATGTGCACCACAGTTTTCCACATGGCATTTGAAGTTGTTCTGTATTTGTGAGACTTGAGTCCTCTAACTTTCCATCTACTAGCTGCTAAAGATTTTTTTCTGGTAAGATTGCCAAGAGGTTTGAAGTCCTTCATTCATTTGTAGAAAGCTCTCTCAATCCCTTGTAGAAAGCCCTCATTAGCATCCTGCAAGTTGGGGTCAAAGTCTACCAATCCAACTCTGTAAGGTAGGAGTAAATTGTGGCTTTGCCACAAATTCCCTGTAGGGGGCAATGCATAGCTGTACTACCTCAGCAGCAGTGCAGGAAGTAATTAATGCCTTTGAGGTTCTCAATTCCCTCAGTGCCCCCTCTTTGTTCCTTGGGGGGAGATAGTTTTATTGCTAGTTCTTTGCATCAGCAAATTACCTTCAGAATTGCTGGGTTTCTTTGCATTGTGCCCACTCCCCACCTGCTGGATGGGGAGAAACAGCACATACGAAGGGCCCACATACACATGAGTTCTTAAATCTAAGATCCATGTAGCTCACATAAGGACGTCATGGGAAATTCTTTGTCCTTACACCCCTGAACAATGGGTATGACAAGTCATAATCTAGCTCATAGAGAGCAGCATGTATTTTCCCGCCACTGTAGAAGAATTCATGGCCAGTGATATGAAGGCAAGGTTTTGACAAGGAAGAAAAATGCCAGCAATTTTCCAAAGCCTGAATACAGTTAAAGCTATTATTTGTCAGTGACAGCGCCAGGTTGAGATCTAAACCTTGGCTGGAATGTTGAAAAACATTTAACATTAACAATCAAGTGACTGCACAGATGGGACACCACCAGCACTAACAATCTGTGCCAAAAAAATTATACCGAAGAAGCTCACAGTACGGTGTACATTGTCTCTGTTCCTCATGAAAGAAACAAACTTGAGAAACAGACAGACTCTGAAGCAATATTGGTTTTCCTTGCAACTTCTCCCAACTCAATGAATTCTGTATCCCTTGCACATGCAGTACATGTATTGTAACAATGTAAGAAATACACCACACTATGCATTCCAGAAGACTTGTTAAAATATTTTTGGAAGACACAGCCAGCTGCATCAAGATGCTATGTAGATAATGTCTTCTGTTATCAGTAAATATGATATACAGCAGAATGTTGAGTTTTTTAGCACATAAGTGTGACTAAAGAAAATGGGAAAAGGTATCTGCATTTCATTTGCAGATATCAGAATGAGATGAAACACAAGAAGATTACCAAACACATCTTCTTCTGAGCCAAAAAGCCACCAGAGCCTAAATATGAAATGAGCACCTCCAATGAATTTATTCTGCTCATAAATATCTCATCTCGGAGAAACAGCCTATTAAATACTTTTCTGATAACAGCCCTAACTAAATAAGGTCGATTTAGGCACTAATCCCTGTCCACACTGACTTTAAGTTGATTTAAGGAGTCGACTTAAGGTTTAAATTGACCTAAAATGAGGGGTTATTAAGCCTACTTAAGGAAATGCTTAAGTCGATTTAATAAAAGCCCAGTGTGGACGTGGCTTTGTTTAGGTCAACTTAAGCCTCCTTAAGTTGACCTAAGTTGCCAATGTAAACACACCCTGTGCATAAAAGATGGTGGGAGTTTAGTGCCTTTTGAAAGAGTCTATCAAGGCAACAGAATACTGATGTCAAGAGATGCTTATCGTAACTTTTAATAAATTTTGGAAAATTGGGAAAATTCCAGAGGAGTAAAAGAAATCAAATATTGTTTCAGTATTTTAAAAGGGTAATTAAGATGACCCAGATAATTACACCCTGATTAACCCAGGCGAAAATAATAGAACGAGTGAAAGAGGACTTTGTCAATAAAGAATTAGAGGACAGAAGTATAATGAAGGCCAATCAACATGGCTTTCAGGAAACAAAGGTCTTCTCAAGTATCTTTGATATCATTCTTTGACAAACTTGCAAATGCATTTGATAAAGGTAACCGTGTTGCCATAATATAGTTATGTTCTTAGATGTATAAAGAAGGATATGAAGTCGGATTCAGGAGTTGATAATACTACATATGACATTGGAAGCCACACCTGGAATATTATGTCTAGTACTGACCACGACACATTAAGAAGGATGTTGAAAATTAGAGGGGTCTTGGAGAAGAGCTACAAAATTGAACCACTAAAGAAGCTGCACCTATTTACCATATCAAAAAAGTAGGTGAAGAAGCAATTTGTTCACAGTCTATAAGAACCTACAGAGGGAGAGGATCTGTGACATTAGGAACTGGTTAGTGCAGGCCAGAGTCCAAACATAGGTTTCTGGGTTCATTAATGTGAACTCCCAGTGTGTTAAGAATAATTTCTTCCACTGCAGGAATTACTAAGTGAAATTCTATGATGTGCTATGCAGGAAGTCAGACTCTATGATCATAATGGTGCCTTCTGGTCTCAAAAATCTATTAATTAATTAAAAAAGGATAATTTTAGCTGAGCTGGAAATGGGAATATGGTAACATAATATATTTTGACTTCAAATCTTGTGGCATCCTCAATGAATATTACTGTGACTTAGCTATATTAACAGTTTAGCATGTTATGCTCTGGGTAACTGGACATTGTCTTCTTTGAGTGGAGATGCAGAATGACTTAATTAGAATGGGGAAAGGTTGTGCCTCTTGTTTACACTGAGCTCCTCACCTGAAACAACTCTTTAAGAAGTTAGTTAGTGGATTAAGACCTGAGCTGTGAGAATAACTGAATTTCTGGTTTGCTGACCAAACAAAAAATCTTTTAAAACTGTTTGTTTGGGGTCAACCTGAAACAGTTTTTTAAAAAAATCAGTGAATCAAAAAAAGTGAAAAAAGTACAGGCCCAAGGCTTCATGAAAGATCTATACAAAACTAGTCATTCTTATCAAGCCAGGAGATAGCTTTCCTATCCGGTGGCATGAAATAATAATGAGAAGCAAGCTTCACCTCCCAGAAGAAAGCACACTGATGATGTTACCTGGAGGTTTACAAGACTTCACAGGATGAATATACTCTCCTCTGATTAGGGGCAAATCCAGACAAATATATTTTCTAGCCACTAAATCTATAGCTGTCACAATAGATGGGAAAATGTATTTGAAAAGAACTTGTAACCTCTGAAGTAATGAACTGAGGGCTGTTGCCTCTAAAGAGTACTAAAAAACTTGCAACTCTTTCATGGAAAATGAATAGAAGATCCAGCTTCTCAGCTCTCACTTTCAGAATCTGCTGGCACGCCTTCCAAGTTTTCAAGCAGGCACCGTTTTAAAGGAGAAGTTCCACTGATGCTCTTGACCAAGTAATAGTGGGCAAACTTCGTTGGTCTAATTCTGAATGTACTTGAGCACAGTAGACGTGAAGGTTCACATTGAGCTGCTAAGATACTGAATTCCTGTTCACCCTGTGGCTGAGTGAGGAATGCAAAGCCCCAAGGAGAAAATGAACATTATAGCAGAGAGCAGCATTTATACAGAGGGAGTTGAAAAGTAACCCAAGAGACAAGAATCCCTGATAATAAATTAATAAATAAACACACTGCCACCACGCCACTTACTTATACCCATCGGGCTTTGGGGGAGTACTTTGGACTCTAATCCATTGTCAGACTTGGTTAAATTATAATGATAGCGATTTTCACTGTGGGCCATCTGGTGATGAGGCCCAGCCCAAAGCAAGGGGCGATTGTGACTCTTTGGGGTTCAACCCAAAACAGTCAGGAGTCCGGTCACCACTTGCCATGTGAGACTGGGTGCCTTAAATGCTATGCTGCTGTGGCTCACAGCCCAGATGCCAACACAACTCTGCAGCTCACCACCTGGCTTCCATTGCTCAGTTACTTTTTTCAGGGTGACTCCGAGACCCCCAGTCCCAATTCTCTTCCAAACTTCCACAGTGATGCACAAACTGCACCATCATTCACAAGCATAATCCCATTAGGCACGGAGCCTTACATACTGACAGCTGAATCACATGACATCTCCTGATTCTCTTTTGTTAGGGGTAAAAGCTTACAATGAACCGGACTATGGATTATGATACCCCCACATGCTGGTTTAGCTGTGCTGACTATGGGGTGGGGGGGATGAAGGCAAGGTTCCACCCAATCCCTACCCACCTACTCCATGGTGCATTCTCCATCTGCCTACTCTCATATGCTGGGAGCCAGTCTCGATAGATCATGTAGGACTATAAAGAGGAATTCTTACTCACTTGTATGGGTATGTGTCCTAAGTTGTGGGGCTTGTCTATATAGAAAAGTTAGTGCCCAATAGGCTAGAATGTGAATTTAAAGTTCACTATCTATTTCACATTAGCTCCCCATCTGGACACACTTCCTATGCACGGAATGTGCTTGAGCGATTTAGCTTAGTACACTTCCAAAGCTGGCAAAGCATAACGTGCTACAAGAATGTCTGAATGAGGAATTATTTGCAGAGTAGCTACTGCAGCTACTGTGGCTTTTTTCCTACATAGACAAGCCCACAGGAAATTTAACCCTTTTCATTAATCTTTCCTTAGCTGATCTGGATTTCTACAGTTGTGCTTGTTATTTCTTAGTAAGCACTGAAGAGTTTATGAACAAATTTCAGCCCACAGGTTGCTCAAAGACTATTTGTTTAAAATAGTCACTACATAATGTCACTAAAGTCTGAGCATCAGATTGGCCTTTTCAGAATCAGAGAACAGACAAGCAGAGTTAAGTAAATGAACAGGAATGTCATTAATCATCGCATGTGCATAAGGTTAAGAAATTTTAGAATTAAAGAATATAACATCCCTGCTTTTTTCATCATGAGTGCTAGTGAAGATGCACAACTCCTGCCTGTGGTGCCTATAAATTAAGTAAGATTAGATAAAGTGCTTGAATTCTCTTTTATACAGAATATCTATGAGTGGAGTTAAATCATCCATGGATCACACTGCAGTACATCAAGTCAAAAGTGTGGACAACATAGTTTCTAATTCAAAATAACTTGAGAAAGCAATGGGTAAACCTTCACTGTCCTTCTGGATAATCACCCAATCTCTGAAAGCTGTCAAAAGTAGACTATAAAAACCAAAAATTTACACATCTATGACGATAAACAAGTCAGGGGGTTGTGCCTATGGGGATTGTGAATTTAGAAATCAATAGTGGAAAAATGACTGACAGAAAAAAATTAATAAATATCTGGGGTAATATTTCTTTGCATTCTTTGTATTCTTTTCCTCCTCATCTCCAAACTAAAAAAGGAAAGTTATTCATTACTATATGTTTCATTTGAAACAAAAATAGATGCAAAAGTGAAAATCAAAGATTTTTGAGCAAAAAAGATCTGAAAGAAAGAATTTTAGATCTCTTTGTATAAAGTTCCATGTTGACTGTGGACCTAATCTGTCATAAATTCCATAAACATTTTAAAAAGAGAACATTAAAAATACTTTTTTTGTTTTCCTGGGCTACTGATTTAAAAAAAAATTACACTGATGACATAGGTAGTGGAATAAGGCACATGAATAGTATCTTTAGAACAAAACCTTTAATATTGCAGGCACAATAGTAAATCTGTAACTAATAGAGAAAATGATAGAAATGTTACAACAACTAGATTGCTATTGTCACAATGCACTAAAACAGATTAGAGGAAATTAATTAGATAAATACAGTAAGAGACTAATCAGACTGATGTACAAATGAGGGGGAAAAACCTCCAGCTGTGACTGAAAATTGCAAATCTTCTATACACCTAATTTTTTGGTTTAGTTTACCACAGAGACAATATTCATAGTTGGTATGTTCTCATCAATGGGCAATATGTTGTCATAGTCATTTAAACAAAAATGGTGGTCATTCAATAGTCACAAGAGTGAATAGGCAACTTTCATTTCTGGACTGGGTGCAGTTCTCTGTAGCATCCCCTGCTCCAGCCTTCTTGGCTCACCTGCTAAAATCTACTTTAAGACACATAACTAAGTACTCTTCAGAAAACAAGAAGCAGCACTTTCCATTACTTGTAAAGTAATTTACATGCCCATTACAGTGCCCAACTGAATACCCAGTGAATGGTATTTTTATATTATATACACACACACACACACACACACACACACCTTCTGGGTGTTCACTTGATTTTGCAAACTTTGGACTAACCACTGCTCTATTCTGAGTCATCTTCTTCAGCAGAGATTTTTGCTGCCACTTGCAATTTTACCAGCTCACTCTCTGTTCTTAATCATGTCCATGCAAAACTGGAGGAACTACAGTTTTGGCACCAAGACTTCTCTAACTTGTGCCAGAAGTCACAAACCCCACAGCCAGCAGCAAAGCAATGCGCTAAGTAATGGAAAAACACCTCCTAGGGTCCTGCTGAGAACAAAGCTCAGCAAGATCTAAGGTCAAAGCCTTTAATATTTCAATGTCATATGGTAATAAAGACTGTCCTTTCATACAAAATCAAAAGTACTTTCATGATTCTAGACTATCAGAACAGCATTTATTAACCTAATTAGGTTTCGCTATGGTGCCTGTCAGAGTAATATAAAAATAATTCTAGTCAACAAACTTTTCCTACTTAGTAAAATAATTATTTTGACCTCCTCCCTATTTAGACAAAAATCATTAAAGAAAAGCTGATGTATGAATATATGCTAATCCGAAATCTTCCAGAATATAAAAATATGACTGTTATCTTCAAACACAAACTATTCATTTCATTACCCAGTTTGGAAATAGAATAATATACACATATTCTCATTCATAATTTAATAAGCCCTATAAAGATTCAGCCAAATAACTCATTAAAGTCAATAGAAAGACTACCACTGGCTTCAATATAAGGTTAAATTATGTTAAAGACAAACTTAGATCCCTGAACTAAATTAAGGTTGATTGTAGTTTGGAAGTGAACAGTTTTCTGCTAATGTGTGTGTGTGTGTGTGTGTGTGTGTGTGTGTGTGTGTGTGTGTGT
>ML685758.1:9601221-9619222 GCA_007922175.1 Pelusios castaneus
GTGTGTGTGTGTGTGTGTGTGTGTGTGTGTGTGTGTGTGTGTGTGTGAATTGAGGATTCAGGGGGGTTGGAATCGCATATGTGCATTAACAATACCGTCACCCATTATCAACTGTATTAAAAAAATAATATATTTTTACTTAAATTATAGCATCACATAATCATGAAATATATTTGTACCTGGGTACAGCAGTATTAAGAACCTTTTCTCAACTGGAGTTGGTTTTTCAGAACAGCAGTGCTGTCAGTTAAAATATATAGCTTACTACCTTCTAAGCAAACATGGATTAACCTTGTTCTGGGTGAAGCCTGCTCAAATGACATTAATGTTTGTAACCCTAATAAATTTTGACTACTAATACATGAAAAATGTCTGTTTGTCATAGGATTACTCAATAGCATAACCTATATTGTCCCTCCCTTATACACAAGTAGATTATCTAGAATGTGGTTTTGCACTTAGTGATTTCTGTTGTGTGCAGTCTGGCTCTATGATCCATATAGCAAAGAATTATGCAAAAATCAAAAGATTCTGGTTTCTGGTAGAAAAAAAAAGTGGATGTAATTTCATGTGAATGTGTTGTATTATCCCTTTTGTTGACAGTCCTAGGAGCTGACAGTCTTCAAGATCTGGTCTTACTTCATTGTTTGCAGCTAGATTTTTTCTAACGTTGGCTGTATTGTTTACCGTGAGCATAACATCAATATGTTTAGCAAATATTGGCATACTTCTGCATGACTGGGATTTTAAAAGAAATGTTTGATGTACTGCACATTTAGCTGAACCAGATCCTTACCTGGTGTAAACTGGCATAGCTCTATTAAAGAAAATGGAGCTATTTCAGTTTACACGAAGCAAAGTTCTTAGCAGTAATTTAACTGTTTTTTTGCTGTTTAGTATACACAGATGTGCTCGTTAGACTCCAGTGACACACTGTCTATATTATGCCATCTCTTGGTAATCACATATAATTGTCCTTGAGGAAGAACATATTTCCGTCACCCATTTTTTCATCTTGTAGCTTCTTTTACCTTAGAATAGTCTGCATTAGAGTGACATGGTGCCAGACACGTTTCATTCCCTTCCACTTATTTATCTTGTTGCATTCACCTGCTCCAACATGCTTCCCCTCCTGCCCCATTCATTCTTCAGTTTAAATACAGCAGTAAATCTGTACAACTACTTGTTCTGTTTTAACTTCACAGACCGTTTTCTTCAGTTCAGGACTTAATTCTTTTTTCCAAATTGATTTTTGCCACTTCTGTGCACCTGAGTCTTATTAGCTTCATTTATATGCTTACCAGCCTGTGGCTATTCAATGGCGTATATGTTAATCTGTGCAATGATTTAAAGAGAAGGGGTCATAGATTTGAAATTGGAATTTGGAATTAAAAGTTTTGTCAACATTTTGATGTAAATGGATGCTGATTATTCAAGAAAATATTGCAAAAATTACATTCTGCTTTTCTACCACATCGAGTTTTAAATAAACTATTTATTAACCTGCCATTCACAGTGTAGGAATCTCATTCTTTGCAAATACAATTTGGGTTACAGCTTATCTATTTTCTAATTTCCAGTATCCTTTTTTTTTTTTACCCAGAATTTTATTGTGACTTTTGCTTTTTACAAAACCAATGTAATATGAAGAAGTCTCATGGGTGGATAGAGGAAAGAATGAGTTACACCTGGCAAGGAATGTTAGACAAAACAAGAAGGGATTCTTCAAATATGTCAGATAAAACAGAATGATCAAGGATGGTGTGAGTCTGTGGCTCAATGTAGAAGGTGAGCTGATAATGGAAGATGAGAGGAAGGTAGAGCTGCTCAGTGCCTGCTTTGTTTTAGTCTTCTCACAAAAAGTAGCATGTGATCAGATGACTAGTGAAATAATCATAGACAATAAAGATGAAGGGATGCAGATCAGGTTAAGTAAAGAACATGTCAGAGAGCTTCTGACCAATTTGAATCATTTCAAATCAGCAGAACTTTAATTCACCCTTGGGTATTGAAGGAATTAATTAGCTGAATTGCACTTGGTGAAGTGGGATTATACCCATGAAAGCTCATGTGATACATTTGTTAGTCTTTGAAAGCGCCACAGGACTCCTTGTTTGTCTTCATTAGCTGAAGGACTCTCAGAGGCACTAGCAAAAACATACAGTGATGCATATTGATGGATAACAGGAGAGGTCCTGGTAGACTAGAGAAGGGATAATGTAGTGCTCATCTTTAAACCAGAGAAACTGAGGAATTACAGATCAGTCAGCCTAACTTCAATATTATAAAACACTCAATTTGCAAGTACCTTGAAGATGAGGGGTAATCACTAGCAGACACAATGGATTTATCAAGAACAAACATGCCAAAACAGCTTGATTACCATCTTTGACAGAGTAACTGGTTTGGTGGACAAGGTGAGTGCAGTGGACATAATATACCTGGACTTCAGCAAGGCTTTTGACACGGTACCACATGACATCTGATAACTGAGCTGGAGAAATGAGGTCTTGATGGAACTACCATTAAATGGATACTGAATTGGTTAAACAACTGGACACAAAGAGTTACTATCAATGGAATGACATCAGGATTGGAAGGACATCTCAAGTGGGGTTCTAGAAGGATCTGGTTCTGGTGTTATCATTTTTAATGACCTGGCTGTAGGAATAAAGATGATACTGATCAAATTTGCAGATGAGACAAAGCTGGGAGTGGGGGATTTATCAATATTTTGGAGGATATAGCTAAAATTCAGGGGGATCTTGATAAACAGCCCCATTAATCTTTACCTTATTTCCCATGTGACACCTGGAAAAGTACCTTGCCCTCAAAGAGCTTGCACAAGTCTCTTTACAACTCAGTCCATTCATCTGTCTCTTGAGGTAAGGAGGAATAATTATCCCTCTTTTCTGGATGGGAAAACTAAGATAAGGAGAGCTACTTAAGTGTCTTGTCCAAGACAACTCAAGAGGTCAGCGTCAGAGTAAGGATTAGAATTCCAAGTTTTTTCTGCCACACATTCAGCCCATTAGCCAATGCTGTGTCTCTTCTATCTCTCTCTTACTAAAGTGTCAAAAAATACAAATATTTTTAAAAAGGTGTCTTCTGTGCCTGACTACTATCTCTAAATTGCAGACAGAACCAGATACGTTTTACTGACTGCCAGTAATTATGATTTTACATGAGATACTGAGGCAATCAAGGAGTGGCAACTATTTCTGTTCCTAATGTATAATTCAATTAATTGCTTGTCTGTCTTGCTTGTCTTCAATAGCTAAACATAATCTCACACGAAGTGGATCTGTGGCTGTGTTTGGATGTGTTATTAATCCTATAATTGCAAATCCTCACTCAAAATATTCTGAAATTTAAAAAAAAAAAAAAAAAAAGAATAAGGCGATGACTTAAGGGCAGTTTTCCCCATGATATCCAAACATACATCCAACTATAGCCAAACATTATTCAATAAGCTTAATTAGCCAGATTTTTGCACAGATCAACTTGCAAATATTGCTTTTATTAGATTACTTTTATATTAACTTTGATTGCCTGTTTGTATTCCTGTGCTTTCCAACCTTTCTCCAACAGATGACACAATGTTCATAGGTTTCACTGGCATGGGCTCTTCATAGGTTTCATTCATAGCTTTCAGTGGCAAGCAGCACCCATGGTGATGCTTCCTCACTTTTTAGTCTTTAAAAAAAAATTATATAAAAAACAAGTTTTCCCAACAAAACAATCTTAAGGAAATGCATTAAGGGGGTGGGGGAGACCCAGGTACTTCTCATTGGTAGGATTTCTTGTATGAGGAATTTTAAAGCACTTGAATGCATTTGTTTGCAAAAAATTGAGTGGCCAGTATAACTGTGCCTATGACATTACACTCTCTGTATTGGCCATCCAACTTTTTGCAAACAAATGCATTCAAGTGTTTTAAAAGTCCTCATGCAAGAAGTCCTACCAATGAGAAGTACGTGGTTTGGATTTTTGTTTTTTTCCTTTTAGTGCAGTCTTTTAAGGACACCTCATCTGGAAAACTTGGTTTTTTTTATATAATTTTTTTTTCTATCTCACAATAAGATTACCTGTGAACCAATTCCAGTGTCCCTGACACCTGCAAGTTACCTCAGTGAAGCCAGAGTTAGGGTGAAAATATTTTCTTAGATTTACATCCAAGGCACCTTACTATATGGTTCAAAATGATTGGAATGCTCTTTCAGGGTGGCTTTAATTTAATTTTTTAAGTTATACAGTTTTGAAAATAAATGTTAGATCATAGATTTTTTTTAAATTAAAAAACAAACAGTCCAAAAAAATATCCAATATGCTGTATTCAGTTGTTGATTTACTAATATCCTGAATATAATTAAGGCTATATTCAGTACAGAAAGTGCTTTACTAATCAAAGAATGAAGTAAAGGAGTATGGAAGTTACTTTTTTCCAGGTCATTCCCAGATTGTGAATCATTTATTTTACGGTGAGCATCATATGCATCTTATGAAGAAATTAGCCTTTATTTTCATATATAATAGCCAGGTTGTTTACTTTTTTTCCATTCACTCCTCTTGAGTTCAATATCCAATGTTAAAACCAAATTAAGGCAAAATTATGCAGGCAGTTAACTTGGTGAATCTGAAAATAGGGAATTTATACAAAGCAATTGCTACATGATCTCCTGCACCATTTAATGTAGACTTTAGCTTTAGATATTTCCTTTTCTAATAAAGTGAATGTATTTATGCACCAAAAGGAGGGGAAAGGGCAATACAGGATTAGAACATCACAATTATTCTAAACCACATCTTGAGGTATATTTATAATGAACTTCTTAAAGTTTCTTCTATTTTTAAACTTGTTAAAATAATATTTACATAGTTAAAGGTTAGCTAATGAATTAAAGAAATGATGTAGCTAAACCATTGGCCGTGTGTAAGTACAAAAAGAAGACTGCCCAAAGCTATGTTTAACTGTCAGTTTATATTTAGATCATTGCAATATTATGCCTTAAAATGCCTTAGCAGTTCGAAATAAAGCGAGCCCCAGGACAGCAAAATTTGCTTAAACAAATAAAAAGATTTTATGCATGTGGAACTGATTTCTTTCTTTTCTCATGTAACATTAGATAACCCTCCATAAGAGGCTGCATTCAAAAGCAGACCAGGGACCAAATTTTGACTCAGGCCTAGTCTACGCTGCCACTAGCATCTCCCATCGACTCACTTACATCGCCATACTGCGGTGTCTCCACTGTACAGCAATGAGAGATGTCCTCCAATTGACACAGTATTACTCTTCTGGGGAGGGTGGGCGGAGGGAGGGCAATAGATCTATTGCATTGACCAGAAAGCACTTCTGGGATTGATTGAGCAGGTCTCCACTGTCCACTTAATCAATCCTACTGCATTGATCCATGCAGCCCTGGCTGTGTACACAGATATACTCTTAGGCTATGTCTACACTACAGGCTCTGTTAAGTCGACTTATCAAGGTCAACTTAAAGTCGACTTAAAGTTGACCTTGTTAGGTCGACTTAACGGAGCATCTACACTTAAAGTCAACATAAGTCAACCTTGTTAAGTTGACTTAACAGAGCCTGTAGTGTAGACATACCCATCCACACTGGCTTTAAGTCGACTTAATAAGGTTGATGACCTTCAGAGGTGGTGTTAAGTCAACTGAAGGAAGCACTTAAGTCAACTTAATAAGCGCCAAGTGTGGACGCGGCATTCTGTAGGTCAACTTAAAAGTCGTTAAGTTGACCTAAGGTGCAAGTGTAGACGTACTGAGTCCCTAGTATTCCTGCTTCTGGGAGCAAGTATATGCTAGTGCTTTACCTGGCACATATGGTTTCTCCCTGTATGCCAGATCAACTGCTCTAACCAGCCTGGTGTAGGGAGATGAGTCAAGGCTTACTCCACTGTTAAAAATATGTGTACCCTATTTCTCACCTGAATTTATCTAGCTTCAACTTCCAGCCATTGCCTCTTGTTAGACCTTTGTCTACTAGATTGAAGAGCCATTTATCAAATTTCTGCTTCTCATATAGGTACTTATACATAGATCAAGTCAACTCTTAACCTTCTCTTTGAGAAATTAAATAGAGTGGGCTTATTAAGTCTTTTGTTTTAAAGCATATTTTCCAGTCCTTTATCATTCTTGTGGCTCTCCTCTGGTCCCTCGCCCACTTTTCAACATCTGTTCTGAAATGTGGACCCCAGAACTGGACACAGTACTCCCACAGTGGTTGCACTAGTGACAAATACAGAGGTAATACAACCTCCCCAATCCTACTCGATATTTCTCTGTTTCAAATTAGCACTTTTAGCCAAAGTATCAGACTTGAAGCTCATGTTCAGCTGATTCTCCACTATGACCACCATGTCTTTTTCAAAGTCATTACTTGCCAGGACAGAGTCTCAGGATAAAGAATCGGACGAGTTGAACCTTGGATCTGATCCAGCATAGGAAGTCCATTGCTCCTATGTTCTGCCTGTGTTAGAGGCAGGCTGACTTTATCTGGGCACTGTCTGAATCGTGTTATTCCCTATAATCTGTACTTGCAGTGCTCTGCCTTGCCAGTGACCCTGTCTGAGTAAATATCTTCCTGATCAATGAGTTTAGCTGTTTCATATCAACAGGAGAAAATGGCAAACTGAGGCTGTCAAGGGTGGGGAATCATTGGAATTAAACTGGCTTCACACCAGTTTATCATTGGGGAGAATCAGGATCATTATCTAGACTCAGACTTTAAGAAAACACATTGCATACTTATACCCCTACATAAATACATAAATCCACTCATATGTTGGGAGGAGAAAATAAGTGTTTTCAGCATTCATCTCTAAATGTACAAAATCAGCAAACTCCACTTCTGACCTGAGTTTAATGAGTGCAGCTCCATTTGATCCCCTGTATGAGCCATGCAATAAATCCAAATGGCATTCTTTAACAGTCTAATTTTATATCTTTCAAGCATTTACGTCTCCTTTCTCTGTTCTGTATCCTTCAGTATACAGTATGGAATTAACTTTACATAGATTAGAACATTTTATTTACCCTCCCTTTACATTCTTAGCACTTACTTCAAGTATTACTGTTATTCAATCATAGCAAAAGATTAGGTCAAATCTGGGCTCCTGGTGTAAATATTAACTTCAGCACAATCATATGAGTGAAGGATATGGTTCAGTCAGACTCCTTAAAGTGGTCAAGATGGGTCAGGCAGATCACAAACACACTCAGAGACAGAGCTATAAATTGTAAAATATTCAAATCAAAGGAACAAATCATAAGGGAACTTTTTTTAAAGTATCTGTTTTAAATCAGAAATTTTTTATTTCAGTTGATTATAAAGCACAGTATGAAAAGAACAGTTTAAGAATGTCTTGCTAAATAAAAGCCAAGTGGAGTGCCTTTGAGGGGAGAGCAAGCAACTCTTTTAACTTTCAGAATGTAATTCGTAGTATGACAGGATCTCATTTAATATGAACATATGAGAATCTCTTCACGTCCTGAGTCCATATGAAGTAAGGTCAGAGTAATCTTTTTGGCTTCTCCAATCCCTAACTGAATCCCAACTCTATCAGCTATTGAATTCTGACATATATTTACTTGTATTTTCTTTCGATAGAGCAACTGTAAGAATGCCATTGGGTTTCACATAAGACTTTGAGCATAATGACCTGTATTTTATCGAGTGAATGGCTTGTATTTTTATTAGGGGATTTTTGTTTTGTTTTCAGAACTAATGAAGAAAAAGCTCAATCAGTATTAACCTTTTTCCATTTAGCAGTCTCTCTTTTCAGATCACATTCCATCCTCTATTTCAAAGGCAATATTATTCTGGTCCTTTGCTGTATCAGTTGAAAGGAGGGTACTGCAAGTGAGAATGTTGTCAGATGCATGACTTCTCAGTGTCCAGGAAAGTTTAAATTCCCCCAGTGGGATGGGAGGGATAGAAAATGAAAGGCAAGAAAGTATATTTTACCATTGTCTCCTTTGCTGTATAACTGTAGGCAAATAAATTGCAGCTCTTTGCCCCTCAGTTTTCCCATATCTAAAATGAAGATAATATACCAACTTCCATTGGAAAAGTCTTTGAGATCTACTGCTCAAAAGTGCTGACTAATATCTAGGTATTATTACTGCTACATTATTTTATTTATAGGTTCTTATAATACCATACAAAATAGTGTTAAACAGGCATATCCCCAAAAGCATAGCACAGCTCACAACTCCAAGATCTCTAAAAGGTCATTTTTTTTCCATCAGTGCCCCATAATACCATAGGCTAAGTTTAAAAAAAAAATGGCACAGGTCTTTATCAAAAATACGCACGTCATGTACTATAACTGCATATTCAAAAGTTTGGTCAACTTACTCCTTTGTTTACAAAATTATGATAAAGCCTATGCAGCGTGTGCACTTTCTGTAAGTACAAGTGGACCTCTGCCTTTTGTAAAGTTCACATACTGTCTATTTTTACCTTATTTCCAACACTACCTCTTTGGTGTCATCACCAGGTTCTAAGGCTCGCAATTATAGTCACTTTCAATAGAGTGGCATAGGTGCCAATAAAACCACCCAAAAGTCACTGCTTAAGTGTCTCTTTTGTCCAGCTACACAAAAATGACATTTCATAATGAATGTATACCCATTCTAATGCAGACTTATAGACTATAAGACAAGAAGGGACCATCATGATCATCTAGTTTAGGCCATTCATTTTCACTTAAAAATGGCCTTGATTTAATTATGATGGTGACTTTCTGAGAAATTTTGAGTTCAGGTGCTTTGAGCTTAATTTTCTATTTAAGACTTTTCATCTGCTTTGATCTCCTCAATTGTGGTCCAAATTCATCACTCTCAGAGTCTCTGGAGGTGTGGCAGCAAGTGCTGAGCAGGGGTAATTTATGTATTACTTTGTACCGTATATGCGATATTAAACTACCTTGAATAATTGTCATTATTTTCATGCTTTTTTGTTCCCGTCACTAATCAATATCTTTTCCTAGAAGTCTCAGTAGGGAAACCATAGACTCTGTAGGCTTTGAGTTAGGCCATTGGCTGAGGCTCTATGGCCTGTATTATGAGAAGGTCAAACTAGATGATTACTCCCATCTCACTATTTTGTTGTTATTCGCTAAGGCCAAATCAATAATCTATCTAAGGTAACATTTCTGAGTTCACATCTTAATATGGCAGCTACATTCCGCGCCAGTCACCGAAGGAAATGTAGCTATCACAGAGGGTCTAGAAGTTAAACGGCTTCTATTTGTGTTGCTCAAATTCATTTTGATTGGAATTGTCGGAGCTCTGCATCTGTGAAAAATCAGACCCAATCTATTTGCTGAAGCAGTCGAAATCATTGTCCATTTTTGTTGGGAGAGCAAACCTTTCTTTGTCTCTAGCTTGTTCAAGCAAAATAATATGCCACTATTTTATTTCCACAAGTTCAGACTGAAGCTGATTTTGATGTAGAAGGAAAATTTCATATAATTTTTGTCCTTCACAAGTATACATAAGCATGCAGTGATAAGAGAGAGATACTTGACCTCAGATAACACCTTCTCTTTTCTTTTCATTCAATCATGAATGGAAAATTTCCTATGTCTGATGTAGTTAGAAAGAACATAGCAGATTAAGATATACTTTAGTATCGTGGCCTTTATTCTACTGGTACCGGGCATCATACAACTTCAATGCTGAATTATCTATACAAAATAAATCATCTTTTTAAAGGCATTTTGGTATGTTGGGGTAGATTTCATCTGCATCTTTACAAATCTGCAAAACACTAAACAGTCAGGCTAAAAATTAGGGATGTAAAAATATAACCATTTAATGTTTAAATGGTTTGCAGCTGCTTTTAGTAAAAACCTGGCCAGTGTTGCCTTTGATAGATAGGGTAATCTCAGTATTTTCCTATGCTTTGAAGTAGCAAAGCCTAGAATATTGAGGCGAATTCATGTAATTCCCTATGTATTACCTAAATTCTAAGGTGCTCTGCACAATTCAAAACAAGTACGTTTTTAAGGTTAGTTATTGAATGTTTTCCTGTCTCTGTGCAGGTTTAAACATCTCCCTGAACACTAGAACAATGTTAACAACTGCATGCACTTTAGTCAGCTGAATACCTCTGTGTGAGCAAGGACTCTAGGTAAGCACAAATATAAGCAAAAAGAAATTAAATGGCAACTTGATTGTTGATTACTTCTCCAGGAAAAATTATGCAGGAAGGAAGGAAAGAAAGGTAGCTGGTAAACACTCCAAAAATAAATCCCCAAGAGAAAAAAAATCTTTTACTTTTCCCTTTTGTATTAGTAAAGAGGCCTATCCTCCATTTTCATTATTGCTTTCCTCTAGATGGTTATGCTTCTGGGTAAAAACAAAACAATTTATGTAATTTTCCTCAATACAGAGTAGTCACCTCTATTGGTGCAGCTAGGAAGCACTGAACTGCAAAGGGGCTATTTTATTGAATTTCTTGAAGGCCATAGTTCAGTAGATCCAAAAGAAGAAACCAATTACGAAAGTCCAGTGGCTAGATAGTGTTTGGACCTTAGGCAGATGTACTGAGCAACAGAGGGCAAAGGAAAGCATCTGCCTAGTTAGAAGGCTCTTAGAACAGCCAGCCACAGAAGCTGAATGAAGCACAAAAACTGCTTTCTCCATATTGCGCTAAGAACATACAGTGCCCTAACAATACCTGAAGGGGTGGTAAAAAGGAGGCACTTTAGTTCCATTTCTACACTGCACTCTCCTGGGGCATAGTCTGCATCCCTATTATATTGGGTGTACTGGAAAGCAATGGGAACCATTCTGCTTTACTATTGGGTGGGAAAATATTTTCCTCTCCTAAGTAAATGTTTAAGAGATTTCAAACATTTATCCCATCTTGAATGGGGACAAAAGTCAAAATCTTGAAAACTGACAACAAATATTGGTCGGGGTCAATCGAAATATGGTGTTTGACATTTTGTTTCCATTCTGTTTTTTAAAAAATTTCCACTCTAATTAATTTAAATTTTGAAGCATAAACTCATTGTGAATAGAGAAACCAGAATGTTCTGCTTCACACATTTTGAATCAAGAAATTCATAAACACCAACCCTTTCTTGCCAGCAGTTTCGGTTTTGACAGGTTGGTATTTTCGAACCAAAAAATGTTCCATCAAAAACTTCCAGCTCAGCTCTATCCTTCCCACAAGATATAACTGTGATAATCCCACATTCTTTATTGCTAATCCATCTGGTTTTATTCTTAGTCTTTTTCCTTCCTGTTGAAAGATTGTTTTGGTTTGGTTTGGTGTCCTGACTACATCACAAAATTTCACAGCCAGGTCTGGTCATGCTTTGAGCTATTAATTCTCTTTCACTAAAATCCAATGGATGCTCTTTGAAGTAAGCCTCTTTCAGGAAGAGATTCTATCTGAATGACACTTGATTCCAGCCGCAGCTGACAAGGGCTGAGTCTCTCTTCATAATTGTTTCTCTGGATTTTAAGCCAATGCATCATTCTGTCTGCCTGTCTATTTATACAGACCCCATCACTGAAGGATCTGAATATGAAAGCTTGCACACAGTCTCAAAGGAATCATCTTAAAAGAACTGCAATTTTTCTGTAAAGAGAATTGGCTATAATATATGTGACTATAATGAAAATGTGATCCTATTAGATTAATCGCTTTCATCTGTTTTAAATTATGATTTAGATATGATTGGTCCTGCTTCGAGCAGGGGGTTGGACTACATGACCTCCTGAGGTCCCTTCAAACCCTAATTGTCTATGATTTTCTGAAACTGCAACTAGCCTCTATTACAAATCCTGTAGCTATTGCACCTTTTATTATGATTCCCTATAAGCCAATGCGGGTAGAGATGAGATCTGTAGGCAACACTAACATAGTGGTCCAGAATTTTCATATGCAAAAAACAAAGTGTACTGAAATAAAGAGAGTAAACAAGCTACTGAGATATGGAATAGGCTCCCAAGGGAAGTTGCTAAAGCCAAATATTAGATTTAACAAAAATACTAGAAAATGTTCCATAGGGAAGAGTGCTTCAGTGACATTCAGTGCTGTCTCTCTACACTGCATGTTTCTTTTGGCAGTGTGCACACCCAGAGTTCACTTAGCACGTTAAACTATGTTAAAATACCCATTTAAATTTATTATAAATATTTTGAATGCCTTTCTACATTTTCAAATATATTGATTTCAATTACAGCACAGAATACAAAGTGTACAGTATTATTTTTTATTACAAATACTCGCATAGTAAAAAATAAAAGAAACAGTATTTTTCAATTCACTTCATAACCTTGTTATGAAAATACAACTTGCAAATGTAGATTTTGTTTGTTACATAACTGCACTCAGTAATGAAATAATATAAATCCATAGAGCCTATAAACCCACTCAGTCCTACTTCTTGTTCAGCCAATCTCTAAGATGAGCAAGCTTGTTTACATTTAAAAGAGATAATGATGTTTGCGCTTCTTATTTACAATGTCACCTGAAAGTGAGAACAGGCGTTTGCATGGTACTATTGTAGCTGGCATTGCAAGGTATTTATGCACCAGATACACTAAACATTCATATGACCTTTATGTTTTGGCCACCATTCCAGAAGACATGCTTCCATTCTGATCAGGCTCATTAAAAAATAATGCATTAATTAAATTTGTGGGTCTTAACTCCTTCACTGAAATTGTATGTCTTCTGCTCTGTGGTTTTACCCATATTCTACCATATATTTCACATTATGGCAATCTCTGGTGACCACCCAGCATATGTTGTTGGATTTAAGAACACCGTTCACTACAGATTTGAGAAAATGCAAAGAAGGTACCAATGTGAGATTTCTAAAGATGGCTACTACACTCAACCCAAGGTTTAAGAATCTGAAGTGCTTTCCAAAATCTGAGAGGGCTGAGATGTGGAATCATAGAATAATAGGGATGGAAGGGACCTCACAAGGTCATCTAGTCCAACCCCCTGCTAAAAAGCAGGACCACTCCCACTAAATTATCCCAGCCAGGGTTTTGTCTAACCAGGCCTTAAAAATCTCCAAAGATGGAGATTCTACCACCTCCCTAGGTAGCCCATTCCAATGCTTCACCACCCTCCTAGTGAGAAAGTTTTTCCTAATATCCAACCTTGACCTCCCCAGCTGTAATTTGAAACCATTGCTCCTTGTTCTGTCCTCTGTTACCATCAAGAACAGCCTAGCTCCCTCCTCTTTGGAGCACCCCTTCAAGTAGTTGAAGGTTGCTATCAAATCTCCCCTCAGTCTTTTCTTCTGTAAACTAAATAAGCCTAGTTCCTTCAGTCTCTCCTCATAAGTCATGTGCCCCAGCCCTCTAATCATTTTTGTTGCCCTCTGCTGGACTCTTTCTAATTTGTCCACATCCTTTCTGTAGCGGGGAGCCCAAAACTGGACACAGTATTCCAGATGAGGCCTGACCAGTGTCGAATAGAGGGGAATTATCACATCCCTCGATCTACTGGCAATACTAAATTTGGTATCAGAAATCTTAAAAAAAGCAACACTCAGTGAAGAAACTGTAGAACCCAAACCACCAAAAAAGAAAATCAATCTTTTGTTGGTGGCATCTAACTCAGATGATGAAAGCGAACATACGTCAATCTATACTGCTTTGAATTGTTATCAAGTAGAACTTGTCATCAGACTGGAAACTTGTTCTGCACCCCAATAAATAATCTGATAAGAGTAACAATTGATCAGGCTACCCTTACCTGTGTACCCTTCATTGCAAAAGCAGAGTAATAAACACAGAATAGTAAACTCTGAAGAAGGTAGGTGTAGCAATGGGAAAACAGCGTAATCATCCTCTATCTTGGACGGACATGAGAAAGTTAATCACATCCAGCCTTCTTTGCTTTACATTTTAAAAGCAAATGCATTGCTCATGTAAGCTGCACAATTCACAGCCTCATGGACTAAAGTTCCCTCTATTTCCAAAGAACAGATACACACAGTCAATAGCAGTGCAGCCATTGACCTGGAGGGACACTGTCTATGGGCAAGAGTGCAGTTCCACTGCCAATCATGCTCAGCCTTGTCCTATATGTTGAGATTGCCGAGCAGGACCTCAGTAGCTGTCAGTGGAGATGGTTGTTCTGTTTTTTCAGAACATCCTTTCATTATTAAGAAAGGGAATGATACCCTCAGGTCATCTTGCAGAATGTATGACAGGTAGCAATGTTGTTGGGCTGAATACAAAGCAGGGACACAGAAGTGGAAGTCTCCACATATCATTCCCAACCTCCTGAATGATCTCATTACTCAAATGTGCACTTGCATCTTTTATATAGATACAATGGCCATCTGACATATATATACCAAAGTAACCCAAATATGGTCCACCATAGAGACGTCTGCTGATTTTTTGCACCACTTAAACCCCACTCAAGACTTTTTTCCAGGGCTTACATGGTGTTTAAATGGTACATAGACCTTGGGACAATCTGCTGCACAACGTGAATATCCCCATTGTACACTGGGTACTACATAATAAAAATAGGTACCCCTCCTTTTATATGGCTTAAAAATTAGCAGTGTTAGATGTCTAAGTCTAGACTGATGACCCAATTGATTGTTTCAGGTCATGCAGTGTGGATGACAGAGATGTCACCAAGATATGATTGTTTGGGATATTTATTGGCCAAGTGTTCCATAGTTTGAAGTCAATTTCCACTGTCACAAATAGGATTGTGTTTCAGTTCCCATATGTGGACAAAGGAGGCGCATCTGCCATGCGATGTGTGACTGTGATTCAGAGTGGACCATATTTTCCATACAAGTGCAAAGCCACTGTGTTCTTTAGTTGGATCTTTGATGATGTGTTTATTTGGGTTGCTGATGTCCTTACACCTTGTTCACAATTGGTCTTTGAGGAAAATCCAAGTCTTTGAGCTCCTGCAAGCAAAAAAATGGTTTTCTGGATTTGAGCCAGAATCTTGATATATTATATAGGTTTTCATGTATTGGAAGATCCTTGCTTTCTCAAATACAGTGAAAGTCCTGAAGAATTCTCACATTGCAACAAATTTTATATGGGTGGATATGCATCACTATAGGAAGCAATGTTTGTGGCACTGATTTTACTGTGCCCATAATAACCTGCATGACAGTGTGGAGAATCGACAAATGATGTGTGGGAACTATGTGTCCAGATGGGCACACAATATTCTTCAGTACAGTCGACAACATAAGTGAAGAGCTCCCCAGGTAGTTCCTGCCAGTTTCTGGATGAGATTTATGTGCATTTTTATTTTTTCATGAATATTTTTCAGGTACTTGTGGTATATGAGGCTTCAAATAGGCATTAGCTAAAGGTTAAAAAAGCCTACCCTTACAATTTGTATTCTTCAGTGCCTAACTACTCCAAATGTCTTTGTAACTGAATAATCATTACAGTACATAGTTAATCCTCATTGTTAGTCCATAGAGTCATCTGGAAATAATTTCCTAATAATGAGGAGTTAAAAAGCATTACTTTGAAAGATTAGAGATTTAAATTCACTCTGACCTATGAATTCTGTTTGTGCAAACATAGGTTCAACTCGGTTAAATTTCAGCAGACTGCCTTGATTATCTTCTACAAAAAAAACCCCAAAATCCGCACCATAAACAGAGGTCATCTTTGCTATTTCTATACAAGCAACTAAAAGCCTGCAGAGGAACCTTCAAAGGAAGAAAAGATGAAATGAGCAACAAGAAATTCAAGGCCAGTGGCTTTTAAAGAGAATTGAAACATCTGCAATTACAAACACAAGGAAAGTGTTCTAAAACAAGATGATGGATACAAAAGAATATTCATATTTTTAACATTAGCAAATGTTTCATTCTGTCCAGAGTGCTAATATCTATTATACACATGCTACATAATCAGGGAAATGTAAACATGAATAATGGGATGGTAGGCTCTCTAGAATAGATCCTGCAGCTACTATACAGAATCTACAAGAGACCTGACTGTTACTAAGAATTTTCATCTTACCTACTGCTTTGCTATCTATTTGGATCTATCTAACATACCGATCTGGCCCCCATCACAGTAGTATCTGTATTATCCTCACAATGCCCTTATGAGGTAGGGCAGTGCTATTCCAGCAGCTTTGCCATCCATCCATCCCTCTGTTTTGCTATCCAATGTACTTATCTTGTCCCCCGTCACAGTGGTATCTGATCACCTCACAATCTTTAATGTATTATCCTCACAATGCCCCTATTGGGGAGGACAGTGCTATTACGACTGAGGCACAGAGGAAATAAGGGATGAGCAACTTCACAAGCTGCATGTGCCAAATTGGACCTTTAAATACATCTTAAAGGAAAATACAAATGGTACAAGGGCCATTCCTTCTAAGTACACTAAAGCTTTGAAATATTTACCCATATCTTGTTAGACATTAACAATATAGATAAACTGCTTTCCTGTCTATTACTATTATTCTATTGTTCTCTCTACTACTGCACAGAGTAATGCACACTGGAAAACATAATCCCAACAATATATATTAAAATGACAGGGTCTAAATTAGCTATTATCATTCAAGAAAGTGATATTGGAGTCATTGTGGATAGTTCTCTGAAAACATCCACTCAATGCACAGTGCTAACACAAGGTTGGGAATAATTAGGAAACAGATAAATAATAAGACAGAAAATATTATATTGCCTCTCTCTCTATAGATATATATCCACGTAATACCCACATCTTGAATACTGCATGCAGTTCTGGTCACCCATTGCAAAAAAGAGATATTGGAATTGGAAAAGGTACAGAAAAGTGCAACTAAAATGATTTGTTCCAAAGTTTCCCATCCCACGAAAGCTCATGTGATAAATAAATCTGTTAGTCTTTAAAAGTGCCCCAGGACTCTGTTTGTTAAAATGATTAGGGGTCTGCAAAAGTTTCCATATGAAGAGTGATTTAATAGGACTGGAGCTTTTCAGCTTGGAAAAGAAATGAGTAAGGGCTGGGGTCAAATAGATAGAGGTCAAAGCATGACGGGTGTGGAGATAATTAATAAAGAGGTGTTATTTACTACTTCTCATAACACAAGAACTAGGAGTCACCAAATGAAATTATTAGGCAGCAGGTTTAAAAAGAACAAAAGGAAGTATTTCTTCACACAACACACAGTCAATCTGTGGAACTCCTTGCCAGACTGTTGTGAAGGCCAAGACTACAACGAGGTTCAAAAAAGAACTAGATAAGTTCATGGAGAATAGCTGTATCAATGGCTATTATCCAAGTTGGGCAGGGATTGCTGTTTGCCAGAAGTTGGGAATGGGTGATGGGATGGATCACTTTGGGTGGATCACTATTCTGTTCATTCCCTCTGAAGCATCTGGCATTGGCCACTGTCAGAAGACAGGAGACTGCACTAGATAGCCCATTGGTCTGATCCAGTTCTTATGTTCTATTGATTCAGAGATTAAAAGGGATATTAACATCTAAATGAAACTTGGTTGTAATAGCATCATTATGTTTTCTCTTTGAAATGTGTAGTAATCTACTTTTAAATGAATAATTACCTAATGAATAATGAATAATTATGCTAATGAATGTAGCTAATTGCCCATGCACATAGAAAAAAGGCTTTACTTCAAAGCCATGAATAAGTACCTATTATCCACTCAAACAAATTTCTGCGGTCAAGATAGGAAAGGACTGTAAAGAAAGCTTCAGGACCTGATCATGTCATCTTAAGTGTGCTTGGATTTCATCAGTGGGAATTCAAATCACAAAGCTAAGATCTCCAGGAATGCTATGGATCACTGCACTAATTGTCATGGGAGAATTTAACAAACTGTATATATGGGCTATCAAAGTCTGACCATGACCTGTGAAACTGATCCTGCAAGAACTTTTATGTCTTAGGCTATGTACACACGAGAAATTTGTCCCGCAATAAGTTATTGCGGGACAAGGAAAGCGCTATAAATATAGCGCTTTCTCATG
>ML685758.1:9619322-9736807 GCA_007922175.1 Pelusios castaneus
GAGCCAGCCTCCCAGCTCAGTCCAGGGGTTCGAGTGGTGGCAGAAGCCCCAAGCTGGTTCGGGTGTCAGCAGGCGCTGCGGCGCTTAAGCACCGGAGTGCCTGCCGGCACCCGAAGCCCGGGAGCTGAACTGGGGGGCTGGCTCAAATCGGTGTGGGCAGCCGGTTCGGGCCAGCCCCCTAGCTCAGTCCAGGGGAGCTGCCAAACTGGGCAGCTCCCAAAAATACTCAATTTCACTGCTCTGCTAGAGCAGTGAAATTGACATATTTGACAGCTCCAATGTCCCAGAGTGGCCTCGATTGGCACTCTGGGACATTTCCAGAGGCTGTCTATTGCGCAAAATGAGTACACACGAACATTACCGTGGAACAGCTGTTCCGCGATAATGTTACCTCTCTCGTTTTGAATGGTTTAACTGTTGCGCGGCAAGAGGTGTTGCCACGCAACAGAGAAATTGATCGTGTGTACGCTATTGGCTTTATTGCGTGGTAAGGAGCCTTACCGTGCAATAAAGTGATCGTGTGTACATAGCTTTAGGCTTAACTTCACTACTATGAAATTGACCTATAGACTTTATTCTCCTCTGTATGTCCAATGATCTTTTAACCAAGAATCTCCTTCCTTTTTAAAATATAAATTTTAGCTTAGTTAAGTATTGGCTATGTGTGTATAATATGGCCTGCTTCATAATGTGCCCAATTCTTTAGGATCAGTAGAACTTTTTTTACATATGATAGACAAAGATTTTCAGGAACCTCCATCACATATGACTTGGATGTCTGGGTGGAAGCCAGAGAGATGGATAATTATTGTGGAACTGTGTTTTTGGCTTCTGGATAATCAGTAAGATAATTAGAACCTCTTTATTACTAGCTTGGAAAAGCTAATTTTTAGAAATAGCCAGCAGTATTGGGGGTCTGCCTGCCCCATTTTTTGCAGTTTTGCCTTAATTAAGAAATCTCCTGGCTCCCCGAGAGGCCAATGTCACAATTATCCTCATCAGTCCCCTGTAACGCAGGGCATTACTGTTATTAGTCTCATGGGACTGAGGCACAGAAGAAGTCTGTGCTAGCACAAGAAGTTTAATTTGTGTCTCCATCAAGGGATACTGCACTGACTGAATTATTCATTGTCACATTTCAGTTCAAATTTTTAAGTCCCTCTGTTTTTGTTTTACCTGCTGCTCTTTCTGCTGCTGCAGCAAACTTTCCAGCCCATTGCTTTGGACTATAAAATGAATAAATAAACAAAGGAAGAAATCAAAGCAGTCTTTAGGTCACACTACATGGCAACACTGTTGGAGTAACTGTTAGTTTGACCACTCTCTACTAGCACCCAGGAAAGCTGCACACAACCACAAGGAGTCCTGTTATCATGGCTGGCCTGTGCACAGCCTCAATCCCCCACCCACACACATGCACTTTTAACACACCTATCCTCCATCTATGCCCTGGGGAGGAGTGCAATTCCTAGCCAGCACTCTGATGTAGAGCAACATAATACTGCTTGGGTGACTATGTCACTCTGTCTTTGCATCTCTCCACCAACTCCCCTTTCTCCATCGCATCTAA
Organism: Pelusios castaneus; assembly: GCA_007922175.1. NCBI lineage: Eukaryota > Metazoa > Chordata > Testudines > Pelomedusidae > Pelusios > Pelusios castaneus. The sequence continues at coordinate 9,620,893 of ML685758.1, forward strand.
CATAAGCTACTTGTCTTCATTTTCATGGCTTATCCCCATTCCAGCTATCAGCTCTCCTTTGCTATTGAGACATCAATGCCTACCTCCACTGCACCAGCGATGCCTTCAGCACCCGTATGTTGCATTTGGAAACAAAATCCTTTGTGCTTTCTCCTTTGCTGGCCTTCAGGCTTGCCAGGAGCTCCCCGAAAGCATATGCAAAACTAACTCATTATCCTCCTTTAGATCCCTCCTTTCCTATTATGCCTACAATTAACTTGACAGCAATTAGGTAGTTGGGGTGCTGAGCCTGCTGCCTATAATGTTGACCAGTTGTTCTCATAGTTTCCTCCTACTCTCCCTTCAGTCAGTCTACATTCACTTGTTGTCTCTTATACTTAGAATGTAAGCTCTTTGGGGCAAGGACCATCTTTTTGCTCTGTGTTTGTATAGCACCTAGAACAATGACGTTCCTACTCTTTCAGCAGGTCTCCTAGGCTATGTCTACACTGACTAAAATTAGTTTGAATTAGTTAGTTCAAACTAACTAATTCAAACTAATTTTAGTGAGTTCGAATTAGCTTAACTCGAACTAGAAAAAATTAGTTCGAACTAAGCAAGTGCCATTTATGGCACTTGCTTAGTTCGAATTAGCGATCTCCATTGATTTCAATGAGCCAGTTAGTTCCAACTAAGAAATTAGTTCGAACTAACATGGCCACATTGGTTAATTAGAACTAGTTAGTTCGAATTAACCTTTACTTTTAATACCCTATTTGAAGTTATTAGTTCAAATTAAGGAAGCCCTTAATTCGAACTAATTAAAGCCTAGTGTAGCCATGGCTTTAGTTAGTTTAAATTAAGCTTCCTTAATTCGAACTAACTTGCCAGTGTAGACGTAGCCCTAGATGCTATCGCAATTTTCATAATAAATAGTAACAACTTAGAGTTAATGGGAACTATAGAGTCAAATGTCTTTAGCGATTGATATTTATTTGGGGTAGTCACGTATTTGCATAACATTTTTAAACAGACCCTATTAAAGGGAAGACAGTCTCCTTCCCTCTGCCCCCTTGCAGAGAGAAAAAGTGCCAGTCAGAAGTAAGTATTGGCTGTGTGCATAGGCCTGTGTCTAGGCAGGAGAGCATGTCAGGCTAGCCATGGAGCAGGGTTTCGCTGAAAGCAGCTGGCAGGACTGCTGGCCTGGACTCCTCAAGATAAGGCATACCACACACCAGCAAGATTTTGCCACGTTTCATGTCAGGTTGAATTCCAATTTGTGATGCAGACAGGATTCTGCAAGCTGGTGTTTAAACCATGACCTGCCATTTGGGTATTGGCAGGCAGGCCTGAGCTAACAAACCCCACAGTGACCTGACTGTCTTTTGGCTGAGAACCAGGTCATAAAATGCCACAGCCTTCTTTTGGCTTCAGAGCTATTTTTTTCAGGTGTGGCGATATGAACCCACTAAATAAAATGAAGATGATTTCTAAGCTGCAGTGAGTTGCACTGAGTTACAAGTTGCTCTTCCATTAAATAAAAACTTATGAATATTACATTGCCCATCATTAAATAAAACACATGATCTTTGAAGGTTAATACATTATTTTAATTCTTTAATGTTTAATACTACAGTTCCACCCTGTGACAGGGTAATCAACTGCCGTGAGAGTCTGCCTGGATTTTACTGGAATGCTTTTATCTGCCTCTTCTTCGCTAAGTACTTAGTTAGAAGTTTGGATGATTCAGGGCAGTTGACCTGGCTCAGCTATTTAACTCCAGAAGAGAGTTCAGGATGCAGATCCTGAGCAGAGGGAGTCACCTGTGTCTGGCCCATCATCCAAGTGCACCAGCTTAGCCTCAGAGGCATTTTAAACCTTCTCCAAGCTAGTTAGATGAATCCTAACTTAGATATTGTATAGAGAGCCTGGATACCCAACTCAAGGCTGAAAATTCCATTGACTGTGCACTGGCTACCCATTGCACCACTCAGCAGACCAGCAGCTAAATCCCTTTAAGGAACTGGGCCTATCTGACCATCTGGGCCCCTGACAATCCTTCTGTTGGGGTGTTTTTACACATGCAGAAACTCCACCAGAATTAGGGTCCACTGTGCTGGGCACTGCTCTAACATATGGCAGGGCCCTAGGTGACACCAAGTAAAGAATCAAAGCAGATCTTGTCTGCAACTTAGGTTATGTCTACACTTACCAAAGTTCGTTCAAATTAGTTAATTCGAACTAACTAATTCGAACTAATTTTAGTTAGTTTGAATTAACTTAATTCAAACTAGCAAATTTTAGTTTGAACTAAGCCAGTGCCATGCATGGTACTGGCTTAGTTCGAATTAGTCAATTGCATTGAGCTCAATGTGCCAGTTAGTTCGAACTAAGCGCTTAGTTCGAACTAACATGGCCACATTGGGTTAATTCGAACTAAGTAGTTCGAATTAACCCTTACTTCGAAAAGTATAATCAAATTTATTAGTTCGAATTAAGGAAGCCCTTAATTCGAACTAATGAAAGCCTAGTGTAGCCAAGGCTTAAATTAGTTCGAATTAAGCTTCCTTAATTCAAACTAACTTGCCAGTGTAGACATAAAGTCTGGCCTGTAGTAGCTGCAGTTGGATACCAGAAATTAGACTGAGTTTTTGTTCTGGTTTTTCTTGTATGGACTATTTTTTCAATAGAGTTAGAGTCAGATTCCAGAGTGATGTAAATTGATGTAGCTCCATTAACGTTAAAGCTATGCTGATTGACACGAGCCAAGGATCCAGCCCTGTGACTACTGTAGGGAACATCTTCAGGAGCCACCCATAGGACGCTGCAATGTGCTTTTGTCTGTTCATTCATTTCCCTGCTGGTGTTGGTTCTCAGCTAGTGGTTGAATAACAAAGTCACGGTGATGCAAACTTGTGATATTTGGGATCAGGGAATAGATGAGGGAACCTCAGCGTTCATTAAAAAAGAAAAGTCAGTTTCTATCACACACATTTGTGGCTAAAAGCTTGAAAACATGACCCAGCTGAACCCGGAAAGCTCAGAAGGCAAAGAACCAGAACCTGGTTTTTAATTAACATTTTCTATGTCAATCTCATGATTTGTGTGGGGATTGATGCATGACTTTTGGCTGCTCAAGCCTGATGATGTGGAAGTTATGCTTCATCTTTTTACTTCTTTGCCACTTAAAGAGGCATCAACACATTTTTGCCAAAGTCATGCAAAGCTGTCTTTGGTTTCAGTAAGAGATTGATATGAATATGGCACTCATTTAACAGTTCTGGCTTGAGAGCTTCACCTTTTCATCTGTATCCATACTCCCTTCCTTTTTTCAGTGTTTCGTTGCTGCAAGATCCCTTCCTTTTTCTTCTCGCTCTGTCTCTGCTATTGATATTTCCTTTTCTTCCACCTCCATCTCCACTCCAACCTGCACCCTCTCCAAAAATAAAAGTAAAAATCATTCAGTTTACAGTCATGTCGCAGGGTTGTTTATGATGCTTCTGGCAATCTCATTGGAGCGTTGGCTTTCAGAAACCTCAGCTGTTTGTATTTCAGCAGTTTCCTCAGGCTTGTTCTTTATAACCAACATAATTATTGCATTCAGGGTCAGCACAAATAGGAGGCATACCATAGCCCCAGAAGAATCTTTTGAGGGCTGATCACCTAAACCTCTTTAAAGAAGTTGTTTAAAATGTACATTTTCATTTGCCTTTAAGAAGTTTTCAATGCTGCAGCAACAGCAAAGATCATTTTTTAGTTTGCTCAGTTTTTACTTAGAACTCGACATTGTTCAGTAGTCATTACTAGTTTAAAGGACTATTCCCAGTAGTGAGCATTGCTTCATCTAGAAATTATACAGCTCCTATCACTTGGGCACCTGAATACCAACCAAGTACGAGCTCAGCCTTCACTGCTGTGCAGCAGGAAATATTCCGTTTTACAGGTAGGGAACTGAGGCACAGGAAGATGTGGTGATTTACCAAGGTCCTACAGGAACTGATTCCAGATCTTCTGAATCCTAGTTTAATGACGGAGCCATAAAATCATCCTCCCTCCTATTCAACAATTTCACAAGATTGGATTCCAAGATTGTCTCCTCCCACATTTGTAAGGGTGGAGTAAATGTCCCAGTCATGAAAAAGCTTAACATAAAGGCCAGACAGCTGTACAGCCTTTGATTAAGCCCCCTGTCATCAATGATCTGAGGAAAGCCATCCAGATCCAGGATCCGATTTAGAACCTTCTCATTAGCAAGGCAGACATTGTGGGACACCAGAGCCCAGTACACAGACAGCTCAGAGAATAACAGCAACCATAAGTAACATGCTGTGCAAAGTACACACATACACAATCTCCTTCCACTGAGATTTAAAGATTATTATGTTAATTTCATTAGCTGATGGTTGTGTAAATTGTTTCCTTGTTTTGTATACTGCCATTTCAATATACTTTTAAGAAAATGTTAAATGCAACTCTGATTAACTAGATGGCATCAGACTATGAGAGCTTATACTTTAGAAAACAGTTAGGCCCTGTTCCTGCTGCTAAGGCAACAGCAATACATCGATACCCATTGAACTTAAAGGGACTACTCTCATAAGCAAAATTATCCACCTATGCAAGTGTTTGTGGGACCTGGGCAAAAGAAAGAAAGAAAGAAAGAAAGAAAGAAAGAAAGAAAGAAAGAAAGATTTATTTTTTTTTTAAAGAAAAGATGTCTTTGGCACATTGCCTAGTATGAAAAAAAATCCAAATTTCTGGACACTTATCAAAGTGGAAAGTGAATTCCAAAAACCTTGGTGTGCTCCTGCTCCCATTTAAGTCAACAACTGAACTTCCATTATCTACAGTAAGAATAGGTTACAACCAGATTGAGTTTTACCCATTATTAACAATTACACAGTCCTGTGAGATGCTGATTGCCCTCAACTCCTACTGAAGACTGAACTCCCACTGAAGTGCAATGAGGACAATCAGGGCACCCCAAGACGTTTAATATCCTAATAATCAGAGCCAAACAAATTCTTTCTGCATCTGCTGTGAGATCAAATGTGGTCGCCTCAACAAAACGCAGCCCTTCTTGCACTCTGACAACAGGCAAGATAGCAGTGTTGTTCCACACCAGAAAGAAGTTCTAACAGGCCATTCATTTGTTCTTAGAATAGAAATGCAGGAGTGTCCTTCTCTGGATGTTATTTTCTCTGCACATCTGGGCACTCTATGGCCAAACAGTTTTGCTAGCTGCTGTGGTGAATAGGTGGTGAAAGAGACAGTCCTGCTCTTGTCCTACCTCTTTAAGGGTGGTTTATATCCCAGGGGAATTAGCAGGAAGGAGTCCCTGTAAGCCAAAGTCTGTATAGACCAGGGGTGTTAAACTCATTTGCTATGGTGGGCCAGATTTGACTTAAATGTACTTCAAGTGGGACGTTCACACCATAAATTGAAATACTAGGGCACTCTCGCGGCATCGCAGAGTACTGTGTATGTGAGCCTGTGCTCCACAATACCACACTCTTTCCCTCCCTAACACACAGAGAGAGTGTGGTCTCACAGAACTCAGTCTCGCATACCAGTGCTCTGCCATGTCACGAGACCTGACACTCTTGCGGCATTGCAGAGCCCAGGGTATGCAAGATCACCCACTCTCTCTCTCTCTGTTAGGGAGAGTGTGGTCCCACAGAGTGCAGTCACTGGCTGGTTGGAAGAGGTTCGCAGGTCACATGTTTGACATCCCTGGTATAGAAGTTAAGTAATCCTGGCCATTGCATATTAGATGAAGACCACTCACTACCCTTTTCCTACCACCCCATTCCTATTTAATTAACTGTAATGACAATCTTGAATGAGTGCTTTCCTTCCCCTCATGTCTTTGCAGCAGGGTTCACACCACTAAACAGCCCATCAAAATGTTGCGTGTGGGGGAAGAGCATTTTCCAGTTTGCCCAGAGACATCTCTGCTTGGTGCTAGGAGAATGACACCCAGCCCAGGCATATATACTAGCACTAACTCTCATTGAGCAAGAGCACTAAAAATAATAGTGTAGTCATGGTAGCATGGGAAGAGGCTAGTAGCAGCATAGGATGGCTGCCCTGAAGACATACCACAGAGCTCAAGTAGCAATGTAGGCCAGAGAGAGAGAGCAAAAGACAGTACTCAGAAGTATGAGCCCAGCTGACTCAGTCTGGATGAGGGACACCCAGAATCTAGTCCCCCTGCTTCAGAGACTCTTAAATTAGTTATCAATAGTGGAACAGCTTCAACACATGAGACTGAGGGAGCCCCATGTCTGACTATCCCAAAGGCCAGTGATTATGGCACTCACCTGAGAAGTGGCAGGTCCCTTTTCAAATCCCTTCTCCACATCGGCCAGAAGGGGGGCACTTGAACTGGGGGTCTCTTGCCTCCCAGGTGAGTACCCTAGCCACAGGGCTAAAAGTTATAAGGGAGGTCTTCTTCCTCCCTCTCCCCAAGCTGATTACTATGAACTTGCCAGAAGGTCCTGATCCAATAAACAATCACTGAGCACACCTGCTGACTTGGGCCCCGCACGTAATTTGGACAGAGGAGTGTCCACCTTCCCCAGGTTTGCAAATCACTCTGGCACTAAACTGGGAGATAGAGCATGGATGTCTAGAGGGAGACAGCAGTGTGCGTGCCATGGGGCAGGAACATAAGACCTAGAGAACTCGGAACGCAAAAATTTAGGTACCAAGAGAATTTAGGCACCTACAGGTTCAGCAAAAGTTTTGTGAATCACAGTGAAGCCTAAAATTTAGATGCCTAAGTCCTTTTGTAAGTTTAGGCCTAGGTGCCAAACTCCCCCAAATCAATGGAGAACAGGGAAGTGTTAGGATTCTTATACAAGGTACTAGTGAGAACTCCTGTTGAGTACTATGTGCAATTCTGGCCTCCTATGTTTAAGAAAGCTTAATTCAAACCAAATTCAAAGCTTAAGCTAGTCCAGCTGCAGGGGTTCAGGTGGTGGCAGGGGCTGCAGCGCTTAAGGACGCAGCCCCCGCCACCACTGGAAGCCCCGAGGCAGCCAGTTTGGGTCAGCCCCCTAGCTCAGCCCCGGGGCTTCAGGTGGTGGCAGGGGCTGAGCGCCGCAGTCCCTGCCGCCACCTGAACCCCTGCAGCTGGACTAGGGGGCTGGCCTGAACCGGCGAGGGCAGCCGGTTCGGGCCAGCCCCTTAGCTCAGTCCCGGGGCTTCGGGTGGCAGCGGGGGCTGCAGTCAGCCCCCTAGCCCAGTGTACCACTGGAGCAGCCCACTGCCAGCCAAAAGCTTGGCTGTGGGCAGTGCATGGTGGGAAAAGTGCCCACCATACACTGCTCCTTGTATCGCAAAGGAGCATTCACACGGGTGAATGCTCCTTTGCGATACAAGAAACACATATGTACACACAAAAGCGCTATATTTATAGCGCTTTCCTTGTCCCGCAATAACTTATTGCAGGACAAGTTTGTCATGAGTACATAGCCTCTAGTGTTACCTATTTTGCAAGTCATTGCTATCTGGAAGTCTGTGTACAGAGTAAACAACCCTTTCCTACCTAACCTGTCTGAACTTCCATGGGGAAGTGGGGAGGGGCTTTTACCATTTTCAGGAGGGAGCAGTGTCTGAGCAGTAAGCACTAGCAGGGGCAATATTCAGTGGGTCTGTCTGTGCTCCCTGGGGTGCAGCCAACATGCCACTCTACCTGGAGTCCCTGGGCCCCAATCCTGCCTGTGGTGGGGTTCCTACCACACCTCGGCCTTCCCCATCTCTCCCCACTGTGCATCCCAAAGCGTGACATTAAGATATAATGATGTTATTGTGTTGTTTATGTTGTTTTTAGTGATGTCAGTAAAAAGTTTACCATGTGAGTTTTTAAAAAAAAAAATCAACTTCAGCTCTTCTGATCAGTAAAAGCTAAAATGCAAGGTTGACCATCCTGGGTCAGTGTTTCCAAAAATGGAAAAGTTGGGCTGACCAGGGACTGGAGATACTTTGAGGGAGGGATGAACAGATGGAAGGCGGTGATGTAGGGGTGGGCCTTCCCAGAGGGTGGGGTAGCTGAAGGAAGGGAGCAGGGTAAAAGGCAATTGGAAGAGGAATGGGAGGGTTTAATTTGGGAGTCTCTGGGGGAAGATGGGGACAGGGCATTCACAGAGGAACCTGATGGGAGAGAAGTGTTGGTTATTAGAAAACAGAGCTGTGAGAGGAAACTTGGGGGTTGGGGTACATGTAGGGCTGAAATGTATCCTTCCCTATGTCATACATAGGAGTCTGTGAGGAGTGGAGGACTGTGAATACTGGGAGAGAGGAGTTTCCTCTAGCGTGAGAGGGAAGAGGGGGCTGGAGGTGGGGCTGGGGGTGGAGTCTGGACCTGATTCAAATGGGCTCTGTTATGGGGGGATGTTTCTGTGGTATCCATGGGGGCTGATAAGATGGTTCACACCAGCAGCAGCATATGTAGAAAGTCTGCACGGCTGGGATCTATCAGGGGGTGTAAGGGGAAGATATATGGTGTGTAGGCTGGCGAGGGTATATCACAGGGTCTCTGGTGTGTATCTAAGTAACTTGGAAATGCAGTGGGGGCAGGAGTGTTTGCGGGTTGCTGTGGCACCCATTCCTGGGGGGATGAAGTAGGGGTGTGCAGGATGCCCAGTCTAGAGGGTGTTGGGGGGGGGGTGCACTGGAATCGGGAGCCTGGCATGGGCTTTGGGTGGCATGTGCCAGTCTTCTCCACCTTGCTTTCACATGGTGGAGAAGCTGGGAGGGGGCAGCCCTGGGCTTGTGCAAAAGCTGGGTGGGGGAAGTTCTGAAGCCAGGCCGGTGGGGGGGGGAGAGAGAATAGCAGCAACGCTCCTGGTGTTGGCCTCTGTTGATGAATGGTCCCTGGGCAGCCCTGCACACAGCTCCTCACCCAGTTTCCCTTCATGGATCCCCAAATAAACCTCACACTGGGTTTTTCCAGTCCAATCAAGACATCCCTCCTGACAGTCTGATTTATTAACTTAAAAGTTCAAAACTAAACACTAAAGTCTTCCCTCCAGCCTTCAGCTGGGTACAGCCCAAACTCCCCTGATTAGGTCAGAGTCCTTCCTGCCTTAGCTCAGCCCTTCCTAACTGGAGCAATTCCCCTGGTCTCAGGGTCTTCCCCACGGAAGCCTCTCTCACTCTCTGCAGTCTCACTACAACTTCCTGAATTTCCCCAAAATGGCAGCCACCGCCTGCTCTTTATAAAGAATTGCCTGATTCCCTTCAGGTGGGGCTCCTTCTGTACTCAGGGTTGGCTTGGCCCCAAGCCCTCCAGCCCACAGACCAGCCACTGTATAACAGCCTCATTTCATTTATTCACGGCCATAAAGTATAATTAGCCATTTTTCATAAAAATAAAAGGCAGTTTCACTCTGGTTTTATACACCATGCCCGTTGGCTGTCTGCTTAATAGATAGCTACATGTATATTGCCTCCCTAGTCTGTGCTTATTATTTGATATATTTCTAACTGAAATATTCATATAGTATGTCTGAACAATTCTAGAAGGCAGATTCTGGTTTACATTCTCTGCATATATTTGGTTTATTGCCTTCAGTGGGCTTTTTGAGCATACACAGGATCTTTTTATTTCAGCATACCTTTTTCATTGCATCTTTGCACTAGCAAATTTTCTTGCAGTGCTAGATGTGTCAAATTACCCTCAACGGCTAGCTGTAGATCTTTTGTAAAGAGAGGGATTTGCCATCCAAAATGCACATTAGGAAAAATGACACTTTTGCCAGACTCCAACTAGAGCTTACATTGAAATCTTGACATTATAGGAACAAAGGAATTGCCATACTGAACCAGACTAATGTCCATGTAGCCTCATATCCTGTCTCTGGAAGTGACCCAAGGAAAACACCCTGCAGTTGGCAACTATGAGAAAATCTGTCCCCAGGAAAATTCCTTCCTAACCGTCAATAGTTAGATGTTGGGTTATACCTCAAAGCTTGAGGATTTGTATTTGTTCCAAAGCAAATTTGTCCACCTGACTGCTCACTCCCTTGTAGAGATGGTTAATGAATATTTATAGCAATAGATTAATAATATTGAGTGGAATATGGAGGGATTGATTATACAAATTGCTCATGCCCCATAATAAAGAACTATTATTAATAATAATTATTATTAATGTGACTGAAAATCTAGGCCACAACTACCAATATCACAATGCATAGAAACATAATATGTCCCAATTATTTTGATGTTGTAAGTAATCAAAATTTAAGTAACTTCTCAGTGACTCATATAGTATAGTATACATCCTATAAAACAATAGGTTCATTGTAAGTTTTTAACTCCACAAGTAAGATGGGCCCTCGAAATGTCGGAGGAAATTGATTTGGTAAGTCTCTATTAAACCCTGATACTCTCTTGACACATTAGTAGTAGTTCATTAATCAGATGGCAAAAATAAAAAGGCTAATAAAATAAGATATTAATTACACTTGCTTCCTCTACATCTGAGTAAAAGGAGCTATTGTAATTATTGTTAGAGTAGTTAGGTTTAGAATATAAAGAAGAATTATGAATCACAGCGCCTGGCCAAATGGCCAATATATAGACTTAGACTTTATGTGTAGGCAGTCATTTGAGAGATTTGTCTACAGAAGTTTTGCTTTTGTATTAATTAAAGGCTAAATTAACATCTATTTGTACTCCAAATATATCAGAGTGTCGTCTCTAATTTAAAATTTCCAAATGGCTAATGGAGATGAGATAAAAAGATGTTTTAATTACAGTTGCTCACTTCTCTCTCGGTACCTTACATGAGTTTCTTTACCCTGGTTAGAAAATCACATACTGACAACAATAATGCCAGAGTAACTTTTACCATTATAAATTTAGTCTACCCTAGTTATTTACCTGAAATCCATTAATAGTAGACATTGAAAAGCATCAGTGTTTTCATTAAGATTATCTATATGTGTCCTCTTTTCAGTGAACAGCTGGAACGAGAAAATGGATATTTTCTGGGAGTAAAATTCTGTCCTCCCTGAAGTCAATAGGGTTTTGTCATTTACTTCAGAGGGTGTGTCTTACACTGCAATTAGACACTTGAGACTGGCCTATGTCAGCTAATTCAGGATTGTGGGTTCGAGCCAAGGGAGTGGTTAATTGCAATGTAGACTTCTGAGTGTGGTTGTAGGCTGGGCTCTGGGACTCTGCAAGGTGGGAAGGTTCCAGAGCTCAGAATGCAGCCCAGCCCAGAAGTCATAGAATCATAGGGATGGAAGGGACCTCATGAGGTCATCTAGTCCAACACCCTGCTAAAAAGCAGGACCACTCCCACTAAATCACCCCAGCCAGGGTTTTATCTAACCGGGCCTTAAATATCTCCAAAGATAGAGATTCTACCACCTCCCTAGGTAGCCCATTCCAATGTTTCACTACCCTCCTAGTGAGAAAATTTTTCCTAATATCCAATTAGTCCACATTGCAATCAAACAGCCCCAGGAATCCAAGTCAGCTGGCATGGGCCGGCTGTGGGTTTTTATTTGCAGTGTACATATACTCAGAGGGAGGCCAGGATTTCAACTTAAATATCCTCCCTGAAGTTCAAGGTGGTAGAGTCCAACCTGCTTCCCACTGGTTCATGAAAACCCAAACAGTCTCTTTGGAATCAGCAGACTTAGTTCAAGATTATACACACTACGACAAAGCTACATTAAAAGAACGCTGAGGTTATAAAGTCAAACACTCAAAAGTTTGGAAATACCACGTTGCCTAGGCAATCTTAGCTCAGCCTCTTTGTATGTATGCATTAGGATACCATTGTTTTCCCACAAGGCCTCCCTCCCCATTCAGTGAATGGATACTTATTCAACATTTTCATTTTATCCTCATTTATTATGAATCCCCAGGCTTTATGTAACATACCCCATCCAAAACCTGTACTGAACACAAAATTACTCGTTTCCTCATCGGCATCACTCTCCACTAATTTTGGGTGCCCAACTTACAACACATGTGGCTTCATTTTCCAGAGTACTTAGCCCTTTTCTAGCACTATATATATCCTGCAGTTGTAAGTGCTCAACGCTTCTACAAAGTTTGCTCCAGGTCTCTCACGCTGGACATCCAGAAAATGAGGAACTGACTCTGCTAGAGGCCACCTGGGCAAATTTCATTTTAAGTGACTTGCCTAAGCACAGACTGTTACCCAGGGCAGCACTTAACTGCTTGAACCATGAGACTGTCCTTTATCTGCCTGCAGATTCCTGCCTTATTCATCACACACCTTGAAACTTCTGCAAAAAATGAAGCAGAGGTCCTACAAAGAAGAACCTCATTCTCTAGTCTACACAGCCCTTCCTTATCTCCAGTAGACAGTCCATACAAAGCACTGAATGGAGCAAGGGTCTTGTGAAAAATATAGTATGAGATCAGTAATTAAAGACTGAATTGTAATGCATACACACGAGGGAAACATTATGATTGCCGGGACAATCTTAAGTCTGGCATTACTTTTGAGCACCTGACTTAGCAATTCTAATGTTAACATAGTGGGTTCTATGTATTTTACTACTGTGAGTCAAAGGGTTTTGTAACATTTCTTTAAGCCACGTCCCCCTTTTGAGTTTTGAAGCCCTATTCTCTTTGTTGCATAGGTTGTTTTTTTTCTTCTCCCTCAGATGAAGAGCCTGTCACCTTCAAATGTTTGAAAACTCTGATGAGAAGCCAATCAGGACAGAGGGATTAGAACAGCCAATCAAAGGAGTGTGGTTTACATATTCACAATGCAGTTACAGAGAAAGAACAGCACAACAGTCACGCCCCGCAATGAGGATGCAAAGAACTGAATAACTGGGAAGAGAAGTGAAACAAACAAGAAGTGCCACAAGACTCCTTCTTTGTTGTGCTGAACTAGACTGACACAGCTACGCCTTTAGAACTTGGGAAGAGAAGGGAACAGTCACGCACCAGTAACTGCATCCGTTGCATTCCTGATTCTGATTGGCTATGTGATCACCACTTCACATAATAAATCATTACCCACGACTGAGAGTGTTTACTGCTGAAATTACAAACCCTTAGTTCTTTGGGAAAATGGGCTGTTTCTTCTCAATGGACATTTTAAAATGCGTCCTCTTTAATTTCAGATGCGCACGTCAGTGAGCAATGGCATGTCTGAGCTTCTATGATCAGGTTGCTGGGTCCCCTCTGGTCCCTGAAATCACAAAGTACTGGGAGGCTGTTTCCTCATGGTTGACTATTACGGATAGGTGAGATATGTTGTAGAGATTAATTTTAATCTGGTAATAAGGCAGCAGCACACTCATAGCTCCAGGCTAAACCTTTATTCTCGAGCAGCCAGGGAAACCAGACAAGCAGGTTTTCCTAACCTTAAAACAACCCACCCATCTATCATCATGGCAACCCCAATGACCTAAGGTAACCCAGGACAACCACAGGGACGAACCCCTGGCCCCATTGAAATCAAGGGTAAAACTTCTACTGACTTCAGTGGGATCAAGATCTCATCCCTGGTGTTGTCCTAAAACCCCAAATTCCTAGTGTTTACGGATCTGAAAGTCCTGCCCATTAAGGACCTGAAACAGTGACCACTGAAGAAAATGGAAAGACTCTCACTTATTGCAGTAGGATTTGGCTAAGACCCCCCTGAGAATCTTATCTAAGTCACCAGTGCTGTGTTAGAATGTAGCTACACTGAAATGTTTATAACATCTTAACTGTAAATTAACAGCCCCCGAAGCAAAGATGTGTGCAATCAAACTCTGAGCTGCCTATAACCTGTCTGATTCCTGTGTTTCATGAAAGAATGCTAACAAATTTAATAGAAGCAAAAGCTGTGGTACCCGTTTTCATTCCTAGATTTGTGGCAGCTCTTATCTAGAGAGCTAATTGTTAATGATGACAAACCAAACAGAAAAGCAATACAAATTAATTTAGCAAGAAGAATTTGCCTTGCCACGCTTTCATGTATTGATAAGTAACCAACCCTGCACAAGCTGAAGGCTCCTATTATATAAATAAAACTGCAAGGGAGCCAAGAATTGCTTTCAATAAATTACACCAGGTTTGCTTCAAATGTGGTAAATGAAATTTCACTTTTATTCCTCCCTGACAGTATAATATTATTTATTCACATTGACCACAGGAGATCAGGAGGTGACACTATAATGTACATTTGACATTTCAGGCCAGGCTTATTAGCTTTCGCTTTCTTCATTTTCCCCAGCATTCTTTGGGTCGAAACTGATTAATCACCCTGGCTTATTTTGATAAAGTGGTTCTTTATTTCCAGTCATTTCTTTTCATTTATTTCTCATACGTCTTCTTTAAATGCTAGAATTGCTTCCTGGACATCACTAAACCATTATTTTCTGTTTCCTATGAATACAAAACTGAGGAGGCAATTGCAACTTATATTTATATAATCAATTTTGATAATGTATGGGAGAAATTATTAGGCAATGTGTAGTTCTTAGCCACAAGAGATTGAAACAATGAGGTGTTGAATAGGAAACAGCAAGAGAGCCCAGACATTTAAAAACATTTATTTTTCATCTCGTATAGAATTACAATTCTCTGGCCATAAAATCCTAAGCATACAGTGTAGGAATATCCAGACCTTTGCAACAAGCCACAGAGCAGGGCAAATTCCTCACCTCATTGAATTCAAGTCAAAACTCCCAATGGCCTTAATGGGACAAGAAATTCACTCCACAGCTAGAATCAGCTCACAAAGGCTGCGTCACTCCACAGCTAGAATCAGCTCACAAAGCTTGCTTAAGTATACTTAACTTACCCTGCGTCTACACTACACTTTCCTTAAGTCGACTTAAGCAGCTTGCTTAAGTCGACTTAAGGAAAATAAAGTCGACTTAATTAAAATTAAGTCAACTTTATAAAACCTCCTTTCTATTAGAACTAAGGCTTAAGTTGACTCTCTAGAGTCGACTTAAGCCAATGGAGTCGGGGAGGGGGGGGGCACAGGGGTAGCCTGGCATGCCCCCCCACCTGGCAGGGCAGAGCCCTTCCCACCCTGCCCCTATGCCCTGCCAGGGTCCCTCACCCCCTTTGCCCCATTGTACAGAGGTACAATAGGGCAAAGGCTGAGCCTCCTGGCATTGGGCAAGGGGCCCTGCCCCTGTGGACCTCCCCTAGGTCCCCCTAAGCCCCTAGAAGTCGACCTAGGTGTCCAGTGTGGACGCTCTAGGTCGACTTTTTAAGTTCCCCCCAAAGTTGACTTTAATTTTAAGTGGAGACACACTAAGTCGACTTAAATTACCAAGTGTAGACATAGCCAAAGAGTGTTTTCAGCCGATTTCATTTTACCGCTATACACAAAACACAAATGTTGTTAATTTCCTTTCTACAATATCTATACACTTACTGCCTCTCATTTTTCATAGGTTTTTATCATATTAAATAGTAATCATACCTAGTCCTCCTGTAGTGCTTCTCATTTGCCGATCTCAAAACACTTTACAAAGGAGGCCAGTATCATTAGTCGAGTGAGTGATTTGCCAAAGCTCCCCCCGACAGCACATGGCACACCCTGGACTAGAACAAAAGGCGACTTAAATCCCTGGCCAATGCTCTATTTATTGCACCACACTACCTACTAGGATAGCAAACTTTCTCATTGACAGGAAGGCTAACGAATGGCACCAGCAACTTGACATGTTACATGCTATATAGTAATGATTTTAAAACTGGCCAGAGAGTCAAATTATAATAGGTTTCATGCTGGAAACTGTTAATCAATATGATTTACAAGGACCAGGTTAGGGTTTCTATTCTGAGAAACTAAGAGAGAAATAAATCTGAAATATGTATATTTCACAAATTTTAATCATCGTTTCTGGGGGAAAAGGTCTTTTTATAAACTGGTACATGCACACGCAGAGAGTATGGGATATATGAACTCTGCTAATGATTTTCTAACACCATTGTATACCACTTTTCCTATTTCCACTGTGGTTTTCATCATTGAATGGCAAGCACAGAAACCAGAAATCAAACAAGAAAGGAAGCTTCCAGCAACAGAAACCTGCTCACACCAGATAGGTTTGAAACATTACATAGTACTGTGTCATCTGCGTCCATGACACAGAAAAATAACTTTTAAAACTGTATCAAGCTCTTGCTCTGCAAAGCCAAAAATGTAAAGCATATTGTGGGACGTCCCAAAATGAGAGGAACAAAGAATTAGAAAAGGAGATGGCTGTAAAAGATCAAGGATTTATTTTCCTTTCATAATTCACAATTCAGCACCTTAGATATTAAGGTAAATTGAAAGGGACTAGAAGTCCTGAGGGTCCTGCCAGCACCATCCCAGCAGGCAAATCTAGCTGGGATCCCAATCTGCAGTCTCCCAGGCTTCATGACTCAGCAGGCTTCATGTAGGGAGAGCTAGCACCCACTCAGAGATGAATGGAGGCTGAGCTGAGTTCTGCATTCAGTTCTGAATGCTGTGTTCATTTTCATCTCTTGTAAGGGGCACCCTCCACAGTCTCTACTTAGCTCCTGGAAAAATTCTTTCTCCAGGAGCCTCCATCTTCTGGCTGATGTTTTCATTCTTGCAGGGAGAGGTCATGGAAGCAGAAGGAGACCCGGTCTCCCAGAAAGCCAGAGCCAGTGCCTGAAGGGCTCTGAATATGTGGAAAGAACCCTTTGAACTTGACCCTGCATTCATTAAGGTGTCAGAGTAGGGTGGACCACAAAGGTGATGTGACTCAAGCAAACTGTGCTGCTAAGCAGAAAAGCTGCCATGTTTTGCATCAGCTGGAACTTTTTCAGCTGTGTGGCTTTGTGCCTAGACAGAACAAGTGGCAAGAATCCAGACTGCAGGTCAGAAAACGCAAGGACATCAGGGAGACTGGAATTTTAGGAGAATAAACACTGATCCTAAGCACAGGAAATTTTATTTAAAGGCATCTAGGGTAGAAGAATTATTTGTGTGACGTACAAGCTAGATTGACACTGATTACTGAGGGTAGCACCTTATTATTTATTTGGGCATGTTCAATACTTGTGCTGAAAGAGTATGATTACAAAGCACAAAGTTATGTGATGATTTCCAGATAACAGCCGCATAGTTCTATACTGCAATAGGGGGTAGAAGAGGAAGAAGATTTGGGTCAGGCAGATTTACAAATTGCTTCAGGGCTGCACATGAGCTACAGTACGAACTATGTTGCCCTACATCTGTGCCAGACTAATCTTTACAGATCCCAGTCTGAAATAAGTTTATCCCCTGGAACAGCATTTAATCCAAGCATTGCTGAATAGCTTTGGGTGCACATTTTTATACTGATTCATGCTTCCTAATATAACCTGACCATCAGAAATTCCAGCCAAAAGAATTAAAAAATAATAATAATGAAGAGACCAGAGGCAAGTTTAGAGTAAGCATGTGGCAGAGTCTATTCTCAATCACAGCATCTAAAGGCATAGAAGTCCTGGGAGATCATTCCCTTCAGGATGGGACTGTGGCCCTTCTGTGCTTGCACCCAGCACAATGGAGTCACAATCCTGCTGAACGTTACTGTCATATAATTTTCCTATTGTTACTTGCCAAGGCATTATTGTTCCCCACACTGTGTTTTTCAGGGACGTGTGTCCAGACTAGTTTCAAGCAGTGGGGCTCCTTAGGGGATTCCTTCACAGCCTAATGGCTCTCATTGCCCAGAAGCCATCTCTGTGCTATGAATTTTACGTTTTCCCCTTCCTTTCATTTCATCTTTTTCTTCCTGGCTCTGCTCTGTGCTGCTCTCTAAGGGCTGGCTGTGAATGACACACACAATCCAGCACTGGGGTCCTGTGAAGTGCAGCAGTCCAAGGCAGACCTGGCAGATGTACCACAGATGCTCCTGGGGAAAGGGTGTCCACTTACACACTCCCAGAACACAGGACACTGCTACTTCCAGGAATAGTGTGGACTCACCCGCCTGCCCCTGCACGCATGATAGTGCATTCAAGATCACGCTGCCGTGGGCAGGGCAGTCTTTAAAATGGCACCCCCTGTCAGACACCAGGCATAAGCACATCTGGTTCTTTCTCAGTCCTGGCTAGGGAAAAACCTTAAAACCAGACACTTGGCCTACCTACACAGGGAAGGGGAATGTATTGCACCCCTACTGGAGAAGAAGCGTACTCTCTGGTGCATCCCTGCCTGGAGTGCAGGGGATACAATTCTCCATGTTCCTTGTGCAAGCTGCACAAATCAAACTCGATGATTATAACGGTCCCTTGCCTTCCGGCCTTCAAATCACTGACTCTGAGTGTTGCAGGAGGTGAGAAAAAGTCCATGCTCCCCCACCCTACACAGCTGTGATGAGCCGGGCACAATGTAACCCTAAATAATTTCCCATCATGCTTTGTGTTTGACACCATTCAAATATGCATAGTGTTATCTCCACAACTTAGGCGCTGCTTTGCACCCCAAGGTGTAAGGGGGCCAGGTCTTCAGCTGGTGTAAATCAGAATAGCTTAACTAATTTATACCAGCTGATGTTCCAAGCCACTGTGTAGCTCTTTTAATCTCTCCTTTTAAGTGCTGATGGGTGAACACTGGAAAATGATGTCCTGTACTTATTCGTGAAAATGTTTGAACACATCCACTTTGACTGCATTCTTATTCCAGTTAGCTTTGTACAAACATCCTGGCAGATGTGTTTGTTCGCAGGAAATGTCACCAAAACAGTGAATGTTTCACAGAAAACAAATTTCAAATTCATAATCCCAGGTCTGAAAGACATAGTGCAGTAGGTTCCCTCAGGTCAGATCTGGAACTTGCCCTAAATTGGGCAACAGAGTATTTGCTTGGACCTGTTTAAAGTGAACAACTTCCCTTTGCATTTGTAGATTATTCCTTGTTTGTCTTTCCCAATCTCATGTGTGGCAGGTTTCTTATTCTACCTAGCTCCAAAGGGGTAGCTGTGTTAGTCTAGTTCAGCAAAACAAACAAGGAGTCCTGTGGCACTTCTAAAGACTAACAAATTTATCTATCACATGAGCTTTTGTGGGAGAAAATCCTACTTCATCCGATGCTTTGAAGAAGTGGGGTTTTCTCCCATGCAAGCTCATGCAATAAATAAATTTGCTGGTCCTTGTTTATGTTTCTACCTAGTTATAGCTACCTCTTTTTATTTCATCCTTTCTTTCCTTATGCAGCAATTCCAACTCTCAATGTTCAAAAATCATGAGTTACACCCCACCAAATCATGAGATCAACCTAAAAAAAAAAATCACATGATTTATTAAAATGATAAACTTGGCATTCTGTTCATTTGCCTTCTCATTTTTGAACCTTTGGGGTATATTCAGGTCATGATTTTAGGCTTTTCTCTACAACCATGAGGGCTAGCAACCTTTTTTTTTAAAGGAAGCTGGTATTTTCCCCTAATCTCAGGATTCCAAGAACTGGGGCATTAAGAAATGCATTAAGTATCACAAGACTTGGCACTACTGCCTGTGATTTCTTCTGGAGATTTTTTTCCCTCCCTTTTAACTTTTTTCTATCTAACGAACACACACAGTATGTCTGATTTTTAGTTGGATTTTCAAAACCATTTGGTATTGGATAAGCAATGCACAGACAAACAATGTTTTGAAAATCTCACTCTTCACATAGGATCAGAAATGTATTGACTTGGTGATTTTTTGGTTAAAAAATGCTGACTCATATAATTCAAAGCAGTTTGAGAATCATGGTTGGTTTCCACAAATCTCCCAACTCAAAATGATGTTGAAAAACAAACACTAATTTGAAAAATTGTTGAAACACTTCACTGTGACCAAAAAAATTCCCATTTTCCAATTTAAAATGGCTTTTCATTTAAAAGTTTAAGCTAATTAGACTAAAAAGTTAAAGGGAACCAAAGTTAAAACTAAATGAAACATTTCCACATTTGTGAAACAAAATGTTTCAATTGATCCTAAGCTATAAAAGCAAAAACAAACAAACATAAACCAACCAGGCAAACCCTGATTTTTAACTTCTTAAATACTTCCAAGATTTTGAGTTTTCATCCAGATTTGAAACAGGAAGAAGTGTCAGACTCTAGAAAATATTCCACCGACAATCAAACTGTTTTCAATGCAGCTCTTCTGATCACAAATAGATGAAGTTTAAGATCAACAAAGAGCAATTCATGCTACCAAAGGATTTCTGTATACTCAGAAAAGGAAATAACTGCAGCAACAATTATGCGATACTCTTGCCAAATGTTGACTTTTGAATAGCAAGTAGCATATCTCAGCAGGATGTGTGTAAAGACTGAGCAGTTCATGTCTGCAGAGTGCACTGGAAATTTGAAGTCCCATCTAGGTGACAAGAGTTGTTCTTCCCCCAGTTAATTTGGTGTTGATACATGTCGTTTCCCACTGAGAGCTGCAGTCCTTCCCTGTCAAAGCATCTCATATCGTGATCCCTGACGCTGTGTTTACATAGTCTTTATCCAGCCAGAGACTGTAAACCACACTTCATTGATCATCATAGTTTATCTGATTTGCTATCTCTGTGTTTGCTCCATTCAGCACCTCTGCACTGTCTCTGTTGCTGCTGCAGGTCAGATTTCCCAGACACCTGAATAAAATGCTGTCTGCAGCCTTCAGGGTTCATAGCTGGTTTCAATCTGAAAAAGGGTTGGCTTATTTCAGTCTTGATGTGCCAACTTCTACAACGGTTCTAGTCCCCTGGACGCCACACCTCATGTAAACACTTTGTCTATCCATCCCTCTGAACATGATGAAATGGCTCAGAGCTCAGTTATCCCAAGTCTGGTCCTTTGGACCCAGTACCGAAATCTTTTGCTGAAGTCAATAGGACTGCACAACTGAGTGCTCTCATGGCACTTCTCCAACCCCTTCCTCTAGTTTCTATTTCCTAACTCACCTTTCCCCCTTTTCCACTGTTAAAGAAATATAATTTAACCCTATGTAATCAAGTTTTAGCAAGACTTTTATTCCAGCATGCAGGAAGAGAGTCTGTTAACAACACAGAGTCTGTGCAGTTAAGTGAGCTCTGCTCGCAGGCAGATTTTGCAGGTATTTATATGATAGACAGTTAACAATTTTTGCCTATTAGGTGCAAATGAAAGGTTACAAACTGGTTAAAACAGAAAAACAGTTCAGAGACAGCTCATCTTATTTAGAGTACTTTAACCTTGAGAGGCCAGGCCTTGTTTTCCTTTCTCTTCTCAGACTACACCATTCTTATCTTTACACTTTCCCCCATTCTTCTATAGGTCATGCTGTTGCTGAGCAAATTTGAGGCCTGCAAGGTTTGCTTCTACACCACACATTGTGCAGAACCAGCACCACAGAAGAAGTATTTGCCGCAAGCTAAGGCCCGTGCTCTAACTAGCACATGCTTAACAGTAAGCACATGGGTAGCCACACTGAAGTCTGGGGCTACACACACGTTTCAGTTAGGAGTGACATTTCAGCTACACCATGTTTCCTTACATTGGAATTTAAGTATTTTGGATGTAGATTATTTATATTTGGTGTTTTTTAGTTCGATCCATGCCACAGATTATTATTATTAGCATAGGTTTATCCCCTGGAAGCTCCTAAGGCACATCACTGAGCATGTACAGGGTCCAGCTAAGCGGAGGCACAGCAAATTTTAATGTCCTTTAGGAATAAAGGGAAGGCAGCAGAGGGTAGATAGAGGATTCCCACCTATCCAACATCACCAGGAGATACGCAGGATCTCCTTTGCTGACATCTACATCATGCACCTGTGCACACAGGTGAGTGGTGCCTGCCCCCAAGTAACGCCGGGAGGAGAGAGGGTGGGGCTGTTACACAGAGATGATGAAAGAAGATCCCACCAAGCTAGAAAGGACAGGAACAGCAGTTGCTATTTGGAGGACATACTGTTTTCCTGGTGAATAATTGCAGTAGCTCGGAGGACATCTTGGAGAGTAACAGTCTGCTTATTCCACATTGCAAAGGCGTCCCTGTTGATACATACTATATTGTTTGTTTGCCTGCTATCATAGTTTTCGGGATATTGTAAATAATAAAGAAGACTGCTTGTGATATTCTCTCTTCCTATACAAAATACCCTAGAAGAGTCTATGTGCAGAAACACTTCATTGGGCCAAATCCTGAGAGGTGCTGAGCCCTTGCAAATCTTTGTGAATTCAAGGGGAGCTGTGGATACTCACCAGAAGGAAAAATCCTGACTCTCGTTGAATTCAGTGGGAGCTTCGTCATTGACTTTAATGAAGGCCAGGATTTGAGGTGTCTGACGGGCCCACAGAAGTGCAGGTGTTGGCATGGAAATGTTTTAATGGCCCAGGAATCTGTTATACGATTACCTGTAGGGTGCTTAAAGGAGCCAATTGAGTGTGAAGCTCCATTGTTCTGGGCACTGAATATATACACAGTAAGAGCCAATCCCTGTCTGTCCAAACAAAATACAATCTAAACAGACAAGCCAGACAAGGGAACAGGTGGGAGAAAGGAAGTGGTGTCACTTGCATTCCACGAATGGGAGCTGAGGCAAAGAGGGCCAGATTTCTACAGATTTTGCTGGACTATCTCCAACATGTCTACATCTTTTCTGCAGCAGGGGGGCCAAAACTGAACACAATGCTCCAAATACGCCTTCACCGAGTGCCGAATAGAGGGGAATAACCATTTCCTTCAAAGTGATTTGTTTAGTCACACAGTCTGTTTAGTCTGGCATTTTAATGAGCAAAGAGCTCATTGTCAGTGGTTGGCTCCTAAAGTGCTTCTGAAAATGATACCCCCTCGTACATGAATGTGAGAGATTTACCATGGAACCAAACAGATAAATAGGTGTTGGCTAAAACTTTTCACAGCTGACATGAGATGAGCCAGGCAGCCTCTGAAGTACTTCCCATGTTCCTGGGAATGCTAATCAGGCAATAAACACACTTCTCATCTGTGTTGGAAAAAGGCATTCGGCTGCTCTTCACTCTTGAACAAATCTGTGATGATGAGTGTACACTACACACACCAATGCTTAGTAACACAATAGACAGGGATGCTGCTGTGACCGGGGCCTCCTGGGACACCCTTCTGGATGTGCAAAAATCAGGGCAAGCTGCAAAACCGGGAGCCAAACTCCCCACACACTGATGGGTGGTACTTAAACCAGTCTCCCTATCAGTCACAACCAGGCTTCTGGTTCCCCACACTGGGTACCAAGAAATCTGCCCAAAATAGAAACAGCTCCCTTTATTGCACTCCAGCTTCTCCGGCTCCCACCTAGCCACATGGTCCCTTAAAGAAATAGGCTCTCCTGATCCCAAAGGGCCAGCCACAGCACACAGGACAATATAGGTTTGGATCTTACCCGAAAAACCACACTGGTAGCCAATCCTTTAGCAACTACAACTAAAGGTTTAATATAAAATGAAAAGAAGCAAAATATGAGAGATGTTAAAGGGTCAGAGCGAATCACATACATACAAATGATTTAAAGTTCATGTAAAGCAGTTTGCAGGCTTGTTCCTTTGGAGTTCGCAGGCTTGTTCCTCTGGTAAACACCCAGCACCCGGGTGGGCCTCAATCCTTTGTCCAGTCTCAGAGGAATAGTTCCAGAGATGGTGTTGGCTGTAAACTGGGGAGTTGAGACAAGATGGAGTTGGGGCTGCTGCCTTTTATCACCTCTGGCCTTCTCCATGCTGTGTGCAGTTCTCTCCAATCAAAATGGAGTTGAGTCACATGGTCAGGTCCTAGTGGCTCAACAGGTTTCTCCCTCGGCCCATTGTACTGGGGAGCTTCCTTAATGGGCCATTAAGGGGACAATGGCTGGGTAGACATTCAGTCTGGGGAATTTCCTCAGACTCACACAAGTTAAAATATAAATAGAACAATCATATTCCTAACTTCTAATACGAATACAATTCCTGCACATAAACTATATAATCATTCCCAACAAATTACTACCTTTCTATTGACACCAAACATGGCATAGTTCCTATGGATTATAACAATTATAAAATATTAATACAAAATAATATCATAAATGGTTCCTTAAATCCAGACAGCATCACAGCTGCTTTCTCAGATTAATATTTATTGTTATTTGGAACACCATGGTAATAATATTTGCACACATCTCTGTAAGCTCAGTGCCTTTGATTTTATGGTCCTTTAGTGTGTGGGTTAAGAAGGATAGATTCAGCTTTCAGAGCAAGGTAAGAAATCAAATTGCTTCATGCAACAATGCCCTCTGCTGCCTGGTTAACAAAGAGCAGGCCAGTGGTACTCAGGTCCATATTCAATGGCTGATATGTTCCCCCAGAAAAATAAGCAGTAGTTTTTAAATAAAGGAGACTAGGAAAGAAAAAAAAAAAACAAGAACAGTAATAACTTTTGTCAAGTTTCCCCAGGCACATAACATATCTTTCTACCAACTATGCAATCTGCTTAGAATTTAAATCAGAGTAAGGAGGGAAGAAATCCAGCTGCTGAAATTCCTGCTCTGCTCTGCTGGCAAAGACAAATTCAGAGACAATATGAATGGCAGCATCAGGTTCTCAGCTGCTGTAAACTGGTGTAGATCCATTGACATTAATAGAGTTCAATATCTGCCCCATATTTGGTAAACTGGCATGAGGGTAAGTGCATGTGTCAATTGATTTAAGTTATGTTTTGAGAGGAGTGAAGAAAATGCTACTAACAGAGGCATGTGAACAGGTGTAAGCTACTCTGGGCTCCTGCTGAATAAGTCTATTTTACCTGACACCTTCTTACATCTTCTTATAACCCTGCATTGCTGTCCCTCAGCTCATAATTTACACCTGCTTACAATGACTATTATATATTTTAAAGCAACATGTACATCACATCTGAATTTGACACAATGTCAAGAATATAAGAACAGTCATCCTGGGAAGAGAGATCAATGATCTTTCTAGACCAGTATCCTATCTTCCAACAGTGAACAATGCCAGGTACTTCAGAGGGAATGGACAGAACAGGTGATCATCAAGTGATCCATCCTATCAGCCATTCCCAGCCTCTGGCAACCAGGAACCCCTGACTAACCTGGCTAATAGGCATTGATGGACTTTCCCCCATGAATGTATCTAGTTCTTTTTGAACCCTGTTAGAGTCTTGGCCTTCACAACACCCTTGGTTTAGAAGGGAAGGTTTCTTTGTATTTCCCCTCCATAACCCCTATCTGTCTGTCTGTCTCCATCATTGATTTCTTGTCCTATAATTAGATTGTAAGTTCTTTGGAGCAAGTACTGTCTTTTTGTTCTGTTTGTACAGCCCCTAGCACAATAGGCTCCTGGTCCATGATTAGGACTGCAAGGCAGTATGATAATATACATGATAAATAATAACCATTAGTTAACCAGGCT
Source organism: Pelusios castaneus (assembly GCA_007922175.1). NCBI lineage: Eukaryota > Metazoa > Chordata > Testudines > Pelomedusidae > Pelusios > Pelusios castaneus. The sequence continues at coordinate 9,646,227 of ML685758.1, forward strand.
CAAAATATTTAGGCCTTATAGGTTAGAACCAGCACTTTAAACACCATTCAAATCAACAGACAATGCCAAATCCTGTAGCACCATGCCCACTAAGAAACATTTCCGAACCAGCTTCACCTCCCAGGGTCTCAAACTATAGCCTCCATTTATCAATGTAAACATACCCAAGGATGTAGGAAATTGCCAGTATTTTGATAACCAAATTACAGGTCAATAACATGTTAAAAATCTTCAGACCTGAATTTCTCTAGGCACCCAACTCTGATATTCTTTCATCTAGAATTTGGTACAAAAGGAATCAATGGGATTCACAGTGAAATAGCACATCAGTGTGTCTGTAGTTTTCATTCACTTTGTAGAGCTATACTTGATTTTATCAGCTTATAATTGCCTTCCTACTCTATTATTTTTCCATGCACAGAGAATTATTTAAAACAGGAAAAACTAAGTATAGGATATATAATTTCAATCATGTAAATATTGAAAAGTTATTTTTGAAACTAAAGAGGTAGACAACACTTGAAATTTGGGGGATTGACATAAAGAGTGCTGCAGGGACAGCTTAGTGCAGTCTACTGGAAGAGCTGGTCCTCTCTGGCTGGCTGCAGAAGCCAGGACAACCTGGAGAGCTCTGTGTGCAGGGCTGCACTAAGAGCTGAACAGAGCTAGGGTTTCTGAAAGGACCGGACAGCAGCAGTATCTGGAGCAGCATTCTGGGGCCAGGAGTGGACTGCAGCCGGAGCAGCGATCTGGAGCACAGAGGCAAGCTGACCGATGGAGACTGGACTCTAGCCTGTGAGCAACTGGATATGACTGGGGGCTGAGGGGAGAGCAGCCCAGGGAACTGTTTGGACTGTCGTGAAGGACTGGAGGGAGAGGGAAAGCCTCAGATGAGGTGCATAGAGTCTGTGGGCTGGGGCCTGGAGAAGAAGGCAGGCCCGGGTCCCTACCCACTCACCTAGAATGCCAGGAGCGGCATGAGCCTACTGCCCATTGATATGTTAATTAGTGGCCAGGGTTGAGGCAAGCTGGACTGTACCCTGGAAGCGGTGGACTAGCAGGCTTATCCGGAGGGCTAAGACCCCATAAGAGGACTCGGGGAGTGAGTCTGACATGGAACGGAAGAGCACTGATGACCTGTAGGGGGGCCACTTGAGCACTTTCCCTAATACCACCACCAGGAGGCACCCTAAAGGGGGGGCCCATGTGGACAGACTGCTACAATACCCATAAACAAAAAAATGATAAAATACAGGGTCACATGGTTTATTCAGGTAAAGTGCAGTCCTGACAATCAAATGGGTGAGACAGCCCAACAGATCAAGACAGAAGGAACAGAGAGGCTGAGCCAAGAAGAAGGGGTGGGATATCACAAAGGGAGACACGTTGGCAGGTCATGAGACAGAGGATTTGTCTTGGAACAGAACACTTTGGAGGGAGCAGTCTTGTACATTGGACCCCATTTGATGGAATGAACACAAGGAAGAAGAGAATTATAAAAAAAATAGATTTTCTGAACTATTTTGTTCCTGGTGTTTCTAGAGATCTACAAGTGCAATCTGAGGACTGGATGTTTGCTGATCAGTTTGCTGATGTGTACTTAATTCCATATTCCTTTATTTCCCAAGGTTTAAGGATAGTGACATGGGATGTTCTGGAAGAATTATGTGACACTACCAATCAATCTTGATTCTGTATTACAAAATACAGCAGTGATTATCCTTGATTTTTAAAGAAATGGTGGTAGAAAGAGAGATATGATTGGGGGCAACATTTGGAGGGGGGGGGGAATTCTGTGATCCTTTAGTTTGTGTATAGAGGAAGAATTATTATTATATAAGCTTGAAATTTGTTTCCTGGATTTTTTTAATGATAAGCATAAAATTATTCACTTGACTGACAACAATACCCTGGTGTTGCATTAGTCAATGTCAGCTTCATGCCAATTCCTAAAATACAGCTCCTTGTGATGAATACATTTTTCTGATGTTCATCTACCCCTTTGAACACGTTGACATTGATGGAAGCTGCAGCTACTTGCTTTTCTTTAATCACACTCAGTCCAATTGTTCAGGAAATGGATGGAGAGCATGCCAGTACTTCTGAAGTAAATCAAAATTTGTATGTGGATTTTTAGAGCACCTTGAAATATCAGTTTAGAAACCAGTAGCCTTGCTGTCAGAGAAAAATTTCCAAAACAAGCCCTATGCCACCGAATAACTAACACACATTCTCAGAAAGCTGTCAAGGCCAGGATTCAAACTCCTAGAACATCAATAGGACATCAGTTCACGGGCTAGAGAACGTCACTCTGAAGCCTTGTCTACACTGGCGCTTTTCCTGGCAAAACTTTGTCGCTCTAGAGTGTGAAAAAAACACACACAGACAAAGAAATAAAAGTTTTGCCGATATAAGCGTGAGCGTGGACAGTGCTATGTCAGTGGGAAACGCTCGTCACTGGCATAGCAGCTGTCACTTGTTTATTTTGATATAATTCAGCTAAACTCAGACTTATGCCAGTGAAACTTGTATCACCTGGGAGAAGGAGGTTCACATCTGTGAAGTGTAGACAAGGCTAGAGCCACATAGGTAGTGTGATGTAAGGCTGTTTGCAAACATGCTGGCTTGCAACAGAGCACCCATGTCGCCATCTATGCCTAAAGGACTGTCTCTGACTCGTCCACACTGTAGACTCAAATTTACCCTGAGTAATTTGTAAAATATTGCTCCCCTAAAGGAGTAGGTAGGACATTGGCTGAGATCAAACCTGACCAGGTGATAATCATTTAGGAAGGATTGGTGCCATAATCTTAAATAGTGACCTACACTCCCTCTTTCTCTCAAAAAAGTTATAAGAACAGCAAAATATAGGTTATGATTTTAGGGGTGCTGTATCCTGGGAACCGCTTAATCAAACTTGGGACACTAAATCTTGCTGAACTCAACTGACCTGGCTACCCATTTGAAACTCCCCAATAATGGTGGTAATTCTTTCATAAAATATACCAAATCACCAATAAATAGCTTCTGATCACCTCATTGATTATTCAGAAGACAAAAACACTATTTTCTTAAAGTCATCCAGGCCTCTGGCTTTTATTCACACAGCCAGGTCAAATATGGAGATTACTGAAAATCTTTATCCACCATATGTAAAAAAGTTCTACATTCAAAGAACTGGGCACATTATCCACTAGGTCAATGAATATTTCAGATCTTACCCTAATACTCACTTAAAGCCAATGTTTATTAAATAAACTAATATTTGTTTTTAAAAAAGAGAGAATATTGGTTAAAAGCTCATATACATACAGACAAGACTAAAAGTCCATAAATTAGTTTCAAAGTAGAAATGATAAACTGAGTTGCAAAATTCTTCTGGAATCAGGTTTGTAAGCAGCAGTGAAATAAACTGCTAATTTGCAAAAATCTCTGGAAATTATCCAAACAGTTTGAGGGTCATCAGTCCTTGTTCAGAAATGCAATCCTAAAATAAAAAGAATTGGGTTGGGGCTTCTTTTATCATATTTTAGTAGGCTTATGATAGTCTCCTGTGAGCAATTATTTCCCTGAATGAACAACAGGTAATCTCTTGCATCTTTGAAGTAACATCTTCTATTTCCTAGGCACACATCAATAATTACTCATTAAACAGTTAATAGACAGTTTACTTAAAACTCAATGAGAAATACAGTTATATAGTTACACCCCAGGTTCATCTAAATGTTAATATTCCATTTTGATCTCTGAATCAATAGAACAATAATAATAGAGGGGAAAGCAATTTATCTACATTGTTAACCTCTAACAAGATATAAGTAATTATCACCAAATAATTTCCAATAATACACTTACATTTCAAACACGGGGGTTCATTTAAAATGCTTGCCTAAGTAGCTACAAGGAATGGCTCCAATTACCATTTCAGTACTTTAAAACATGTCCTGAAAGGTTGATTTTGGGGTTATTTCTACCTGCTAGGCTTAACCCTTCCTAGGTCAGTGTTACAACTACCAAAAGCCAAATACACCATCCATCCACAAGCACCGCCAGAGCTACCCCTGTGAAGTATTGAGAACATGTTATAAGTCAATGAACCATTGGCATTAGGATTGTTCAGTCAAAGCACCACTATTTACAAGAGAGACATCTATTTACTAGAGGTACATTTGGAAATGGGGTTGACAATCTGGAGCAAACAGAAAAGCCTATGCCGGGTGAAGAGTGTTGATAATGTATCATTTGTTAGCTGATCCTTTCCACCTAGCAAAGTTGTTTTAACGTATTTTTAAACAGCACTTGCATATTTTAATGCTAGAATGGGTAAATTAAAATAATCAGTGTCAATAAAAATAATAATGCTATTTTAAAGGTGAATATCTCCAGTAGTTTAGGTACTAACACAGGATCTGTACATGCAGATTAAAATCATAAGGAAAATTAAAATCATTCATGTGCCTTGCAAAAAGCCCTTTGAAATAAAAAGATTTTATATATTTAGAAGAAGTAAACTCAGTGGCCTACTGAAGTGAGATGAAACACAGGACCACAGAATTCAATATAGGAATGATACTTGCTCATCCTTAAAAAAATCCAGCCATTCCACACATCAGAGGTGTTCGACCAGAGAGAGAAAGAGATGGATTTGGGCAGGGCCATCCTTAGGCAAGGGCGAGTGGGGCAACCGCCCCGGGCCCTGCACTCTCCCACCACTGTCTCAGGCAGCAAGTCAGCCCAGGGGATGGGGCGGGAGCGTAGAGTATGCTCTCTGGGCTGGCCCGCATTGCCCTCTTATTGCCAGGAGGGGCTGGTGGGCCACACAGGCCAATTGGCCCTGGGCCCAACCCTCCCAGTGATGACCCTGGATTTGGGGGAAAAGTATGGAAATGACTGTGTTTTAATTTTGATTGCAGAGGAAGAGTAGCCTACTTTTATTCTAGGGACGTCACATGCATTGCCTGCTGAGATGCAATAATTCTGAAATGCTCCTTATTAAAGTTTTTGCAGCACACAGCACTGAATACACACAAGGGTAAGAAGCAGAGAAGTACCGATGGAAGTAAATGCACATCTTCTATCACTGTACTGAGTGAAACAGGTCTGTCTCAAGAGAAAGCCGATGTACACTGAGACAATAACAATCAGAGAGTTCATGACTGCACCAATACATCTCCATGATTCTGCTGCGCACCGCAATAGGCCGAGGAGCTCTGGGTTAAGTGACATGCCATAGGCTCTCTAGCTTTCATTTTGTATGTAAATTGTGCCGTTTTTCCTTTCCCTTTTTCAATTAGCATGTTTAATTCCCCATTAAGTTCTCTGCAATTTCACTGACAGTAACAAGATATTGATTTGAAAATTGCTGTTTTGCCTGCCAGCCTGTGAATAGAGAAGCCAGAGATGCTTTCATTTTAAGGATATTATAGGCTGGCTATTGTCCACTGCAGATGAGCATTGGAATTCTGATACTACATTTTGCTGAGTTCCTGTCAAATTATTCTGTCGGCACTTAAATACACCTCCTGAATCAGAAATGCAATGGGGATAATTATTCTGATTCAGTGCACCTGGTGTTCTGGAAAAACAAAACTGCTCAACAAGTGCAAATGCTCTCATTTCAGTTAAACTAAAAGCTTCCAGGACACATAAAGGACAAACTCTAAGTTCACTGAACCGTGACAAACTCTAAGTTCACTTTACAGTGTCAGAGCCGCATAAAGGGCCTTAGTAGCAATAAAATTAGGCCCTGGGAATTTCTCATGCTAAATAGGGAAGATGTGCTTGAAAACACTAATACACCTAATGCAGTCTCATTACACCCAGAAATAGCTGCTTATTTGTGCCGCTTCCAGGTAATTCCTCATAAAGCACTTACCTCTGCCGCAGCCACATGTGTTCTAGCCCATGGTCCTACTCTTCGGCTGCCTCCTTGTAGCTCTTGGTCCCCCTGCCAGTGGGGGACCCTGCGGGCTGCCCATCCCAGGCTCCAGACCCCTCCTGCCAATGAGACACTCTGCAGAAGGTGCCCTGTCCCAGCTCCCAGCTCCCCCCACCTGGAGGCTATACCCATTGTAGCTCTCAAAACACTTGGTTATTGAAGAAAAACAACATAGTCCTGTGGCACTTTTAAAGACTAACAGATTTATTTATTGCATGAGCTTTCGTGGGAGAAAATCCCACTTCGTCAGACGCTTTGAAGATCCCACGAAAGTGCATGCGATAAATAAATCTGTTAGTCTTTAAACGTGCCACATGACTCCATTGCTTTTCTGCAATAGACTAACACAGCTATCCCTTTGGAACTTGGTTACTGAAGGAATTTTTAAAAATGGCTGCTCTTATCTTTTGGATTGCTGACCCCTGTCCTAGCTCCTGTCTGCACCACGATGCAGATGGCCCAAAATATCCACTGCTGTGCTTCTCAGCACCAGGCAGTGTCATTAACACCACAAGTGAAATATTCAGGGCGCAAAATATTTTTAGAAACCATTTGGGAGATGTCATTATGTCCAGCTTCAAGCACTAATTCCAGTGGCATTCAGCTGAAGTAATAGACCATTACAGCACTTTATTTGGTACAGTTTTGCACTGAAACCATCGGGTGGGATATCTTGATTAGGAAATGTGAAGAAAAAAAAAAAATCCCAAGGACATTAGCAGGACTAGGCTAAACAAAATAAGACTCCGGAAAAATGGTTTGTTAGCAACAAAAGTTAAAAAAATAGCAATTTGTTATTAAATTTGCATGACCAGTCCTGCCTTTAAACCTAATTGGAAACGGCTGAGAAGGCTTCCCTGTCCTCTTACAGAAGGGGTAGTAAGTGAAAGCAATTTTCATTAGGAGGTTTGTTTTTATTATATATATATATATATTATATATATATGTTACACACTGTCTACAGCAGCTTCCAAACAATAGCCTATGATTGCTCAACAAACAAGCAATATTCCCAGACTAGACTGCATGTTGTTCTTTCCGGTTTTTGCGTTTTAGTGGTATTTAGTAATAGGTTGGACAGGAAAACAATTTCATTTTAAAACGATCTGTTTCAAACTATTGTAGCATACAAAAAAAAAAAAATTCCACCATCGTCCAGTGAAATAAGAGGTAAATATTATGTATATATTCCTAATGGAAAGAGAAAATTACCAGGTGCTTTTAAAACATGAAATATAGTTTTGAACTATTTAATAAACCCACGTCATATATAGTTTACCATCAGCCTGCAGTTGCAGAGAAGGATATAGAGAAATGTTATTCAAGTTTTGCAAAGGAAGTTTCTCAGACTTTAACAGCCTAGCAGGAGGCTGCCTTGCTGAAAGTGTTAAGCTAAGTGAAATAAACTTCTGATTAGCTGCTAATTACAGTACCAGAGCCACCAACACCTCATTATTGCTGTTCTGAACATCTGGCCAGCCTGTTATTTGGTTGGTTGGCTTCTTTCCATGGCTTGATAATAATTTGTATCACTGCAAAGGGCCTGGCAAATTTCCCTAAAGTCTGAGAAATTACAGCAGAAGAGAACTTTCCATATGAGAGTTAATACTACCCAGTATGTGTGTATTGAAGGTAAACACAGAATAACTATATTGCAACAAGATAGGATAGTGGGAAGAAGTTGAGAAGCAGCTTGGCTTCTCCAGGTTGGCCCACTGGTTGGAGCACTAATTATGCTTGGACTTCCAGGAGTGTTGAGATCATAAATACGTTGCAAACTATGAGGTACTCAGATACTACCGTGATGGGGTCAGTCAGTACCCTATGTAGAAAGGAGTGTTGCAGTGAGAAGAAGAGGGGGTCAGAACATTTTAAAATGAAAGACAGTCATACAGGTCTCTCTTTTTCCAGTTAGCACAAGCAAACTCAGTTCTGCCCTGGAACAGGAGATATGAGTAGGTGTATATGAGTTCCCAAAGCTTCAGGAATGAGAATATAAACTATATAGTGATTCTATAAAATCAGCAATTCTATGATAAAATCAGTGAATTCTATTATAAAATCTTAGATCTGTTTTTCATATTTGTTTTGGCTACCAGAGCTTACTTTATTAATTATTATTAAATGGTAGAGCAATTTCTGTCTTTTAAACTATGAGCTGCACTCATTTGTTTAGTTTATATTTTAATGAAATCTGATTCAAGCTTGTTTACAATTCCTTGCATTTATCTGAAGTCCTGAGGAGAAAACAAATCCATTCACTTTCTGTCAAAACCATGGAACTCTTTCCAAACGTACAAAAACATTCATTGAATTGCTGTTTTCAGTTGATATCTTTTAAAGATTGATTTCAGGTAGCTCTCATATTGTATTAGAATAGCATGCTTTACAGCTCATATCTTTTCCCACTCAAGAGCCTCACTCATTGTCCTGCCAGTCCCAATACTGCTAACCTCCGGTCATACCTGGTGTTAAAGCTGGTTTGGAAAACTGTAACAGTAATGTGGGAGAACAGTTACCTACGGAAGCCTCACTAGATACAGTTAGAGATACTGGGGAGCAAATGCCTCCTATTGAATAATAACACTAATACTACCCACCTCTTATGTACTGCTTTTTATCAAGACAACAGAGTCCTGTGGCACTTTTAAAGACTAACAGATTTATTTATCGCATGAGCTTTCGTGGGAGAAAATCCCACTTCGTCAGACGCTTTGAAGATGGGAAACTTTCAGAATGGGAGGAAATTAAATGCAGAGGAGTGTATGACATAGGATCAGAGTGCCACAGGACTCTGTTGTCTTTCTACAATAGACTAACATGGCTACCCCTTTGCTTTTTATCAATAGGTCTCAAAACATTTTACAAAGGAGAATAGTGTCATTATCCCAGTGCTCCCCCCTAAAGCCAACAGAGGGGCACCTGCAAATTCCAGGGCTAAAAGTGGCAGTAAAATATTCCAGATGCTCACATAGTAGAAATGGGGAAAACTTCCTTGAAGTTAATAGAGGAAAGGGCTAGCCTTTCTATATAATTTAAAGGGGCTTCCGTTTATTCTTTTTCCCCCTGAATAGACAGGATGTCTAACTCTAATTTTAAAATTAAAATTGTCCCCCTTCTTGAGAGTAGAGCAAACACATTCATACCAATTATTTCCCTTTTAACCGGTTTACAGAAATGGCAGGCTTTCATTACTCACATTAAGTTATTCAGGGGAAAATGTTCTTTATGCAACTCTATTTTGAATGCACGCATTTGAATTCAGTCAGAACTGCTGGGTATTCATTCCCCTCCTGATGCACCTCTATGTTTTGTTTGCTTTTGAGCTGCCCCAAAACACTGGGCAGGAATTTTCATTAGGCTGGCTCTGCAACACCCACATCCTGCCATTTAATGTAGAACCCAGTGAGACATCTGAGTAGTTGAAGTGATTTACAACACCAATGAACACCACTTTATATTCGTCATCGCTGAATTCCAATTGTCATTTACTGCTGTGCTACCCATTTACCTATCAAAATGAATTTCGCTTTGAAATTCCTAACAATCTTCTTTAAACTTCACTAACCTAAATAACTTTATATCATCTGCAGTTGTTACCAACACCCTCCGTTTCCAGTTCATTAATAAATGCTTTAAACAGGCGTCTGGAGAGGGAAAATGGTTCAGTGGTTAGGGCACACAGCTAGGACTTGATAGACCTGTATTCAAAACCTTCTCTATTAAGGATATGCTGTGTGATCTTGTGCAAGTCCCATAGGCCTGGATTCTTAAAGCTCTTTAAGAAATGCCTCAACTCACCATTGCACTCCCTCACTGATTTAGGAACCTAAATATCATTCGCATAAGTCTATAGGGCCATTGTGCCTTTAAATATTTTTAAACAAATACCTAAATGTCTAAATACATTTAAAATCCAGGCCTTAGTCTCTTTCTGCCTCAGCTTGCCATCTGTGAAATGGGGATAATAGCAGTACCCTACCTCATTGGGCTGTTGAGAGAATACGGATTGTGAGGTACTCAATTACAATACTGGGGGCTATGTAAATAAAATAGATACTGAAACTTGGGGCGGCCCACTGTTAACCTTTTGTGATATTGAGAATTTTTTTCCTATGCTTTGTCTTCTGATTCTTAACCACCTTCTGCTTCAGATCAGTATCTAAATTCAATCAGGGTTCTTAGTTTCCATAGTAGTCCTTTGTGGGGGATCTAGTTGAAGGCTTGTTCAAAGACCAACAATTCATGTTAGCTAGTTCTCTTTATTTCAGCATTTTCTTGCTCAAAGGAGCCTTTTCTGTTATACTGGTTTAAAACCACTGACTTCAGTGGAATCATTCCTTATTAATATAAGACTAGAAGCTAGCCTTGAACCTGTTGGAGTAATATGCTGTATTGAAAACTGTATCAAAATTACTAGCTATCACTTTAAGCTGGAAAGGGTTTCCTAGTCCCGCTTGCAGCCTTGGGGCTCTGTAGGGAAGCATGTGATCTGGGTCTTCATCAGTCCGCAAAAAAGCTGGACTGTATCAAGGTGTGAATTGAGAGTTTCTGCATTAGGGAACAGTCTTCTGATGTTCTCCTACTCTCTCTCTCTCTCTAATTGATTGCTATGTGTTAGATTTCTGGATTCTAAGAAAGAAAGCATGTATTACAGGATAAACAGCCAATCACACACTGCGTTGCCATATACAGTTATTTACCACATGCTTCAGTGCTTTGAGCCAATATCTAACCAGTGTGGAATAGGATAAGATATACACATGAGACAGATTATTCCATTTTAATCTATTGTGGGATTTTCTTGCACCTTCCTCTAACGGTGCCCATTTTTGGAGTCCAGATACTGGACTTGATGAACCACTGAGCCAATCCAGTCTGTCAATCTTTATTTTTTTTATGCCTGAAAATATTTCTTTTCACCATTGGCCAAGCTCTATTTCCAGGTCTCAGCTTGCTTTCAGCCTGCTGCAGAATTCATTAAAACTTCAATAATAATTTGCTTTCTATATTCTCTAGAGAAAATAAACTAATTAGGGAAACTCACTTTGTAAAGGATCTGAGAAACTCTGCCAAAGAACAGAACAGAGACTTAGGTTTTTTGGGTTTGTTCTGGGTTGCCCCCTCCCCTTCCCTCGCTCTTTACATTTTTGTTTCCTTAGAAAAGGAGTGGAACACCCTCGGGAACCATAATTCTCAACTCACTGATGTTCTTTGCTGGTTCTTTCATTATACAGTCTGATGTTTCAATATCATTTCTGAGAATGCTTTTGTTCTCTTTCATTAAAGCACCCTCAAGAACAACTTGCACTCTACTGGGAGAATACAGAATAGTAGGATTAAGAACAAGGCCCACAGGACTCTTGAATATCTTAATTAATAGTGAACTGCTGCTTCACCATTGAGATCACAAAGAGCAGGTTGAAATCCCAGCTAAAAAAATTTATGTCTATTCTTCAGGTGATGTCAAACTGGCTTTTTCTAGAGCTATGCTGATTTCCACCATCTGAACATCTGTCTCCAGAACTCCAATTCAAATTTTAGACATACAACTACCAATCATCTCTTGCCACTTTTTTAGGTAGGAATTTGCCATCAACAACAGCATCAACAATAGGCCACTTCACGATTTGATCACTTTTAGTTTCTATGCCAAGCAAATTTCAGGTAGAAAAAAAGTCCTGATAGAATCAGTTTGAAGGGCTTGTTGTGGCCAGAATTTATTTAGGCACTGATCAAATGATATAAACGCCACTTAAAAGAAGAAATGCTAAAAGTTGCTAAAAGAAGAAATAATGATTCCAGAAAGTAATCAATTAATCATTGCAAAAAAAATATGTTTGTTGCAATTGACAGATGACTTTTATGGTCTTTATTAAATACATGAACATAAAATGTTATTTTTTCATTGTGAAAGGATGTTGGTGTATTGTTGCCTCCATTTGATAGTCATTATAAAGGTGCCTTGCAGTGCACCAACTTTATTACTCATGTGAGAACTTTTCCGTAATTTCTCATACAAAAGGGATGGGAGTGGGGACTGAGTTCATAGAGCTAATTTTAAAATGGTAGGTTGACCGCTACAGGAAATGTATTGTACTGACACCACAGGAATACAGAATGGATGAATTGCAGTGTTGCTGTTAGACTGAGAAATTATTAAAAAACATTATGTCTGTTATTAATCTTTACCCTAAGAAAAAGTGTGTGTAAGAGACAGATTTTGAAAAGCCTGTCCATGAAATAACAAGTAATTGGCAGTTCACACTGTGTAACCATACAACCATGCAGTACATATTAGTACCAGTGCAAATACAACTCATTTAAGAAGGGAGATGTAAACGCTAGACCAGTTGTTAGAGACTGGACAGTTGATGCTACCTGAACTTACCCCAACTTACAAGAGAACTTAGTAAACATCATTTAAAAATAAACAAACAGTGGCCAAGTGTTTAAAAATTGGAGACGAAAGCGTCTACACCCACACCTAGGCACCTAAATAAATGGCTAATGAAAGCTGCTGAGTGTCCAGCAACTCTAAGCTGAGCCCCATTGACTTGATATGTCTAAATGTGGATTTAGGAGCTGACCTTTAGGTCCCCGCTCTTTTTAAAACACTTGGCAAAAAATTAATGGGTAGAGCTTACTCCTGCCCCCAATGCGCATGTGTATTGAGCTCAATGGGTATTGCAAATACACATGGAAGGATAACTGATCCCTATACGTGTAATAACTATTAGTCATGGTCTCTGTGTGTTCCAAGCAATCAGATGGTACAGATCCAGCAGACACAACTGCCCATAAGAGGCCAAACTGCCTGTTTTGATTGTCTCCAGCTGGGAATGTACCATATAAATGACTGAGGTTATTAAGAATAACTGAACGGTGGTCACCTTATTCACAGAACCTGTAATGTGCCTTATAATAGAGACAAGGCCGGACGTGGGGGTGTTAAATATTCTCTGTTCAGAATTCTGGACACACAGACCCCATAGCTCCCCAGTTCTATAGCTCAGCAATTCTCAACCACTGCATCAGGACACATTACTGTGTCACTACACAGTGGTGAGTGTGTCGCAGAGAGCCGGGGATATGGCTGGGAGGGGAGGTATGCTGGTGTGACCTGTAGAGTCACAACATGTCACCAAGCGTGTCGTGACCCACAAAAGGTAGAGAACCATTGCTACTATGCAATCGGAAGGTGTGATTGCAGAAAGTATAGCCGCGATGCTGTGGCAGCACAGGCTGGCAGCTTGAATACGTTCCCAGGATCCTAAGCAGGCAGGGTTAGCCCGCGCAGCCCAGAAGTCACTGCTTTTGTTACTCAAGCTAGTTTTGATCTACCTACGTGTGCTGCAGCTCCACCTCCTGATTTCAGTGAGACATAACGGGACACAGCCGGTGCCACACAGTGGATACCGTTACACTTCAAGCCAGAGGAGTAACTCCCACCTTGAGGAGACATATGGGCATTAGTTCTCACTGAGGAAGTGCATAGGTGGGGCCCCGCCCACAGGGGCAGGAAGGTGTGGCCAGGGGGCAGGAAGAGGGTGGCCGTGAGGTAGCGGGGGGCTGGTGGTGAGGCCGGCAGCATGGCTCAGTATGTCAAACACTGGCCCTGATGACCTCATTAAAATGGAGTTCCCCTTTGAGAGCCACTGCCATAAACACACACAGAGGGTAGCTAACCCCGCCACCATTGTGACTAATCTATTTTCACCAGGCTGCTAGCTTGATCTCAATTAATGCGAGCTGGGAATCATGCTCCCAACTCGATGCGTAGACATACAGCAGCAGCAACACTCAAGAGCCAACTAAACTCTAGATTGGAATAATAGACATCATGGAGTGGATTGCTGACTATACAACATTACCTGTGAAAGAGCTTATCCCGTTAAAACAGTCAATCACTTGTCGAGGGTAAGAAATTATTCAGAGGTTAGTTCTTTCACTGGTTCAGGTATCAGCTAGTGGCTTGTTTCCTTTAAAACCAAGAGACTACATTATTTATGCATCTTATGAACATTGCTTTGATATACCCTACATTTACAACTGTAATAGCCTGCCCTTGGAAAGAATCATGAATATGAAGCTCCTAGTGGTGACTAGGGACCAAGTTTTCAGAAGCATGGATGAATTCAAATCTCCCAGAAGAAGAATAATGTCTTTCTGGCTCCATCTTTGGGTACACATACTTGTGGAATGAATGAGGAGGATCTCAGCTATTGATTCTGATTAACTCTAAACAGACTAACCATCCTGATTAGTTTCTGGCCTGGTTTATGTATCCTCCAATGGAACAAAACATGATCTAATTCACTTACTGTTTAAGTAAATAAAACCTTTAAGAAGCTTAAAGCTTCAGAAACCAAAAATCAAATTATTTTTGTTTTACTTAACGTAAAATTTTAAGAGAAGGTAATTAACCATTGTGACAACTTACCTAGGGTTTCTCCATCACTTGGTCTACATGACAGACAGTAATTAATGCAGTGGCTGAAAAGATATGTCTACACTGAGAACTTCACCGCCATCAGATCAATTTATCCAGTTTGATTGAGTGGCAGTAAAGACATACTCAATTGACTGGAAGTCGATCTAGTAAAACCTCCTCTTCAAGTGGCATAGCATTGCATCAATGGGAACACATTTCCTGTCAGCGCTGTGCAGTGGAGATGGTGCATAGAATGGAAGTTACAAAGTTAATGCATACTATGCTTAGCTTGCATAACTCCCGTTGATTGCGGCTGAATTTCACCAGCAGTATACAACAGGCCTAAGTCAACCTAGTATAGATCAATTTATCTTTGTAGTGTAGAGAAGACCTAAATCTCTCTCGAAGATATGCAATAGCTTAAACAGAAGTTATGGGCTTGGTGCAGAAATTAATGGTTGAGGTTCTATGATCTGTGTTATGCTGATGATAAAGCTAAATGATCATAAAGATCTCTGCAGGCCTTAAAAATAGATAAATGAATGTTATAATCTGACAATAAAATACCAGAAATGTAACACTTAACTTTCCAAAGGTTACACATTGATTGCACAAAAACAAAATTGCTCTATTGCAGGGGTAGGCAACCCCCAGCACGCGGGCCAACAGTGGCACACGAGCCCATTCGGAGCAGCACTCGGCATCCGCTGTGGCACCACAGAAATTGCCACTCCTGCCACCAAAAGACACTCCAAGTGGCTTCTTTCTGGGGCAGCTGCAGTGCGGAGGTCCCTGCCATGTCCATGCCCCAGGCATACTGTGTAAAGAAGCCGCCCAGAGCGGCTCCTCTCTGTGGTGTTCCCCTGTCAAAAGGAGTCACTCCAGGTAACTTCTTTCCATAGCATGCCTGGGGATAGGGGTCCCCAGGCACGCTGCTGGGAGGAGCCACTCCACGTGGCTTCTTTCCACGTGTGGGCTGTTGGCACCAGCTGAGGGTTGAGGAGGAGGGGCCGGCACAGAGGTTGGGAAAGGTTGCCAACCCCTGCTCTATTGCATCATCAATTGATGTTGAGAGATATACAATTCAGAACGAAGCTTCCAGAGTCTGAATTATAACACATTCAACTCTCAGTAAGAAAATCACAGAAAGGTACTGGCTCATTGCATGACTGCACAAAGCAGCATTTCTTGTTATATTCCAGAAAAATAATAATTACAGATGAAAATGAGTTCAAGGAAAAGTCCTCTATCTTGAGATTTTTTTCAAAGTGTAACTCAGCCAACTTTTCTATTTGCAAATAAATGCATCAGTTTTGCTTTTGCAACACTACAGAACAGGAATATTTAAAACATAGGCAACACTCCTAGAACACGGTTTAGTTCAAAAGGAAATGAAAAGTTTTTCTCAGCAATCACTATGCAACTCCAGTGAAATTCAAATATGACTGGTATCGTTTTTGCCTTATCCATATACAATTTATATTGTTGCAGTATTGTAGGCAACACAAAAGGCCACCTTAAAGTAACAAAAAGGTTTCACAGACAAACAATATTATGGTTAATTGATAATTTCTACGCATACGATTCCAAGGTGTCAAAAAATCGATACAACTGTAGCCCAATCTCTTGTTTCACAGGTGTACAGTATTTATCTTTTTACTAGAATTGTCATCAAAACTGAAAAATAAAAACACTTATTTGTATATCTATAATAAGTAACAAGACAGTAGTATTCTGTCTCTGTTTTTCTGATATTGTAGGTGTCTTTAAAACTCTGGGACTGCAGCAATGGCAAAAAGGAATGGGGGACATAAATATTGTAAAATAACTCAAAGGGAACTGTTTGTTCTTACAATAAAAGACATTCAAGTAATAAGCAAAGAAAGCTACTCTGCCTTATTTTTTACACATCAAAGTTGGGCATTGCTGAAAGAGCATGATTGCTATAAAAGTGTGTCCAGAAACTCCTAATTAAATCCTGCAAGCCATTTCAGAACAGCATGTTTTAGAAAACCCAGCTGCCATATTGCAAATCCTAAGAGAAAGCTAGACAATCACAGACCTATATTCTGATCTATAGTAGTTAGGGAAGAAAGATTTCTAGGGATATGGGGCCGGGGAGGAGGGGGAACGGATGCCCATAGCACCAAGAAACCTTATTTACCTTTTTAAACCAAACTTCTCTTAATAATTAAAAACTGTCAGCAGTTAAATTGTGTAGCTTTGAATTATCCTGCTCTGTGTTTAAGGGAAGAACTCTCAGCTAATCTGCCTTGTTTCAAGTTTTGAATTTTTTTTTCTATGTTCTCATCTTATCTTTTAACAAAAAAAAAATGTTTTAAATGAGAAATTTGAAGCCCAGTAGCCTGTGCTATTTAGAATATACTGGAGTCAGAATTTTTGAACAGGCAAGACCAGAAATTTCTGTTCTAATCACTGGACCAATTCTGGAAGATACTGAGCGCTTATTTCCCAATGACATCCATGTGAATTTAGGGCACACGGCACCTCACTGACTGAGCTCAGCAGTTTGTAGGATCAGGGCAGTGATGTGGTATAAAGTGAGATCCCAGTGATTACCTGAATTTTAGTACAGTTCAATCCTTTTTCAGGGTTTATCATATCAAAGTGATTCATATGCTTTTTTCGCTATAGTGAAAACCCCCCCCAAAAAACCCAGAAATAAATATACAGGCCCTGGTTCTTAAAAATCCACTAGTCCTTCAAAGGGTTTGCATTTCAGAATGAATCCCATTGAAAAACATCGAAATCCTGAAAAACATATACACATCAATAAAACCTGCCTTTCTCCATCCAGCACAGAAGGAATTTAAAGGCTCCAAAATTTTGAATACTCACGAGTTACCCAGAAATTCTGAATATCATCAACATACCTGTAGATGGGTATAAATCATATAAACCCCAGGCATATTTGGCTATTTTGCAAGTGCCTTAGTGTTGCTCTAAACTCTGCTGGGGCAGCCAGAAATAATCTCTTTTGGTTCAGAGATGAGCAGAGCCACACATTTTATATGTATTTTCTTAGAATGTTAGAAACAAATGACAGCCCATCACCCAACAATTCATTCTGTTACAGAAACATACACGCGAACCAGGTAACGTTATTTCCATTATTAAGTCATAGACTAGCATAAGTAATTAGAATGAAATTCCTCAAACCTGTCTGAAAACTAGTACAAAAGACAAATTCTCCCAGGTTTGTTTGGCAGTGAACCACCTGATCTAAAAGGTACAGGCTCCTCTTTTTATAATCCAAGTATCGGTATGCACACCTACTTTCAAATGCTTTGGGGGGGGGGGGGGAACATAAATAGAATTTATTTTTTCAGGCAAAAACATAGGCCAAGGTTTTTCAATGAATTAACAATATAAATAATTAAAATGCATGAGAATTAAGCATCCAGATCCATATGTAGCTCTGAAAATCTGACCCTTCATTTTAATATTTAAATCCAATTCTAAAAGACCTATAGGAGGTAGTTGCAGTCCAGAATAGCAACCATGAAGCTAAGCAGAAATGCAGTAAGTAGATGGAGGATGCAAAATGGAATGCTTGCAAAGATTCAGGATCAGTCTAGGCATAAACTACTCCAGATTCAGAATCAGTATAGGAGTAAACCACTCCTAATTCACAAAATCATATCTGGAGTGTTTGTCTGCCATGATAGAACATTAGTGTGGCAACACGCTAATTCTTTAAATCTGGTAAAAGCGAAAGTACATCACCTCGGTACCCATGTGTTGTACTACAGGTAAGTTAAATGTTTAGAAGCTGATTTAAATGTTGTGGTTACGACTAAATTGGAGTGCAGGAGCAGTGAAGTGATGAGGTTAAAGAAGCGTCTCTTGCCACCTACTCAATTATTAGCATGAGTAAGGAGAACAGTCCATTTGCTTTGAACGTTTCCTAAATAAGAAGAAACCACCATTAAGAGACTCCCACAGACAACATAAAATATAAAAATGAATTAAAGAAGAGCAATTGTTAAATAACAGATTGCCTCCCCCCATGCTTCTTAGCAGGTAAGAAGAATGCCAAATGTAAGCGACAGAATAAATAAAGTTCCAGACAGGTAGCCGTGTTATTCTGTATACGGCAAAAACAACGAAAGTCCTGTGGCACCTTCAAGACTAACAAATTTCTTCAGGCAAAAGCTTTCGTGGGCTGCAACCCACTTCATCAGATGCAGAGTAAATAAAGTAAGATGGTTTAAGTACACTCCATTTGATGCTCTTCAGATCATAGACCCTGTCAGGAGTAATACATAGAGCAATTAAATAAAATATGTAAAGTATGTTTGTTTTGATTTCTAAGCACAGCTTCTCTAATGCAAAAGGTAGAGTACAATTAAATGCATTAAACTACCATACAATCAACACAGGGCCATCCCGTGGGGGAAGCAGGGCCCAGGGCCAACTGGCCTAGGTGGGGTCCTCCCCCCCCCCTGTGCAGGAAGGGAGGCAGGCTGCTCCACCCCCCCAGGGAGCCAGCCTGGGCAGGGAGGCTGAGGCTGCCAGCAGAGAGCCGGCTCCAGGCCCGGCCCCGGAAGCAGTGGTTGCTGGTGGGGGGGATGCAGCTGCAGCCAGGAGCCGGTTCCAGCCAAGGGCACCCCGCTGGCAAGGGCTGGCTCTGGCTGGATGGGGCAGGCCGCAGCAGCCCGGCCCAGAGGCAGGCCCCCGCCATCTGTCCCGCCCCTGGGCCTGCCTGCTCTGCCCCAGGGGCAGGGAGGGCTAGCCCAGAGGCCGGGCTTAGTGCTCCCAGCCCATGGAGCAGGGAACAGTGTGGTGGTGGGGGGGCCACAGGTGCCGCGTAACCACGGGGGCCACAGGGCCCGAGTAACTGCAGGGTCCGGGGCGATTGCCCCGTTCGCCCCTCCCTAGGGACGGCCCTGAATCATCATAGTCTATGTTAGAATCTGAACAATATGAAGTGGTTTTTTAAAAGCTACTCGGCATCACAAACACAAGGTTTTCATTGTGATGCCATTTTCCTTCTTGAATTTATTTATTTATTTATTTAAATCTCTCACATTAATGTCCCCATCCAGTTGTTTTCGTTCATCTCTGTGTTCTGGTGATATTGTGAACCACTTAAGATCTGCTTGCATAATTTTAGATGTCACCAGGAGTCACTGGAAATTATCTTTCTTATACACAGTGCTCAGTCATGCTTTCATTGAAAAAATTAAAGGTTTTAACACAGAGGTTTAACAATTAACAAGGTTTTAACAATTTAAGTTCCTCTAGTTATTTACAATAGCACAGATGCATAGAGTGCACTTCCTTGAGAAGCATCTGCTGCTTAGAATGATAATGTAACCGAGACAGACAATACTGCAGAAAGGCTGGCACAAAAATGTACATCCCTGCAGTTGGGAAGTTAATTTCCACTTGCCGGGTACTGGCTCCTGAAGCCAAAGGGAATGTGTGCTGGAAGTAAACTGAACTCAGTGGCTCCAATGTGCAAGATTACAGAAAGCAACCTGTTATTTTAAGGTGAGACAATCCTCAACCATGGATGTTTCAAAATTAACTCAAACGTCTTTTGTAGTAGTCGGAAATCTAATCCATATACAAATGCCATGGCTGAGGCCAACAACAGGGGATATTAGCAGGAGAAGCTACTACTTAAAGTATATGGAATCCATAACAATTTACCAGTTAAGAATCTGCCTAGTGAGGTTGTAATCTGGCTCCCAGAGAGTTTGCTGCATTATGACATGGTAGATTTCTTCCACCAAAGTGTCTTGAACCCATCACTAGCAACAATCAATCAAATGTACATTCAGAAACGTCAGTTAGGTTTTGGGGTGCTTTTCAAGGGCACTCTGGGCCAGCTTTTGCATCTTATAGCCATCTCTGCTGTCGCATGGGCAGACTCTGTAAAGTCATTTAAATGCTTTGGGCCCCAATCCTGCACTGGACTGGCACATGAGCAGAAGCCTGGAGTACCATTGACTTCAGTGGGGCTGAGTCCTGGAACTGGCTTCTGTTTGGGTAAAGCTTAATGCAGAATCAAGGCCTAAGTCATTCTAGATACAGATAAAGTAACAGATTCTTCAGGAAGTTGATGAAGGGAGTAAAGAGTACCTGTGCCTCAAATTCTTCATGGCATTAAATTTCTTGAACTGCCAACATAGGTGTCTGCTGCTGACTAATTTATGCTTCCTATTTCAACACTTCACTCAATATATGTTAATAAGAACATATATTTACAAGGCATGAACCAGTCTGATAACCTTTGAGACCAAAGGTATTTCTAATTTAAAGTCTAATGACTAGTGCACTTGGACTCAGATGCATCATAAAATGTAGACCACGGGGCCATAAGTGCTCTCTTTTTCATGTCATTTTTGCAGCAAAACTGAGCATTTTTGCCTGCCAAAATTCATAAATTATTTTTGCTGATTCCAGGGCCTGTTCTTCCCCTGCAGGAGACAAGTCGCTATCACTGAGATGAATGCACACTCTTGGAATCCAGAGGGGAATAAGAACTTGGCTCAGCTGTCTGAGACCAAGGTTGAGATTCTCATGGAAGAACCTCCGAAAAGGCAAGGGGGGAAGGGGGTGGCGGGAGAGGCGGGGCTGCAGTAACAGCAGCAGCAGAATCCAATAGTTTCTATGGGTCTAATTTCAGAAGGGAGCATAGATACAGTGGGAGTTTTATCATTCCTCTATAAGTGGGAATAACCCTAATGACTGATCTACAGAAGAGAGAGATAACAAAGAGGGCCTAGGTATTTTCAGGTTCCTCTTGGATAAATGGAAAGAATTAGGGTCAAACTGTGCCTAATACCAAAATCACTGCTTTCTGGGAGGGTGGCACAAAAAAGTAAACCGGCTGCATCATCTCTTATAGTGTGCACAATTCACTTTCCTTCATGAACATCCACTTGTCTGTAACTCACCCTAGGGAACATCAGCAGGCAGCAACCCCTGCGTGTGGGAGTGTGCAGGAACTAACTACAGCTTTAGCTGGATCTACACAGAAATGTAAACCTAGGGTTAATGGGACTTGAACCAACTGATCCATGTCAGAGAACCCGTCTCTCATGTCAACACTCTCGCCCTAGGAACATGTTGCATTGTGGGAAAACTCCCCTGCCCACCCTGTTTCCTAACAGCAGTGGTGCTATTGATGGGACTCAGATACTCATCAGAAGCATATAACCTGCATAACTAGCTCCTTTGGTGGCCATCTCAGTAGAATGAAGGCAGGTTGAGAAGGCTTTTTACTGAACTACCATCTCATCCAAGAAGTGGGCTCTCCACCTCTAGACTGAGTTGCACCAGCGGGAAAATGCCCATGCGCACCTGTTCCGAGGATCATTAGGACAGTGGTTGAACAGAAACTTAGCAATTCTTCATTTGTAAATCAGTTCTTCAGTGAAGGGGTCTTTGCTTCTTTGTTTCTCTTTTTCTTTTCCTTTTGTCTGTCTAATTTGAAGTTTGACATAAAATGTAGGCATCAGAGAAAAACAAACATCTCCTCCCTCAACCTGCCTGCTTCTGACTGCAGAGTGGTGAGGTGCATCCCCAGGGATAAGAATCCCTTATCCCAGCTGTGCCATACCCTGAGAGGCAGAGATAAGGGAGCCCCAGGAGGATGTGGGGAAATTTTGGGGTGGATCCCACTCACTGCTTTAACAATGCATGCTGCTGGGCACCCCTGCACATGGAGTCCTGGGAAAGAGGAGGCAGGAGCAAGGGACAATGAGCAGAGTGGGACCATGCTTCTACCCTGGGGGAAGGGCAAGCAGCAGGGCCCCGGCGCAGCACGGTTGGAGGAGGGGTGACTCCTAACATCCTGGCCTCTGGGAGCCACCTCCCACTCATCAGCTTTTGTCCCTGCTCCAAGCAAGCCCTGCACAACACCAGCATCACATGAGCAGCCAGAAGGGGAAAGTGCGCTCGGCCAGGCTGTAAAGGTGTTTCCAGCTGCTGTGCTGGCTGCCTGCAGTGTTACTCCTCTGCTGCTGGGAACTCTGGGACACAACTGGAGGGCTTCCAGGATCTGAGTCAAGTCTGACTCAGTTCCTGCACAAAGCAAAGCAAAATGCTGGGTCCCGTTTAACACAGGCTCAGACCCT
Source organism: Pelusios castaneus (assembly GCA_007922175.1). Taxonomy (NCBI): domain Eukaryota; kingdom Metazoa; phylum Chordata; order Testudines; family Pelomedusidae; genus Pelusios; species Pelusios castaneus. The sequence goes on from ML685758.1 coordinate 9,668,710, forward strand.
ACAGCTCTGCCAAAAAAGTTGGGAACCACTGGTTTAGATAATGGCAGATCCATCTCTAAACACAACCTAAAACAACAGATCAAAGAGAAGTCCCTAATAAAACAGTTAATAAAAAAGAACATGCATGGAAGCTTATGCTTTTGCTAATTAATCATCAAAAACAGCTCCAAACACAGTGTCTGTATATGCTCTTGTTACATAGGCAGACAGACATTACACGTATGGGTACCTGAAGTTATGTGTTTCCTTTTAGTACCTTATTCTACCACTGAATGTGTCTGTGCTGTAGGGATCTAGACAGGGTGTGGTCCTTTATTACAAAGCTGGAACTTGACTGGTGTGGATGTTTGTTGTCTTAGAGGAGTTCTTTAATGCCCTGTCTAAAATGACTCTATAGCATGACAGGGACCATGAAAATTCCTAGACAGATATATAAAGAATGACAGAAAAAGTTGTGTTCTTCCATCTGAAGGCTGTAAAGAATATGCAAAAGAATCATGATTATGAAAAAAATGCTTTTATATGAACATTTCAAATAACTTTGCCCAAATAAAATAAAGATCCTGTATAGTAATTCTGATTAGATTAGGCCACAGCTGTCTGTCCTCTTCAGAGTGAATAAGACTAATCCTGGAATGTGTCAAAACAAATAGATCAAAAATGGAAACAAAGGAATGGAAGAAAATTTGTCATTTTAGCCAACAAGCTTCAATCTCAATAGGATCACTCAATTTACTTAATTCTCCACCAAATTCAATATGGCTAAGAGGCTTAAAAGAAAAATTGTCAGTGCAGAGTTGCAAGCATATGTCAAAAGCAATAAGCAGAGAAATTAGCAGAAGGAGAGGTACTGAGTCACTATACAGTCAAACAATTTGCAATCCACAATGAATTGGAACAAATAGAAACGGAGTTTACAATTAAAATCTAAAAACAAGCCAAGCAACTCCAATGAGTCATATATTTCCCCCAAAATTTACATATGGTAATGATTGCTACAGAAGAATCTGAATAGATTAGGATAGGATTCATATAATCCCAAAAAATGAGGACCTCTAGGGACTTATATTTTTCAAAAGGGTAAATTTTTGCATATTTAAAACAAAAACAAAAACAGAAGACTATGTCATACTCTCTATGTGAAAAATCCTTGGAAAAAGCTAGAAATTCTGGGAAAACTTCCATGAGCTACACATTTACTCATGAGTTACACACTCAGAAGGATGCAGAGTTTGAGCTTTATGTAAAAGTCAAGAGTTATGGACTTAAGGAGCTATCGTTGAGGTTCAAGGGAAGCACTCTGTCCATGTATGGATGGCTGTCATATCTGAATACCTTGGGCTATGTCTACACTAGAAGAGTTAAGTCGACTTTATTAAATTGACTTAATAAGGTCAACTTTAAGTTGACTTAAAGTCAACCTTATTAAGTCGACTTAACAAAGGTAGACTTAACTTTTCTAGTGTAGACATAGCCCCTTTTCGACCGTATTAAGTTGACTTCACACTTTAAGTCGACTTAATGCGGTCAACTAAGGCACTAATCCCCCTCCACACTGGCTTAAGTCGACCTAATAAGTTCTATTTAAGTGTTAAGTCAAACTAAAATGAGGTTTTATTAAGTCGACTTAACTTTTCCTTAAGTCGACTTAAGGAAATGCTTAAGTCGACTTAAGGAAAGCCAAGTGTGGACGCGGAGTAGTGTAGGTTGACTTAAGCTCCTTAAGTCGACCTAACTTGTAAGTGTAGACGCATCCTTGGTGATATAGTGAATTCTGCATGGGTGATACCTCTGAGTGGCTTTCTCCTGGTTCATCCTTCCTTTGTCTCACATCACAAACCATTCAACTCAAGGGTAGGGATTCCATGGGTATCATGGGAAAAGTTGACAAGACCTTTTCAGCTCATCTCCCCCTATGGGTTTCCCTGTCCTTTGATTACTAACTGTGTCAATGTGATGAAGAAAGGAGTGAATAAAGACAGCTGTGTATCAACAGATGTACATTGTGCTGACCCAGGTCCAGTGGCCAGTGCAGAGAGAGGGAGGTCAGACTGTAGCTTCCCCCATCCCAAGAACCCTTGCTCCCTCAAGAAGCTTTATGCCACTGCTGATTTCAGACTCTCGTTGCCTCAGCACTCTAGATATACAGTAAATGGACTTGGACAAACTCACCGTTATGACACACTTCCCAATTAACTGTTTAAACACTAAATGCTTCAAGTCTACATAATTCAAGTGCTATATTTAGAAAATGGAAAAACTGCAATTATGTCTAAGGAGGACCTACAGTGAAAATATAATTAACCAAAAAAAATCTTATACCAACAACATAGTTCTAATGAAAAGCCCAAAAGTTAAAGAAAAACATTTTTTTAAAAACAAATTATAGCACCTTTTTTTTCCTGGAAAAGGTATTTGTATTTGAAAAGACTGTGAATTTAGCCCCTCAGTAGTGGCTGAGATTGAGAGTTTTAAACCATAACTTACTACTTCCATATTTCAGGCAAAATGAGATGGACATCGGTAAGGAGTTCAGTCTATTTAGCTTGTGAAAGAGAATTTTAGGAAGTGATATGTCTACTGTCTAAGTAACAGACAGAGAGAAGATGTCTTGTAACAGAGGGTTCTTTGATCTAGCTGATAAAGACAAGTGAAGAGCCAGTGATGAGCCAGAAAAATTTAAACTTGAAATAAGACTCAAATTTTGAACAGTAAAGATAATTAACCATTGAACAATCATACTAAGAGATATGGTAGATTCTCCATCTCCTTGAGTCTTCAAATCAAGATTATATCTTTCTAAAAGATATACTTCAGCTCAATGACAAATTATTTGCTTAGATACGAGAATTGCTTGGAGAAGTTCTATGGCTTGTTTTATGCAGAGGGTCAGATGAGAAGATAAAATTAGTCTCTTCTGCCTATGAGTGGGTGAAATAGAAACCCCATATTCTATTCCAGATGAAAGACAGACTGAAACCCTGATGTTGATCAGCAATGGTTGAACATCCAAAGGACAGAGGTCTGGTACAGATAAACAAAATATCTGAATTTTTGGGAGCACCCTATGCCTCCAACTCTATAACACAGCACTGTCTGCTTAGCTCTGTGTTCTTGGAACCAGGCACAGTATCCTGCCTCTGTGACTCACCCCCGTTCCCCCCAGCCTCTGCTTGAGCCAGAAACTAAAACCAATGAAAAGGCAGTGGGAGACACACCTAAACCTCTTGGAACAAGGGTGATGGAATTAGGGCAACTTCCCTAGCCTCATCTACAGTGAAGATGTGAGCCATTAGCATACTGAATGGACAGCAGAAACTTCATTTGCATCAAGGACGGAACCAGAATTAGCATGCTGAATGGAGAACCAAACTCCAAGGCAGGAGTCGCACTGAACTCTGGGATTGGCAAAGCAGGGAAGCACTGCATAATGGGGGATCTCTGCTCCCGAGACAAATGAACTCATGTCTATACACACCCAGCTCAGCAGTTATCAGACCAATTCTAGTCAATAGATCTTGTATTGATATCCAACATACTGAATCTGCCTGATTGCATTGTGAGCTGCCCCCATAGCCAGGAATGATCAGCTCCTATTATCCACCTAAACAAAACAGCTCTGGTATTCTTCCTTAAGTCATTATTTACCCCAAAACAACCCTAGTGTTCTGCCTTGAACCATTGTTTCTTCCGGACAAAAATCCCTACCCAAGTTCTGAATCTGAAGCTAGTTCTGCTGCCTGGTCTATTCTGCTGCCTGGACCGAAAAGCTGCAACAGTTCCACTGGGACATCACCTTTTCCTTGCTGATCATGGTGGGAGCTCTGCCTGTCTCCAGCACTCCAGACCCTAAGATGAACAGCTTGATTCCTGGGTACTTTTGAGCTGCAGAGTGGTGAGACACTCCCTCTCCCCCTTTCTCTCTTTTTCCTCTTAGTCCAAATATAACTTGCTAAACTTGATCTTTGTAATCCACTTGGGCTAGATTTCCCCAATGCTACAATTGAAATTGAGTAATATTGTAACTCTTTGATAATTTTTCTCTCTTTGTATGGTTATTGATATTGTAATTGTTTGGATATTTTTCTTTCCTTTTATAATTATTCATAAGCTTTATGTACCTGGCAATAAAGTAACTTTTGTATTCAAGCTGGTTGCCAGATTTTCCCTCTCCTTTGTGTTCTTGGCTTCCCTATATTGCTCTGCAGCAACACTTCTTTTACCTAGCCAAAGATCCCTGGGATGCCCAAAATCCTGTAAGCTCTGCTCACTAAGGGGGTTACTAACGTGCTGAACCCGTGGCATATAAGGGTGGCAGCTGAAAGTGCTGTTTTGACCCAGCCAGCTCAAACGCATGCTCAAGTCTAGTCCAGTGTGGTGCCAGAGGCACATAAGGCCGGCAGTAGAGAAGTGCTGTGTAACCCAGCCTGCTGAGTTCAGGGACATATAAGGGGTCAGCTGAAAGTGCTGATAGACCCGGTCCGCTCAGACGCACTTAGAAACCAAGTCCTGGGAAGTTTAGGTCCTGCAAGGGTAGCTCCATTGGGAGGGGACTGGCAGAAGGGAGAAGTAAGCTCCATATAGAAACACAAGTAGTACACTGATAGGAATATAACGCTCCCTTCCCCTCCCCTGCTCCAAAGGAAAGTAACCCTAATAAATGAGCATACCCCAAGTTTATGGGCAAATTCGGTAACAGGACTCCAATAACGCTCAGCTACTCCATTCTCATCCCTCCCCATGTCCTCTCAATAGACCACAGGCCAAGATCCTCAGCAGAGTTAAGTCTGCTTTGCCAAACTCTGGTAATGCAAAGCAAGCTTAAAGCTTAACCAGTTACCTGAACATATCTCTTGTAAGATAGGGTGTTTTGTCAGCAGGCAGATGGTATGATGGGAATGCAGCTGCGCTCTCAGGGTCCCCAGGTGTCAAAAAGACCTCCTAAGGGCTATTGTAGCTTTCCCAACTGAATGCAGCCCTGAGGACCAAGGACCAGATGCACCTAACTAGAGATTAATAAAGTCACAGATCTCGAAATGAAATTACTTAAAATTTGCAGCTTAGTTGTGGCATGAAATTCAGCAGTTTCAAATGGGTTTCAGTTTGAAATGTTAGGATTGTTCAACCCTCACTACAGAGCTGCGAACATACATAGTTCAAAAGAGCTGAAAATGGTTACACATACTCTTCTGGGGCAAAATTCACCAGCCTCTTAGGGTTCATAACAACACTCACATTGCTGTCTATCAAATGAAGTGGTAATTCTGCCTCGGTGCTATTTATATTTTCCTTACAAGTCATGTGCAATGCTATGCCAACCTGAACCTCAGCCATATGTTACTCTGTCCCTGTGCGCCTTATTATGTCTTTCCATTTTTAATGAGGTTTAAAATATGCGCCTCCATTCAAACATAAAAACTAAGTAATAAAATCACCTACTTTTCTTATTTGAATTGTAATCTTAATTGTGCTTTCTGTAGTTTTTAAACAAATTTACAATTCACTGAACTTCAGCAAATGAGATCTTGGCAAATACAGCCTTCCTGAGAGTTTAATAACCACATCACACTAATTCTCACCTCCTCTCTCAGGAATCTAAGATGTTCTTAAGTTACTTCTTCCTCTCACAACCTAATTTTCATCCATAATTAAAGAGGAAAACTCAAGAGTAGAGGAGCCATAAACAGTATTTTTAATTGTGAAGAATTTTAGAGGTGATAGGCAATAACATTTCATTTCGAAGCATGTGCTGGATTTTTTATGTGAAATTATCTCCAGCATTAATAGAAAATGAATATAAAACTAGATTAAGTGATTATCCGAACTCCCATATGACGGGGGAGACACAGATTGCCTCAGAATACTTGTAAATTCCCCTCAACAAATAGGCAGTCGCTATGTTTTTAATATCTGTTAATGAAATGTCATCTTAATAGATGATACTTTTGTGAGGATTGTCTCAACATCAAGAAATCTAAGCCACCCAATGTTATAAAATTATCACTAAAGTGATTTTGAATCAATTTCCCAAATTTATGAAAAACAAGATGACCACGCCAAACAAATTCAGAGGAGTTTGAACATGATGCAAAATAGACAGCTTAGCTGTTAGGGAATGAACACCTGCGATAGTTTCCATAAAAAACAAACCCCCCATCACCACATTTACCAAGCATTCTCATCAGTAGCGTCATGGTTATTTCCAATTGTGAAGTACGGTAGAATCTCAGAGTTACGAACACCAGAGTTAAAAACTGACCAGTCAGTCACACACCACAGGGCTTGTCTACACTGGAAGTGGGATTGTAATTCAATTTTAGGCTCTCGAATTACAGAAGGTGAACGCAAGTAATCCCAACAAATTACTTGCTCGGCGTCTCGCATCCCCACTGCTCACATTACTTCCTGAAATGCATTGCATTGACCCATGGGTAGAAGGTGCAGGAGCTTGTGTGGAGACAGTCATCCATTGCTTACTCCCCAGGCCCTATTTTCTTTAAAAAAAAAAGGGAGGGGGCAGAAAAAGCTTGCTTTGCTGTTTTTCTGCCACAGGCACAACAGAGAGGCACAATGCTTCATGCAGAGAGAGGAATTAATTGAAGACTCCTCCTCTGCCTGTGGCCCTGTGAAGTTATGTTCCTATAGTGGTGCAAACTTGAAAAACCGGAAAATCAAGATTAGCTACTCTCTGGCTACACAGACCTAAACTGGAATTGTAGCTTTTCACCTCAGTACCATGCCACTTGCATAGGTGATGTGATCAGAATGAATTACAGCACCATTTAATTCGAATTTAATGCTCTGGCAGCGGAGAGCCAGGCTGTAGCAGGTTGAGGTAAGCAGCATTATCTCAAACTTCACTGTCAGAGTCGCCCAGGGCTCATCTGGAACTGGAAGTATACAATCAGGCAGCAGCAGAAACAAACAAACAAAAAAAAGAGCAACTACAGTATAGTGTTGTGTTTAAATGTAAACTTTGGGGGGAAAAAATAAAGAGAAAGCAGCATTTCTCTTCTCTGAAGCAAAGTTTCAAAGCTGTATTAAGCCAACGTTGTTCACTTGTAAAACTTTTGAAAGAACAAGCAGAACGTTTTGTTCAGAATTACAAACATTTCAGAGTTCTGAACCACCTCCAGTCCCAAAGTGTTTATAACTGTGAGTTATCACTGTACTGGAATATTTCTCTGTGGTAACTGTTGATAGCCAAATGGAGACAACTGTAAATTTTGGAAGTCATATGATAAATACTCTGAAGAATCTTAACAAAATCATATGGAAGCTGGCATAGCACTTTATAACCCTCAGGCAAGGATATGTCTTTACTTAGAAACATAACTATCATTTGTAAATGTAAAAAATGTGGAAAATGTTGCAAATAATCAGTTCTCATTTCAATTTTTTCTGTGAAATTCTTTTGAGGGATGATAAGGTGACAGCTGTCCTCTCCTAGCTGAACTTAGTGTTGTAATATTGAGGAATAATGTCACATATCTGAACCTTACCTTCCCCAAAGATTAAAAGTGACCAAGTATTGAATTACCCTGTATTATCTTTCCTTTGTCTTCTAGAACAACTTATACCCATTAACAATCTGAAACTTTCACCTCCTGCAAGTGTTCTATCTGGAAAAAGGAAGCAAATGTTCAAGTGAACATCAAATGAAATTTGTGGACTAATCAGGGTTGCACCTTCTACAGTCTGTACTTCTGGAAATTACATCAAAGCCACAGGAGAGAAGATAGCGCTATGACTGGATTTAAAAACAAAAAACAAAAAAAAAAAAAAGAAGGGATAAAAATGGTAGAAAGCAGCATTTCTCTTCTCTGAAGCAAAGTTTCAAAGCTGTATTAAGCCAATGTTGTTCACCTGTAAAACTTTTGAAAGAACAAGCAGAACGTTTTGTTCAGAATTACAAACATAAAATAAAACTACCCCATTTTGTTTAGGTTTGTGTGTATACTCAGGGCTAGGCCCTCCATTGTAATAAATCAACACAGTCCCTCTGAAGCCAATGAAGCTGATTCCTGCCACCTGAAGATTTGACCCCAATATTCAGCTGTATAAGAAAATTTCTTGGTGTGTCTGTTAAAATACATGCTATCCGTGGGGCAGATTGAGGAGTGCTGTGCAACACTACCTTACCTCCAGAGTGTAGGGAGTGATGGCTATAGACAGAATATAAACTATGCCACATGAGAACTCTTTTTTCAACAATCAAAACAAATCACATTAAGGAAAATGTATCTAGGCTGAGCACTTTTGCTGACCCTCTAGCATTTTCTGCTGCAAACATCTGGAACTCAAAGGCTAAGCTCCAGCTCTGATAATCTTAGAGGACATCTCTAAGACTCAGAATAGATCTGATCCTTAAAGCTAAAATCAAAGCAAAATGTCCACCTCCCACTCCCCCCATTAACTGTTCTCAAAATTAGCAGAGGGAATTAAAACACACAGAACTATGGATTAGTAAAGGAACAATGCACACGTGTTAGTCTGTTTTTGTCAGTGAAGGAACTCTGCGGATTTGCAAATTAATTTTACCGCTCTAATATTCTTGAAGATATTTTTGGCACCCAAAATTAAACTCACAAACACAATATAATTTTAGCATACCGAGCAGATCAGTGCTCCTAAATGAGAAATGAAAGCTAGGTATGGCACCGAGTTCAGCCGCTGAGTTGAAGAATGGTTATAATAATTTTATTTTATATTCCTAGCTTGGAATACATTAGCTCCTGCCATGCTGCGTTCATGTAAGACATCCTTGCTTTTGACACAAGCGCTCGATGGGACTGTTCCCACGCACAGCAACTGCTCAGGAGAATCTGAGCTGACAGGGTCAGCTTCTTTAGAAATGGAAATGTGCTATCCCTGCCAGACTGGCCAAATAATCTGGTAAATAGGGTTTAAAATAGCCCATGCAAAAGATTTTGGTGAATTAGAAGTTCAGCCAGTTAATCCTTTGACTAATGCTGTCAAAGTGCAGCATTTTTAAGGGATTTATAAACTGCAAAGCACAACCTGTTAAATGTCACCCTTGAAAAGGTACAAAACCTGGGCAGCCAGGGTATGTCTACACCACAGCCTAAGTCAGCCTGATGCATGTCACTCAGGGATGTGAATAAACCCCCCGAGTGACATAAGTGACTCCAACACTCATGTGCACGGTGGAAAAAAATCTGTTCTTGTTCCAATTCTTTTCTACAGTCACTGTGGAATTCCAGTGCCTTAACCACAAAGCTGTGCATTATGTTTGTAAACACATCCCAGCCCTGTATTACTTCTCCAGAAACATTGTGCCATAAAGTACTATTTATACATTGGATCAAATGTTTTTCTTCTTTACACCAGCATGAAGCCAGAGGGTAGGAATATGCTATTTTCTTCAGCAATAAAGTAAGGGAAGCTGGAGGAACACATATCAGGAGTTAACTACTTACCAGCTTGGGTAGGGGAAAGGCAGTAAACTGTAACCATATACAAAATGGCTGCTTTAGGGCTGCAGTTGCTTGATTCCACCAAATTTAAAGGACCAGCCCCAGAAAGGAATGCTGGGAAGAAATCTTCTAAAGGGTTGGGATCACCCTGCAATGATGGGAGTTAGTAAGGACTAGGAAATCATCCTGTAAACTGCTCTTAGTGCACTGCTTCTGTGGTGTATTTCAAGAGAGTTATTTTGGATTTTACACCCTGGTAATTTAGAGCAGAATCTGACCCAATGTCTTGACTCCTATTTCCCATTCACAACTTAACTTCATTCTCCTTTGTCCTTTACTGTTATTTCAAAAATAACATGCCCTTGGATCCAAATCCCAACACAAGTAAATTGCAAAAGAGAATATCACCCTCACATTACGCATGAGCAGGATAATATATTCACCTGCAAGCATGTAGTCAATCATTGACTGATAGCATTATTTCATCATTAACCTCCATTGCCATTACATCAGCATTGATATAATAGTCCAGCTATAGAACAACACTGCACTGGATCAGTAGGAAATCTCATTGCCCATTCCATCTTGCCTTTTGGTAATCTTAACTGCTTCGTGCAATGTCTTCATCCAATAAAATGACAAAATTGCTAGCAACTGCACCAGCTATTCAAGCATTTCTGCCATGCATTATTAGAGCTAGTCAGGAATTCTCCAGCTTTTCTTTTTTGTCAGAAATGGTCCATTTGTTTAAACTGAAACGTTAGCAAACAAATGGAAAGACAACGATCAACCAGTTTAAAGATTGGCTTTTGGTACACTCCTGCATTTGCTGAGCTAAGAGTTTACAGACATTATATATATATACACAGTGCTTTTTTTTGTTGGTTTTTTTTTTAAGTGGTGGTACTCGGCCAGGGACCTCAGGCTACTGGCGGTGGCAGGAAGAGCTGAGGCCACATCGCTGTGAAAAGAAGGTGCCAGTACTCAGTACCCCTGAGTACCATCACAAAAAAAGGACAAGAGAGAGTGAGCGAGAAAGAAAGAGATCACAGTTATATGGATTGTTCAGTGCATCACCCAGCACTCCTTTCTTTATTTTTATGTCTTAACAGTCCAAAACAATTTATTTGCTTGACACTTATATTTCAGTGGCAAGAATGAGCTATGGCGTGTCACACAGTAAGTCACTGCCTTACAGGTTAACTTGTCATGCCTTAGGGATAATAAAGGCAGCTGCCTGACCAGCTGCACATAGACAAATAGTTAAAAAAAACCCAGAAAACATTCAAAAATCGCTTGAACCTAGTGTCCCTTACAGAGAAATTCCTTTGAGTTACACTATGATCAGACTGTCTTCTCATGAGCAAAATATGAAAAGCTAATTTTCTAAGAAATTATATTAAAGTATTTTCATTATTATTAACTATTACATATTTTTTCTTATTATTAGAACAGGAAGTCCCTACCCTGAGGAATCAAGTCTCATTGGAGGTCCCCATTATGCTAAATCCAGCACTCACAAACAATAAAAAAGACAGTCCCTATAATCTAAGAATATACTATAAATTTAATAGGAGTTAATGCAACCCATTCCTCTATTATATTGTGGGATAACCCAGATACACTGGATTTCATTCTTCTGTAATTTACAGCACATACGATAGTGGTGCAGGAGTGCCACTTTAGCTAACGGTGTATCATGGCCTCTGTTTAAAGCTTGAACTTTCTAAGTTCTCCAAAACCAATATGTTTATTTGCATTTCTTTCAAATTTGGTGTGCATCAGGAGGGTGCAGGGCAATATTAGTTACCCAGATCTGGAGTCATCTGAGTAAAGGTTCTGAAGATATTAGCCACAAAAAAAGGGTCATTTTAAAAAGTTTCTAAGTGTTTTTTGTTTTGTTTTGATTTTTGGTATGTGTTTGTTTTCTGTGCAGAGTGAGAGATCAAACTGTTGAAGAGCTGCAGGTCAAAATGGTCTCAGTTTGTCGAGTGTTTCCCAACATAGTTCATGGTACCCACTAAATATTTGGGGACCCAAACTAAGAACAGTATTTCAGAAAATGAACATGTTTGCACTGTGCATTCACCATACAGAAAAACAGCTGGAGGTTTTCCATTCCTGCCATTTTATATGCGTTAAACTTGATTTTTGTAAGTGCTCCAAAAAGTTAAATGGATTACTTTGAAATCAGGTGTGCCATGGATGTGCAGGGTTTTGTTACTGCTCCAAATTTAGAGTCATTTCACCAAGGGATTCTTGAGTCCCTCTCCTGCCCCCGGCTCCGAAGTTTCTTTTTCTGCTGCCTTGTACTATTAACCTGAGAGGTAGTAATAAGTGGATGAATCACAGCCCCATTGAGATTGATGGCTGTGCATTCACCCTCCAGTTAATATAATTAAGCCAGTCAGCTGTTGGGCGGCCATCCGGGGGCTCCGCTGTCACAGTGGTCCTGGAAAGTCACAGAATCCATAACCTCCATGACAGAATCGTATCATTACTTGAACCAAGGTTGTCTCCTACAAACAGCTCTTCTATAAGGTCCTCACTACTCATCAGTACCAAATCTAAAATGGCATCAAGCCTCACTGTTTTGGCAACTATTTGGTGAAGAAATCTGCCAGCTATCATATCCAGAAAAATCTGGGCCTTACTATTACTAATAGCACTTGCCCTCCAATCTATACTGGGAAGTTAAAGTCTCCCATCATCACACAATTCCCAGTAGTATTTCTTTCATTACAAATATTAAAGAGTGTCTCTATCCGTAACCAAATCAGGTCCTGGGTTCTCTAGCACTATCACTGGAGAACTTGTGGTAGTTTTCTTCCCCAAATTGATTTTGACCCAAACAGAATCTTCTTTATCCACCCCATCACTTGTAATTTCTTTACTATCTACCTTAACATGAATATACAATGCCACTCCCCCACCTTTACCTTTATTTCTGTCTTTCCTGAACATCACATACTTTTCAACGTCTGTACTCCACTAATGACTACTATTCTGCCATGATTCTGTTATGCTTACAGGGGTGTCAAACATGCAGCTCCGAGAACAGTTACAGCACATGTTTCTCTTCCACCAGCCCACGACTGTGCTCTGTGACACCACACTCTCTCCCTAACAGAGATAGTGTGGTCTTGAGGTATCCTGGAGTGCAGTTTTGCATACCCAGTGCTCTGTGATACTGTGAGAGTGTTAGGTCTTGTGACATTGTGAAGCTCTGGGTATGCAAGATTGCACTCTGCAATACTGCAAAACCATGTGCTCTCTCTGTCAGGGAGAGAGGATGATATCACGGAGCACAGCCTTGCATACACAGCACTCCATGATGCTGCAAGAGTGTAGGCCCTAGTGTTTTGATTTATGGTATGTCCGGCCCAGTTGAAGTACAAATGAGTTTGACACCCCCGCTATAATATCTAGTTTCGCCTTCTGCACCCGCACTTCTAATTCCACCACGTTGTTACTCCTTGTATGGGTGTACAAACATCTTGATTGCTTCTGCTTAGCTTCACCCAAATTTCTCACCTGGTTGGGTCCAGTAATTCTCCTGCCAGTATCACTTCCTTGACTGCTAGCTCTATTAGTATTGACACCATCTTTCCTCTAAATGTTTCTTCTCCTACCCACGGCAGTTCGTATCTCCATTGCTGTATCCTTGATTTTCCTGAATCTTCCTTGATTTTCCTCCTGCTCAGTATTAGAATCAGGGTTGGAGATTACATGACCATCTCCCAACTGTCTCCCTGGAGTTCCCAATTAAATACTCTTTTAATCAGTTGTTCCAGCTTCCTTCCAAGAAGTCTATTTCCCTCAATACTCAGGTGGAGCCTATCCCATGAGAACAAACCTTCTGTACATGAATGCCTCCCAATGGTCAAACATCCTAAAGTTCTCCTTATACCACCATTGTCTGAGCCATCTGTTGGCCATCATAATCTTGTCTCACCTTCATTCTCTTCCTCTAGGGACAACCAGATCACCTGAGCCTCCATTTCTTTAAGCATCTTTCCTTTAATACATTCCATCAAGAATCTAGCAGTATCATTTGTTCGCATATGAAAATCAATCAATGGATACTTTTCTGCTCCCATTAGGATACACTTCAGTCACAGGTCCACATCCCATATCTTAGCTCCCAGGAGACAGTACACCCTTCTGTTTTCCAGATCAGCTCTGGTGACAAGCCTGTTAGTTCTTAGAAGGTAGTCACCAATCATGCAACTTCTCCCTCACCAACAGCAATAGGTTCAATAAAAGATACTACCTTCCTCTTCTTGTCTCACTAATATCCAAATCCAACACATCATACAAATATAGAATTAATTATTGTTTTAAAATGACATCTAAAATTTTAAGAAAAATCATTTCCTGCCAGAAAACAAACTTTCCTATAATATTTACATTTACTCTTGCTGACAGTGAAATCAGTGGAAATTTTACAATTGACCTGAATGCAAAAAGATTCACGTGCTTCAAATTCCACATTGTGTCACAGAGAGATACTAGTTATAAATATAATGCACAGGTCACTGCAATAAATATAGAACACAACAGATCAGTACATTGATTTTCAGTAAAGGTTTATGTCAGACAAGAACAGGTACTTGATGTGGTAGTATTATGCATGAAAATATACAAAGATATATACCACCTGAACATAACAGCAATGGTTAATAATTCTGTGTAGACTCAGCACAACACATTTACTTGATGCTGTCATAGTCTGGCTCTGATTGTGCTAACAGGCAAAAATACAGCCTAGATTGAATTAAAAGCCTTTGTGACAAAGAGGAAAAAGTTTCCAAAAATATGCCACACTCTGTAGTGATGCATAAATCAAGTGGTTGGCCAAGGGCAAGGAACAGATGTCAGATGTCCATGCTGTGATGCTATTAGATCTATCGGTGTTCTCACAGGGCTCGGTCCAAAGTTCACTAAAGTCAGTGGAAAGATCCCCAGACTTCAATACACTTTGGATCAAGCTATATAAGCATTGATCTTGAGGTAGTGCTGTGTGTGGAATCTGGCCAGGGAAGATGAAGTAACTTTAAAGTGACTACACACATTTCTTTTGATGAAAGCCAAATATTTAAAGCAGAGATGGTGGTATAGGTCAGCTCTTCTCCTTCCCTGAGGACTCAAAAAATTAATCTTGTCAACCCTCTCATTCAAAATTTCCATGATGTCTGAGAGGTCATGATATACTATGAGCAGTAGCAGAAGCTCTACATCTTCTTGTTACTGGATCTAGCGCATGGAACAATATCCTTGTTCTCAAGATGAATTTGGAACCTGGAAGAATGCTGTCTGACTTTGGCTCAGTGCAAATGAGAATAGAAGAGTCTGATAGTTGCCAGTTTTTCATATGCTCTCCTTGGCTAAAGTTTGGCTAAAGTGACCGTTCCTTCATTTGAAGTTGTCTACTCTCCTGCCGTCAAAGTGATTTTCAATTTGTGGATGTTCCTAGACTCCTCTGTACTCCTGGATCACCAATGGCTACAAGTATTTCCTCTGATCATTGGCTGGACCCTATTTTTCTACCACAGAGAAAGTGTGTGTTGTTATCTCCACCTTACAGATGGGCAGCTATGGCAAATTTATCCCAAATGGACATCTCTCTTCCATTGCTGCAATGAAAGAAGGCAGCTGGAGCCTCTGAGTTCCAATAGCTCCATCTTACAAGGACAGAAGGTACTGTACTTTACACGTCAGTGTAAATGGCTAATGCAGATAATACTTGTTATAATTGGTTCTAACTGGAACTCTTCCCAGTGCCCGCATTCTCCACCTGCTGTCCAATGCCACTGAAAAGATGTGAAATTCCTCAAAGGAAAATTGCACAAATAATTTACATGCAATGCTCAGCCTTACAACCAAAAGGCTCCTGACAAGGGACACACACAGTACCACTGACAAGAAGTGGCTTTGGATAATTAATCTATACTCCGTTGTAGTGATAACTATAAGCAAAAATTCCTAACAGCTGGACTCCAATACCTTATTTATGCTGACTGGTACCTAACTTCATAGAAGTGTGAAATGTAGAGCTGGAAGAGACCTTGAGATGTCATCTAGTTCAGTCCCCAGAACTGAGGCAGGACCAAGTATACCTAGATCATCCATGAGAGATATTTGTCTAGCTAGCCTGTTCTCAAAAACCTCCAATGATAGGCTATCCTCATAACCCTATTTTAGTGCTTAACTAGCAAAATGAAATCAAGGGACAATCCATAGAGTAAGGTACTTCAACATGAGCAAGGGTATCAGAATTTGCCTCTAAAACTGAAT
Organism: Pelusios castaneus; assembly: GCA_007922175.1. Taxonomy (NCBI): domain Eukaryota; kingdom Metazoa; phylum Chordata; order Testudines; family Pelomedusidae; genus Pelusios; species Pelusios castaneus. The sequence continues at coordinate 9,684,444 of ML685758.1, forward strand.
TGCATTGTATTCTAACACTTGGCATGTGCAAATATCTTGCATTATTCTACTTAATCACTTCTATGGTACTTGCACTAATGTTGAGGCAGAAATGTCAGACATAGTAGCTAAGTCTACACTAGAAAAGTTAAGTCAACTTTGTTAAGTCAACTCAATAAGGTCGACTTTAAGTTGACTTAAAGTAGACAAGTCAACCTTAAGTTGACTTAACAAAGTCGACTTAACTTTTTCTAGTGTAGACATAGCCCTTGTCGACCTTATTAAGTCAACTTAATGCTTTAAGTCGATTTAATAAGGTCGACTTAGGTGTTAATCCTCGTCCACACTGGTTTAAGTCGACTTAAGGAATCGACTTAAGCCTTTAGCGGACCTAAAACTAGGTGTTATTATGTCGACTTAAGTTTTCCTTAAGTCAACTTAAGGAACAGCTTAAGTTGATTTAATAAAAGCCCAGTGTGGACAGGGAGTAAATTAGATCGACTTAAGCCTCCTTAAGTCGACCTAACTTGTAAGTGTAGACGCACCCAGTGACAGATTCGTGTATAGCTTGTAGAACTGCAGCTGAGGAGGAACCAACAATCAGAGCAGGTCCTACTGTTAAATCTCTAGCTAGCTTACATGGAATGTTTGACTTTATCACAATCTCTTCAAGAAGAGTTGGGGAGCAGAAAGAAAAGATGTCAAGCCCCACTGTAACAAATCCACGTGCTTTAGACCACAGACCATTACAGTATTCTGTGGAACCCTGGTCCTTCTGTTTCAGAAACACAGTTTGAGAAAAAGAAAAATCTTCCTTAGCTGGCAGCACTAACAGGTCCTTTATTCCATCTCAGGGTCACCTACCAGAGGGTGACATGATCAGATGCACACATACACATGCATGTACAGAGCCAGGAAATTAGTTCCCTTGTGTGTCCCTTCCCTGACCCATCTCAAGTGGTTTGAAAGTCAAGAGTTAATTCTCAGGTGGGCCAGTCCTAGACTTGAATTCTTGACTGCATCTAAAAACTAAAACAGAAAACCAAACCAGTGACATAAAGCATCTCTCTAGATAGGAAAGCCGGGGTATGATGCCCAGGTGATCCGTACATCTCAACTAAGGTAATACTGATGACTCTAGGCGCACCCGGAGGTCCTTGTTAACCCTATAAGTCACATGATTCGTCAATGAGAGTTTTGTCTAAGTAAAGACTGCAGGATTGGGCCTCACTGTGACTGAAGACACCTATATCCTGGTTACCGTGTGCTGCACATTTTCAGACAATGACCCTAAATCTCTAAGGCTGGATTGCAGGTGCTCCACTCAGCTCACCTGAGGAGTGTGGTGGGGAAGGGCAACATCTTTCTACAACCAAGTCCACAATCTTTGTGTTGGTCAGTGACTGAACTAGTCCCCAGTGCAAGTTAAAGTAGCCTGGTCCAAAAGTATGGGGGACCAAGGATCTAGCTTGTAGGGAAGTGGAAATATGGTACATTCAGCCCATGAAAATGCATTATTAGCAGACAAGTGACACCGTGTGTTCCTGACGCTAACAGGGAGAGAATCTGCCTATGGTGCCCAAATGGGAAAAGGTTAGAAAGTTTAAAAAGGCAGGGATGAAATGAAGAGACCCATTGACTGATGTTCAAACATTGGTTGGTCTCTGTATGTCACCTCCCTCGCTTAAAAAGGAAATGAATTCCCTGCAACAAAAACAAATAAATAACTAAAAGAGCTGAGAGAACAAAACAATTCTACAGGTTCAAAATGATCTGAACAGTTGCTACTCTTGATGTTTAATGGCAAAAAAAAGACTAATAAATAATTTCATCAAAGGCCAGATTGGTTTCAATGAAACACTGCTGCTTGCAGTGATTTGGAGTTACGTTTTCAGACTCATTTAAATCTAAATTTACTCCAAAGAACCTTGCTGAGAGGAATGCATTGCCCACCCTCCCCGCCCCCCCGCTATTGGAACATACAGTACTGCAAATACTATGCTGGACAGGATCTACGCTGCATAGAACGCTATTTTACATAGCACCCTCCCTCAGAGTCAGGGTATAGATCTGTGCCTAAGGAACTATTGGTCAGGGATGTATTCTGGGAGTTTTAATTGTGACTGAGTATTCTGTGAAAATCTGAGGGATGTTGAATTTGGTTTAATGACAGATTCTGACTTCCTTAGTTCTGCTGTGCATCTGTACAACAAAGCCTTTGTCATGGTCACTGAAGAGCAGCTTATATAGCATGTATAAACTTGGTGGAGCTTGATTTTAATAGGTCAGTGTTAGTATTTGCCAATTTCACCCAAAACAGTGGCTGCTTTAGAAACCATTGGGATTTTTGCATAGTTTAATTCTTTTATTAGCTGAATTACTTTGTTGATCCACAAAATCCATTCACAAAACTGAATCTGTCCATTTGCTCCATCTTCTTTAGGGGAAAGTTTTCTCAGTTACACCAACTGTAGCAGCATCCACAGCATCAGACATAAAAAATTACTGAGAAAAGATGGTTGACGTAGCTGTATATTTTGGATATCATAGAATCATAGGCTATGTCTACACTGGTTAAGTTAAGTCGACTCTGTTAAGTCGACTTAACAAGGTCGACTTAAAGTCAACCTTGTTAGGTTGACTTACGGAGTGTCTACACTTAAAGTTGATTTAAGTCGACCCTGTTAAGTCGACTTAACAGATCCTGTAGTGTAGACATCCCTGACCACACTGGCTTTAAGTCAACTTAATAAGGTTGACTTAAGCCTTAAATTGACCTTCACAGGTGGTGTTATTAAGTCGACTTAAGTGCCCAGTGTGGATGCGGTGTTCTGTAGGTTGACTTAAGCATCGTTAAGTCAACCTAAGGTGAAAGTGTAGACGTACCCATAGAATCTTAGGGTGTGTCTACATTTACAAATTAAGTCAACTTAAGGAGGCTTAAATTGACTTAATTTACTCCGCATCTACACGGGGCTTTCCTTAAGTTGACTTAAGCGGCTCCTTAAGTTGAATTAAGGAAAAGTTAGTTTGAATTAATAACACCTTGTTTTAATTCGAACTAGCGCTTAAGTCAATTTTATTAAGTCAACTTAAGCCAGTGGAGACGCAGAGTAGTGCCTAGGTGGACCTTTTAAAGTCGACTTAAAATGTTAAATTGACTTAGTAAGGTCAAAAAGGGGCCACGTCTACACTTGAAAAGTTAAGTCCACTTCTGTTAAGTCGAAATAATAAGGTACACTTTAAGTCGACAAAGTCAACCTTATTAAGTCAACTTCATAAAGTCAACTTAACTTTTCAAGTGTAGACATGACCTTAGGGTTGGAAGGGACCTCATGAGGTCATCCAGTTCAACCCCTTACTAAAAGCGAAACTACACCCACTAAATCATCCCTGCCAGGGTTTGTCTAACCAAGCCTTAAATGTTTCCAAAGATGGAGATTCCACCACCTCCCTAAGTAACCCATTCCAATGTGTCACCACCCTCCTAGGAAGAAAGTTTTTCCTAATATCCAACCTCGACCTCCACAGCTGCAACTTGAAACCATTGCTCCTTGTTCTCTCCTCTGTTACTACTGAGAACAGCCTAGCTCCCTCCTTTTTGGAGCACCCCTTCAAGTAGTTGAAGGTTGCTATCAAATCTCCCCTCAGTCTTCTCTTCCATAGACTAAATAAGCCTCATTCATTCAGTCTCTCCTTGCCCCAGCCCACTAATCATTTTTGTTGCCCTCCTCTGGACTCTTTCTAATTTGTCAACATCCTTCCTGTAGTGGGGTGCCCAAAACTGGACACAGTATTCCAAATGCGGCCTCACCAGTGCTGAATAGAGGGGAATAATCACATCCATCGATTTGCTGGCAACACTCCTACTGATGCAGCCCCATATGCCATTGGTCTTTTTGGCAACAAGAGCACACTGTTGGCTCATACCCAGCTTCCTGTCCACCATAACCCCCAGGTCCTTTTCTACAGTGCTGCTACTTAGCCAGTCGGTTGCCAGCCTGTAGCAGTGTATGGGATTTTTCCATCTTAAGTGCAGGACTTTGCACTTGTCCTTGTAGAACCTCATGAGATTTGTTTTGGCCCAATGCTCCAATTTGTCTAGGTCTCCCTGAATCTGTCCCTGCCCTCCAGCATGTCTACCATTTCCCCCAGCTCAGTGTCATCCATAAACTTACTGAGCGTGCAATCTCTCTCATGATCCAGATCATTAATGAAGATGTTGAACAGAATGGGCCCCAGGATCGACCCCTGGGGTACTCCACTCGTTACTGGTTGCCAACTAGCCATTGAGCCATTGATTCCTACCTGCTGAGACCAATAATCTAGTCAGTTTTCTATCCACCTTACAGTCCATTCATCCAGCCCATACTTCCTTAACTTGCCGACAAGAATGCTGTGGGAAACCATATCAAAAGCTTTGCTGAAGTCGAGGTATCATACCAAAGGGGTTGTGAATCTTCTCATCAGGAAAGAGATGACATTTCGTTGGGTTTTCTTGACTCATGCTGTTGCCATGATGGCAGTTTCAAGCTTTGATGGCTTTCAAATGAGCCTGTTATAAGCCAGCATTTTATTGGATCTGTGTATGTTTCAAGCACATAGAGAAATATTGGCTTGAACATTTATTTGCAATAGGGCTTTCACTGCAGATTAATCCCTTTTTTACATTGCTACTACACACAGGTTGGTACTTAAAATTCCAGATAAGCCTGTACTGCTAAATTTCAAAGGAATGCTGCAGGTTGGTTCTGGCAATTGAACGGACAATTTTATTGACTACTGTCTGCTCTTTCCATTTTATATTACAGAAGGTGAAAGGTACTTTGTAAAACTAAATTGCATTGTAAAAATCTATGTTATTTAGAAAAGATTAGAAAATCTATGTTATTTAGAAAAGATTATAAAAATAAGAAGAAAAAGATGTGCCCTTTATATATCTAGAAATTGGAGAGAAATGATTTGTTGGAAGAATTCTGGCTGAGATAAAGTTACAGAGTAAAATCCAGTAAAAGTCAAAACTCCCACTGACTTCAATGGGGCTAGTACTTAACCGTAAATAACGAATAAAAACAAAAAGTAATAAATAGGTAACTGACTCTGCTACAAACTGGACAACAGAAGCAGATAAGGAAGATGTTGAAGAGATGATACAAATCAAAAAGGGTTGGAATTTTAAGAGAAATAAGAGACGTTGACAATATAAGCGTAATGTGCAATGATATTGAAATTGCGAAGTGTAAGGATCAGATTTTCAAAAGAGATTGGCACCCAACTACTCCCATTTAGACAGCCAGGTAAGTTGCTAGATTTTCAGAGGATATATGCACATAAAAGGGTCACTTTTTCGAAAGTACTGAGCAGCTAATAGCTCCCATAGAGAGCAATAGGAGCTACTGGATTCTGAGCATGTCTGAAAATCTAGCCATTTCAGTTAGGTTTCTAAGATGGAAATAGGACACTTCTGAAAATCTGTCCCTATACAGAGGGAGAGACAGGCTCTGTAGTATTGTTCAGATCAAGATACAGATGTTTCCAAGATCAGGTGTTTGGATCTGAGGTTTTGGTAAGTTAACTATAGAAAAGGATCAAATGCAAATGTCAGAGCTAGATCAGGGGTGTTTGGATCTGAATTTCGAAACAGGCAATTAAATGATGTGTAGTAGTTTCACATGAGAGTTATAGATTGTTCCAACAGATTTAACATCACATAATGCTAAGAAATGAAACTGAACAAAGGGGAAAACTAAATTCTGAAGTATTGAACTCTAATCAATAGAAACTTTTCTACTATTCCAATGTATAAAAGAGAGAAACTGCTCTACAGTGCCCGTGTGGAATGGTATGGGAAAGAGAAACTGTTCCTCTTTATATAGAGCAGATGAGCCAAAACTATTCTAAGGGAGGGGAGAAGATTGTTTTGCTCAATTCTAATGCCCTGCTTTTGTTTGGTTTTAAAACTGAAGGTGGGGAAGGTACAGCCCAGGAAAAGAAGAACAATTCAGAACTTGATGTAGTAAAACATACAGAAAGTCAACCGTACAAAAGTAGAGACTAGGTAAATTGGCTGGGGCTCTCACAAAGGAATGTTGCACATCCTTTTTCCCCTCCCCCCCCCCCACTTTCCCAGTTTCAGTCTAGCTTAGATCAACAGGGACTGAAAATTTCCTATGGCATGGCTGGTAAGCAATGCATAGGAAATGAGATTGGCAGTCATAATCACAGGATACCAGTAAATTATCTCAGCAGAGAATGACTAGCCTAAGAGAAACTGCACTAGTGGGGTATCCTCTTGCCAGGATTGTTCCTGCATCCTTCTTAAGACAATGAAGTGGGAACTTCTTTCTGCCACCGTCTCAATCTGCAGGGAGGAGTGGAACACAGTGGCTGGTACCAGGTGGCTGGTAATGTCAAAATCAGTACTGCCATCAGTGTAACACCAATACCTCCTCCCCCTCCCTGGGAAGAGATTCAACAAGACCAAGACTCCACTTCATCCATCAGCACGAGGAATGAATTTCAACCCAGGAGAACAAATGGTGAAAGAAGGCATTGGTTTACGAGCTCCTTAGGTAACAACGTATAAATCAGTTCTTAACACAGCCAGAAGAAAACCTTTAATACTAAACAATAAACATGTTATTTAAAAGACCAAAATGACTTTTAGGGTTGCTCCAGCAGGATGAAAGCAGGATCAGATGGGCCAGCAGTGCCACAAACTATGGCTTTAACAAGATGGACCGCTCTAGAAGGCCGGTGTCAGATGCAGTCAAGGTTCTTTTTCAAATTGATTTCACAGTCGGCTGTTCATGAGACGTGCTTCTCATTCCCAACGGCTGGGCTGAGCAAAGTGTGTGCCATTTTCTTGTGTCCCTGAAATGATGAATGGGGGGAGACAGGAGAGAACAGAAGAAAAGAATTTGGGGTGAAAATATGCTCTGTGGCAGGAGATTATTAAATTCCTTTGGGTCATCTTAACCTTCTGATCTTTATATAACACAGCTCAGTTAAACTGCTTTTCATTTCGCTGTGTGACTTCACCATGCTTTGTTGGCCAGCTATAAATGCCCTAAAGGTGGAATGCCTACAATGTCAGGATGGTGTTAAACTTCTTGCCATTTTGCGCTAGCCAGTGATGTCAGCAATCCTTGCTGGATGTCACTCTGCTGTTATTTACCTCTCACCCTTAGATGCATTGTCCTTCATTCAGAAGCAGTCAAACAGTGCTGTGTGTGACCAATCAGTAAGTGGATGTGATGTAAATACTGAAAGGGATGGAAAAGGGATGTAGCAGGAAGGTGTAATATAAAGAGACACCGGTTACTTTATTTACACAGGTTACATCCACACTGGAGCCTTAGGTCGACTTAAGGACGGGTACCTACAGACCGCCGCGTCCACACTGGGCGCTTATTAAGTCGACTTAAGCGCTTCCTTAAGTCAACTTAATAACACCACCTCTTAAGGTCGACCTAAGGCTTAAGTCGACCTTATTAAGTCGACTTAAGCCAGTGGGGACAGGGACCTACTTGGCCTCCAGGCCCCCTCACAGAGTTCCTGGCCACTCCTCTGTCAACCTAGCATCTGCCAGTGTGGATGCAGGGCTGTGGAGTCCCTAAGTCGACTTTAAGTCAACTTAAAGTCCAGCTTAGTTAAGTCGACTTAAGAGAGCCTCCAGTGTAGACGTATCCTATGTAAGTAAGCCGTCTACTGTCCCAAGCCTTCAGGTAGAGCAGGAAGAGTAAACCACTTCTAGTCCTACGCAGGGTGAGCTGGCGGTGTATAGATCTTGGCCCTCAGGTAGGGCAGGGCAGGCAAGCAGTCTCTCAGTCAGCAGTCATGCAACCTGGCCTCAGGCAGGACAGTACAGGGCAGTTGAGCAGTTTGTGGACCTGAGAAGGGTTTACAGGCCAGATCAGGCAGCCACCCCTGGGGTGGTGTGGGAAGGGAGGAGGGAACTGCAGGCCCTCCAGACTCCGCTCTGCCACTGATAAGAACCTGGACTGGGACTCGGTGATCTGCCAGTGGGTTAGCAGGGCTCCAGCCTCAACTTACTGGTGCAGCTGCAGGCCACAAGACTGCTGGACTATCATTCAGGTCCCCTGAGCCACTTCCTTCTCCCTCTCCCCAGACTACCTGATCCTCTGGGTCAGCCTCAGCCTCCTTGGGTACTCCACCAGGGACAGGTTGCATGCAGCCCTTCTACCTTATCAGCTGGTGGCAGGTCCAGAAACTCCTAAGAGTCATCAATTGATGCCAGCTCCTCCAGTTCACACCCAGGCAGGGTCTCTTCCCAATTGTAGGTAGCTAGAAGCTCCTCTAGGTCACTGGCAGCAGGCAGCTCCGATGGTTTTTCAGGGCTCCAGGCCACAGGCAGCTCCTCAGCCATATAGTGGTCAGGCCAGGACTCCAGGAGAGAAGAGACATTCTTCTCCCCTAGCAGCTCAACCCAGAGTGAACACCAGGGCTCTCCTTTTGTACTTCCTGCTCCGCCTCCCCCCATTGCTTCCTCTGAGATGGACAGAGTGATTATGGCTCTGCCCACTAAGGGTTGGACTGTCCCTCTCTGTCCATTTCCAAGGGACGCCATGCCCCCTTGCCATCCGGAGGCTGACAGAGAACAGCTTCTTCTGCCGGTGTCCTGTTGCAGACCAGGGCCATATGCTGCTAGCCTGTGGGGTGCAATGGTACCTGCTGATATTATTACTGACTGGTGCGGGAAAATGTCCTACCCTGACAGACAAAATAAGGCAGCCCTTCCCGGAAACCTTCAGCAGAGGATTGCAGACTGCCTTCCAGAAAATTTCCTTGAGATTTCTGTGGAGGATTCATGGGACAGCCTAGTGCACATAAACAAACTCTTCTGCAGGGATCTTTGCCTAATTGTGAAGGGGAATGAGAAGCAGATAGCATTGCAACACTATCTTTAGCGGTTGTTTCACTCCCTCTTTTAACAGAAGAGAAAAAAAGTAAATCAACAAATGCGTCCTTGCAATTTCAAAGCAAACTGCATACTTGGCCAAGGGTCCTTTCCCTTCATCAGGCTCACTTGTGCTGGACTTTGGGGACTAGCTGGTCTATCCAGGAGTCACATACAGGTCCTGGCTTTCTAGCCATTAGACCCCCGAGGCACTTGTCTCCCATATTTCTCTTCATTAGCATCACTGTTCACTGTTCTCCCCACACAACTAGGAGAGCCAACACCTCCTGGGTACTCCAGGCAGGCATTCATCTGCAGTGTGTAGCCAGCATTGTCAGCTGGCAGTTGCTAGGTGTGCTCACGCATTGCTAGGTGAACTTTCCTGGCCAAGTAAACAGAGAATGGAATTTCTAAAATTTCCATGACTTTAAAGGGGCGGGGCCACTGGGCAGTGGAGTTTAAAGCAGTGACCAGCGATGTCAAGATGAGGCATTGTGGGACACTTCCTGAAGGCCTCTAACGTCAACATAAGTGTCCACACTGACGCTATGTCAACCTAAGCCCTATGCCTCTCATGGAAGTGGAGTTATTAAATCTGTTTAGTTGGCAAGTTATGTTGGAAAGATCAACATATTAATGTGGATGCTTACAGAGTTAGGTTGATGTAAGCTGTTGAACCTTGACCTTACTCTCTAGTGTAGCTCACGGCTGAAACCCAGCACCTGATTTTCACTTTCCTGCTTGATTTTTTAAAGCTGCTATTCAGCAGTGTTGCTTGTAATGAACAACAAAATATTGCTAAATATTCGCAATGCTCCACACGTCTTCTGCATTGTAAGTATTAATGGCAGTTTCAAAGGATACAATTTACACTTAAACACATACCGCTACTTACACTTGGCAATGATAATCTATATACAGCAGTAGAGCAGTGGAAGCTCAAGAGAGAAAAAGGCCAGGTCCCACGCTGATGAAAAATGGCATAGCAGCTTTGATGTAATGTTTTTAGTCACTGGGGATAAACACATTTACACCACCTGAGGAGCTGGACTAAAGAACGTAACTATTTGGATTTACCCCTCTGGTATTTGGATCTTGTCTTGATTTGATATCTTATACCATTTTATTTACAAGAGTACAAGAAAAAATACCTCGCTAATATAAAGCTCACAACAGTTCCTTATGCAGTAATAATCTTTCGTAGAATTCATTAGGGCTCATGTATACCCTTTTATGTAAGGACGTTTTTATGTTTTGTTCCACTTACATTATAGATTGTCTTTATTTCTCCCAATATTTGTTCATACATGCAGTGTTGATATCTTACAACAGAAAGTTGTAATGCTTTGTGGCAAAATACAGTGTATCCGATTTCATTGTGCCTCACTTAGTTGCATGCTTTCAGGACAGTAATAACAGCAAACCCTCTAAAGGTTTTGGACTTATTGCACTGAGTATTATAAATATAATTAAGGCCCAGTGAAATATTTTACTTGAAATTATAACTGCTCCCTATTTGTTCTTATCTATTTGTGATGTGACAGGTATGGCAATTTCCTGCACTATCTTACGGTATTATGTATATAAATCACTATGGGCCAGGGATTCTATATAATTCTGTGAGGGACATGGACCACAGCCCTCCAGGAACAAAGGGTAGCTGGCGGGGTGATTAGGCAAATTCATTCAAGTTGTAACATCTTCAAGAGATACCACCACCTGAAGATACTCACATACACTTGTTCACCTGGTAATCTCCAGCACCAACAGACAAAGAAAGGGCTTTAAGATAACTAGCCTCAGTTAAACTGACTTAGCACCTTCTTTTGGATCCAGCAAACAGACAGGACCTTCTGTCCAAGGCAAGCCCCTAATCCTTAGGGAAATGTTGGAAAGACTGACACCTGCCAGAGCCTGAGATTGGAACTGGGGTGACCTCTGGACCCCTTTAGCAGGCGTGTAGGTTCTTTTATTGTTTTAAATGTCTATAATGCTTTCCCCTTAAGAATAAATGTGCTTGCTTATAAAGGGCTACATGGTAACTTGTAGCTGATGTATTGATAGCCTCTGGAGAGACAGCAAAGCACAGAGGCTGGCCTATTCCAACAGTTTGGCTTGCTGGGAATAATTCTGTTTAAAACACAGCATGGAAAACCCCCAGTTCTGAGGGAGAAAGGTGCAGCTCTCTACCCAAGAGTGGTGACAGCTAGGAAGTGGGAAGCCTACAGCAGATATTCTTGCCTGGACCACGGAGGGGAAACACAAGCACAGCTGCTGTGATGTTGTAAGAGATTGGGGCCTGTCTTATAGCACCCTCTTACAGCTGGACCCCAACTTGCTCATATGGAACCAGCGCCCTCCTAGGGGGAATTCTGCCTGGAATCTTCTCAGTGCATCCAGGGAAGGTAGTTTCCAGCAGGGTCAGTTGTGGTTTATTTCAAGTCTCCTCAACAAACAGGATCAAAACTTCCCCAAGTCTGTCCTTCACTCCACCTTAAGCTCCTCACCCCAAAACTCCTGGCTTTTGGTAATAGAACTCCTCTCCCCAGTCTCATTTCTGTCCTTTTTGTTTCTAGGATCAGTTCCTCCTGGCAGTAGATACAGCCTCGGGCAGGTACTGCAGGTCCCCCGCTCCATTTCCTGTTGCCCTCCTTTTATGAGGTCAGCCCATTAAGCTGCAGTCTCTTCCCAGGTGCACTGGTTGGGGCTCATCCTCCAGCCAACCAGCCACTAGCCTCTGACCTGAGTGGAATGGTGTCCTTTCGACCTGCACATGTGTGTATTGGCTGACTTTCCACAAAAAAAATGAGCACACATCACATTAATGATCCATCTATCACAGCCACCTTGTCAAACCCAAGGAGTGGGCTTCCTTTTTCCATTTGTTTCCCTCCCCCACTGTGGTAGCAGTGGACAGTAGCTCATGTTTTCCTCCTTCGCCCTGTCATGGTGATGGGGAACGTGAAAGGCTTGGCGAAACCTCAGGAGAATCGAGTCAGCCACCAGTTGCATGAAGACTGCCTCACTCCCTAACTATCCCTAGCGAACAGGGAATAGAGGTTACTTCCACTCCTACCACACAGCTTCTCAACTGCAGGCAGGGGGAACAGCTGCAGAAGGAGCTGTTCTACTATTGCTCTCTATCAGCGTGCTTAACCCTCCACTCAAAACCACATCTTATGCCTAGGAAAATGTCTGGGAAGGTCTTCATTTAGGTAGGTGATCCCCTCCCACTGTGGGAGTTGGATACAGCCATTCATTCACTCCTGGGGCAGGTAACCACCAATCAATACAAATAAAGATCAAACAGCAAGTAGTGACCAGGCTGTGGCCAATACTCCTATTACAAGCTTGGTGACATGGACATTGTGTGTGTTCGCGTCAGCAGGGGAGCCTTAAAGTAAAATAGGGGCTGTCCTGTGGTATCATGCACTGCCTCTTTAAAATTACATATGCATGACTGGCATCAAGGTGCCTCCCACTGAGAAAAGGCTTTAGATGCAGGCACACAGACAAGAGAGTTCTTGTTGAGCTCCAGGGCTGACAAGCTATTCCAGCTCGGCAATTAAGTGTCATTTATTTAACCCTCTCAGCTGCATTCCTAGTGGTCCTGCTGGAGTTCCAGTGACTGCAACAGGGAGTGACCCTGGAGGCTACGCCCAGAGCATCAGAGACCATGATGAAGATAAGCCTTGTCACAGGTAGTTAGTTATTGCTGTCTTTTCTTGTTTTATGAGTCCCTCGGCTATTCGCAGGAAAACTGTTTGAAATGTGTCATCACTTTCTCTGTAAAGCATGCTGTTCAGGTATACCGGGATTGTTTCTTGCCTTGGGGGCAGGAGGGCTGAATTTGCAGAGTTGCCAGGCAGTGGGGTGGAACACTGTGTGATGTGGTTGGCTGTTTGAAATTATCATCCAGGTTCTTTGCCATTCTAAAAACAAGAGTCCTGTGGCACTTTTAAAGACTAACAGATTTATTTATCGCATGAGCTTTCATGGGAGAAAATCCCATTTTGTCTGGGATTTTCTCCCATGAAAGCTCATACGATAAATAAATCTGTTAGTCTTTAAAAGTGCCACAGGACTCTGTTGTTTTTCTTTAATAGACTAACATGGCTCCCCCTTTGGAATTTGCCATTCTAGGCAGCGTGTGTCATTTTGTACTTCTTTTAGCCCAAGTGCAAGCAAAAATGAGAGTTTTGCAGGAGAGTTCCCTCACAAAGCCGTCAGCCACAGTGCCCCGCAGTCTGGGGCCAGTTTTGTGGAAAACGCAACTCAGGTGGATAGCTCTACTCTGCAGGTTGTCTTTTGCAGTGGAAGCCGGGCCTGCTTGATGACCCTTGACCTTGTGGGGACCCAATACTTTAATCAATGAAGCAGCAGCTCCTACCACTTTCGTTCCAGTTTTGTGTGAAGCATTGAGCCTCTAAACTGTAAGTACCTAGAGGGCTGGACCACTTCCAGCAGTGGGGTAGGAGGATGCCAGGAGACATCTCTGTTAGCATTTGCATAAAGCACAAATGGGTACGGAGGGTGTTTGTAAATGCTGCACTTCATAATGTACATAATTATTGGAAGTTTCTTTGGTATCTTTTGTAGAAATGACAGAAAGAGACAGAGGGGGGTTCCATTCCTTTCAACGATTTTGATCATTTGTTCTCCAAGTCAGAAAGTTTTTCCTTTTCATATAAATAAACTTCCTCTTTGTTTAAGGGGCCTCACTCCTAGAGATACATGTGTTCATCTATTAGTCCTTTCTGATCAGCTCCACGCAGCAGGTGGTGTATGTAAATTCGTGTGTGATACTAGTGACTTTGGTAGAACTGCATCAGTTTATACCAGCTGAAGATCTGGCACCCATGTAGTCAATTAAATGTTGCCAAAAAGAAATTTGCTAGCTACTCAACCCCTCATGCATCCTGGAGGCTCTTAATTAATTAGCTAATGTGTTTAGATACTAGAGATGCAGTTCTCCCCTCCTTTCCACTCTGTAATGTTGCCCTTCAGAGATTCCTACGCAAAGTACGAAGCCTCTGCATCAAAAGGCACATCAGGTATTTCGCAACAAACTGAAGTGTCTCATCTGCCTGACTTCTCGTGCTCACTCAGCTATGTGACAGTGTTGGGGGTAGTGAGGCTAGCAGAGGTTTAACATGGATTTCACAGTCCTGGCACATGTCCTATCAGTCTGCAGCTGCCTAGTAAAGAAAACGATGCTACTGCTGAATTAAGATCAAAATCCACCCTGTGATCAGAGTGCACAGAATTTGACAATAATCACAAAGAAATCTTTCCGTACCTGGGCACTTCCTCCTCTGTGCAGATCTGTACGTGCCGCTGTGGTGCACTGGAGGGAAGGGGACCACTGTCAATGAAGAAAAGATTCTCTCCCCACAACTCAGCACTTTTTCCTTCCTTCTCTGTACAGGTTTCCCCTTTTTTTGTTTTTGCTTTTTGTTTTCACAACAGGTGACGAATGAAGTTGTTGCTCTTCAGCCTCACAATGATGAGGAGAAGGAGAAGGTGACTTGCTCCTGGGGCATCAGGCAAGCTCTCCTGCCACCTCCTCTCCCTTTCCCTGGTTGATATTAACAAGATCGCAGAGCCCAGCACAGCTGACTGTTTGCAAAGAGCGGAAACACCACCATGGGGCAGGAAGAGCGCAGCACCCCTACCGCCAACTTCAGCTTCGCCGCCATCTACAACCTCCCCAGTGGAGATGTCACCTCTTTCCGAAATTCCTCCTTCCCATTCAATTTCAGCTACAGCGATTATGACCTGCCCCTGGACTATGAGGATGACGTGACGAAGACCCGCACCTTCTTCGCAGCCAAGATCGTGATTGGGGTGGCACTCATCGGCATCATGCTGGTCTGTGGCATTGGCAACTTCATCTTCATCGCTGCCCTGGCCCGCTACAAGAAACTGCGCAACCTCACCAACCTTCTAATTGCTAACCTGGCCATCTCTGACTTCATAGTGGCCATTGTCTGCTGCCCCTTTGAGATGGACTACTATGTGGTACGGCAGCTATCCTGGGAGCATGGCCACGTGCTCTGTGCCTCCGTCAATTACCTACGCACCGTCTCCCTGTACGTCTCTACCAATGCTCTCCTAGCGATAGCCATAGACAGGTAAGCAGGGGAATGGATGTCTTGATTTATCTGGGGAGAGGAAACCAGGGATCCCTATTCCTCTCAAAGGCCAATCCATGGTTTAATGTTTACAGGTGCTGAGCACCTATGGATTCTATTGATGTCAAACAGATTTGTAGGTGCTCTGCCCTTCTGGAAATCAGCCCCTTAAAAGCTTGATGCTGAAAGATGCTTAACTCAGGTCAGGAATCTTTGATGAAATTTTTTGGGTCAGAAAATGCAGGTTCCTCAAAACTGGAACTTTCTGCAGAAACCTAAACAGTTTTGAGGAAAGCTGCCTCAGGTCCAGGATGGAATTTTGGAGACAAGAACCATTCCAGAACAGCAAAAAGCCTGTTCATTAAGGCATCCATTTGAGAGACCCAAGTTCAAGTCTCTGCTCTATTTGATTTAAAGCAGGGATTTCAAGTTAGGTCTTCCCTATCCAAGGTGAGAGCCCTAGCCACTGGACTGTACAGTTACTTTCTTTCAGCCACTCCTGTTGAAGTTATTTCCTTTTGCATATATAATTATATATTAATTGGGCCAGAGAGAGAGACTTACGCTATGGTTCGCTGGTTAGGGTTCTCACCTGGGGATCACTGAACCCTTAGCTATTTGGAGAGTCTTGGTCTCCTCTGTAAAGAATTTTGAAACATCAAGTTTTCATTCTGATGTGAGAAAACTTGAACAGTTTTCATGAAACAGAATTCTTGTCTTCCAGCCAACGCTATTGAGAACCCCAAACTCCCACTCAGTCAAGCACTTAGCAGGTCTGAGTTCATAGCTCGATGTTTAAATATAGAATTAGGTGCTGAGCTTTAGGCATCCAGGTTGGGCCAAAAACCATCTTTCTGGGTCTAAATGTTCAATAATTCACTAGCCTCTCTTGTTGGTTTATTTCCATGGTTTGCACTACCACGTACCAAATCTTTCCCAGGCCAAGGAGTAGGATATCAAGGTCCTACAGGAGCTTGTGTGGATGTCAAACCAGAGACTCTTGCATCTTCCACATAGTTATGAAAATGACACCTACTTTCAGCCCTAGTTCCATTAAACGTGCTTCTGCAAACTGGGTTCTGAGACCACAGCTGCCTCGCAATGTCCAGATGCTGCACAATTTATTTCTCTTTGTATCCTTCATGCCCTTCTCTCTAGGAATTTTAAAAATATAAATCACCGACTTCATGTCAACTGACTACTGCTCTTTCCTATCACTTTTTGTTTTATTGGTCCCATGAACCACTGACTCAGATATCTGTACCAGCTTGACATCAAGGTTAAGTCTGTCACAACTGACCCATGAAAGGCAAGTCAGAAAACACCATTTACAGGGAGAAAGATCATATGACAAGTCATTCTCTACATCACGGTCTCTCACATGACTACCTTTGAGGACTTAGGAGAGCTCAGGATATTGATATTATTTGTTCTTCTTCCCTTAATATTTGCAATTTATCCTATTTCTTTCCTACACCATTTTAAGTTATAATCTAAGTTTTGCAGTTTGGGAGGCCTTATTCTTCTTGCACACTAATTCAACACTGACTTAACTTCACTGAAGGCACTGTAGATGCTACTCATCTAGCTTCTACTGAAATCAATGAGCGTCTTTCACTAGCCCCAGTGGGAATTGGATCAGGCCTTTTCACTAGTTTTGGTAGAAGAAGAATCAGGTCCTATGAGTCAGATCTGGTGTAAATTAGCATAGCTCCAGCATAGACTGAATGCATCAGTTCAGTAGCTGACTTTATGTCTTTCTTTTGACCATATTATTGTTTTCTGTTTGATGTAATTGTTTTTAGATCTTAACAAATTGTTTGGACAGACCAATTCAGACACTTCTTATACCCTGCCACCCTGCACAAAGCTGTTCCCAAACAGACAGTAGGACGTCCTTATGCCTGACAAAAACATGGAGAAGATTTTCCAGCATCCCTCCCAGTCCATCTACGAAAATGTTCCTAGAAAACAAAGGAAAACGGTTATCACTCACAAAGTCAAGCTGCAAAGTTTATATAAAACCATATTTGGATTTAAAACCTGAGTGTTCCCTATTTTTGTAAGAGGATAGGCTCCTTTTGCCCCTTAGCAATTAATTAAAACCCCTGGGGTTATTTCCGTGATTGGGAAGATGTCTGTCTATAATTCATTCATAATGTTATTCCTCAAAATGGTTAACTGAAGCAGAGTAAGTTGCCAAAATTCAGGTACTGAATGTGCACATTCTGTTTATCTGAGAGCTTGGATAATCATGTGATACGCAAGCTTAAGATGTGCTATTTAAAAAGATATTGCAGGAAAACATTTTTGCAGTAAGATACCCTAAAGTACAAACACTCATATTCTGAGCATTCAATATTTTTGAACAAAGTTTCTAGGGATATGACAATAAAATATATTCACCTCTCTGTTTTTGCTGGCCAACATTTTAAGCCCAATCCTGCATCCCTGGGACACCTAGATGGGAATAATATAATATAATATAATATAATATAATATAATATAATATAATATAATATAATATAATATAATATAATTAATCTAGTATGACGTGCTGAGATATATCAGGGTGGTTTTGTGCACTGATAGCTGCCCTAAAGGTAGCTTAGCTGGCCACAGGCAGATCCCCCTAACATAGAAGGATAATCAGATAATATAGAGCTGCCATAGCTGCTCCTATGTTCCTCTAACTCCCCATCTACAGCGAGTGTGGGAGTTAGGACTGGGGAGTGGCGAGAGCATCCAAATAACGACACAAACTCCAGGTCCCATAATCGTTGTCATGATCCCCTAGTGCAATTTAAAGCAGCCAGAAGAGCGCTCTAACATGTGCAAGGAGATAGTACTGGGACAGTAAAGCCCCAGGATCCGGGGGACAGGAAGGTGGATTAAGTCACTTTTGTACCTATGCCTCTTAGTTTTGCGGAGCATTTCTCAGCCAGCACTGAGGAGCTGGGCTGGTGTATTCCTCTGTTTTACTGGCATTTATATTAAATGGTGAACTTTTAATTGGGTGCAAAGAGAAGCAGCACTCAATAAATAATAAAAATATATACAGTTGTAATTTCCATTGCACGAGTATGGGGGTGAGCATTTTTGCCATTCCACAGTATCTGGTTTGTGCCTAGAAGAACTTTGATGCATACATTTAACCCCAGATGGGCACACAAGTAGCTTGATTGATAGACTCTTACTTTAAGATCAGAAGGGACCAATATGTTAATCCAATCTGACCTCCTGCTCAATGCAGGTCACCCAACCACTCCTGTAATAGGCCCCAAACCTATGACTGAGTTATTGAAGTGCTCAAATAATGATTTAAAAGACTTCAAGGTACAGAGACTCCACCACGAAGTGACCCGTGACCCGGGCTACAGAGGAAGGTGAAACACCCCGGGGCCTTTGCCAATATGTTTCATTTATTTATGAATGAGAGTTTCACTAATATACAAGCATAAAATTCTGCTAATGAATGATACATTTAAACACCCGGTATACCTTGAGGTGGCATACAAAACTATGGATCACTTCAGAGGGTAGCCACATTTTTTGAGTATAGGCAATCAAAATGTTCTCTGTGATAGAACTGTCTTTGCTTGGAAAAGAAGGTTCAAATCCTCTTCTGCCAGATTGTACCCTTAATTAAGCAGACCTCCCCACCCAGATCTGAGTAAAAATGGATGGTATAATAGGGTCCCTTGTGCCTTTTTAACTTAATTGAGTCAATAACAATTGATTCGTCTTGCATATAAAACACTAAGATTTCTCCTTAGCTTTTGTTAACTGGTGGGTGGTAAATGGCAGCAGTGAATCGATTGCAGTCTTGTAATCATTAATAATGAGTATAAGCAGCTGCGGTCAAGGCAAGTAACATGGCTGTTAAATGAACAGAGAACATTTAAGCATCCATTATCAATAGTCTGTTGCAACATACTGAAGAAAAATCCACTTTGGAGAAAACTTCCGGACTTTAGTTATAAAACTTTTTATCAGTTCTATGAAAACACCCTCAGATGTAAATATATAAAAGCATTGCAAGTCTGATATCAATTCAAACCCTTTGTTACCCTTTAAAATATTTATTTTTGTGTTATTTTAAACATCTTTACGCAGAGATTCACTGGTAGTAGGCATACCTTCGCTGATCCTAAACAGTCAGGTACTTGTCAGCCAAGGGTTGTATTTTCCTCCGTTGTCCTCTAAAGATGCATTACTGTATGCTTTCAAGACTCACATTGATGTAAGTGTATGTAGAGCTACACAAAATAAATCACCATTTACTATAACTGTATTAGCTAATAACCCTTACAAGATTTTTTACAGCTTCTTTCATCCCTTCTCTCAGAGAGAATGTTTCTATATTGATCAGGGTCAGATTTATACCTTACATGTCCCTGGGCACAGTATTTTCAGTGCCCCCCTGCCTATGGGGTGGGGGGGGGGAGCGACAGGGGAGGGAGGAGCTGGCCAGGCCAGTTCCATGCAGTGGGAGGAAGGGGGGGTTCAGGGAGGCTGGGGCAATCGGCTCAGCCAGCTTCGGTCATGGAGAATATGCTCACCCTTGGGCTCTGGTGTCTGGTCTGGCTGGAGTTGGGACCTCATGGAGGAGGATGAGCTGGGCAATGGGGCCCTGGAAGAGAGAAGGGGGAGGAGGCAGTGGTAGCAAGGCCAGAGTTCCAGCATTCATGCCGGGCCCCCAAACTGGCCCATGCAATAATGCACCACTTTGTAGGCACCCCTAGAATGCTGGCACCCCTAGGCATGTGCCTACTGTGCCTAGTTGGAAATCTGGCCCTGATATTGATAGGAAATTAGGCCACAATTTTCAAAAATAGGAATCTAAGGAGCTTATTTAAGGAATAGATGGCAAGATTTTTTAAGTGCCGAGCAATAACAGGATGGCCAGCACTTCTGGGAGTTCAGTCACTCAGTCAGATGTTTATGTATGGGTTCAAGAGCCTGGTTTCAGGCAGCTTTGATTTTGCCTTATCTTTGTCTCTTTCTCCCTCAAGTAATCAAACGTCTGTCAAGTTCTCCCTTTTTAAAAGGATGGCAATTCCTATCCGCTCTCCTGTGAAACCCCCTGCTTGGATTCAGAAATGTACTTTTAATTAAAGCTTTCCTGACTTTATTCTGAATGTATTATTTATCTTTTGCAGGTATCTGGCCATTGTCCACCCACTCAAGCCACGTATGAATTATCAAACAGCTACTTCCCTAATTGCTTTGGTCTGGATAGTCTCCATCCTCATTGCGATACCATCTGCATATTTCTCTACAGAAACTATAATATTCATAGTAAAAAATCAGGAGAAAATTTTTTGTGGTCAGATTTGGCCAGTTGACCAGCAAATGTATTATAAATCCTACTTCCTCTTCATCTTTGGCATTGAATTTGTTGGACCCGTAATCACAATGACCCTCTGTTATGCCCGGATCTCCAAAGAGCTCTGGTTTAAAACAGTCCCAGGTTTCCAGACAGAGCAGATCAGAAAAAGGCTCCGGTGCAGAAGAAAAACAGTCATGGTACTCATGTGTATCCTAACTGCTTATGTCCTCTGTTGGGCCCCATTCTATGGATTCACAATTGTCCGTGACTTTTTCCCTACAGTCTTTGTGAAAGAGAAGCATTACCTTACGGCCTTTTACATAGTTGAGTGCATCGCCATGAGCAACAGCATGCTCAATACCATATGCTTTGTAACTGTAAAGAATAACACCATGAAGTATTTCAAGAAGATCATTTTACTCAGGTGGAGATCTACATATAAAGGGAGCAAATCTAGTGTAGATTTAGACATTAAAACTAGTGCAATGCCTGTCACAGAAGAGGTAGACTGCATAAAATTGAAGTAATTTGGTGTGGGTCTATTGTTATTATTGACAAATATAGTCCATGAGGGATATTTTGCCTCAGAAACTTCTTTTTCTGTGGTGATATCTACTAATGGAAAGAACAGTGGACGACAAGTCAGTAGACCATGGATCTATTCCTGACTCTGCCAGTGATCTATTTTGCCATCTTTCTTTGCCTTAGTTTTCCCGTCTATAAAACTGGAACAGTGACACATATCTTCTTTTGTAAATCCCTTTGCTATTCAGGCAAACTCTATATGATATTTAGGCATACTCTATATGGCTATGTCTACACTTGGAAATTTAAGTCGACTTTATCTAAGTCAACTTAACTAAGTCGACTTTAAGTTGACTTAGTGAGTCTACACTTAAATTTTAAGTCGACTTTGGGGGGAACTTACAAAGTTGACCTAGAGCATCCACACTGGATGCCTAGGTCAACTTCTAGAGGTTAGGGGGACCTAGGGTAGGTCCACGGGAGCAGGGGGGAACCCCTTGCCCAGTGCCAGGGGGCTCAGCCTTTGCCCCATTGTACATAGGTACAATGGGACAAAGGGGGACAGGGACCCTGGCAGGGCATAAGGGCAGGGTGGGCAGGGCTCTGCCTTGCCCTTTGGGAGGGAATGCCAGGCTCCCCCTGTGCCCCCCCCTCAGCAGGGAGGGCATTGGTGCAGTCCTGGGGTAGCCCTAAGTCGACTTAGGGCTACCCCATGTCTACACTGGCTTAAGTCGACTCTAGGGAGTCGACTTAAGCCCTAAGTCGACCTAAAACTAGGTTTAATAAAGTCGACTTAATTTTCATTAAGTCGACTTTATTTTCCTTAAGTCAACTTAAGCAAGTTGCTTAAGTCGACTTAAGGAAACTGTAGTGTAGACGCAGGGTAAATTAAGTCGACTTAAGCAAGCTTAAGTCGACTTAATTTAGAAATGTAGATGCAGCCTATGAGTGCAAGATTGAGTCATTGGAGTGTGAGATTGTCTCATCTCTCCTCCCAATGAGGCTGAGAGTTCACTCCATTTCCCTTTGACTCTGGGTATGACCTTTAACCTCCTTCAGCCCATAACCCTTGCCTTTAAGGCACTCATCCTTCCCCACATGCTCCCTCTCCACCTAGCTAAGGTCAGAAGCAATTATGCTGCTTTATGGTATACCTAGACCTCTCAAAATTTCCAGTCTCCTTCATGTGCCCAAGCTCCTAGACATCTACTGACATTTCAACTCCACACAGTCTCTTGCTCCACACCATGGCCCCGTGCCTCCAGGCCAGTTTTCTACATAAAGCCAAGTACCATTTCCTGCTCCAGCAAAGACCCTGAGTTCTTTCCTGTGGCAACTTGTATAGAACATTTTGATCCTATCCCACTTTGTCCATTAATGCAGAATGTTACTTTACTCTTGTGTATTTAAAAATAGAATGTCTCCATTTTGCTACTGGAACGGAGGAGTTCCTCCTCATTGCTTGGGGCCAGATTCAGTCACCCTCACCACTGGTATGAACATCTTGCCCCAAGAGTGGATCCATTCATTTTAGTGGGACTACTTTCTGAATAAAGTGATATTTAGTGGGTAAAATTCAGCCTCATGCACATTGCCTAGCTATCCCTTAAGTTAAAAAGGGCTTTAGTGGGACATATGTAGTGCATAGGGCTTCTACTGGCCCTTGGCATAAGTGTGAACTTCACCCACTTTAAGTCAGATAAAATCTGACCATCAGTGAAACTGTCACTGATTTGCTATTTGACTGTCACTTGTTGTCCGTTCAAATGTAGCACCATCATACAGCGTGCAACATTTCCACATGAATTCTGTGTGACCTCCATTAATTCCATCTTTATCATTCAGGTTTTTGTACAGTTCAAGGCTCTGTGTATCTTAATTAGTAAGTGTGATTGTACAGATAATGTCAGTGGAGTATATTTTTTGAAGCCCTAGTCATTACACTTCATGAATTTTCATGTACTGAAATCAAGGCTTTTCTACTAAGCTGCAGAATGCTTGTCATTTTGGGCCTGTGATACTGCCTCCTTTGAAGTAAATAGCTTTTGTAAATTGTCTGTTTGTGAGTTAAAAGTGAGCAGAAATCTCTGTTACTTAATAAAACAATAAACGTGGGAATCTGACAGCACTATTCAAGATTATTTTCATGAAAACTGTTTTTATTTAAAAAAATTCAATTTTTTTTTGCATCAAACCAAGGACTAAAATGTAAATAATCCCATTTTGGTAGCAAAGAGCAATGGTGCAAATAATTATGTCTAATGGAAGTAATATAGAGTCATAGAGTTTAAGGCCAGAAAAGTATATGGCCGTCTTCATGTATATCACACCTCAGCATCCACACACTAAATCCAACACCCTAAATTAGACCAGTGTATTACAGTTCACAGGAAACTAAATTAATGTGTGCCACATAGAGAATGGAGCAGAGAGTAGGAGGGATCAAACTCCTTGATACCCCTGTAATGGCAAGGAATTAACAAAGTGAAATATACGCAGATAATCCGGCAAGTAACCGGCATGCCATGCTGCAGAGAGAAATAAATAAATAAAGATATTCAAATTCTCCAATAATTACCTGCACTTATTAAAAGCATACGTGCTACAGAGACCTTACAGCCATGTTCACATGTTTTTATTCTCTTTTTAGAGATCAGTTTATGGCTTAGAAATATATTAAATCCTTTTATTTCATATTACTGCATAGCAAATCTGAACGGACAGGATCATTTACTAACTAACTAACTAAGGGTACGTCTATATTGGCAAGTTAGGTCGACTTAAGGAGGCTTAGGTCGACCTACACAAAGTCCTGTCCACACTGGGTTTTTATTAAGTCGACAAACATTTCTTTAAGTCGACTTTTCCTTAAGGAAAGCTTAAGTTGACTTAATAATACCACCTCTTTAGGTCGACTTAAGCCTTAAATCGACTAATTGAGTTGACTTAAGGCCAGTGTAGACGGGGATTAGCACTAAATCGACTTCATTAAATCGACTTAAAGCCAGTATGCTGTTAAGTCAGCTTAACAAGGTTGACTTAAGGTGTAGCCAATTTGTTAAGTCGACTTAACAAAGTCAACTTAACTTTTCAAGTGTAGATATAGCCTAAAAGACTTGAGGGCTACCATATTATGCCCTAGAGTCAGATTATAAAGCCAGAAGGGGCAACCAGATCATCTAGTCCGGTGATACTCAGATGTCGGTGGCTCAGGAGCTAAATCAGCAATCAACATTACACAAAGGAGCCATAGTAGTGTGAATTCATTGTTTCATCTACTATGTATTCATATTTAAACAGCATGACAGGGGAAATGTTTGGGATATATGTATTATTCTCACAGGAAAATGACTGACCAAGTATTATTATTTTATCAACTACAATTGGTTAACATAACAAAAGCATCCTGACTAATTAATAATAAAATCACATTAATATCATATGCTGCAAAGCAGGGGCATCACTGCCATTGGGCACAGGGGGCATGGGCCCCAAGTCACACCGGGGGGCTGGAGCCAGCAGGACCATTTTAAATCTCCCAGGTATGTAGCCTAGTGTGGAGTAGGGTAGAATATGTAAACAGCTGGGCTCTGTGAGTCTGGAGGCTCCATGGCTCCACAGCAAGTTAAGTGCTGTGCTGGGCCTGGGGGGCCCCAAGAGATGGTAGCAGATGGGGGTGGGAGGAAGGAAAAGAAAGGGATCAAGGCCAAGGTGTGCGGGACCATGGGGAGCAAGGAAAGAGCTGGGCTGGGATGTGCAGCAGGCCTCAGGACCAGGGTGCATGGAGCCATGAGGGGGACAAGGAAAGGGGTGTGGGGCTGTGGCACACAGTGGGGGGGGGGCGTTGAGGAAAGGGGGCTGGGGTGTACAGGGCCACGTAGGGGCAAGAAAAGCACTGGGGTGGGGGTGGGGTCAGCAAGGAAAGAGGGCCAGGTTTGCACAGCCGGGAGGGATGAAGTGCACAGCTGGGATTAGAGAAGAGATCGGCGCCTGTGCCCTGAATCTCTTTTCTATCTAGCAACGCCTCTGCTGCAAAGAGCCACAGGAAACACATTAAAGAGCCACTTGTGGCTCATGAGCCTCAGTTGGAGTATCACTGGTCTAATCTGACCTTCTGAACATCACAAGCCACCAACACCATCCTGCACCTGAACGCTAGACACCACGTCAGTGAACTTTCGGAAGTAGCACACCCCCTCCGAATGGGTTCCAAGAATCTTCTACCAAGACTACTCGTGATGCTCTTTGAGGACTTTCAGGCAGGAAATGCTCGCAAATATGAAAGTTGTGTCCATACTTACCCCTTGCAAGAGGAGGCAATCATAGAAGGGAAAATATAGAATCTCTGGCACTGGGTCTTGGAGGTGTTGTTCTGGTGGGGCAATTCAATAAATCAGGGCTGGGAGAGGACACAAAAGACAGTTCCCAAATTCCATATCCAACCCCTAGCATAAATTCAAGCCAACAGAGTCGAAAATTTGGCTGACACCAGAAGCTAGCTTCAACTTTTTTTTGTGGCGTGGTTACATCAGGACAGTGTACGTTTTTAACCCATAATTGTTCCAGTGGGGGATCCAGAAAGATATCGGGACAGCAGATTTGTTCTGATTTCATTACTTAGGACTTGTTTACATGGTGGGGTAAATGAGCTGTACAGAGGTGTGACTTCTTAAGAGCAGTAATATCTTGCACATTAGTTGGTCCACGTAGCCCCTACTGGTGCACGTTAACATAGGGTTGTTTGAAAGAGCCCTACATGAAGGTCCACTAGAGAATGTGCACATGTGGGGTCTACACAGACTGATTAATGTGCAACACGTTAGTGCGTGTTAGAAATCACATTACTCACTATGCAGACATGCCCTAAGTGTTATTGTCACAGCTTATACAGAAGTTGTAAGGCAGGGACATTTTAAAGTGCCTCTGGGAGAGAGAGACAGAGTCTGGAGCAGGATCTGAGTCATAATTTGAACCAGAGGCTGGGAACCAAAGTCAGGCCATGTATTAAAGCAGATGCTACAAGTTCACTGTTCAGTGCGTGAACCGGTCCAAACTGCTGTAATGTACTGGCACTAGATATTTATGTAAATATATGCCAGCTAGTATGTCTACGTCCTACTCTAGTAGAAGGTAAGATGGTTTGAAAAAATAATGACTAGGGAAGTTTTGTCCAAGATACCAGGAACAGGGAGAGGTAATAAATCGACGTCATGAAACACATCAGGCTGTGTGAAAGTTGTTTAACCCACCTCTGCCTCAGTCAGTAAATGTCAGGGTACCTCGCTTTAACCATTTGTGTGGCCTAGAGGACAGCAGCGACCCCGCTGCTGACTGAATCACTCCTTCCCACTGAGCATTCAGGAGTTAGTATACCTGTAACCACAGAGCCAGGATGATAGGAATGTGTCTTGAGAGCAGTAAACATGGCCAAGGGCCTTTGTCCCCAAACCAAGCATGTAGTCTCTATTTGCCAATCCTGATAACACTGGAGCTGCAAGGACAGACGCGCTGAACAGTGGTACCAAGGCAATTGTATTCCAGCCTTCTACACCTCACAACAAAGCGTTAGATACCCATCTCCTTTTGAAAGTCAATGGCAGGCAGGTGCCTTATTCTTGTGGGCCCTGTTTGAAGATCCCAGCCTGGAAACTGCATACGCTTAGAAAATGTATGCTTATCTACACTGGGACACAAAATCTGGGAAATTCAACTGGCCAAACATGTTCATCTCTTGTTTAATTGAACTCTTTAACCAGTTAACTCTGTTGTAGTATGGTTGTAATTCACACTGGTGTAAATCTGTAGTGACTTCCTTTATTTACAATGGTGTAAATGTGAACAGAATCTCCCACAATCATATCTTTCTCCACTCAAACTGTTGGCGTGTCTTTAGCTGTACTACGTTGTATACAAAACACTCTGCAGATCAGAATAGAATTGAATTGCTCAGATTATTTTAGAAGATAGTTCAGATTGCTTTTCCCATGAGGAGCTAGATTGTGAATTTCTATAATATAAAAGTGGAGCTTGCGTCTTCATGCTCTGTGCACTAAGGAAATTTCTGTTTGGTGGAAGTAAAAAGCAACCTATGTTAAATAAATACAGCTTTCCAGAACTTCAGGTCCCTTTTTAAAAGATGACTGAAAGCACCCACATTGGCATACTTGTAATACCCTTTATTTTACAGTACTGTCGCAGACCCCTCGGCCTGGCCCCCTGGCGGGTGCTCCTGGCAGTGTTACTTTGGAGAATTTAGCTCAAGTCTGCCCCCCCACACCTCACCCCATCCAGTGATGTCCATGTTTTTCTGCCCTTTCCAGGGCAGCCCAGCCCTCCGGCTGAGTCTCAGTCCAGATAACCCCCCTTCCAGGGAAACGTCCATCCCAGCAGCCCACTTGGCCTCAATAACTGTAATATCCAATTATTCTCTCTCCAACTGGCATGATTGTAAGGAGATGGCACAGAAGAATGCATATTTGAACGGAACAATTCTTAAAATGCCGTGGCTGCTAAACGCGGGTTGTCTGTGGACCAGTGGTTATAACAATAGCAATGAAGCTGAAGTACCACATGCTATACAAGCCCATCGAGGACTCTCCAGGAGCTAGCCCCCACTGCTGCAGCTTTGCTGCTATAGTTATTCGAGCTGACTAGTCCAAAGGTCCCTCAAGTATGTCTACAGGTGCAGCAGTAACCTCTCTGATTGCAGCAGAATCTCTCAGAAAAAAATATTTCCTTTAGGGCAATTGAATCAGAGGTAGCTGATGTCCAAAATAAGCAGGGGAGCTGTGGGAATCTCCCCGCAAACCTCCTATTCTTCCCCTGTGGGTTGGCCAAATTTTAAAATGATACTATTGGGACATTGTTTGGGGATGATCAATGAGGCGTCGTGAGGCGGGTGCCACCTCTTCCCTCTCCCACCACAGTGAAGAACTAGTACATTTCAGTAAATGACAAGATTTGAGAAAAAGTATTGGTCCCTCTGAGACCTCATCTCTGTTTTCTTCCAGTCATGGCCTTTACCTATCCATCCTTCTTCAGTCTAACTCTTACCTTCTGTTCTCCTGGTACTGTCTTCTCCCCTCACATTCCATACTCTCTCCATTCTCCGCAGGAAAATGTAAAGAATTGCACAGAGGAAGTAATTTACAATGCACACCAAGTTTGGTCCTATAAAATCCTGGAACAATGCTACCTATTGAGTACCATGTACTACCACCTAACCTGTTAATTAAACGAATACAGACAGACAGAGCACTCTTGAAACATTCACTCTCATTCACCCAAGTCTCCTCCACTTAAGTCTACTATTCCAGCTCATTTACCCTCCTAGTTCAAAAACCCACTTCCCCGAGAATTCTCCTCAGCTCCCTCTGTTGTGCAGTGGCCTGTTATATTCTGTTGTCCGAAGCAGGTGAAATACAGTCTATTATAGAAATTATTGATGAAATGAACAAAGTTTGTGGCAGTAAGACCGGAATAGACTGAATGGATTTGGGATAAAATAACTGCTATCAGGCCTAGTAAGACCATAGAAAGGCATAATGAGTTGAAAGATTTTAGATGTGGAAGGAAATGTTCGGTAATTGTGATCATCGGCATTGTGAAGAGTTTGCCATGATTCATAGATTTTAAAGTCAGAAGGGACCGATATGATCATCTAGTCTGACCTCCTGCACAATGCAGGACACAGAACCTCCTGCCCATTCCTGCAATAGATCCCTAACCTATGATTGAGTCACTGAAGTCCCCAAATCCTGTTTTAAAGACTTCAAGGTATAAAGAAACCACCAGCAACTGACCCAGATCCCATGTTACAGTGGAAGATGAAAAACCTCAGGGCCCCTGCCAATCTTCCCTGTGGGAAAATCCTCTCCTTACCCCAAATATGGTGCTCAGCTAATCTCAGAGCATGGGGCAAGACTCACCACGCAGACACCCAAAAAAGAATTCACTGCTCCAACTCAGAACCCACCCCATCTAACATCCCATCACAGGCCATTGGCATAGTTACCACTATCAGTAAGAGATCAGTTAGTTGCCAAATAAGGCTGTCCCAACATACCATTCCCTCCATGATTTTCTGACCTTACTTTGAGCGCTCCCTTGGGAACTTTCTTAAAGCTCAACCTCACTATAATGGCCACTACCATCCTGGGTTCCTGGAATGTACTATCATGCCATTGGGCCTTCATTGTTCTGATTAGACTTTGACGTCTCCACTACAAGACAGATTCTCTTTCTAGCCATCTGGACAGTTTGTGTCATCACCGATTCACTAATGCAGCATGGATTGCTAACTGCCTCTACTAGCACAAGTAATGCGTTTACAAAAAATTGTGGATCTGCTCTGAGGACTAGTTAAAAGTGTGTGTGTGTGTGTGTGTGTGTGTGTGTGTGTGTGTGTGTGTGCGCGCGCGCGCAAGAGAGAGAGAGAGACTATAAAGAATTTAAGTCTTACAAGAAAGAAAAACAGTTCAGCTGTTTAAACTCAGGGATGAAAATAGCCTTGACATAGTGTCCCTTCTACTAGGCAACAATCCATGCATACGATAAGCCTTCCAGAAACCCAGCCATCTGGATAAACCAAGGACACATTAATAAGGTCTGACTATATTCAGAACAATCTACTTGTTGGTAAGTGCAGCATTTGCATTTGTCCTCTTTACAGTTGCCTCATCTTAAATTATCTCTTTGCAAAAGTCTTAAGGATCTTCACAAATACTGCCAAGCTTTCACCCAATTACACCCTATTTGGACCGTAATCAAATATTAATCCTCTGCTCTGATGAAACAGTAGGATTTTCCAGCACATTAATGAGCACAAATATTCCCATCATTTTTACAATAGGGCATGGCTGAAAAGACAGTGTTCAGATCCCCAAGTGGATTATGTGTACACCGAGGTTCATTGACAGGATTCAAGGATAAACCAGGGAAGTGTTTGTTTTTGTGCTGGCTGACCACAAAATACTGATGAAGTCTTTGAATATTTGAAAGGCAAAGAGATTCCTGACAAGGTGTCACATGTAAGGCACCTTTCTGTTAGGTGTGACAGTAAAACATAAAAGCCCACCTTTGCACTGAGTTGTCAGGTTGCAATGGGAAGTCTAAATGTCAATTTGCTGTCATATGCATGCATGTAAACTCCTTTCCTTGGACCCAGTCCTTCTATCTAAAGCATGATCCTTCTGCCACTGATAGATGGATAGTCCATGGGGGTTTTGCTATTGACTTCAATGGGAGGAGGAGCTGCCCTCATCACATATTCTCTCTCTCCAGAAGAAATCAGAAACACAATTAAAGCCCAATTCTGCAAGGTTCTGAGAGCCTCCTGAAGTTCCATCCTCAGTTCTCCATGAACTCATCACCCCTCAGAGGTATTCATTGCCTTGTACCAGTGGGCCCCCAATATCCCTGGAGATATCCCAGGCCTAAACAAAGAATCCTGAAAGAAAATAGAGGATTCTCCGTAGAAATATAATTTTAGACACCTGTATTATCTCTCAAAAAAGTAACACCTTTTCCCATAAGGTTAAAAATGAACCTCATACAGGAAAACTTCTTCATGGAGGCCTTATGCCCTAAGAGAAGAACTTTTTCTATTTTTTCACAAGTTCAGCCTTCCTATGACACAAATCATCACCCTTAATCAAGGCAGCAGTGAGGTGCTGGCAGACTCAGACTGATGAATATTAACGGTATCAGGAGTATTTCTATTTACTCTTTTAGTGCCTTTTTTTTTTTTTTTAAATCTATTGCACTCAGATGAGGAGCTGGAGCACCTTGTTTATATTCCAACGTTGCTATTTTTAGATTCTGAAGCGCTTTAATACTCAGAAGTAGCATTTCAAGGAGAAACTTGCAAGAGTTACAGCTTCCAGTTACCACCTACAGGCACATTCTTCTAGTGCAGGTTTGGAAAATGACCTGCAGCAGGGAAGGCGAGGAATCTCCCTGGTGTTTGTCTTGGCTTTTCTTTTAAGACTGCACTAGGTTCCCAGACAGGAATGACCGTGCCACAGTTCCCTGATTTACTCCTGCATTATTTGGGCATTCTTCAACACCCCATCATCACTGCCACAAAGAGCTCAATATAACTGAAATTTTATGCCCACAAGAAATTAGCCAATCAAGCCTTAAATACCACCCCATAGGCCATAACTGAAAGTGAAACGGCCAGTAGAGCTGGAGATCTGATACAAAAAGAAAAGTCAAGCCTTTTTTACACCAGACTTCAGCAACAATGTAGTACCACAACACAAAGTCTTGTGACCTTTTAAACAACCAAATTCATAATTGTTACATTCCTGGCCTAAACACAAAGAAATTAGATAAAACTATAAATACTTCCTATTGGAAGTTTTATTCCTTAGAATTCAGAGCGCTAACAAGACCCTTGCATCAGAGAGAGAGAAAGCAGGCTGCTCCCTAAAACAGAGCCCCAACCCACCCCACCATACTACAAAGCTGTCTGTCTGCTGAACTGACTGACTGCATGCTTCCCTACAGAGCCACCTAGCCTGCAAGCAGGACCAGGAAACCCCCTGATATGTTAAAGGGATACATCACAGTTTTAATAATGTTTTTAATGCACCACAATAACATTAATGAAATCCAATGTCTTTACTAACATAGGCTATGTCTACACTACACAATATTAGGTTGACTATATTAAGTTAACCTAATAAAGTCGATTTTAAGTCAACTTAAAATCAATCTTATTAAGTCGACTTAACAAAGTGGTGTCTATGGACGTGGACTAAGTCCACTTTGTTAAGTCAACCTAACTGCCTTTAGGTTGACTTAACAAAGTGGACTTAAATGTCCACACTGGGCTTAGATCAACCTAAAGAAGGGTTAGGTTGACCTAAGGAAGCTATAGTCGACCTAATGGGTGGTTCTTATTAAGTCGACTTAAGCTTTCATTAAGTCAACTTAAGGGATTTCTTAAGTCGACTTAATGAAAGCCTGGTGTGGAGGCGGCAGCTCAGAAATACCCAGAATGAAGGGAATGGGCAACAGCAGGCTGCACTAAGGAACCTAAACAGAGGCCCTGGGTTAATGAGGGAAAGGAGAACACCTTGCCCAGTGAGAGAGAAAGCCAGCTCCATGGGCCTGCGACAGGAGAGGCATGGCTTAGGCAGACACAGCAAACAGACTGTCTGCTTGCAGTAGCCAGAAAGAGGGAAACAACCCTGAGCCCCCAGGCAAACCCAGAGGGCTGGAACTGAGTCTGACTAAGGACTGCTGGGAAGAAGGGACTATTTGTCTGTAAATAGCACTGTAAATAAGGGGCACAGGTGATTAAAGAAGCAGAGGGACTCTGGACTTGTCTGTTTAAGAGGGGAAGAAAATTCAGAGCCCAAGGGGCAGGGTGGCACTCGATTACAGGTCCCAACCAGATATTGAATTTAATAACCTGAATTCTGTTGTGCCTGATTCTGAGACTAGAACCTTGCAAACCTCAGAAATTTAATCAGTGACTATATGGAAAGTCTTAACAGTCAATTTAATCAATAGCCACTCAACAAGTCAGGCAACACAAAACCTATAACCTGGAATTTTCAAAGAAGCCCCAAAAGGTTGGGTACCAACTTCCATTGAAGTCCGGGGTATTTGGACGACTAATTCCATAGGTTAATTTGAAAAATCACTGCATAGATCTGTCCAAACTTCGTTTTCAGGACACTGAGCTAAAACGTGCTACATTAGGCCAGATTTTCAATGGATATAAATTGGCATAGCTCCATTGAAGTCAACTGGGGATCCACTCCATTGTTACCAATTCTGTTCTTGATTCCTGTGAGAGAGAGAGTGGTTTCCATTCATGGAATATTAATGATAAAATACCACTGCAATCTTCTGTTTAGGACTATCATCCATTACAGATGCATCCACATGACCTTTTATTTTCTTTCAATTTAAACATTGAATATGGTTCTAATCTAACATCCTAGGTGGTTATTTCCCCTCTTCCCCCTCAAGTTACTCAGTCAATTTTCCTAAATGCCCGCAATTTTAAATTACTAAACTCATACAGATTGCTATACCATTCACAATAACTAAAAACAGCAGCAGAAAATGCTAGAGCCATTGGCCTGGGGAAAAAAATAACATGTAATCTCCTGACATAGGTCAAATCATGGCTCTGTGCTCTGAAAAGAAATCAGTTCAGTTCAAAAGGAAACAACTTAATTAGAAACGAAGGTTCAAGCTTAGTTATTGTTGGTCTGAGCCACATTGATACCAAGCATAAAAAACTATGCACAGTGACTGATGAAAAAATAACCACGAGAAATACATGTACAGCATTCTTTTAACTAGAACTTTTCATATATCATAATACTGGTCTTCATTCATGCTGAATACTAGCACCTTTGTCCGGGAGATGTCCCATTAAAATTAATGGGACTACTTGCAGACTAAGGCCTGGTCTACACTACAGGGCTAAGTCGGCAGGAGATATGCGATCCACATGCTGCAGAATGCGTATCTCTTGTCATCTTAGTTACTTTGACTTACCTCCGGATCTTCACTCGGCTGCATTGATGTGAAGGGCTCTCCTATCGATGCAGCATTACTTCACTTGGAGGGGTGGAGTTACTGAGTTGACCGGAGAGTGATTCCAGGATCGATTGAGCAGGTCTACACTGGCCGCTCAATCGATCCCGCTGTGTCAATCCTTCAGTATAGACAAAGCTTAAGGAAACTATTCAACATGGGTGTGGGTGAAGCAAAATGAGGCTCTGAGAAATCACATATCACTGAAAGCAGAATTTTGTGTGTCTAACCACAGAATCACAAAATCTAAGGCTGGAAGGGATCTCGAGAAGTCATCCAGCCATCTGTGCTGAGACAGAACCAAGTATACCTAGACCATCCTAGAAAGGTGTTTGTCTAGCTTGTCCTTAAACACCTCCAATGGCAGTAATTACACAACCTCTTACACTTACAATTCCATTTCTAATGACAGCAGCTCTACAGAGTCCAATGAGGAAGATCTCAAAGTTTGTTTTTAGTCACTGAGAAGAAGTAAGGAGCTCTGCTGCATGAATTCCCTTCTCCCTCTCCTTGTCTCACCTGTGCAGAGTACAATCACAAACAACAGGGGAGTACAGGAACTGTGCCAGACTGGTACCAACAATGATGTAGCTTCCCTCTTCCTGGGCTGGACAAGTTGTCAGGAGTATGGAATCAGGGACCCAGCTTTACCCAGTGGCATTGAGCCAACCTTAAGACACCCACTATGGACACTGCAACAGTGCTGGAACTGCACCTCTTGCATATGATTTTTAGAAGTATGTCTGAATCAGCCAGAATCCTTCTAGAGACTCTTGCAACACAATTCCACCGTACCACACACAGCATGAATGGTGACTTAAAGCCTCAGTTTGGCTATTAACTTACTAAAATGAACTAGCTGATTTTCCTGCTAAAATCTTTTGTGAAATCTGAAGGAGGGTATTTTATCACCAATGTACCATATAGCCTAGATTTATCTCCGATTCTATATTCTTCTGATCGATAGATGGACTTATTTAAGGGTAAAAAAATCAAGACCACCTGGCAAACTCATTCTTCCTTCCCCCTTTCCTTCTGGACCTGAACTCTCCTACTTCCTCCCTATGACTCTTCTCCCCATCTATGGAAATCCCATCTCTCTTTCTTCTGTTATGCTCCTCTAAATCCACAAATTGTCTCTTTCATCCTATTCACTTCCACCCCTTGATTTTCCTTACGTGCTCACACAATTCCCTGCCTTTCCTTGGACCATCTCATCCAAACCCCCCTCTCATTCATGAAACTGTCTTTTGACCTCACCTCCCTCTCTAACCAAGATCCCATCTCTCTTCTACCTTCATACTCTTTAAGTGGACTGTTCCTGCACTCTGGAATGCCTTTCCTGCAGCTCATTCTCACACCTCACTCTATTTTGCCTTCTTCACAATGCTGTGCTCTCACCAACATTACTAATGACCTCACGTGCCCAACCAGAATAGCCTTTTCACCCTCCTGCTTTGTCTCGACTTACATTCTGCCTTGTACAGCGGTGATCATTCTTTCTGATTTTCTGAAGCACAGTGCTCCCACAGGCTCTGATCCTATACCGGGATCTTTGCAGGCAGATCCCTGGATGTCTCCATACAACTACAAAGGTCGACTCACATAAATAAGTTTGCAGAATTTCCTTTCAACACTCTGATTGCTCCTCCAGCATTTCTGCCCAGGACTGTCTTAATTTCCTGTTTTCAACTGACTCTTACCCCCTCCTTAGTATATGACCCGTTGGGGCCACCTTAAATAGCAACTGTACACATTCACAATGCCACGCTCTTCATGATTTAAAGCCTCCTCTGAAAGAAAAGGACTTGAAGACTCAGTAATATTGTATACACAATATTAGCAGAAAAAGACCCACCATGGGATTCATATTCTTGGTTTCGCAATGACCTTGAACGAAAAATAACACATAAAACCATGAATACAACAATGGTAACTGTCCCAGATGCCAGCTGAATGGGAAGAAAAGAGACTTGCATCAAATAACAGCTGTTAACATTGCTGTTAGACTTCACAGTTTCCAGATAATGTGCTGTTAGGCATGGCAGGGTAAATCGTATCATCGTTTGTTGACACCAGCGTTTCCATGACGGGCTGTGGATGTGTGCTATATTGCTATAGCCAAGAACAGTCCTATACAGTACATTTCATAATTTGCAGCTTCCATTTCAATCCCTCTGCCCTGAACATTCACAGCTATATTGTTTCTTATACACGGCATTTCCTGTGCTCTGCTGTGACTTGATAGCATCAGAAGGTGTCCAGGCAAACTGAGTGGAACCAAACACAAATCATTATTCTGTCAAAAGCCTGCCATGTCACTTGGATGAGAAACAATTTATCCTAGATATTAAAACACAGACTTTTTCTATAAAATAAATGGACAAATTCTTGACAGAAATAATCAGCCTAGTAACATGACAGACAGCTCTTGGGACAATGCATCTACCCTCCTGGCGGAATGTTGGGCAACAAGAGTGAGTGAAATTTTTTGGTCCACCAGCAGCCTCAAAACATCAAAAATAAATAAAAAAATAAAAAATTAAGCAAACAGAAAAGTTAAAAAATGTATAGTTTCAATTTTCAGCTTTTTTTTTTGAAAGATTTTTTTATTTTTTCCCTCTAATAGTAGTGAAGGAGATTTCAAAACAAAAAGTCATTTTGAATCAAAGGACCAACATGTTCTGTTTGGAAAATACCAAAATGAAACTTTGTTATTTTTGGATTGTTTGTTTGTATTCTACCCAAAACAATTCAGTAAAATCAATCTTTATTTGCAAAATGTTTCAGTCAACCCAAAACTGCATTTTTGGCTGAAATCATTTCGGTTGAAACATTTGCCCGTGCTCTACTGAAAAGGCAGTTTAGCTGGCAGCAATGAGTAAGAAACAAAAGAAACTTTTATAGTCCAAGAACCATAAAACAGGAAAATATCAGGCAAGTTGCTACATAACTAATACTTCCTGGCTGAGATTGTCAGAACTGTCTAAAGAATTTGAATGCTCAACTCACGTTACTCTTGGTCAGAAGACCAAGAAGATGAATAGGAGCTCTAGAGGAATAGGAGCTCTAGGGTTTTCTATACATTTCAGAGCCCTCCCCACTGAGGGTCCCATCTCAACCTTTGGAGTTATTTGCTAATAGTAGCAGTGGCTGGTCCATATGTCATTGCAGGCAATCTCATTCTACCATCCCCTCCATACATTTGTCCCTCTCAGCCTTAAAATAAGTTAGGGATTTTTGCACCCTCCTCTGATGGTTAGAAACCTTCATCTAATTTCAAGTCTAAACTTACTGAAGGCCAATTTATAGCCATTTGTTCTTGTGCCAACATTGGCCCTTAACTTAAATAACTCCTTTCCCTCCCTGTGATTGTCCCTTTAATGTATTTATAGAGACCAATCGTATCTCCCCTCAGCCTTTGTTTGGTTAGGCTACGCAAGCCATGCTCCTTAAGTCCCCTCTCATATGGTAGGTTATAGATTCCTCTCATCACCCTAGCAACCCTTCTCTACACCTGCTGCAGTATGAATTTATCTTTCTTAAACAGGGGGAAACAGCATGGAACACGGTTCTGCCTTGCTTTCCAATCCCTCCACTTCTGTCCTACTTCACCGTACAACCACCCTCTGACCTCACACCACATGGCATCCATGAGCCAACCCTACAAACAGTCCCCAACCCCCACACCACTCCAAAAGCTGCCAAGTTCTATGTGATTTCATGTGGGATGTTTTGTGCAAATTAAATGCACTGAGGTCCCTCCCTCTCCCCCACTGTGTCCTTTCAGACCCTTCCCCCCATCTTATTGTCCAACCCCCAAGACTCCAGGGATGTGATGCTTCCTGGAAGTACCCCAGAGTTATGTGGCAGCTTGCTACCACCTGCCATTAACATCAGGAAGCCCTGCCTGTGCCTGTCATGGGTCAATTCCCCAATCTATCTCATCACAGGCAACATCTGCCCTTCCTCTAGGCTTCACATGCCCCACTATTACTCTATAGGGCTATGTCTACACTTGCACTTTTAAGTTGACTTTAACTAGAATGGTCCCAGGGAGTATCCTGATGAGCCATTGAGGGCATAAAGAATACAACCATTGTATCCTTAATGGCTCATCAGTTTACTCCCTGGGACCATTCTACCTGGAAAATTCCTAAACATTAAGGAGACAATGGTTGTTCACACCCTCCCGTCTAAGACATTTCTCCAGAAGGACACAAGTTAAAGTATGGATATAACATCAAATTCTTAACTTCTAATCAAAATAGAATTCCTAGACATAAACTACATAATAATTCCCAGCAAATTACTACCTTTCTATTGATACCAAACATGACATAGTTCCTATGGATTATAGCATTTATGAGATATCCATAGAAAATAATATCATAAATGCTTCCCTAAATCCAGACAGTGTCACACTGTGCCCACATGCCCTGCCCTTTGGGGGGCATGCCAGGCTCCCCCTGTGACACCCCCCCCCCCGGCAGGGAGGGCATTGGTGTAGTCCTGGGGTAGCCCTAAGTCAACTGCACATTAAAAAAGGGCAGACAAATAAACAGGGACAAGTTTTTAAAGTGATTATACACAAATGCTAGAAGTCTACATAATAAAATGGGTGAACTAGAGTGCCTAGTGGTAAAGGAGAATATTGATATAATAGGCATCATAGAAACCTGGTGGACAGAGAGCAATCAGTGGGACACGATCATTCCGGGGTACAAAATATATCGGAAGGACAGAACAGGTCGTACGGGAGGAGGAGTGGCACTATACGTGAAAGAAAATGTAGATTCAAATGAAGTAAAAATCATAAGCGAATCCACTTGTTCCATAGAATCGCTATGGATAGAAATCTCATGCTTCCATGACAATATAACATTAGGGATCTACTATCGGCCACCTGACCAGGATAGTAAGAGCGATGATGAAATGCTAAGGGAAATTAGGGAGGTTATCAAATTTAAAAACCCAATAATAGTGGGGGATTTCAACTATCCCCATATTGACTGGGAACATTTCACTTCAGGACATATTGCAGAGATAAAATTTCTCGATACTTTGAATGACTGCTTCATGGAGCAGCTGGTATGGGAACCCACAAGGGGAGAGGCAACTCTAGATTTAATCCTGAGTGGAGCGCAGGAGCTGGTCCGAGAGGTAACTGTAGCAGGACCGCTTGGAACTAGTGACCATAATACAATAGCATTCACCATCCCTGTGGGGGGAAGAACACCTCAACAGCCCAACACTGTGGCATTTAATTTCAAAAGGGGGAACTATACAAAAATGAGGGGGATAGTTAAACAAAAGCTAAAAGGTAGAGTGACTAAAGTGAAATCCCTGAAAACTGCATGGGCGCTTTTTAAAGACACCATAATAGAGGCCCAACTTCACTGTATACCCCAAATTAAGAAACACTGTAAAAAAACCAAAAAAGAGCCACCATGGCTCACCAACCATGTAAAAGAAGCACTGAGAGGTAAAAAGACTTCCTTTAAAAAGTGGAAGTCAAATCCTAGTGAGGCAAACAGAAAGGTGCACAAACAGTGCCAGCTTAAGTGCAAGAGTGTAATAAGAAGAGCCAAAGAGGAGTTTGAAGAACGGCTAGCCAAAAACTCCAAAGGTAATAACAAATTGTTTTTTAAGTATATCAGAAGCAGGAAGCCTGCCAAACAACCAGTCGGGCCCCTTGATGATGATAATACAAAAGGAGCGCTTAAAGATGATAGAGTCATTGCAGAGAAACTAAATGGATTCTTTGCTTCGGTTTTTACGGCTGAAGATGTTAGTGAGATTCCCAAACCTGAGCCGGCTTTTGTAGGTGACAGATCTGAGGAACTGTCACAGATTGAAGTGTCACTAGAGGAAGTTTTGGAATTAATTGATAAACTCAACATTAACAAGTCACCGGGACCAGATGGCATTCACCCAAGAGTTCTGAAAGAACTCAAATGTGAAGTCACGGAACTGTTAACTAAGATTTGTAACCTGTCCCTTAAAATGGCTTCGGTACCCAAAGACTGGAAGTCGGCTAATGTAACGCCAATATTTAAAAAGGGCCCTAGAGGGGATCCCAGCAATTACAGACCGGTAAGTCTAACGTCGGTACCGGGCAAATTAGTTGAAACAATAGTTAAGAATAAAATTGTCAGTCACATAGAAAAACATAAACTGTTGAGCAATAGCCAACATGGTTTCTGTAAGGGGAAATCATGTTTTACTAATCTATTAGAGTTCTTTGAAGGGGTTAACAAACATGTGGACAGGGGGGATCCAGTGGACATAGTGTACTTAGATTTCCAGAAAGCATTTGACAAGGTCCCTCACCAAAGGCTGTTATGTAAGTTAAGTTGTCATGGGATAAAAGGGAAGGTCCTTTCATGGATTGAGAACTGGTTAAAAGACAGGGAACAAAGGGTAGGAGTAAATGGTAAATTCTCAGATTGGAAAAGGGTAGCTAGTGGTGTTCCCCAAGGGTCGGTCCTAGGACCAGTCCTATTCAATTTATTCATAAATGATCTGGAGAAAGGGGTAAACAGTGAGGTAGCTAAGTTTGCAGACGATACTAAACTACTCAAGATAGTCAAGACCAAAGCAGATTGTGAAGAACTTCAAAAAGATCTCACAAAACTAAGTGATTGGGCATCCAAATGGCAAATGAAATTTAATGTGGATAAGTGTAAAGTAATGCACATTGGAAAAAATAACCCCAACTATACCTATAATATGACGGGGGCTAATTTGGCTACAACGAGTCAAGAAAAAGATCTTGGAGTCATTGTGGATAGTTCTCTGAAGATGTCCGTACAGTGTGCGGAGGCAGTCAAAAAAGCAAACAGGATGTTAGGGATCATTAAAAAGGGGATAGAAAATAAGACTGCAAATGTATTATTGCCCTTATATAAATCCATGGTACGCCCACATCTCGAATACTGTGTACAGATGTGGTCTCCTCATCTCAAAAAAGATATTCTAGCACTAGAAAAGGTTCAGAAAAGGGCAACTAAAATGATTAGGGGTTTGGAGAGTGCCTCATATGAGGAACGATTGAAAAGGCTGGGCCTCTTCAGCTTGGAAAAGAGGAGACTGAGGGGGGACATGATAGAAGTATATAAAATTATGACGGATGTGGAAAAAGTGGACAAGGAAAAGTTGTTTAAATACTCCCATAATACAAGAACCAGGGGTCACCAAATGAAACTGATAGGTAGCAGGTTCAAAACAAATAAAAGGAAGTTCTTCTTCACACAACGCACAGTCAACTTGTGGAACTCCTTACCTGAGGAGGTTGTGAAGGCTGGGACTATAACAATATTTAAAAGGGAACTGGATAAGTTCATGGTGGCTAAGTCCATAAATGGCTATTAGCCAGAAAGGGGTTAAGAATAGTGTCCCTAGCCTCTGCTTATCGGAGGATGGAGATGGATGGCAGGAGAGTGATCACTTGATCATTGCCTGTTGGGTTCACTCCCTCGGGCACCTGGCACTGGCCACTGTCGGTAGACAGATACTGGGCTAGATGGACCTCTGGTCTGACCCAGTACGGCCTTTCTTATGTTCTTATGTTCTTAACTTAGGGCTACCCCAGGGCTACACTGGCTTAATTCGACTTTAGAAAGTCAAATTAAGCCTTAGGTCGATTAGAAAGGTGGTTTAATAAAGTCGACTTAATTTTCATTAAGTTGACTTTAGTTTCCTTAAGTCGACTTAAGCAAGCTGCTTAAGTCGACTTAAGCAAAGTGTAGTGTAGATGCAGGGCACATTAAGTCAACTTAAGCCAAGCTTAAGTCGACTTAATTTACCAGTGTAGACGCAGCCTAGGTTAGTGATTGGTGTACCACAACCCTTGAGACCTCCAATCTCTCCCACTGGCGTGTCGAGCCACTGATCCACTGGACACTCACAGTATTCACTGATCCTCTCCTTCCAAAGAAATAGCACCCCCATCTTACCAGTTCTCCCCCAGGTCACCATTTGGCTTAACAAACAGCACTTAAATAGATTTACAGTGAAATCAAGCACAAGTTTATTTAACAAAGCACAAGTTGTGGTAAGTAGAAGTATAAAAAACAAATGGTTACCTATA
This sequence comes from Pelusios castaneus, assembly GCA_007922175.1. NCBI lineage: Eukaryota > Metazoa > Chordata > Testudines > Pelomedusidae > Pelusios > Pelusios castaneus. The sequence goes on from ML685758.1 coordinate 9,725,990, forward strand.
AAATAAAATCATACCATGCATTCTAGAGCCTAGACTTTAATTAACTAGATACTCTTGTAGCTAGTAGAGTATTGCTTACTCAAAATCACCACTGCACGTCACAGTAATGTTGGCTGAGACCTTCTTTTCATAAAACAAGTCTGCTGTCAGCATGCTTCCTAGGTAAAGGACCCCATATGTTTCCTTGCATCCCAAGATATACCAGAACCATCCTTTGTCTTTATTTATAAACAGGATCCTCTCACCACACAGTTGATTTCATTTTGTAGATTTTCTTTCTTGTAGATTTTACAGTTTCTAATGTCACCAGTGGCTCAGTATGCAAAAAGGCACACTCTGCGAGGCATAATACACACCTAACCAGGCAAGGAATTAGGTGTCTTACCTTTGCCTAAAAAGAGCATTTCCAAGGTGTGTCACCACCTAGTAACCTGCCTTTACTCCAAGACCTTGACCCATAATTTCAGGATAGATACACAACTCCATATAAATTATCCATACAGAAATTTTGCAATGTTTGTGACAACCAGTAAGCCACATGCCTCCCTTCGGTGAACTGTTCTGTATATATCTGACCTAGAGGCTCCTTTAAAACCTTATGTATTCCTGGTGCCTTCCACCTGTTGGCATCTAGAGGTCCCTGGACTGCAAAGTTCAAGACCTGAGGATGAGAGATCACTATAATATATTAGCCCAAGACATTCTGGTTCATTCACAATATTCATGTTAAATGTAATTTTCAACCTTCTATAAAGCTGTTTTCCCCTTTAAACTACCTGCAGGTGATTTTAGTCCATTATTCTTTCCTATCATTGGGGAAAATGTGCAAGTTCAGGTAAATGCAAATTTGGCTTTTACCTCAGCACTTTTGGATTACCAATAGAACCAAAATCTGAATTAATTCAATGCTCTCCCGATCCCAAGATCTGACTTGATTTTTTTTTTCAGGCTAGGTGTATTAATCTTTTCAGAAAGTAATAAAAAGATCAGCTCATTTTTCCTTGAAGATGGTCCCCTGCTGGGCAACTTAAGCTTGCCAGTTTTGCACTTTAATATGAATGCTACTCTTATTTGTTTTCTAGATCAAGAACAAAACTGATTAAACTGAGAATTCAGAGAGAATCCAACTTTGCATTATTCATACAATGAGGTTATGTCTTTCTGTTTTTGCAGTCTCATTCCCAGAAACCAGAATGATCATTTTAATTGAGAACTGAGTAATATCCTTTGCGGCTTGAATGAAAGTAAGGATTACTTACTAAGGAAAGAACGGATTTTTGGATTAAAGGATTTTAGTGGTATTATATCTGAACATTCTTTTTCACTTTTGTTTTTGCTTTTGAGTTTCTGAGCATTGATTTGCTAGATCACCTCTTCCTTTAAAAAACATCCATCCACTTTCCAATTCACTGTGTGCATCTCAGCTGCTAGGGCAGTGTGCAAGTTCCCATCTCACACAGTCTCTGGGGGAATGGTGGCAATCTGGTGGGGGAGGGAAACTTGAGGATTTGGAAGTAGAGGGCAGTTGGAACTTTTAGCTCTTTGGGGAGGTGTAAGAACAGTTTGGAATTATGAAATTGAAAGTGAAAGTGTTAACATTCTAAATGGTCTTGGTGATGGGGGTCCTCCTCACATTTGCCCTGAAAGGGTTAAGACAGGCCAGAGGGGCCAATTAGCCTATTATTTAGGCAGCAAATTGGGTGGAGTTAAGACTGTGCGAGAAACATTAATGAAAAGAAACTCACCTGTGCAGGAATAGGCGGCGTCTATATATGCCAGGCAACAAAGTAGGAGATGCTGGGAAAAGATGCAGTCACTCCTTGGGAAGAGTGTATGGAGGCTGCAAAATGGTGTACGCCTGGGGGTAGGCAGCAGTGAAGCTGGAAGACCTAAAAAAGGAAAGAAGAGTCAGAAGGTTAGGAAAAGACTCAGGGAAATGCAGCAGGTACCAGGTGGAACAGACCTTGACTGCTGACTAGACAGATCATGAGCTGGAACCCAGAGTAACAGGTGGGTGTGGGTTCCCAAACCAGCCACTGGGGAAGTGGCATCCTTGGGGTAGTAAGACGACTGCCTGAGACTGCTTATGAGAAGAGAGCTTTTTCTTCTGTGACTCCTCTGTAAGAAATAGGTAGACAAATGATAGGTTCAAAGAAAAGAAGATTATATACTCCATAATCAGAAATGAAATGTGCCTTATTGGATTAGAGAAGACTTAATAATATATAACTGTGTGACTCCCAGAGGACCCTTCTAATTGACTAATAAAGTGTTTGGTGCATTTTTACAGGCAGTTGAAGGACTGCAAGTTTTCATTTTACATTTCTCCAATCATGGTCAATGCAAATCAGCTGCTCTTTAAAGCAATTACCAAGGGAAAGGATGGCTCAGGAGCCTGGAAATTGGTTACTGCAGAGCCTTTGCTTATAGGTTACTGGTTCAAATCCATTTCAAAGCAGTCGAGAGTGAAAGTAGCCACCATTTATTGGCTGTTCATTGGCCCATGTGCAATAAGGTAGCTGCAGTCCCTAGCTGATATATTGCAATGATTCTGGAATAGATCAATCCCACTGGATTACTCTACCACCCCTGGCAGTCCCATCCTTCCAAGCCAGTATGATGGAACAGGACATGGTACAGGAATGACTGTTAATGCTGGACAGGTTGATATGAGAAATTCCCTCACCTAGGGGCTGAACATGCCATTTCCATAGCTTTCCTGCTGGCCTGGGAAGTGACAGCACAAGATTTGAGATCAAATGTGGATCTCTAACTTCACTCTGAACTGTCATAATGCTAGGCCTTCCTGTTCCCATTACCTGTGGCTACTTTCAGACCTACCTTGAATAAATTCCCTGGCTGTTCTGAGAAAGGTTCACCTCTCACTTCTCTTCTGACCTGAGTGCTGAGTTTTCTTTATCAACAGAAATAAACTCCCCCACATTTTCCTGGCTACTGCTGAAATTGTGAACCCTCCGTAGTGTTTGGGTGCACACCAATTTACATCGCAGTCTCACTGCCTTCGTATAAACACTTGACGTATAAGTGTATTTAAATAGCAGAAGGTGTTTGGCGAAACAGCTGCACAAATCACATCTATCAGGCATGGAGGATCACAGTCTGTACACAAATTCTCTCTTGAAATTAAAAAATCCAATGGAAATTTTGGGACTAGTTTACTATTTTAAGTTAGGAAACAGTAAAAACCTGAGGATTAGAATGAATCAACATAAATAATTTTCTTATACATATATAAATTTCCCCCCCCCCAAAACCACTGAGTCCAATCTGGTTTCAAAGCACATCATATAAGTGAAAGGCCCCCCACTATGGAAAGGATGTGGACAAATTGCAAACAGTCCAGTGGAGGGCAACAAAAATTAGTGGGTTTAAGCACATGACTTATGAGTTGAGGTTGAAAACTAGATTTGTTTAGTCTTAAAAGAAAAATGAGGAGGGATTTGATAGCAGGCTGTCTGAGACTTCCAGCGATGATGGAGCTAGGTTGTTCTCACTGGTGGTAGGTGACAGAACAAGGAGTAATGGTCTCAAGTTGTAGTGGGGGAGGTCTGGGTTGGGTGTTAGAAAAACGCTTTTTCACTGGGAGGGTGGTGAAGCACTGGATAGGATTACCTAGGGAGGTGGTGGAATCTCCATCCACAGAGGATTTTACAGCCTGGCTTGACAAAGCCCTGGCTGGGATGATTTAGTTAAGGTTAGTCCTGCTTTGAGCAGGGGGCTGAACCAGATGACCTCCTGAGGTCCCTTCCAACTCAAATCTTCTATGATTCTATTCTATGATCTGCTGATCTAGTCAAACTATCAGACACTTAACTCCTTCACAAAGCACTTAGCGATCTCTTCAAGTACTATATAACAGCTCGGTATCAGTATTATTCTACCAATGAATCTCAGTCATCTAAAGTTAGCAAATATAGTCCAACACAGTTAATGTGTTAGGCTATGTCTACACTTGTTAATTTAAGTCAACTTAGCTAAGTCAACTTAAAGTCAACTTTAAGTCGATTTAGCATGTCTACACTCAAAAATTAAGTCGACTTAGAGGGGACCCTGCCAAGTTGCCCTAGAGCGTCCACACTGGATGCCTAGGTCGACTTGTAGGAGCTAGGTGGACCTGGGACAGGTCCATGGTGGCAGGGGGGGCACCCCTTGCCAAGTGCCAGGGGGGCTCAGCCTTTGCCCCATTGTACCTTGGTACAATGGGGGCTGAGCCTGACAGGGACCCTGGCAGGGCATAGGGGCAGGGTGGGCAGGGTTCTGTCCTGCCCTGTGGGGGGGCATGCCAGTGTGTGGCTGTGCCAGCCACCGTGGTAGGGAGGGCAGTGGGGAAGCCCCAAAGCCCCCTAAGTCAACTTAAAGTCAACTTAGGGCTACTCTGCGTCCACACTGGCTAAGCCGACTTTCTAAAGTCGACTTAGTCAGAAAAGTCGACTTAAAACTAGGTTTAGTAAAGTCGACTTTAATTTTCCTTAAGTCGACTTAAGCAGCTGCTTAAATTGACTTAAGGAAAATGTATTGTGGACGCAGATTAAATTAAGTCGATTTAAGCAAGCTTAAATCGACTTAATTTGTAAGTGTAGCTGCACCCTTAGAGTACTTCTACACTGCATCTGGGATTGAGCCTTCCCCACGTTGGAAGCCCAGGCTCCAGTCCATGCCTCAGTATCTCCAAAATAACTCTGAGCACACTAGTGTACGCCCCACTAATACAAATCAATGGGTCCAAACTGGGACATTCTCAGACGCAGTGCAGACATTACCCACAGAGCTCTGCCGGCTGCAAATCAAAGGCTGCATAATTAGGTTCAACTTATATTGTAGACAGTTCCAAATGTGTAGCCCTGTTTGTCTAGTTCAGCAAAAGAAACAAGGAGTCCTGCGGCACTTTTAAAGACTAACACATTTATTTATCCCATGAGCTTTTGTGGGAGAAAATCTCACTTCATCAGCTGCTTTGACTCCTTGTTTCTTATATTGTAGCTCTCCTTAACTTAAGCGCCATATACCTTTTTTCTGCTTAAACTGCTATAGCCTGATGATGTCAATGGGCCAAATCCCATCGATGACAATGGGCTTTGGATCAGCTTGCTACTGAACCCCTGGTATTTTTGCTACTTTAAAACAGAGTTATATATTTTTAATTTGGCCAGTGAAGAGTATCTCTAGTTCCATAGACACACTCTTGGTAGCTGTTGACATTCTCAGTCTATAATTCATTACTAGCTGTAATCTCCAAAAATAATGGTTCTTATTAGAGCTGGACCTGAAAGGTTACTTCTTCCTTGTTTTCATTTAGAAGATTTGCCTAGCAGCAAAAAGAGCACAACAATTATTTTGATTATGTTCCCTCTCGAGTGGATTAAATCTAAAGATAGAGAAGAAGAAAGGTTTTGTTTCCCATCTCTATTATTCTCAATCATTCACTTTAAGCTCCCTTTAAACACCAGTGGGGAAAAAGACTATGAAAGAGAATAAATAATTTGTATAGCTTGCATGCTTATAACGGAGTACATACACTCATTTGTCATCAGGGACATAAAAGCTCTAGAAAAACTACTGAGACTTGAGTAGAGTGCACATTATAGAGTGTCACAGAGGAAAACAAGCTTTCTTATTATTGATTTTAATCATATGGTTTTAATGATTATCTCCAAGCTAGACGCTACAAACGATTACACAGATTCTAAGGTCGCGTGAGACTTATACCACAATACAAAACAGTGTCAGCAAAGGGCAAGTTGTGTTCCTACTTAATATTATTGATTTTATGGCTGGAAAGGAAACTGCAGATCGGTCCAAATGGCTGGAAATGCCATCCAAGAATGCAGAGAAAGGTATGATAATGAAGTCTTTGCCTTTGGGTGCACACGATTTAACCTTTGTTGCAAAGAAAGTAACACCCAAAACAGTCTTAAAGTACATTGTGGAAGTCCAGATATTCTTCTGGAACCATAATCAGACTCTCCATTAGTTGACTGAAGCGGATACTTGGTCCTGCCATGAGTGAAGAGGACTGGACTCGATGACCTCTCATGGTCCCTTCCGGTTTCTATGATTCTATGACTGGAAAAATAAGGATTGACACCCCAATTTCCCCACACCAAGAATACTCCTTTTCTCTACATTTGCATCCATGTACCAGGCAAATGTTGAAAATTGGCTTCGATCAAAGGATAGTGTACATTTTGCACATGGGACTATACAGAAAAAGACTGAAATCCTTTGGGTTTTGTTTCATAAACTTTTTGTGAGGGTTTTTTTTTGGGCGGGGGGAGCAGTGAGCGGGACGGGGGACTAGGTAAAGTCAAAACCACCATCACTATTCAGCTTCCTTTCCCCACTGAAAAATACCCACAGAGGACACAGTCCCAACCACCAGCACAATGGCCATATTATTGGGCCAATTACCTCCTGCTGATGGGCTCTGCTCTTCGCCTGATGGTTTCCCTAGAGCCAGGAGTCACAGGATGAGCTTTCTGTCATTGTTGCTGCTGGGAAGAACAGGATTCTCTGTGTGATGCTGAGGTGTTCTATTAACGCATACGGGTGTGAGTAGCTATGGGATGGTGAAGGAGTTAAGATAATGGAGGAGAGCCAGGCGCTGGGGTGGGAATGTCATGGTGGGAGAGGCTAAGGTGTGCTGGGTGCCTACACTGAAGGGAGAGACAGTGATGGGTTGGAAAGGCCAAAGGGAAAACATGTGGTAGAAGCATAAACCAGAATGGGAGGGAGACCAATTAAGGAAGAAGAGTGTTAGTACCCTCTGTGAAAGTGCTATAGCTCATCTATTAAATCGTCAACAGTGCAAAGTAACAGTGGAAGTCAGCTATTATGACTCCTCCTCTTAAGACTGGCAAGGATCCCTCTTCTCTAGGCAGCTATCAGCCTGAATCTTTAACCAGTCACCTCTACAAACCAATGGAAAGGCAACCAGGATGGTAGATATCCATGCCCAGGTTTCTGAGTAGGTTCCCAACCTTTTAGGCTCGAGGGACACAAATATAATTTTTACAACCCTGAAGGGCCACCAGTCTAATTAATTAAAATTCAATTAATTAAATTCAAATTAAGTTTTAATTATAATCAATTAATTAAATGTAAATTATTTTATTAATTAAATAGACTGGTGGCCTTCAGGTTTGTAAAAAATTATATTTTTGGCCCTTGAGCCAAAAAAGTTTTTTAAACATTTCAAAAAGGTTTTTTAAGGGTTTGGGGTTTTTTTTAAGGGCTGGATGCCCATAAACATCCAGAACTTCCCAGCCCCGGGTGGATGTGATCCTCTCTGCTCTGCACCTCCAGATGTGTGGGGTTTGCACCGGGCCCCGCTCAGCCCAAGCTGGCCCCAGCACAGCTCTCCCCGTGGGTCGGGTCCAGTCCAGGTCCCTCCCCCCAGGGTGTCCTGCGCCGCTCAGGGACCTGGACAGGGCGCCCCCGTCAGCCCTCACCTGTCCCAGCTCCACTCCTGGCTCCTTTTGGTCAGCCGGTGCAGCCCTCCTTGCTAGGGGCCCCTGCCTCTGCTGACAGGCCGGGGAAGGGAGGCAGGTGGCCAGTCCGGCTCCAAGCCGGGAGTGGGTGGCTATGGCCCGGCTCCCAACCAGTGGGGCATGGGCGGTCCACTATGAAACGCCCCGTGGGCCACAGCTTGAGAACCACTGTTTTAAGGGAATCCATAGAAAACTAAACCTCGGCCTTCTTGCTGCTGCCAAAGCATAGCCAAAAGGTTATATACAGTAGCTGACAGTGATAAATAAGAGGACAGGTGACCCAAGGAAGTAATGGACAAAGTGTCAGCCTCTCTTCACTTGTTTAACAATCCAGACATTTAAAGAAGCAACCAAAAAATAAAAACTGTTCCTGGGCAAATAACAGGAAAATGAGAAGTGTCTCCTCTTGATTCAGTGAGTAAAATATTGCTGATGCAGAACAACTTGAGATGTCTGCAGGAAAGGATTTTTAATGAACATTTCCTAGAACCCACAGAAGGCAAGTTAGTTTCCTGGCAATTCTGAGGCCAATTTGACTTTTTTGGTGGATTCCAGGGGCAGCGATGAGAAGTGAAATTGAGCTTATCATGGAAACAGTTATAATAGTAAAGGGAACATTATCATCAGCTATGACTCCCTGAATAATACAGGCCACAGAATGTCACCCAGTGATTCTTGAATCAAATTGTTCCTAAATAATGCCTTTTTGATAGCTGTCAAATGGCTTTCCAGTGCTAATGATCACCACAGAAATGCCTCTCTGCAAAGACCTACTTCAAACCAGGTCAGTAAGGGAACTCTTTACCTCAAAACAAACAAGAAGTCCTGGGGCACTTTTAAAGACTAACCAATGTATTTATCGCATGAGCTTTCGTGGAAGAAAATCCCACTTCGTCAGACACTTGAAGTGGAAAATTGACAGTATGGAAAGGAAAAATTAATACAGTGAAGGGTAAGTCACAAGATCAGTTCAGATTGTTTCAGCAAATCAAACAAGTTGTTTTGATTCAAAGAGTGTGGAACAATTAAAACTACAATATCCACCTAGGGAAGTGAGGAAACAGATTGACAGAGACAGACAAGTACCCAGAAGTCAGCTACTTTAGGACAAGCCCAACCAGGAAAACAACAGATCACCTACAGCCCCCAAGTCAGACCTCTGCAGCACATCATCAAAGATCTACAGCCTATCCTACAAGACAATCCCTCACTCTCTCAAGCCTTGGGAGGCAGACTTCTCCTTGCTTATATACAGCCCCCCATCCCCACAACCTTAAGCAGATACTCACCAACAACTACAGATCATACAACAGAAATACTAAGGCAGGCACATATCCCTGCAACAAACCACGTGGCCAACTTTGCCCACATATCTGCACAAAAGACACCATCATAGGACCTAACCAAGCCAACTACTCCATCAAGGGCTCATTCACCTGCTCATCCACCAATGTGATATATGCCATCATGTGCCGACAATACCCCTCTGCCTTATACATTGGACAAACTGGCCTGTCTCTGCACAAACGAATAAACGGACACTAATCAAATATCAGAAATGGTAACATTAAACAAATATTAGGGGAACACTTCAATCTCCCAGCACACTCTGTGAATAATGCTGGTTACTGTACTCCAACAGAAAAACGTCAAATCAAAGCTTCAAAGGGAAACTGCAATGTTATAATTCATATGCAAATTTCACAACATTAGTTTGGGTTTAAATAAAGATGTGGGCTGGGTTTTCTCATTACAAAGATGATTTTACCCTCTTTCAACCTCCCCACCTCATCTGTTGTTCCACACTGTTTGAAGCAAAACAACTTGTTTGATTTGCTGAAATAATCTGAACTGATCTTGCGATTTGCCCCTTACTGCATTTATTTTTCCTTTCTATACTGTAAGTTTTCCATTTCAGGCATCTGACGAAATGGGATTCCACCCACAAAAGCTTCTGCAATAAATAAATTTGTTAGTCTTTAAAGGTGCCACAGGAATTCTTGTTTGTTTTGCTGAACTAGACTAATACGGTTACCCCTCTGGGACTTCTTTATTTCAAGTTTCTCTAAAAAGTGCACATCGCATTTATAAACCATATTTAGTTCCCTGACAGGTTGCTGAGCAATTGGTCACATTCAGTGAAGGTTGCTGTCAATCACAGGGGGTAGGTGATTTTCAGAGATCAAGAGCTGCATTGATGTCAGATATATTTATTATCACATACAGTATGGAGTCTCCTTTATAGCTAATGCCAACTTTCATTAAGTTTTGAATAACAGGTGATAAGGTAATATTTGTTCCAGGTACCAAAATAAAATCTCTTCAATCTGGGATGGACTGGAACCAAAACTGGCTATTAAAGTAGCTAAGACACTTCTGGGGAGTTATTAGAAGATAGTTTGTACTCTTCATTCTGTTTGAAAATTTTGTCTCCTCTTCAACAGGCAGGGCAAGAGCTTCTGAAATTTCAGCAATGCTTTTCAGTAATCTGAAAAACATAATAGCTCAAAGAGAGTAATCTACTTAACTTTCTCAGATTAGCAGGGTCAAGTTTACACTATGTTTCTTGCAGGTCGGTGGCTGTCCCTGCTGATCTAAAGAACATGGCCCTGTAATGTCGCACACTGTTGGCAGTTGACAATTTTCTGGTTTAATTTAAAATTGTGCTGTTCTGTGCCTGGTAAGTGCATCATGCAGTCTCGTCCCTGAGTAACCCTTGTGTGCGTTGTGCTTTCCAGAGTGAGAGTGTCTTCCTCATGCGTATGACACAGGAACTCGCAGGAGAACAAGTATATAAAGTTTAAACCAGAATCTGCTTTACTTGTTACATGACAAGACGGCTCCTGTGGATTCTGAGGATGCACCTCCTGAGTATGTCTGCATCAAGTGAGAGACCCCTCACAATGGGGAAGCCTCTTGGTGACTATGTTTGACTAATTTTAAAGAGACAGGACCAGGACATGTTACCTCGGGCTCATCTCAAAAACTATAAGGGTATCTAGAAAGACTGAACTAATGTCCAACTAGATCCCAGCCAGAAAATCAACTCCCTTCATAAAGAGAATGTAACTGCGAACTATAATATTAACTACCATAGAATAAAATGCAGAAAAGATCCTCTTTTGTTACTATGCCAACTTCTCACCTTTGTTCAGAATCAGTGGTGGGCAAACTTATTAGTCAACTGAGCCAAATATCAACAAAACAGCGATTGAAATTTCTTTGGAGAGCCAAATTTTTTAAACTAAAAATATATAGGAAGGTACATTGTTATTAACTTAATAAGGGTATTCCTAACCATCTCAACATA
>ML685758.1:9746807-9822840 GCA_007922175.1 Pelusios castaneus
GTAGCCCTAAGTCAACTTAGGGCTACTCCAGATCTACACTGGCTTAAATCGACTTGAAAAAGTCGACTTAAGCCTCAAGTTGAATTAAAATGAGGTTTAATAAAGTCGACTTAATTTTAATTAAGTCGACTTTATTTTCCTTAAGTCAACATAAGCAACTTGCTTAAGTCGACTTAAGGAAACTGTAGTGTAGACTCAGGGTAAATTAAGTCGACTTAAGCAAGCTTAAGTCGACTTAATTTACAAGTGTAGATGCACCCATTGTGACTTCAATGACTGAATCCCAGGTGAGCAGCAAATTGCAAATATTCAAAGCATTAGCTGTGGGTGAATAGTGGAAAACTAGGTTGAAATGTTTGCATAAATTATTCATCAAATAATTTCAATACACTAATCCATAAAATTCGAAGTGCATTGGCATGCTGTGTACAAAGGGTGAGTCTCAATAAGATGTTGCCTCTGTTGAAGAGGGTTACATGTGATGTAAGTCAGAGCAGTATTTTACCCTTCTCAAACACAAGAAAGCAAGTTGTGAACACATGCCAAGATTTTCTGAACTGACTCGTGATTTTGAGTCCCTCAACTTCCTCAGATGCCCATATAGAAGAACTTCCATTGAGCCTGATTTCCAGTATGTGGGGTGGTTCAACATTTTTTTGAAAATCAGGCTACGAGGCATCACAAACCTGAGGTGCCCAAATAATGAGTCACTTTCTGAATCTTGGCTATAGTAACAAGGGCAAGGTCATCATGAGCAGAGTGTTCTTACTGCTGCAAACCCTGTTGTATTAGCTGAAGTGGTAGAACTGTTCAGACAGCTTTATTGAATCAGTGATTTCCAGGAAATTAAATTATTGAAGAATCTACCTGAGGGTGCTACACATGGTGCTTGATTAAATTTGGCATTTAGCTCATCAAAACAGAGAAGGACCTAAGTGCTAACTGTGCCAGTTCTCTTCTCAATCTCGTCCCGGCAATGAAGGTTCTAGTGAATTTGCAGATTCTCAAAAGGAAGTTTTCTCTGAACACTTTCTAATGAAGAGGAGGTATAAAAAAATAATGAATCCAGTCTATTACCTGTACATTTTAGCAGATGAGTTCATTAGCTTTGCTTCCTTGTCCTAGGGACAAAGCTGAATCCTTGAGCATCAATAGAGTAAACATGAAGCCTACCCATCATTGTAGTAACACCAGTGATGAGTTAAGTCCAGCCTGATAAGCAGCTGCTGTTGAACTAAGAGCTATCTTGGGTCTTAGCTTGTTCAGAGAGAAGTGTTGGGTACATGGGGCACATATACCTGACTCCAAAACTGAATAGGTAGGCAATTGCAGAGAAGTAAAGGGAGGGTTTGAGAAGTACTTTAGGTACTCGATGTAGATTATGAGAGCTCAGCTAAGATATTACATTTACACTGGGGCCAGCCACAATCTGTTCTCCTTTGTAACTGTAAAGATAGACAGATCTCCAACCTTCTCCATTCATAACCAAGGCTGCCTTCTGCGACACCATTTAAAAGCAGTGCAACTAAACAGAAAACAACACTTATCAAATGTGGCTCTGCTGGTCTACTAAACCAAATGGAGATCAAATTCCATCTACACTTCAGGAACATAGGGATGTAGACATCTGTGCAATCTAAATAGGGATGTAGACATCTGTGCAATCTAAATAACATCTGTTTAATCTAAATAACAATACCCCAAATTGTGTCTGCATACAAGGAAGCAAGATAAGGCCAGACTGAAGATTTAACTCTAAATACAAACAACAATATATGTCTAAAATGGCTTAGAGATCATCAGTTGGTGGTGAATCTTTCCTCTGGCCCAGAGAGCACATGGATTTGTTTCTGTGTTTTCTTTGGCAGGTCATATTTTTGAACCAGACTGGATCATTGCTGGTGACTTTCTCCTTTGACAACACCAAAACTCTTCCTACTGGTTATCCCAATTCTTTCCATAAGACAATTGTGTGTAGGTTGCTAAACGCTGCTGCAAAGTGGGATGATTACGGGAAGTGTCCAATAATGCTCTTATCACTGGTAGTAACACAAGAGATAAATTGCAAAATCTGGCCTTTAATGTTAGTGTGTAGACAAACCTGGCTCACCAAACTAATACATCCAGGCCCCTTTATTTAAACATTGAAACTAATGTGCAGTTACTAATTTCTCATCTCTACCTAAACTCAGGAAAATGACTGCCAACAGCTTCCATAAAAAAATGTAACTGATTCAGTCATTCAGATCTGAATAGTAATAGCTTCCTGAGGTTCAGTTAATACAAAAATCCATTAGTATAAAATGGTTTTTCATTTACCATAATATCTATTTATTTCAGGTTATTGCTTAGCCTTTTCATGGTTTCCTTATCAAAATGTCTGTATACCTAGCCAAACTAATTAAAATGGTCAGTTCTTTGTTTGCTGTAGGGACTGAATAGAAAACTTCAAATGAAGCTGAAGAAAATAGGAAGTTTCAGGCTCAAATAAAAATCTTTTCATGTTAATTAGTTTTTTATTCAGAGTTAGAAAATTAAATAGATGAACTAAACCTGAGTTAGGATTAAATAGTTTTCTTGAACTATGACATTCTTTGCTAACAGGTCATGTACATATTATGATGGTGGTGTCCCCAATATACCCTTTTATGCGTGGTAATCTAGGGCCTTAATTAAAATCAATGGCACAACTTCCATTATCTACACTGGGACTAGAATTTCACCCCATATTCCTTGTGTTTCAGTTACCAGTTGAATTTTAAAACATTTGGGCCATACCCAGTCATTTTTTTCTCGGGTATTATTTCCCATTGATCCTCCCTTTGCTTCTTTGTTGGCAGCATGCTCCACTGGGTCAGACACCAGTCACTAAAGCAGTGGCTTTCAAACATTTTTCTCGAAACCCAGTTGAAAAAAATCATTTATGCCCGCGACCCAACAATTACATCTTCGAGCAATGCGCTCCAGTCTTTTGGTGGAGGCAGCAGGGAGTGCCATGACCCAGTGCCTAAGGGTCTGCGACCCAGTACCAATGAAAACTACTGCTTTAAAGGGTAGGAACTGTGATTGGAGATCTGATGGGCAGCATTACATGATGCCCAGGAGGACTCTCACATACCCATGTGGACGCAGCGGCCAACCAAAGTGTGACCCTAAGAAAAACCCTCCATATTTACCTCTTTATTGTTTCCCAAATAGCTGCCTTCTGGTCTGGTTTCCAACTAGCTACATCTATTGTGCCCAATAAGATATTTCATATATTAACCCTCTTGGTGGGTGAAATCTGGCACGCTTCTCATGCTACATCTACACAAACAATCACATGGACTTCAGTGCATGAATAAGCACCACTGCTCATGAGTGAGGGCTGCAGAAATTTGTATAAGCAAATTTATTTTCCACATTTTACTTTTTGGCCCCATATCTGTATTTTCTATGTAGTTCAAATGCCATTTTGTAAGTATTGATGTTTCAAAAATGGGTAATAGAGTAATCCATCTCATTTTTTCTGCTAAGGAACACAGATTTTCTCTAAACTTTCTGCAATAATCAGATACTGGCACCTTTATACTAACCTCGTTATCTACAATCCATCTGCCAGATCTTCTCAATGCCTATGGAACCTCGGGTGACTGAAAGCACTCAGTCTGTTAACAAAGTTGTCACCTATTGATAGAGCAGAAGATGTTGTTAAGAACATAAAATGCCCATAACAGGTCAAGACCAGTGGTACAATGAGCACAGAATCCTCTCTTCTGACAGCAGTCCGTGTCAGATGCTTCAGAGGGAATGAATAGAATAGGACAATTTATCAAGTGACCCATCCCCTGTTGTTCCGTCCCAGCTTTCGACAATCACAGGTTTAGGAACCGCAGAAGTCTGTCTGCTTATGTCATTCTTACATTAACCTGAATGACACATGGTCTCACAGCGCTACATACTAGAAAATGGTCTGTAATACTTCTATTTATGCATCTTTCTAAAATTTCACTTAGGCACTGTCAAATGTGTGAGTTTTATTCAGTATCTTCAATTATTGATATTTATATTCTATAAGTGGCTTCACACAAGTTTTAGGGTCTCATTATACCAGACACTAAACAGACAGTTAATAACTTGTTCAATTATCTGAATAAAAATATTGTTTTTGGCCATACTGCTTCCAACCCTTATCATTACATTTCTGTAAGTAGAACTGCCGAGTTCTTGAGCCATGGGTTTTTGGAGGGTTTGTTTGGTTTTTTTTGGCCCTCATTGGCTTGATTAGAGACCCTTTACATGGTAGTTATTGGATTCCCACACATAATACAGTCAGCAGTAAGTAATTATAGGGAAAAAAGTATTCATCACTTCTAAGAAGACATTGAGTAATCAAGTTTTAACTACCAAGACTACTTTGCTTATTAGGGTTACAAAGATCTTCAGATTAGCATGCAGTTATCTCATTGATGAGAAATGAATATATTGCATCTGAATATTATGGGTGAAATTCAATGTGTGCACAAGGCCCATAACCCACTTTAGATTCTGTAGAGGCCTTCCTCTGGCTTAGGTGGTTCATAGACCTTGTATCATTTCTTCTATGGATGTGAATTTCACCTTATGGCTTTAACAGTACCGAGAGACACACAAATGTTTAACTTTCCCATTTTAAAAAAAATTATAAAAATTAAAGAGTGTTTGAAGATCGAGCTTTGTCTCTTATTTATGCATCACATGAATGAAAACCAGAAGGAGAAAATAATTTTTATAAGGAGATGAGAAAGATACCTGAAATGCACAGCTTTTTTAGTTTCATATTCTTGAACTACACATCTTACATACACTAATTTTGTTGTGAGGTTTTGAGGGAGAAATAATTGTCAATATATAGCATACTTTTATTCTGGATGACTTGATCACAGTCTACAGTCACCTGCACAGGGAGAAAATTCCTGTGAAAAGAGAGCTCTTTGATCCAGCACACTACTAGCATACCAAGATCCAATGGCTGGAAGCGAGTGCCAGCAAAGTTTAAACAGGAAATAAAATACAAATTTTAGCAGTGAGGATAAATAATGACTAACACACCTCACCAAGGAATATTGTGGATTCTTCATCGATTAGAGTCTTTATATTAAGAGGGGATGTCTTCCTACATGCTCTAGCTTAACCACAGGTTGTTGAGCTAGATCTAGGAATCACTGTGTATGGTTGGTGTGGCAAAGAGGATCAGATGAGATGATTATACTGATCCCTTTTCATCTTAAAAATGCATGAAACATGAACAAGTGTAGTAGAATCAGACCTAAATAGACAACCTCCTTCCTTCGACATACTTAAGAAAATATTCTACCTTCATATGATGTGAATATAGGTTAAAATAATATAAGCAATAATTATTTCTCCGCAATTTGAATGTCCCTTGGGGCCAGTGAGCCCAAAAAGATGCTGAAGCACCATCTCTGGTCTACCACTTATTATTATCCATATTAATGTAATACCAGGAGCTCTATTCAGGGACCAGAACTCCACTGTGGTCAACACAAATAGAACAAAGACAGTCTCGACCCCTAGGAGCTCAGCTACATCATCTTCATCTAGATATAATATCATGCATATGTGAGTAATATAATCTAGGAATCCAAGTAAATGTGTAGAATCAAAGAGACATGCTGCTTTCTAGTGCAGAACCAAACTGCTAGAAATTCCAGGTACTAGACAACGGTCTCTTCAACATTTAAAGTATGACTTCTCCTGCACTAGAACTGTGACACTTTGAGAATGCTAGAAAGTAAAGCTTTTCTACCCAAATAGCCCATGGGTTGTTGTTGTTGTTTTTTTAATTCTCTCAGTCTACCAAGAAGTTCCATTCTTTTCATCTTTAATATCACCTTTCCCATGTTCATAGTTCGACCCCAATCTTTTCCTTTATATATCTGCCCTGTTAACCATATATTTTTCATCTCCTCTTCCAATCGCTTCATATCACCAAATTCTTGTTTCCATTGTTCCATTTATTTTCTTGACTCCTGACTCTATCAGCAAGTCACTTGGGTCGCCGTCGACAAAGATACTTAGCTGCTGAAACCTTAGAATTTGTTCGCTGCTTGCTTGCTAACAGACAAACTTACCCCAAGGATCAATATAGTCTTTCCTCCTCTTTCTGGAGAACTCCTCACAAAGCTCCAATTTGCTGCTCATGTTCATATGCTTTTAATAACTGGTGCCACGAGACCAATGAACCTGACTTGCTTCCAGTCCTCTTCAAGGTTGCCTCTTCTGGCATCAGGGGACAACTCACCTTGCACTATCTGTTCAAGTTTCAAGACATTCCTCATCTATCCATTTGAAGATTTGTCTACACTACTCCAAGTACTCAAGATGCTTCCTTCTTTAAATTAAAGAACCTCAATATCATTTCCAGATGACATACTAGGTGGCAAGAACAAGCTTCAAACAGAGCCAATGACTATCTCATGACAGATCCAACAGTCCAGTTCCCTCATTTTGACCTTCCATACCACCTGTGGCCAAAGAATTGCAGTGATGCTACCCTAGAAAACCACAGCTATAAGGCAGAATTTACATGCACTATTGAGAAGACAACCAGACCCATGAAGATGGTGGCTATTACTGACATGGTTAGGATTTTCCTGATCAGCAGAAACACTTTTTGTGTTCTATTCTAAATCATCTCATAATTGGAATTGCATATAACAAGTCATTTTTTCATTTCTATACTGAAGTGAACATAATGGCCATACTGGGTGGTCCAGCAAACCAGAATACTGTCTGTTGAGAGTGGCCAATCCCAGATGCTTCAGAGGGAATGAATACAACAGAGTGGTCAGCCAATCCCAGCTTCTGGCAGTCAGTGGTTTAGCAATTCCTACAGCATCTATTGACATAGCTTATACTTCTCATTTTGATGGAGTACTGGAGTCAATGGGAGAAGTGCTCAGCAATTGATTCAGTGCATCTTTACCAGGCCCATTCAACTGATGCCGCTGCATCAATGGCTGCCACCTAGGATACTGTTGGAGTCACCTATTGTAGACAGGCAAGCAAAATTTGGGTAAGCATGTTAGTTTTTATTGCACCATTGTGATTGTGCTAGCCTACGGATTTCTATCTGGTCACATTCTAAAATAATAATAAAGCCTTTGATGCCAGGCTATCTCCATACTTAGCTTTAATTTGTGTTTTATTCCTACCACACAGTCAGTTCAGGTTGAGTCTCATTTCCAGCGTCTGATGTTATGGGGAATTAAGTCACAATATAGTCAGCATACAAGGTCTAATAGAATACAGAGAAATCTTTCGGTATGCCTGGTCATGACTACAATGTACTTACCTAGAAACCTTAACTATTTTCCTATTATGATTTTTCTGAGAAGCTAATGGACATGACACAATAAGAACACAGCTGCTAACATAACATTACATACAACAGCTTTTGCTTTTAGAATCAATCAACTCCCAGAGTGTAGCTCGTTGGCTAACTGGAGAGGTCACTGTCAAACATGAATCCTTATGTACCTAAAGGCAAAGTCTTGTCTAGCAAGAAAGGTGTTGCCAGAAGCCTTCTCTATAGTCCTCGTGCTCTGTCTGTTCAATGGGCAGACACAATGTGGCCCAGACTAAGTGCTAGCTGAAAAGACATCAGCACATTGTACATTAGGAATGCTATAATTGTTGCCAGGTATGTTTGACACCAAGTGCCTTTGCCATCAAAATTATTAGATGAAGTTTCAGATGACAACATTTTTTACCTGTAAAGTTTCACACAGCAAATCAGTTTCTCATCAGATTCATATGATGACCAATGGTTTTGTTTAAAGTTCTAGGAGTCAAAAAGTTTTCATTTCTTACTTCTTTGTTTTAACTTTTGTATCTATTTTAAAACTATTTTCTGGGTCCTGCTTTGTCATGGCTGGAGATCCACTAGCTCTTCCCCATGTGCAGATCAAGCAGATTAGTAACCAACAGGAATATTTTTTTTGGTCTCCCTTGACAAAATCAGGCCCTGCCTACTTTTCTCCCCCTTTCCTCAGTCTCCTTCTGCCTTGCTGAAGGCAGGCAGCTTTCAGCAGCCAGGGGTTAAAGTAAGGGGGAACGCAGCATCGGGGGGCCCCAAATTTGAGGGGCCAGAGTTCCAGGGCCCCTAAAAATAGAAAAATCCGGTGGAACGCATGTTCCACCCTGCCCTGGCTGCTGGTAGGTCCCACGCCCCACCGTTGTTAATCACAATACTTATTGTGTTATGCAGTGTTTGCTAGTTTGTGACAATAATTGCTATAGACATAAACGCCATATAAAATTATAAATATTTTAATGGAACGATAACCGATGCATGTGGTACTGAGAAGTGGTTGCAAATGCCTACCTGGGCTGGGGCCTGCACATGAATGAAAGGGCCCAGACAATACGGGAAGGGGGCCCGGAGATTAGGAGGGTTCCAAGTCCCATCAAATTATACTTTAACCACTGCCAGCAGCCACTGCTGTTTTGTGACAAAATCTTTACTATTTTCCCTTTTTTCTTCACTGGAAATACCTTCTCCTAGAAGTGCATGCAGAACAAGAGATGGAAGAAGAAAATGAAGGTGAATATTTGAGGATTCCTAGTCAGCATTTTCAAAGTAGAATTTTAGTAATTCTAGACACTTAGATGAGTAATGCATTTGCACCTAGGACACCACTACTTTTTAGGAGGCATATTCTCTCCCTATATGGTCAATTCATACAGGTCCATATGCACTGGTATTTGCATCTTAGCCCCAGATATTTACTTTGGAAATTAAATGGCTTATGATTTTAGAACATTCTCTCACTTCCCTTTCCCCTGCCTCCTCCCTCCCTGACCATCTCAAAAAAATCTCAATAAAATATTAAGATGAGATTTAGGAAATTAGATACAAATTTTGAGTTCTGGCTCCCACCAGTGCACAAGCACTCAGCTTCTGGATATCTTAGAAATAATAGGTGAGAGCTCAGGGATAGTATTGTGATAAAAAGCAATTGATCCCTAGATGGCCAGGATGATGCGATCTAGTTTAATAGTGACCAACCATTATTAGCCTGAACCACCACTTGACTGGCCATATTTGCTTCACTGACAGGCAGCATACGCTAAGCTTGACATTAAGGGGGAAAAGGAATAAAAATACTTTGGGGGATATTATTTACACATCAGACGTTTTGGGAAGGAAAAGCTCCGATTGATTTTTGAATACTTTGAAGTTAACAAAACCATCCCGTTTTAGATTGCAAGCATAGAAAAATCATTTTGTTTTTGAAAAAAGATTTAGAAAAAAATATATTGGAACTCAGGCTTGATTAAGCAGACAATACCAAATCATACTATTATAATAACTGCAAGAGCTCTTGATGAGTTGTTCTGTTACCATCTCCATAGAATTTGTTTCAATCCTGGGGGGGGGAGGAGATTATATTTAATAAGAAAAGCTAATATATTATGTAAAGCTACAAGTGAATTCTAAATTTGTTTCTGTGATTATACATATGACCTCGATAACCTCCACTGATGAAAAACACTGCTTTTATTTTAATAGAAAATTCTAATTCTACTATTTGGAATAGATCAGGTGAGCATTCATATTGGGAGATTACAGGATAGACTGTTTCTGCTTGCTGAAGGTTGTTAAAGTCACACATGAAATCAGATAAGCCAGAAAAACTCATTTATGACTAGAATTATTTTCAAGTGAAACTATTCTTAACAGTAAGCAAACTGTTCTAGTATTTTCAACAGGCAGAATGGTTGCACAAAATCATGAGTGATCATTCATACTCCGTCTTTAAAATTCTTGAGGCAGATTTGATACACACTTTTGGAAAATATTGCTCCCAAACACAGCTCAATAGAGATATAGATACTAATAGGTTGTTTGAACTCATTTTCTGAAACCCTTCCAAAAATTAAATAACTGGCAAATTACAAATCATCTTATCATTGAGAGCACTTCTGACTACCGTTAATGACCTGGAGCTACAAAACAATACATGTGCATACACATCATTACACACATAAACCTCTGATGTTACAAGAACGCCATATGTGTGACGTCAAGCAATCAAAAGTTAGTAAATGCCTTCAAAAAGAATGCCCATGCAATATTAATTCAGCCGCCTTGTGCGTACACACTATGATGCAACCTTTAATTACATGATCACATGCTTTTTCCTCCCATGTCATTATTTCATTTTTTTTATAAAAAGAAACTAAAACTCCCTCCTCACATGTGGAGCCATGTTGACCTCCACAGTGCTGCCTCTATTCCCCTTTGCATCTCACCCCTCAGAATTCAAATCAAGTCACTTCCTCCGTCTCCTCTCTGCCTAGGCATCACCTGAGAGTACAGACAGGACTCTATGCTCAGTGCCTGTACCCAGCATCACTGTGACCCATGGCATCTGGGAAGAGCAACTTCAGAGAAAGTCCTACTGAACTCCTGAAGGAGAGCATGCTCAGACACACTGTTATCAGGAGATTTTAGGGGCAAAATGTCACCCTAAAACCTGCCAGTCAGATGGTCCACTCTAAAGGAATTTCCAGTCATTGCTTAATTTAAAAAAAAAGGCCAACAATCCTTTCATGATTTTCCCCGTAAAATGTGGCCCTTGGTCTGAATCTAGTTCTTTAGTGATACCCCCATCTTGATATTGCATGATCTATGAAAACTTTAGCAAAAACAAGGAGTCCTGTGACACTTTTAAAGGCTAACAAATGTATTTATCGCAGGAGCTTTCTTGGGAGAAAATCAATCCCACTTCATCATCTGAATCTATTTGTTAGTCTTGAAAAGTGCCACAGGACTCCTTGTTTGTTTTGCTGACCTAGACTAACACGGCTCCCCCTCTGGAACTTGAAAACTTTAGCAGTAGTTAAAGCAGTATTGTTTCTTGTAGTTATTGTTTCTACCCATTTAGTAAACAGCCATCACAATCTACCATCACCAAACACAAACAATGCTGATTCCCTTTTCAGTCTTTTCAAGTAGCCTTATGTAATCAGTTTGTAGTCTGGACCAAGGAACTTCAATTCTCTGGTGCCCTAATGGTCCCTTTTCTATTTTAATATCTGCATTATTGGCTGCAGAAGGTAAACAATTATTTACATGCTACTCTATATCTGCTCTAATACTTGGCCACCATCCTGCCATCTCAAGCCTATTAAAAGTTTTATCTACTCCTAAATGCTCATTTTTATGAACTAAGGCTATCATTTTGGATTCAATTTCTGTTTGAACTACCCATACTGACATAACTTCCAGTGTGGTAGCTAACACCAATCTTGTCTCATTCTGCCAAATTTTTTCAGCCCTGGTATTTTTACTTTGATATTAAATTCTTTTATCTTTTGATATTAAATTCTTTATCTTCTTCTCTTTTCAGAATGGGCTATGGGTTTACAATCTGCTGATTTCATTTCTCCCCTCCCCCCTCTTTGCCATTGAGGAATCCATTCCACTATGGCCTGTAATACCCATTCAGAGTCTGTAAAGATAGCCACAGTTTTATGTATTGGAGTATTTTCTAAAACTGCAATTATAGCTATTATTTCAGATGTTTGAGCTGAATGGGCAGACATTGTCCCTTCAGCATTCTCTCATCAGATATCTTCATTGCAGCATATCTGGTACAAGGTTGCCCTTGTTGATAATAACTTGAGCCATCTACAAACCAAACTTCATCTACTTTTCCTGCTATTTCCTGAAATGCATCTCCTCCCCGAAACAACACAGGTCCTTCCAGAGGGACTTCTGGCAGGGAACACTCATGCTGTTTTCCTTCAATAATAAAACTATATAGAACTGGGGACTAGACTGGGATATTTTCCATATTTATATTTTAATGTAGTAAAGCAAGTCTATTTAGCTGAGGACTAGATATGTGGCCATCATTAATTTTTTCTGTTAAAATGTATTTTACAGGTGAGTGAGGAGTTTTCAATAACACTGGGAATAATCCCACCAGATATTCCCAATGCTGACTAATCCAGTGAGTATTTTAGAGACATAAACTGCCAGTTGCAGGACTGTGCCATGATCCTGCCTAAGGACTTCACTCATTCCAATATTCTTTGTGGCTAACTGAAGCATAAAGGGTTGTCCTACTTTTGGATATGCTGGGGCGGGAGCTTGTGCTAATCCTTGTTTCAGATGGATTAAGGCTTTCTGTGGTTCTAATCTGCATTCCCATGGGTCACTTTTCTTTAACAATTTGTACAAAGGAAAACCTTTTTCTACATAATTTTTTTTTTAAATCACTTGAAAAATTAGTCATTCCTAAAAAGGATCCTAAAGTGAATACATCTGGGGAAGCTGGCAATTTCTGCAGTAGTTCTACCCTTTGTTTATCTGGGGACCATCCTTCTTGTCCTAAATAACTCCTCCTAACTTACTTGTTGTAAATGTATCTGAACCTTTCCCAAACTAACTTTGAACCCAGTTTCTTTTCTCTTTCATGAAACTTGATCTAATATTTCCAAATTCTCCTCTTTTGTTGTGGTACTAATCAATATATCATCTACATATAATATCTTTGTTGGGCGTGTTATCACATGCATATGATGTAGAAGGTGAATTATGAAAACCTTGGAGAACTTTGCAAAACAAGAACTGTCTTCCTTGGAAGGTAAAGGCAAACTTATATCAAGAATCCAGAAGTAAAGGAATTGCAAAGAATTCACTGTCTAAATCTAAAAGAGTGAACCATTCTGTTCCTCTCCTCTCAGTATTTTACTACTGGAGCTGTCACTGGAGTTATCTGAAGTGGCCTGAAATCAATGGTTAACCACCAGATTTTACCATCTGTTTTCAGGACAGGCCAAACAGCTGCATTATTTGTACTCTGTTGTTCTACTATAACTCCTTAATCTATTAAACACTGAATAGTTTTGGCTAAACTTTCTTCTGCCTCTTGCGGGTATTTATACTGCTTTTGGGGTGGAGAATCAAGTCCAATAATCAGAACTTTTGCATCAATTTTTCCACATGCTGCCTTATTAGTTGTCCATACTTTTTTGAGCCTTTGTGCTAACTATAAAACCTTTAACCATTCAGGCCATTTTGTCTGTTCAGCAGCTTTAATAGCAGCCTTGCTGCAATAACAACAGGATCTTTAAAAGTATCTGTGTCCTGTAGGGGCATTCTCCATAATATCTTATTTACTAAGTCTACTATTATCTTCCTAATACATCCTTATATGACATTACCACACAAATCATTAAACCATATTGCTCCATTCCATGTTTTCACCCTAGCTAAAAACTTATAGGAATCCTAAATGGTTCTCTATTCTCTGCTTCATAAAATCTCTGCATCTTCTTGTCACTATTGGAGGTCCAAATAAATTTATTTTCCTAATGTGAATTAAAGAGAAAGTGGCACCTGTATATATTAACTTATCTTGTCTGAATGCTCCATTGACAAATACTATGTATACTGCAATTTTGATTACTTGATTTCACTCATCTGGTAAATGGGCCTCTAGATCAGCATGTTCTTTTTCTGATACTGGCCTCCTTGTGCCTGATATTTCAGGCACGATAGAGACATTTCTTTCATGTTGGGTTAATCTCCAAAGCAGTTCCTTGATAGCTAACCTATCAATCTGATCCTTAGGCTTGTACCATATTAAACATTTCCAGGTCCAATTTCCTACTGAGTCTGGAGTCCTCTGTGGACCATTCGGATGGGGATAGGAATTTTTTCCTATCCTTTTTTTATTCTGCTCCCACCATCTATTTTATTTACCATGTTGATTCCACTTTTTAACACTTCTTCCATCATGTTGCTATCTCTCTGTCCTCCATCCTGAATCTCATAGGAAAACCCAGCAAAATCTTCTGTGTTCATACTTTCCTTTATTAGGGCTGACAGATCTCCACCTACCAGTCCACACCTTTTTACTGTATTAGCTATCTATTGAACCAAAGTATTCTTGTTTAAAGGGTCCATAGATTTCCCCTGAGCTCTTATTTGTTCAGGAGTGTGATGTTCCCCTCCTGTAATCTAGCCTGGTGTGTTGCCAGGCCACCCCAATTCTTCATTACTGGGTCCCTGACTTACCCCACTTTGCTGTGTGAGCCCCCAACTCATAGGTCAGCTAACGCACAGCCTCCTACATGTAATCAGTCCCATACCTAATAAAGGGGCACTTCCAGTCAGCCACTCATGTGATAGACTTACAGCAAACACCCACAGTCCGAGCTGCAACCCTGGAAATTACCATCTTTCAGGATTCAGTGCTGCCCCCTGCACCTAGCAAGCTCATTTTCACTTATCCATCAATTTATCAAAGAAATTGATAAGCACCAGCTCTGTCACTCCAAGTGAGGTCTCTGCACTCACCCAATGCTTTAGATAAAACAAACAAATAAGTTTATTGACTACAGTAAGATTTTAAGTGATTCTAAGTCAGAGTAATATAAATCAGAAGATTATAAAGAAGCTAGTCACAATCAAATAAAAGATAGCTCTTATTCTAAGCTAAGGCCACTTGTTCCATTCTATTTTCAGCTTACCACACAGGTTGTCTTGCACACGACATGTCTGTGACATGTCTTGCAGCATGATGTCCGTCTCTCTGTGGTTAGGTGTCAGGCCTTGATGTTGCCAGGGGAGAGCCCAGAGACAACGATGCCTCTTTCTTTTAACAGGTTTCCTTGACACCCCCTTGAGTCAGGTGAACTTACATGTCCAGCAACAGGCGTGATTCCTTCTACTGGAGCTGAAGTGATCACAGGTGCTTAGGCCAGCTCATTGTTCCTGTATGCATGCCTCCACTCGGTGTGTGGAAACACAGCTTTGTTTTTGTCTGCATCTATTCAAGCCATGTGAGACACACATTTAGGGACATGGCACAGCAGAGCTTCATATCTGTACATACGTATGATGTTGCAGGAAACATACTACTATAACAGTAATCAAATTCCAAAGGGGTAGCCGTGTTAGTCTATTGTAGAAAGACAACACTCTGTTGTCTTATAACAGTAATGTTCATTATGTCATGAACATTCCAGGAACACCTGACATAATAGATACTTCTCATCAGGCAATAAACAGTTGCACTATAAGGGTGAACATGAATGATACACAGATCACACCTCAAGGGTATACGTGGGATACAGCACATCACAAGGGATAAAAGGTCTTTCCTCTGTATGCTCCTCTCATCTTCCCACATTACCAGCTGCAGTATTGATAACTTGTGGTTATTATTGGAGCAACAGGAAATGGTCTCTGAAGTTCCTCTAACTCTTCTCTCAATGGACAATAAGGTCCTACAAGACACTCTTCTGAAGAATACTCACAAAAATAACCATCATCCATTTTCCTACTCCGCTGATTGCCATTAACTTTTATTGCTGCTATTACCCCTTTACTAACTTTTAAATCTATTTTAAGGCACATATCTGTCTTGTACACTCTGTATGATTCACTTTTCCATTTTCTCCTGCATCTGAGAGTATTACCCTCACTGCAGCTTGGCTATCTATTGTTTTCTGCTTCCACGCCTCAATTTCTTGAACCAATTTCTCACCCTTTTTTCCTCATTCAGTTCATTTTAGGATGCAATTAATTGGATGGCTTGAGTGAGCATTGTTGCTCTTAATGTATCAAATAGTGTAAAAGCTAAAGTTAATTTCTTATCATTTTTATCCTTTTCTTCCTCCAGTTCTCACATTTCTATCATCAGTTTTTCGACTTCTACATCTAGGACACTTGCTGCTGTATATAATCCTTGTCAGGCAGGCAGCTTACTTTTTTTTCTCCTTTTTAATGGTTTTCCCAGAAAGAATCTTTTACTTTCTGAGTGAACCCATTATTCCCAATGCTTATACAACTGCTGGTAAGCTCTAGGTCCCATGAAGGCATTTTCCTTCAATGGACCATGTCCTACCTTCTCTACAAAATATCCCAAGCTATTTTCTAACATTATTTCTGAAATGTTATCCTATTCTTTTACACCATCATTTAAAAATAAATAAAAAGCCTAAAATTGTGGCTTATTCACCCAAAATAACACTGGGATTCCCTAGTCCAAATTACTACTTCCAGTTGGGGAAACTTTATGCTCCAAATCATTGCTTCAATCTGGTGGACTCTACACCTCCAGATTATTATTCAAAATAAAAAAACCTGGCCATTTATATATATATAAATCAGTTGGAATACATTTTCCTTCTACACCTGAGTTTCAAATACTATGAGGTTATACACTCCTGCCTACTGCAGGACTCACCCCGTAGTTTTAACTTCTGGATCTATCTGCCCTTAGCTAATGTTAAGACTTATCCCTAGTATCCTCAAAACCATCATCAGATAAATGTTAAGAGACCATATACCTTGTCTACTGCAGGACTCACCCTGTACTTTTTAACTTCTGAAGCTATCTGCCTTCATCTAACATTAGGACTTGCCCCTAATATTCTCCAAAGTATTCAAATCCAAAGTGTAGCTATGTTCCCTTAAGCACTTAAAAATATTTTAACTAAAGCCTGACCTCCAAGGACCTCTGCTTCCTCCCCAGTGCCAAACCTCCATAATTATAGAATTATCCAATGTAACTATTCTGACCAAGGCTGACCTCTCAATACCATCTACTTCATTCCTGGTGTCCAACTTCTGTGATACCTGACCATAGGACTATTTCTAGTTGGACCAGTCTAAACAGTGTTCACTATTACAGGATCTTTTACTGTATTATACTAATTCTTTCCCCAATCCACTTATTTTAGGATTATAAGGTTAGGCACCAATCCTAGGTTCCTACTGAAACTTTTGATCTTTCCTATTATACTGGTAATATATTTTCCCACTCCCAGGTGCAAAATATTGATTTCTTACACTTGGTCAAGTAATGTATTTTCCCACTCCCAAGTATAATCCTAATATTTTTCTTAGGACAATTTATTTTAAAATTATCCTATTTATTGTCAATATTCACCCTCTAGTTGTTAGTTAATACAGTAATTCCGAGACCAAGATTAAATAAGTACGTACATAAATAACAATTAGAATAAAAAGAAGTATCGCTGCTTTGTATTCCTATGTCTGTTTATCCAATAGAGGTATTCCAGAAAAATGTTACATCTTCCAATCAATCTTTGTAAGTGTCAAATTCAGAGCACTCTAAACTCTAAGCATCCTTTAAATGTGCCATATAGACACCAGGCTTGGACGTCAAGTTACTTCATACAGTATCCTGACCACAGCTTTACAGTGCTTCTAGAGACATCAGGCATGAGATACCAAGTAGCTATTTTACAATCTGGCTTACCCCTATCCAAGAGCTTGTCCACAAATCCAATAACACTTTTTATGCTCACCAGAATTATGGAGGTTAAATTAAGCAAAACCAATTATCGAATCACCTAGGGATGCCAATTTGTTACCTATGTAACAACTTGGCCATTGCTGCTAATAATTTTTATACATCTTTAAAGTCCACCCTTTTAGGGATGCCAAATCTGTTACTGAGAGATTTTTTTGGTGGGGGGAAGTGTCACTCTAAAAACTGCCAGTCAGGTTGTCTATTCTAAAGGAATTTCCAGGGAGACAACTTGCCTTCCTTTGAAAGGACATGGATACAGCCTTCCGATCAAACAGGATACACAAGCATTGATACTTCAAAAATAGATACAAAGTTTATTTAGAATGGAGTGGTTACATAGTAAAATACAAGGAAGGAAGGAAACCCATAGACTTAATACTTTAATACACTAAATATACCAAAAATATCTTAACGTTACACTTTAACAATATAACAGTCTATATTATAACCCTTCACTTAAGAATGTATTACTCTAACAATCTAACATTCTTCTATATTAAAATCCTTAATCTCACATCATATATTAATATAAAATACTACTGCCATGCTATACTTAACACTCTCTAAAAACCAATATCCAGCAAGCATTAGCATTGCCGGATGGTTGTTGGATGGGTGCGAGAGAGAGTTACATTTTCACCACAGGCATGCAGCTTTACTGACAAGCATGCTCAAATATTCTTGGGATAAACAACAACAGAGACTGGGACTTAAAAGATTTCTCTTTCTCTCTTTGCTTGTCTATAGGGATCCTTCTGTTCTGTCAGCATAGAGGTCTGTTGGTCAGGACTATCCTTCATTCTTGGTGCCTTCTTTCATTAGGTCTCCTCAGCAAGGGCGCATGCTCTGCCTTTGACCAATCTTCTGGTCTGCTCTTTTTTCTTGATGGCTGCCTTTGCACTCTGCTCTTCACACACCTTAACCTGCTGGCTTTTGGCCTTCTATATATTTTTTATCACCCCAGTTCAGCCAATCAAGTTCAGTTACTGTTTTTAGATATCCTCACTGATTGGCTGCTCCTCACCCCTGTTAGTATGCTAATTAGGTTGTGCTTACCATGCTAATTAAATTACACTAAACCAATTATCTTATGCTAATAAGGCTGTGCTTCCTATGGTAATCAGACAGTTTTCATGCTAATTAGATTGATTAAAAACTATCATCTTAAAGGTCATCAAGAAGGGAGGAGTTATGCAAGAAAGGGAGGCGTTATGCAAGGAGGGAAAGGGGTGGGGTTACATAAGCAAGAATTCCCTTCCAACTGCTGTTCCTATCTATCACCTGCTGAATTGTTCCTTATTAAATAATATGTAAAGTCTTATTATGAAACCTTCTTATTCTGATGTTAAAAATATGTTCTTGATACTGATACCACTCTTTAATTACCCAAATATTTACTTCATGAATCTTACATTTTTTAAACTCCTTCCGAGGTTTTTCTGCAAACCTGTATCTCAACATTCTTTCTGGTAGTTTAGACAACAAACACAACTTCTGGCTATGACTCTGGTCATGGTGTTTCTGCAGACTGATCACACGCAAGAGCTGAGAGGGGATGGAGCATATTCAGCACAGATGCAATCTTCAGAGCATTCAGCTGCTAAATTCTAACAAGTGTCTACTGAGCATGTGCAAAGTATGATGTTTGGAGGCTCTTTACTAAATTTGAGCAGATTTTCACAGGGATAGCAAATGGCAAATCTCTGACACCAAGGAGATTCCCCCCTGCCAAATTTCAAATCTCTGGTCCAAAGAATGAAGATGCTAGACCTTCTCAACAAAATGATTTTAAGATTTTTTTTTTTGTAAACATAGGCAAAATAATGTTTTTCCTCCTCACCTTGTCCTCAGTAATGTCTAAACCATTTTCACTGAAAATCTTTCACCCCCCCCCCCCCCCCAAAAAAAACCAAAACATTCAGCCTCAGGTAGACGCTTGGCATGATCAATTTCAGCCTGAAAGGGTTAAAAGTTAGAGAATGTTACAAGCCATCTGAAAATGGGGCATTAATAGGAAGCATTAGGCAAACTTTAACAAGCTACAAGCTTCATCTCAAGAAGTTCAATTCTCTATAGAACCAGCCATTAAGGTCACCATAAATTGATAGTATGCTCAATGGACATTGACTGAAAAAAGATAATTTATTATTAGAGCCAAGTATTACAACTGGTTTGGAGACATAATTTTAAATTTAACACAATTATTTTAAAATTTGTTTTCCTCAACTTATTCAGGCAGTTTGCAAAATTAGCAATTTACAGCAAGAATATCAGAGAAGTAAATGCAATTATAAGGTGAAAACATCCATTGTTAATAGCCTGTTAAAACTTCATTTGACAGAAAAGAATAGCTGACTAGCAAACTAATCAAAAAAGCGGGTTTAACAAAGACTCCCTACTGAGCTGAGAAGGATATGATCTGCCATACACAAATTGTGCAATGCCACATTTTCCTTATTTAGCATGGCCTATATTACACCTTAGCAAAAACTATAAACCTCCATGAGCTAGGTCCACAATCCTCATTTTTTCCAAGCACTGAAAGATACTCATGAATGTAAAGTGCTGCATTCCAACCTATAACTCTTTCCTCTAACAGTATGAGTTGTGAAGTTGAAAAAGACTCAGAAAAGAGACTTAAAAAAAAAAAAAAATCAGTTAAACTACAATACAATCCCAGACTTTTTTATTTGACTTCACCAGTTAAAAAGTCAAAAGCAGAACAATGTGTATCAAAAGAGAAGGAAGCTATTGCTCATTTTTTCATCATTAAGAAACATTGTTTGTAGTGTCTCAAGAATGGGTAGAGTTAGCTTTCAAAGTCATCCCCCAGTCCCCACCAATCCTGTAAACAGCTAATTGTAAATACTTTACATCATTTGGACAAAACTACTTTTTGGTTTTAACAAATTTTTGTGCTTCTTTCAAAAGTGTTTCAACATCATCATCTTTGTCTTCAGGATCTGGCTCCCAATCAGAATCTTCATCAGTCGGGTCACACTCCTCTTCCTCGTCATCATCTAGAAAGCTGTCATTCAGGTCATATTCATTTGGTTCGCCATCATTATCACTGTCCTCCTCCAAAACACTTTTCCCTGTACAGGCCAAAACGTAGAGAGATTAAAATTCTTAAACGAAGTACTGTGGAAAAATGCAGGTACATGAGGTGCATAAAATGCACTTAGCTTAAGAGTTATAGGAATTTCACTTTTTACCCAAAATTATTACAACTATTACAAAACTATTTATGGGATTAGTTAGCTATTCTATTAATACAATACTTTGCACTTAGTTATATTTATAGCACTTTGCATCCAAGGATCACAAAACATTTATAAATATTAAGTAAGCTTCTCACCACTGACACACTGTACCACATGTGCCATTCTGTACCCCATGTTCACCACTTTTATATGGTTATGATATATTTTGTATTAAATATACTTTGTGAAGTATCATTTGAAAAGAACCTACTGTACATCACTGTCCTGTTAAAATGTGTGCAGCAACATTGTATATAAAGCAATGAGCTCTGACTATATGATTGCTACTTACATATGCTGTAGTCTGGGAAATGCCCTCTGATAATCTTTTCCAAGACAAAGGCATGCTGGCATACCAGCTATGTGCTAAAAGGTCATTACATGCTTATTTGGAGAGTCACCAGCAGGGAAGTTGTAATAACTGGCTGACCCCATGATCCAGCCAAGATGTTTTCAGTACAAAGACTCAGAGTATAAGAAGTGGAAAAGATGCCTCTAGAAACCTCTCCTCCCACATCTCTACTTATGGCAGCAAGATTGCTTGAAAACAAAAAGTACATCTTTGAACTGAGGGGCATGATCCTGGACAGGAAATTTTTCCAACCAATATGGTCTGCTGAAAGTTTTTGGGTGAGAACACCCTTTTTGCTTTGAACCTTGTTGGCCTTGGTGAAATTTAGGAATTAGCTTGCATGTTTATCTTTTTATTTCTTTTGTAACCAATTCTGATTTATATGCCTTATCACTTAAAACAATCTCTCTCTAGTTAAAAACCTTATTTTACCTAAACAAAAATGTTTGATTGAAGTGTTGGGGAAATCTCTACTCAGGTCACCAGAGCTGGTGCATATTCATTGCCCTTTGTTGGAATGACAGACTAATTTACAATTTTATTCAATCCAGGGGATTAGTGAATGGTACAAAATGTACATTTCTGGGGGGTAAGGTCAGAAGTGAGGGATATGTGGGTGTCACCCTGTATCTATTCATAGATGGCTGTGAGTGAACAGAGCCTGGAGGGGTTGCTGTTCACTAGCAACACAGTATAATAGGCATCCCAGGCTAGAGAGACAAGGGGCACCCTGGGGAACGTCTTAACTAGCAATAAAAAATTGCTTCAGTT
Source organism: Pelusios castaneus (assembly GCA_007922175.1). Lineage (NCBI taxonomy): Eukaryota > Metazoa > Chordata > Testudines > Pelomedusidae > Pelusios > Pelusios castaneus. The sequence goes on from ML685758.1 coordinate 9,768,539, forward strand.
TTTCAGATGGATGAACTGTGGCACAAGGAAGATAAAAGAAGTCCTGGAAGAGTCAGCAATATCTGTGCAGGACACAAGAGTACAATCCAAGAAAACTTAGTCCATATCCCTCTGGATCTAAACTATTTAACATTCTTTGGACAATCCAGTTACGATGCACATACCTAGAAAGGAATGAAATACTTGCCAACTCTGTCAGACTGGACTGTAATCTATCACTTTGCTTGCTGTTTTATTACCTACCAGCAGCTGTAAAAGAGAACTAATAATTTCCACACAAGAACACTAACTTCACTACTGGAAATGGTATTGTTTGTTACAAAAGTCACTGATGGCCTATGAAGCAGCTGATTCATTATGGAACAAAGAAGTGACAGGTGTCCTAAATATGGTAAAAACAAAATCCCTACCATTTCAAACAAAACCATTACAGAAAGAGTGAAGATACAGTAAAGTTGGAAGACGAAGGAAAAATTGGAAATAAAGAGACACACAGGAATGAACAAAAATTCAAGATGGAGGGAAAAAAAAAAAGCAGCAGAAAATTGGAGAAGAAAAGAATATATTGATTCCACTGTGTCCCTCTCTTTGAAATGATTGAGTCTTCTTATATGAAAGTGATTTTCATAAGTACCAAGTACCTGCAGCGCCCAATGATTTTAGTAAGGGCTGCGGGTTTTCAAGCACTTTTGAAAGTCTGCCATAATTGTCCATTAACTACCACCCTGCCTCCTCAGTTCAGAAAAACAAAAACTACCTGCTTCAAGAGTATTTGGCCTAAACAAAAATGCAGATATATGATTATATGATACTGGACCTATGAAAGGCCACATTCTGGACCTCTTACACATATTGAATAGCACTTTACTCATCAAATAGCTCCACTAAAAAATATGGGATCATTTGCAGAGCAGAGTGAGTAAAGATGGCAGACTGGCTCTCTTGGGTATAGTAAGCCCAGAAACTAGCTGGCTAAAAAGGAATCCTCCTACATTTCCAGAGCACTGCTATTATCACCTTTATTTTAAGGTAACGGCTTTGGGGAGCTATTGACTATTTTCAGTGACCTGTTGATATTGTGCCATTGTCCTGCCTATGTTTAAAATTGTAAAAATAAATAAGCAAGCCACATTTTTGCTTGCTTCAAGTTTTTAGACTCCAGTAGAGAACAATGAAGTACTTTTTCTACCCGTATAAAGTTTACTCAACCCCATGGCTCTGAAGGCAGCTGTGAGCAATCCTGACAAAACAGCCTCTGTAGTAGCACCACATTTATCAAGAGGACCTTGAGGCTCTTATATTAAAATGTGTTTACACAAAGGAAGCCACAGAGGATGCAGCAAATCCTCTTTTAAAAAGCTGCTATTGGGAACTACATAATTTGCTTGCTAGAGACCATACCCATGATATCTGTTTGTAAGAGAATTCCACATAGCTGATAGCCAAAGCTGATCCCTCATCTAGGCATCTCGTAGAATGGACGGGCACAAATTTGCAAAAGCGATAAGAACAGCAACAGTGACGATGTCAAGCCTTGTTGACCCCTTTTGCACTTGTACTCACAGTTCTGCCCTGAGATAATGGTTCAAACGCTAGCCTCTTCTTCTCTATAGGGCCAGGCACTAAGCAATTAGCAGGCCCTCTGGTGGCAACCAGGATAAATGTGTCAGATGACATCTAGTCAATACACTTCTCCTGATTGCTAGAATTAAATATGTTTCTATGGAAGTGGCAGCTCTACTCTGCTCAGCACCACAGCTCTGCTGCGCAGCATGTAGCAAAGGTTAATGGAACACTCCGCCAGCAAGTTACTGCTCAGTAGGACTGTTTCAATTGGGAAACTTGCGGATTCTAGCCTTTTGCAAGCTTTGACCTTTGGGAGCATCCACTGGAGCCACCAGACAGGTCAGTTTTAGAAAGAGTCAGAAAATTTTAACCATTGTTTGTAGGTCTGTCATTGTGCTAGTCCCAAAGGAGGAGAGAGACACAAGAGACAAGGTAATTTTTTTTATTGGACCAGTGAGCAAATGCAAGGGACAAGCTTTCGAGCTTCACAGTTGATGAATGAAAGAAATCACCCACCTAGTCTCTAAAAATGATTAACAGCATTTTAATTAATCCAAGTTACCTAAAATAAGCAGGAAGAGAGACAGTGCACAAAGAAACGAGCACATTTACTCGCACTGGAAGTGCCTTGCATTGTTGGTATGTAGAATCACTAAAGCGAACGTTTAAAATAGCCGAGTTATACCAACACCCTGCCACAGATGTTCATGTTTAGCTGACCATCCTCCTGTGTACATTCACACACATTCCCCTGCTACAGTTCTGACAAGGGATGTGTTACTTAAATTGCATTTCTTGTAGCTATACATGCCAAAAAAGACTCAAACTTATTTTTAATGGAAGAGGGACTTACGGTATTAACCAATAGCACTGCACTATACAGAATAATCCAAACTGGACAGGATGACAAATGCAGCAGCTACCTCTAATACAGCAATTCCCATAATGAACAATTTACAGAGAAGCAGCACTGTCACCGTTTGGTGGCCTCTAAATCAGATGCTGTAGAACTAGATGCTGCCTACAAACATGTCTCTGAAGAGTATAGGGAGAAATAACACACACAGTAATAGCAGCAGTGATTACAAATAATGTGAGGAAATTAGATGGTCTCAAAGATCCTAAATTAAAGCTTTTCAAAGTTACTCATGGCCTCTCAGGGAACTAGGGTTTCCATCCGTTCTCAAATAGATTCAGCACTCCCCATTTGAGACTTTAGGCTGTGTTTACAGTACAGAGTTAAACTGACCAAAGTTTGGCAATCATAAATATCTATAATTACATTGCTTCTGAATGTCCACACAACGCTCTGTGTCAGCAGAGCGTCTGCACAGTCGATGCTCTAGCACTGATAGAGAGGAATGCTCTGTGGGTAGCTACCCCACTGTACAACTTGCTAGCTTCTGCTGCTTAGAGTTCTGGCAATAGATAGGCGGGCTCACCATCCCATGATGCAGTTCTCTCTGTCACTTCATTAGATGGATTCTGACTAGACTTTGCACCAGTTTCCAACAACTCCTGTAAACAGTGTGATCTGCCTGAAAGAATGGATCCTGCACTGCTCTCTAGTCTTGTTACAAGCCTTACAAACTCAGCGTGGCTGATCTTCCAGTATTTCATGACCTTGAATCTGGGATGCCTGCCCTACAGTGTGCCATGGAAAGAAACAATTCAAGATTGATGTTGGCATTTGTAGAGCAGCTGCAAAAGATGAACCGTTGCTACTGGGCTCGGGAACCAAGCCCCAAGTGGTGGGATCACACTGTGATGCAGGTATGGGATGATGAACAGTGGTTGCAGAAGTTTTGGATGTACAAAGCCACCTTCCTGGAACTGTACGCAGAGCTCGCCCTCGCCTTGTGTTGCAAAGACACCAAAATGAGAGCTGCCATCCTGGTGGAAAAGTGAGTGGCAATTGCTGTTTGGAAGACTGCTATTGATCAGTCACAAATCAGTTTGAAGTTGGAAAGTCCGCCATTGGGGTTGTAGTAACGCAAGTCTGCAGGGCCATTAATCATCTCTGGCTACAAAGGACTGTGACTCTGGACAATGTGTAGGAAATAGTGGATGACTTTGCAGCAGTGGGATTCCTTAAACTGCATTGGGATGATAGATGGCACATATACTCCAAAGTTGCCCCAGATCATCTTGTAACTGAGTAAATTAACAGAAAGGGCTACTTCTGTACAGAATTGCAGGTGCTGGTAGAGCACGGGAGCTGTTTCACTGATATCAACATGGGGTGGTCAGGGAAGATGCATGATGCATCCTCAGGAACACATGCCTCTACAGAAAGCCGGAAAACAGGAGCCTACTTTCCAGACCAGAATAATCCAGTAGGGGATGTAGAAATGCCCACCCTTTGCTCCTGTGGTTCATGAAGCCTTCCACTGGAAACCTTGACTGCAGCAAGGAGCACTTTACTGTGCACTTGCTGAGCCTGTTGATCACTGAATTTGCCTTTGGCAGATTAAAGGCTCACCGGTACTGCTGTTTTGCCATGTTAAACCTCAGTGAGGAAAACATCCCCATGATCATAGCAGCCTGCTGTGCTCTGCATAACATTTGTGAAGTTAAGGGAGAAAAATTTCCACAGGATTGGAGCCTTGAGGTGGTTGGCTGCTGGATTACTATAAGTGCTCAATGGGGCTATTCAAATCAGTGATTCTTTGAAGGAGCAATTGCCACTGTGTATGAATTCCAGCAGCAGCCACTGGGTGTAGGACACAAAGATTCATTTAATTTCTAAGAGTAAATTTTTCTTAAATAGCAATGTATAGATATCTGTTTCCTACATGGGAATGTGTCGGGGGAGTTAGAAAAGGGCATGTGCTGCAGAGGTAGATGAGCATAGAGGTGTTCTGCCTGCAGTACAATCAGGGACTGCAGCATATCTGTTTGATCCTCCATCAACTTTATCATTTGCGCCTGCCCAGACTCCCCTCCTAATTATCCACTCTGAATTTGTCATTGATTGTCTCTCTCCATGCTCTCTGTTCACTAAGTGCAGCATCAGATAATTGCAGCACTTCCCTAAACATGTCCTCCTTACACCTCCTGATTAATCTCCTTATGTGACGGAGCAGCTCTGCCAGTGTATAGGAGTTGACCCTCAAGAGTGTTTCTGCAGAAGCAAAAGAAACAATACAGAGAGGCAATAGTTTGAATGCATTCACAGCCTTGAATCGTGAAAGTTCCATACTTCTCTTTCTCACTTTCCCTTGCCATGCTAGCCAGCCAAGACCTAACCATGGTGAGTTTGGTCCAAGGGGAGGGCCAAGATGGAACAAAGGGTTTGGATGGTTCCCAAGGGGTATCACTACAAATGCCTATGGATACTAATTTGAATAGAGATCATTTTCCACAAGCAGGGGTAATTGAAGCTGATATCTCACTCCTGAAGGTAACCAAGGATGCAAGGTATAGCTTCTGCATGCGTACAGCTTCAGAGAGCATCCACATGTTGTTCACCCATGTGCTTACTGGGTGCCTGCAGAAGTAATTGCTGATTAGAACAGCAAAGTTTCCTTCAGCAGTGGAAGAAACAAGGTAGCTCTACCAAGGAAACTTCAGCAGAGGATTGCAGACTGCCTACAGGAAAGTTCCCCAGTGATCTCCATGGGAGATTCTGAGAACATCCTGGTGTGCATAAAAAAAACCCTTTTCTGCAAGGCCCTACTATATTGCTGCACAGGGGAATGAGAAAAAGATGCTAACACTGCTAATATTGTTAATTTCTATCCCTCATCCTTCTTCTATTGTGTAAAATGTTAAAGGAGAGCTCCACCTCAGGTTACAGTACAGTATCAAAATAAAATGTGTACTTCTCATACCTCCCCTCTACTGCACCAGAGCTGGAGTGCAGTAACTGCCTAGACCCCCTCTGAAGATAAAAAAGTCCTGGCTCGCCATGCCACTGCGGAACCTCTCACATGTCCTACATCCTTCTCTAACTCCACTTCCTCGTCTACCTCATCCTTGGGGTTCATTCTGCTGGCCACTGCTTCCATTCCTCCCCCAAAGTATCTACAGGACTCTTGGTGATGGAGGGGGGCGGTGGGATCACTGTTGAGGATGGTGTGCACTTCCTTGTAGAAGCAGCATGTTTTTGGTGACGCTTCAGAGCCATGATTGGCCTCCCTTGCCTTCTGACATACCTGCCTCAGCTCCTTGATTTTTGCACAACACTGCTGTGTGTCCTCCTCATACCTATTCAGCTCCTTGGCATGTGCAATCTGCCCATAAGTATCAAAGTTCCTATAAGTAGAAAGCAGCTGCGACTGCACAGCTTCCTGTTCTCACAGACTCAGCAACTCCAGCGTACTCCAGGCTGGAGTGTGTGTGCTGTGGGAAGATAGCATGGTTGGCTGGAAGATGTTATGTAAGCTAACCACGTGAGCAAACAGAGAGAGGAATTTCAAAAAACTCCAGGACTTTGAAAGGGGAGGCCACTTAGTACGCCATAAGATAGTGCAGCCTTTATACTGACTGCATTGCTCTAACTTCATCGTAAAAAGCTCTGTGCCTCTCATTGAGGTGGTTTTATGTCATCGGTGTAGCAGGAGAGTTACACCAAAGGGAAAAGATGAAACCTGCCTTTTGTTGACAAAACTGTATAGTATAAACACTGTCTTAGCAATATGCACCTTGTAATAAATCACAAAATGGCAGTTTAAGCTTGAAAAAACAGATTTTTAGTAACCACATTAACGTGTTGGAAATATTGCGAAATAACTGATTCAGATAGCTTATGCTAGCAATCAAAACCATAGTTATGGTCCCTCAGAATGACAAATATGAATAGGAGGCCAAGACCGACATCAAATATGGTTTCAAATGCATGCAGTTATAAGGAAAAAGGCTATATAAAGGTGGTCAGACCAACACCTGTTTGAGACACTGGGATGACAGGATGGTGAAAACATGGAACATCATGCCTACTTATGGTGCTACTCCATTTATTTTTCTCTTGATCTCCTCCTTTTCTGATACTTCTGATGGTCTCAGTAAATTGAGAAAATATACATCACGGGATTGGACTCCTATGCTTTTATTGCTTTTCTATTATTTCAACTTTATTTGCATATATTTAAATATCAGATAAAGTCTTAATAACTGTATGATTCACCAGTCTCATTTTCTACAATAAATGTATGTACCTGCCTGAATAAAAGAACCTGTTATTAGTGACTTGTGAGTTTTGGACTTTAAATTAATCAAACGTTACATTTGAAAGCTATTAACCAGCTGCAATTGTGAGGGTTACATTTACTTTCTCACAGATGTTTAGAATCAACTCTATAATTTGATAAAATTAATCGAGTAACCATTTCTACGAAATATGGCCTGCTTTCTTTATTTAAAAGATTTGTTGACAGAGCAAAGCCTGCAGAACTATAGGAAAGTAACTTGAAATCTATTTCAGTTTGATATGTTGAAGTGGGAGCCCTCTAGAAAAGTAAACTGCTAAAGAACGGGTGAGCCTCAGGCCACTGGGAATTTTCAGGGTGCACAGGTGGTCATTCTCACAGAAGAGCTCAAACTCTATTGAGAGCTATGCACTTTTGAAAATCTAGACATAACTGTTAGATCCAACTGTCTTTTGTCTTACTGCATTATGTTGCGTTACAGCCCAAGATGTCTTAGTAACAGAATGAGACTCCAGAAAATAAACTTTTGTGCAGTGAAGCAGTAGCAACAATGTGCTAAGAGATTGGGATGAGACTCGACCGACCGGAGGGCCGCCCCCGGCGATAAAAGTGCAACAACTAAGATGGGGGAAATAAGTACAACTTCCCTGTTCCACTTGCTACTAGACTATATAGCAGTACAGGTGATCTTTATATAACTGCTTTGATAGATAAACATTGACACACAAAAAACCCCAGCTTCATTAAGGAGAAGATCAGCACTGCTTGACAGTACTAGACAGGTTTAGCTGAATAATACAGTAATATCACCTGCCTGTAACATATAAACCAGACTAATCAGAACTCTAATCCCAGGAAAGGAAAAAAGAACACAGCAAATAAACTGATGAACATTTTACACCATCTCCACTGACTCAGAAAAACATCTAATAGATATAAGAGGATAACGAGAGGATTTTTGATCCATATATAATGCACTATTAAACATTAGCAAAAGAAGCAGAATGCAAGTACCGCCTATTGCAGGAAACAGAGGTTTCAAAAATAGACAAATTGGGCACTAAGAGACCCAATAAGCTAATAGCAAGCTCCCATTATATCAATTTTGTAATGATCCTGGCAGCTCAAATGTAGCTTCTTCACAATGAATCTGGTGCATGACAAAATGCAGCTGTTTTGTCAGTAAACTGTCCATTTTGTAAAGTAATGGAAATTAAATATATGACTTAAAAACAAAAGTTTTGCACATATAAGTGTCTCAAACCAGACTGAAGCATTAAGCACAAACTTCTCTCTTTGGCCATGATCCCGATGGCTTTACGGGGGCTGAGTCAAAGGGTTTTTAATGGGTCTCTGAGTAGATGCAAAGCATTGGTCAGCATCATCAGTGACAGTGTCATCTGTCACTAGCAGTGGTAGCGCATCTGTGGCAACATGAAAATGACTACAATTTGCCTCAGCAGGGAGAAAAGAATTCCATTGTGTTAATAACCAATCTACAGCACAGCACAATGAAACATGGAGGAAAGGAGAAACACTGGTGTCCACTATAAAAGTCATTCTAAAACCTAAAATCACCTCTTTCTATCGCCAGTCTGATGGCTCCTTTGCTACACCTCTATACAGCTATCTAAGAATCTACTACTCTTACCCCTCCCTCACTAACACTTTCTCAAAACAACTGCAAATTCAAATACCGTGGGGCATAATGGTCCTCTCTCACAGATCCCTTTGTAGGATCAGGCCTTGATCTCCACTCCATCTACTTTCCTTTAACATTTACCAGCATAATCCATGGCTTTAACAGTCATGCATTGTGACATTCATATGATCAATATGTTATAAATTGGCACACTCACACTACATTGTCTCTGTTTTTGTACGTGTGTGTAACTAACCTTTGGTGCTCCTCTAAGTACATCTAACACTTAATGTTTCATCTCTATGATGAAAAGAAGTCCGTGACAGTGACTCTAATGTTTGAAGAAATATAAACATGTTTTGTACCTCTTGGCTAAGGGCCTTTGTTAAAAACAAGGGATACATGATATAAAACAAATCAACACACCTTTAGTGACAGCATTATAAGAGAATATACATGCAGATTAAAAAGAATAAAAGTCTTCCACTGTACAATGTTAACTCTTTACTACACTTCCATTGTACTGGACCTCAAATTCAGAACACCTTATCGGGCATCAATATTTCAGATACAAAATTAAATTTAAAGAAAAGCCTATTGGCACACACATACATGCACACAAAGCCAATTACCATCATGTTATTAGGAGCATGGTTTCGTACAAACATGAATACATCAGTGTTCTGGCCACAGTCAGCCTCTACTAGGCAACTTTTAAACAGTTGTAGCTGAAATATTGATTCCTTTTATTTTGTTGCTTTTTACCTCTAGGCAATATTAGGGACTAGTTGGTTTAAGCCACTCATATGTTCATCTTTAAAGTTAAAAGACACTTTGCACTTTCTGGAGGAAAGGTAAGTGTGCTTATCTCTAGAGCCCTGCAGATCTGCAGGTATCCGCCTCAGATCTGTGGGTATTGCGGATTGGCTTGCGGGTGCAGATTCTATTTTTATGATCGATCTCTGCAGCTGCTGCTATGATCTGCGTCAACAGCACACAGGGAAACAAGGAAGTGCTCCAGCCAATCCCAGCTCAGCTCCGATTGTGGTCTGCCAGCAAATCAGAGTTTCAGTCACAGCAGGCTGGGGCTTAGAGACGACCGCTCATTGTAAGTCAGTCAGCATGCTGAACTTCGATTGGCTCATTCCCCATGCCTTCCCTGCCCACTTCTTCCTCTTCTTGTTTGTAGTTCGCCGTGCTGTCAATAAGAGATTTCATTGGTAGCCAAGGAAATCTGATTGATATCATAGGGCTCAAACCGCAAACAAGAAAAGGAAAAAGTGGGCAGGACCCATGTGGGGAATGAGCCCATCAAAGGCTAAAATGCTGACTGTGAGCCCCAGCTCGGTTGCAGATGCAGTTATGGATACATATAAAACATGGCATGTGGATTGCAGATCTGATAAAGACTGACATTGAGCAGATGCAGATAGGGTCCAGAGCTACATTTTTGTATCCTCACAGGGCTCTACTTATCTGGAGTCCATTTGCATAGACCACCCAACTGGAGGACTTTCCCATATAGGACAAAGTGGGTTATTCATTGAAAGGAAATAATTCACTTTTGCCAACTAGACACCCAGCAAGTAGTGTTCATGGCAGAGTGCTCCAGTATTACACCACAACTAACTGAAACCAATACATTTAACCTGCATTGTCTTTCATGTGATTTTTTTTCAATCATTCACAACAGTAACTTAGGTTCATTTAGAAAATTAAAACATTCTAACCTTTCTTTGTAGTTTTCTGTCTCGTTCTTCTTTCAGTTTCTAAATAGAAAAAAAGTGATTACTAGGGAAACTATAATTTAGCAGAAATCTGTGACGTCAATCACTGAGACTGCAAAAATAAAGAGTGCATTCCCACATTTCAAAGTAACTGCTATGGTGAATGTATACACTAGGTACTTTTATGAATTCATGAGATGCCAGATCTTTTTCAGATTATTGATCAGTTCCCTATACAGTAATCCTCTCATGAACACCTTTTCCATGTTTAAACCCACTCATTTTCTGTGCCTCAGAACACTGGCATCCCGAGGAGCGCGAGCGCAGCCAGGCTCCCTCAGATCCCTCTCAACCCCAGATTCTAGATGCAACACTCTGAAGTTGAGGGGAAGAGGGAGAGATGTGGAGCACCCCTACATGGACAGACATCTCAAAGAATGTCGGTTACTGCAAGATAAGGAATCTTCGTTTCTTCAGCAAGTGGTGTCCCTGTAGGGGTGCTCCACTCTAGGTGCCTAAGGAGCAGTTCCCCCTTGTTAGATGGGGGGTTGTGAGGAGTGTGTATATTGACCGGTGGAGAGTCCTGCTAATCCCAGTGATACGTTTTGTCTTATTTTCTGATCTATCACATAATGCTTCATGAATGTGTGAATTGAGCTCCACGTGGCTGCTTTACAAATGTCATTTATCGGTACGTTTTTGAGAAATGCTACTGTCATTGCCATGCCTCTTGTGGAGTGTGATTTTATTCTACCCAGCGGTTGCAAATTGTTCAGTGTGTATGCCATTAATATACATTCCTTTATCTACTTGGATAGTCTTTGGGTGGATATTGGTTTTCCTCTGGAGCGTTCTGCTAGCAATATGAAAATCCTCTGTGTTCTCCTAATCACTCTTGTCCTATCTTTATGGAACGTTAACGCTCTTCTGATGTCCAGAGTGTGAAATAACCTTTCTTGTGGGTTCTCATATGGCTTTGGATAAAAAGCCAGTAGGTTAATTTTCTGGTTGTTATGAAATAAAGTGTTAACCTTTGGAATAAACCTTGGATGTGGGTGCAGTGTTACTCGGTCCGTGTGAAAAATAGTATATGGGGATGTTAAAGGCTACAGCGGGGTGGGAGCACTGATAAAGAATTTTGCTGTCTCTGTCTCTTTCTGAGCTCTGGTTGTTTCTAGATTTGTCTTGTTTTTCCTATCTCTCTGTCTGGAAAGAATCACACTGACCTCCAAATGTTTTTACCAGGGCGGAGTAATGTGCATCTGGGAGAAGTGCCTTTCTAACCTATCAGAAACTGTATTTGATTCTTGTAACATGAACTAAAGTCTATAAGAGAAGCTGTTGCTACATCACAGGTCGGAGATTTCCTTTGTTCTCTCCCTGTGAGTGCTCCCGTATACAGATCTAAGTAAAGGCTTGCTAATCACACTTAAGAGATTTGCATTTTTCCTTGATAGTTTTATGGTGCCATGTCTCGGATCCAGCTCGCCTGTGCCTGCTGCTCCTCTCCCTCCCTCGCCTCCACGCTGGTGTCCGGGAAGGTACCTTCACTTGCGGCCGTTGCTCGCAGATGGACAGATGGGTGAGCAGATGAGCGGGGAGGCAGTGGATGCTGGAGATCCTGGAATGTCGGACATATTTGTCTAAGTGTAATTACCAAGACCAGGACCGAATGCCTTGGGCTTCAGATGTAGGATGCCTTGGGCTCCTCTGTAAGGTACCTATGAGTTTTCTGTTTAGTCCTTGGACTCTGTGAAATGGGGGGGGGGGAAGTGCCAGAGTGACTGAGAGCGTGCTGTGATTGTGTGCCTGCTAATCCAATTGTAAACCCCGCCGCTGACCAAGGCTGGCCACAGAGTATTTCAGCCGCCCCGGGCCTGCAGTGAGCCTCACAGCGCGTATCCGATGCCGGAGTTGTGTCCCGACATCGGGCACACCGTTTAAAGCCAGCTGAGCCTGGTTTCTTCGGTCTCCCCAAATCTTTTCTTCTCTTTTTTTTCCCTAACTCCTAACTAACTCAACACTAAGTACTAAATACTAAAGAACCTAACTTAACACTACTTATCTAACCCTATTCATTTTACAGGTAAGGGAGAAGCGGTTGCGAAGTCCGACTCAGCTGTTTGGTGGTTGAGAGGGAGCCTGGCCGCACTCGCACTCCTCAGGACGCCAACGTTCCAAGTGGCAAGTACGAGTGCGGCTGGAGTGGGGACTGTGAATAAGTCACCGACCTTGGCTCGCTGGCACTACAGACACCTAGAGTGGAGCACCCCTACAGGGACACCACTCGCTGAAGAATAACTTTTACTGGACCATCTCCTGCTGGTAAAATACAACCTTTGGAGTTGCATAGAACTATTCCTCAGGCCTGGGTTTGGGTTACTGAAGTAACTGCAATTCCTCCTGCGGAGATAGCATTGCAGGGGTTCCTAATTCTTGGAAAACTCTGAATAGAGTGGCATTACATTTGTATGTCTGTATTTAATTTAAAAATCTTGTATTGTTTGTGTAGCTGATAGATGGATTTGTATTTTTTCTTGAAAAAGCCTACTTAACTAAAAAAATCAAAAAGTAAATTTGAAAACATGAGAAAAATGTCCTCAATTGCAATATTTCCAATGCTAAAAGTTCAGTAACTCTAATTACTTCAACCTGAAGTACTAGAGAAACAGGTTTTATATGAAATCTTATATTCCATCCTGATTAGACTCTGTCCAAATCCCTCCCCACCCCCCCACCCCAAATATGTAACCACTTGGCAGAGAACCAGTCATCTAGAAAACAGGCAAGCTTTTTAAAATAGACATCATAGGCACTGTGCTCTACATTTCTACACCCCTTTCATCCTGCTAACTTTCCTCATATCTCCTGCCAGAAACAAAAATTAAAACCAAGAGGAACTGTGAACCCCTAAGGATATACAACTGCAAAGTAGTATTGTTGGCTATACAGTGATATTACTAAACTCTCTGTTATAAATACACAGATTAATTAGTAGTAAATACAGGTGTAAAATCAATATCATGGTACATGAATTGTTTCTTTTCGTTAGGATTGCCTTATCTTAAAAATCAGTCTCTCTCAGATTATGGGATTTTTGTTCCATTGAGTGTTTGGAGTAAAAGCCATCAACTGATTCAAACATCTATTACTTCTTGGTGTGTTAGTATGTATAGTATGCATAAATAGGTCATATTGTTAGTGTTTGAACCACCTAGTGATGTTATTCTAATCAAAAGATATTTAAAATAGTTAGCTGTGAAATAATTCTTAACTGAAGTAGAAAGTCAACCACCTTTACTTGGACAACTGCAGTGAAAAACTTGAAAAACATTAGAAATGGCAACAATGCAGAATTTTAAGTTACAAAAACAAATGAGTAAAGCTTAGCTGAAGCAAAAGCCATTTTATACCCCGTTTTAACTGTGTTTCACTATTGTTATTTTTTTTAAGTTCTGAACAAGACTGTGTACCTGGAGGTGCAGTGTGCTTGTATTCGAGCTTGTGCTGTGGATTCTTCCTGCAAAGAATGAAAACCATTACAATAAAATAATTTCCTGCACTGGCATTCCACATTTCTTCATAATGGATATAATCTGTCACCAAATGTAAGAATATGTGAATGAAGTTTAAATTCATGATTATTGGTTTCAAATCACTTATTTGAACACAATAGAAAAAGAAAGAAGAAAGAACCCCTCTTCTTTTGAAGAAAGCAATATAAGTGACTCAATCTCTGGAATCATCATTCTCATATATATTTATCTATGGCACTTATAGACATACCCCTGCCCTTACTATGCTTCAGTCTCTAACAGGGTGGCCTTAAGACTTCCATGCAATAGGAAATACTATCATCTCCATTTTACAGATGGAGAGCTGAGGTGCAGAGAAATTAAGTGACTCGACCGAGGTCATACAGAGCAGGAAACCGAACCTAGGTCTCCCATGTCTTTGGCTAATGCCCTTGGCACGGCACCATCCTTCTCCTACATGGCTCAATTCTGCACAGTTTGTTCATCATTTTCAAAAGCAGACTAGGTTTATGTTGATTTATCAAGAGACATCATTTGTTATGCATTTACCAAGACTTTTCCACATGAGTTTCAATGCCATCCATGCTGATGCCTACAAAAGTGCAGGAAATATATTCTTAAAAGGCTAAAGTGAGCCACATAGAACTATACATTTCTGACCTCAGCTAGGAATATGCACGATTTTTTAAAAGAAAGTTAATTTTATATTTTAATTATTGATTACATTTAAGTTTCATGCAATTCAAATAGATTCAACTTTGAATGCCGCTATAGACCAGTGTTCATGGGCTAAATATTTTGTAGGAAATCCACACGCTGAAAAATAAATTCCCCAGAAAATGGAGTTGTACTCTGGAAACCGACTATAAACACAAACCCCCGTGATTGTGTTGTATCACCTGACAGATTTCTATGCAAATGTGCTCCATTTATCAGCAAAAAACCCCCAAACAAACCCACCCCTCAGTTACCCAATCCAGGAAGACAACAGAATCCTGTGGCACTTTTAAAGACTAACAGATTTATTTATCATATGAGCTTTCGTGGGATTTTCTCCCATGGAAGCTCATGCGGTAAATAAATCTGTTAGTCTTTAAAAGTGCCACGGGACTCTGTTGTCTTTCTACAATAGACTAACATGGCTACCCCTTTGGAATTTGACTCCAATCCAGAAAGTCACTCTGGACTCAGTCAAGTAAGCACCCAGGATAGGTTTTCTAAGTTTGTTATTTCTAATCACCAGTAATACAGTTCTTGAAGCTAATGGAACTACTCATATTTATGTATTTCATTGGATCAGAGCTAGAGTACTCTTCACCTTGCAGGAATGAACTTTCAATAGCAAACCAGTATTGAGAATTGTATTTTGTTTACAACTGAATTTCACAGAAGTATTCTCCACCTTCCCTGGAAATGGTTTTCAAATCCCATTAACACCAATAAGGGGGAAAAAACAACAGTCAATAACAGAGATCAATGCAAGGAAGGAAGACAGTTGATTAGCTCCATCTATAAATATGGTAGTAGATTAAAAAAATATCTCCCACACCAAAAGACAAAAAAAACCTGACTTTTCTCCCCTCCATTTTAAATCTTTGGTTATAATTAGCGATCTTTAAAGAAATTGCGATAGTCTAAATTCTAGAGAGGTATAAGTGTTAGTCTAGTTCAGCAAAACAAACAAGGAATCCTGTGGCATTTCTAAAAACTAACAATTTTATCTTTTTTTAAATCATTTTTATCATTTTAAGAGGACTCCTTATTTGAGGTAGGAAATAATTAGACTGAATATACACACTAAATACAGGGAAAACGGAGTGGCAATCTCACACAAATGACTGGAATTTGTTTTACAGGCTTCAAAGCTTTTACCCAGTCACAAAAACCTTGCAGCAAAAAAGGTATGCAAGATCCTGAAAGCCAGCAGCATGAATCACAGGGGATCCAGCACTTAGACGACAGTGTTTACCTTTAATAATAGAATTAAAACAACATGAAGCCAGGAGTATAAAACAAATTACATCCAGCCCACAGAGTAAACGTCTACAACAGTAGTAGTCACTCAAAAGTGCATTTTTAAAGACAACAGTAACTTTACATTAAATCTATTTAATGGAGAACATTTGATCCCTAATATCCATTTATTGATATCCCTAATGAATTATGCAACACTACACGCCTCACTAAATTTATTGCTAACACAGAAACTTCCCATTGATTTCAATGGGCTCTGGATCAAGTCTACAATTCTGAGGGCCAAAACTGTAGCCTCCCACAGTAAAATCCACAGGACTCTCAAAATTTAATGAGATTCAGTATGTAATGTTTGCAGTGAATGGTCCCCTTTGGAGGAAGGAATAACAGGCTCTCCAGAACCAGACAGTCTGAGGAGCAAAAAGGTTTAAATCCAGATCCTGGGGTCTCCTTGAGCTTTGTACATACATTCTGCTCCCCAAAACCTCCCTTCCCCACTTTTCAAGAACAATATTATACCATCAATCAGTGCAGTGAAACTCACAGAGACCCTGCCTTTGAAAAGAGACTGTAATGGCCTACGGATGAACAGAGCATTTGTGTGAAGTTAGGAAAAGGTCTTATTTTCTGATTCATATCCTGATAAGAGATTGTGATCTACTTTGATTTGTTTTGGGCACTTAGACTTCTACTCATAAGTTCACAGTTTATAGATAACGGGTGCAGGGACAATACAAAACAAACATTCTCCAGCTAAGACAAGGACCTGATGGGTTCTGGAAGAAGGACTCCTGGAACTTTCTATGGGTATCATGTGACCAGTAGTAACCTATGGATGACAGAGATACAAGGCATAAAGGCCTCCAAGAATGGGGGCTTTTTCCTTCCTCCCATTTGTTGGGGTCTACCCGTTTTCTTATTTTCTGCTCAAAGTTGCAGATCTAATGTATGACAGCCAACTAATATAAAAGTAACATTCTCTACAAGACGGGTTTGTTGTTGCTGGATAGGTTCTCTTACTGCTTTCCATTATTCTCCCCTCCTAGCTTTAGGGTTGTTTTTTTTAAATTGGTATTACTACCTATTTAATCTTACTTCTGTTACTTCAGAAAGTCTTACTTTCTTGTTGGAATAGTTAGCAAGCTACTTGTCTTAATATACAGCACTAGTTTCAAACTGCAAAAGGAGTAACTGTCAATCTAGTTCAGTAACACAAACAAGGAGTCTGGAGGCACTTTCAAACAACAAATTTATTTATCGCATGAGCTTTCGTGGAAGAAAATCCCACTTTGTCCAACGCTGTTATTTCCTGACCTGATTCTATGACTTACACTTTCCTACATTTATTTTTCTCCTGGTCTGTAAGCTCTCCATCTTCAAGTGTCTGACAAAGTGGGATTTTTTCCCCATGAAAGCTCATGTGATAAATAAATGTTAGTCTTTAAAACTAGTAGTTTCAATTTCATTTTAACAATGTTTTTACAATTGTCCATAGTGAAGCAGCTTACAATAGTTTAATATTTTAGAACTTCACACTATATTTTTAGAAGCTATTATTTAAAAAGCACTAATTCTTTAAAAGCACTATTCTTTAAAAAGCACTTATTTGAATTTGTCAAACAACCTGCTAACAGAAGAAGCAATTAATCTGATTTGTGATTTTGTAACTGTTATCCCAAATTATGAGATTTCAAGGAAGTCTGAAGCACAGAGTGATAATTTAACTGAATGGAAACACTGTTTTCAAAACACTATATGAGTAAGTCAATGACTGATGTGCTCTATTCAGGACTAGATCTACATATACACAATGTCTAACGGACTGGGATTTGTCACAGAGAATACAAGATTCTTTATTATTGTAGACGTGGAAACAGAGTTAATCACGAATAAAATTCAAAAGAGGTGAACTAGTGAATCTTGATCACTGTGTATGAAGATTGTCCTGGAATTTCTAGGTGAGGCATCAAGTATTTGCATCATTTTCCTCTAGTTCACTGCCTAATACAAAGTTTGCTTATGCTTCCTCAATTGCTTTATTTGTATTTGCTGAAAAATATGGTGAGTGTCAAACAACAAGTTTATGGCATCATTAGTTAATACACACCAAATGCCTGAATTTGAAAATTAATATTTGTTACTTGTATTTTTCCCAATTGATTATGCCTCTATGTAGAAGAGAAGCCTTAAATAGCTGCTGTTTTATAGATCATTCTGCCTCCCACTAGCTGTTCATTAAACTGTCCAAAATAGAAAAGTTTACTTTTGACAGGCAATGATTTCCTCATAAGGGACAATTCCAAAATAAGTGAACTGTATCTTTATATTAGAAAAAATCCTGTGTCATCTCCCAATCATAGTTTTGTTAGCTTAGAAAAGATGTAGAGACAACTCACAGATCTTGAAATCTCTAATATTCTCCATCTTGAAATTCACAAAGAAAAAACAGTTATTCCTGCCCTTATCTACAGGTCAAATCAATAAAAAAATTAAGCTAGCATGGTAAGATTAAAATTTGGTAATAGCAGGGCCATTTTGCTAATTAAGAATAAATAATATTTACAATGTACATAAAGAATTGCGATTGAGTTTTCATTTAATGAAAGTTTACTAAATACAAAGGAATACACATTTATCATTACCCACAGGAAAGCATGTTTGGCTCTTCGTTTAATGAACTTCAGGTACAAAGCATATTCCTCTGTAACTTGTCGTAACTGCATAATTACACTTGTTGTTCCTGCTGCTACATTTAATGATGTTTTATTACAGCTGGTAGAAAAGCTCCACTGGAATTACTAAAAGGACTATATGGTTGAAATTAACTTTCACTCTTAATCTCTCTCAAGGTAATTTTTATTCAAGTTAAACATTACAATTGCTTGTCCCTTTACCATGAAGCTAGAAAAAGAATGAACAGAAACGTAATTTCTGAACAACCGAGAAAATGCTAATAGTATTAAATATCAAAGCTTCATGCACAACCAGAATATGTTCATTCAGTTAAAAAGAAAAATTGAGCTCCCCCCGGTCCCTGGGTGGAAGGCCGAGATGGCCGCTAGGTGCACTTTTACCAATGCTGTCGAGAGGCTTTGGTGTTTTAGGTGCAACAGGTAGTCTCAGATACACGGGACAGAAAAAATAGCAAACATGGCAGGCGACCAGTTTGGTTTAATGAAGTCTTTGGTGAGCTTAAAGACAAAAAGGAAGCTTACAAGAAGTGGAAGCTTGTACAGATGATTAGGAAGGAGTATAAAAATAATGCTTGAGCATGCCGGAGTGAAATGAGGAAGGCCAAAGCACAACTGGAGTTGCAGCTAGCAAGGGACATAAAGGGTAACAAAAAGGATTTCTTCATGTATGTTAGTACCATGAAGGCTGTCAGGGAAATTGTAGGCCCCTTATAGAATGGGGGAGGCAACCTAGTGACAGATGATGTGGGAAAAGCTGAAGTACTCAATGCTTTTTTTGGTCTGTCTTCACAGACAGGGTCAGCCCCCAAACTACTGCACTAGACAGCAACGAATTGGGAGGAGGTAAGCAGCCCTCAGTTAATCATAATTTCACAGTATTTTTATTCTGCATAGCAGACATGGCCAACCAGGCAGCAAAAGGAAAGCACCACACTCCTAGAATTGTGATTACACCATAAACAAGAAAGTCCACTCAGCAGAGCTAAGTTAGCTTTTACACCATAAGAAAAGCAAATAAAAATATTAAAATAACCAGCCAAACAAGGTATAACAAGTGGCAAAATATAAAAACAGGAAAGAAAAATATTGCATGCATTCACGATATTACAAACATGAGAATGGGGAGAAATCATTTGGATATCCAACTAAAACCTGTTGATTATATCCAAGCTCCAAAGGTGTAGCCATGTTAGTCAAGTTCAGCAAAACATATAAGGAGTCCTCTGGCACTCTTAAAGACTAACAAATTTATTTATTGCATGAGCTTTCATGGAAGAAAATCTCACTTTGTCAGACGCTTGAAGATGGGGAACTTACAGAATGGGAGGAAAATAAATGCAGGGAAATGCAACTCATGGGATCAGTTCAGACCGTTACAGCAAATCAAAGCCGTTGTTTAGATTCAAACACTGGGGAACAGCATATAGAGAAAGGTGAGGTCAAATCACCTGTTGTAATGAGAAAAATATCCATAGTCCCTATTTAACCTTAAGACGTCTGCATTTTAAGATTGACTTTAGGAACCCCAACATGGAGTAAAGAAAACAGTCCTTGTCTTAGGGATAGGGTTAGAGGAAAATGTGCTTCAGCAACAGCATTGGAAATTACAAGTAAGAGCTGTCCTATCAATTTCCTTCTACTTTTATAGAATTCAATACAAATATCTCCTAATAAAGAAAGGAATTTAGGAGCTGAATACTTTGTCCCATTGGCATGTGGTACATCATGTGATCAAAAGATAACAGAACAGGCACTAAACGCAAAAGTAATGGATCACTAATTTACAAAAGAGACCTCAGTGATAGTGGTTTTTCAACTCAATATAGAAAGAAAGTTTTATTACTCAGTTACTTCAAGGTAAAAATCAGCAATTGTTTTATTCTCTAATGTCAAACTGTACCATTTTTACCTTCATAAATATTGTTTTGGATAATGGATTTTAAAAAGAAACTTCTCTTGCTTATTTTAATCCAATTCAAATGTCCAATTTAGGTTCCTTCTTTCATTTCAAATGACATTTTCCTTTGACAGGGGGCTAGATATTCTGATTAGTTCTGGTTTCAAACCCAAGAGGAGAACACAATTTGGCTCAAAGGCATAAGAAAAATCATCTGCTGAATAGAGTGATAAAATACTGAAGCATCAGGCCACTTCAAAACTCAGTTCAACTCAGAACAAAGCATTCAGAACATCAGCCAGGTCTTCCTTCACTTAACCTTATTCTAAAAATCAATTTGCAGACTGATAACAGTTCTTAAAAAGTAGTTTGCTCTTTCCCCATAACCCTTCCAAGTTTCATCCTTTACTCAGATTATCACTTCATAAGCAAGTAAAAACAATTAAAATACAGATTAAAACCTGATTGCTTTTAGCATAAAATAAAGTCTCTACATTATTCTTCAGTACATTAGAAATTCATTTTGCTCCTGACAAAGTTGTTTTGGTGAATTATATCCCAAGGGCATGCCACAGATTTTTCATCCAAAACATTTCTGCTCTGAAAACCAGCTATAAAAATTATCAAGGAGTCCTGTGGCACTTTTAAAGACTTAAAAAAAAAAACTTATTTATCGCATGAGCTTTCACAGATATAATCCCGCTTTGTCAGATGCATGAAATGGAAACTGCAGTATGTAGGTGAATATATAACAGCAGAGAAGGGCAAGTTACAAAGTCAAGTTACCAAGCAAGTTGTTTTGATTCAAACAGTGTGGAACAATAAATGAGAAAGTGAGAATGTGAATTATCCTTATGAGTATGCCATTTCAGGCCCCTATTCAGACTTAGCTTGATGGTGTCAGATTTGCATATGAATTCCAGCTCTGCAGTTTCATGCTGAAGCTTAGTTTTAATTTTTTTTTGTTGAAACACTGCAACTGTCATGTCTTTTACAGAATGTCTGGGGATGTTTAAGTGCTCCCCTATTCGTTTTTGAATGTTACAATTCTTGATGTCTGATTTGTGTCCATTTATTCTTTTGCACAGAGACAATCCAGTTTGGCCAATGCACAAGACAGAGGGACATTTTTGGCACATGATGGCATATATCACAATGGAAGATGTACAAGTGAATGAGCCCCTGATGGAGTGGTTGTTTTAGTTAGATCCGATGATGGTGTCACTTGAGTAGATATGTGGGCACAGTTGGCAACAGGGTTTATTGCAGGGATAGGTACCTGCCTTTCTGTTTCTTTTGTATGGTGTGTAGTTGCTCGTGAGTATTTGCTTAAGGTTGGGGGTTGTCTGTAAGCTTACAAATACTCACCAGCAACTATACACGCATAAAAGTAAGCCTATTCACTGACATTGTCATTGTGGATGCAAGGTTTATCCTTTTAACATGCTTGTTAGATCAGGTCTCTAACAGAGGTAAGTTTGCAACAAATAACATTAGTGACAAAAATACAATAGGACTGTTCAAGGCAAGCTGCAAAGGGCAATAAAACATAACCCTGTCAAAAGAACACTACAAAAGTAAGCTATACACGATTTAACTTCAAAAACTACTCACTACCATACTATCATTTTGCTTATGTAGCTCCTAGTCAAAATGTATCTTGCTTTACAAATATAGACAGATAACTCAATTGAATCATGTTTCTTACCTATAACAAGTCGTTCCATATGGACATTCAGGCCTGTCGTCATCACCTTGGCTTACAACCTCCACAACATCATAATCACTCTCACCAGGGTGACTGAACTGCTGAAAATGAATTGGATTCCTCCTGAGAAATTAAGGAACATACATAAGTAAAAGTTAATGATATGACATTCACCACTCATGCATATGGAGGATGGGGAATACTGTGTAGCTAATCCAAGCACGTTTATATTCAACAATGCAGTTACTCATTTGTTTCTGGCTACGTATGTAGTGGCAAACTTCAATTCTACAGCGTCAGTCATTAAGACCTATTTTCACAGCAAATTATATACAATTTTTCAGCTTCTTCGTCTTAGTTCACAGGACTTGGCTGTGCCCCCATAACAGGGAACATTCGTATTTAACTTTTGACTTTAAATAGGAGATGAATATGGTAAGTAAAGGTTCTGATATAAACTTCACCTGCCTTTTCAGTATTCTGTACAAGATGGAATGTGAGGAAAAAAGATTTTTCTATGGCAGGAAAGGCTCTAGTACAAAATACCTGCAACACTGACAAAAGTCATGGTAACCCAGTTGTAGGGACAAGTTCTTACTGAGGTACAGCTGTCTTTCATTTTCATGACAACCAACTCTTCAAATCAGTTCCAAGAAACAAATTATTGTACTACAGTGCAGCAGAATGATCTCCCTGTAGTGATCATTTTGCAGTGCATATTTGAAAGAACTATTTCCATACGATACACACATTAAAACTTGCTGTTTTTCTTGCCCTAGTTAAATAGTTTAACTGCAGCCTTTTTTTAAGCTATGTATTTGCAGCTTTTATCTTTTAAAACCCCTAAATACAAACACCTATAGATGTATTCATGTAATTCTTCATCTTTCTCGCTGAGTAAGTGGGGGGGGGGTCTCCTGATTCAGACATGCTAAAATGTATCTTTCTCAGTCTATTTGTGCAGACCATGAAAATAGGGTCTTTGCCCTGACCAAAAAATTGAGTGTCTGAAACTCAAATTGCACAATATAATTATTGGATCATGACTCAGACTGTAAAATCAGAAGGAACCATTATGATCATCTAGTCTGACCACCTGGCCACAGAACTTCCCACTCACTCCTGTAATAGACTCCTAATCTAAGACTGAGTTAAGGATGTTCTCAAATAATGACTTCAAGGTTCAGAGAACCCACAAGCAAGTGACCTGTGCCCCATGCTACAGAGGAAAGTGAAAAACCCCATGGCCTATGACAATCTGCCCCGGGAGAAAATTCCTTCCAGACTCCAAATACGGTGATCAGCTAAATCCTGGAAGGTGTGATATGTAAGGTGCGATCACTATATCCATAAATCAAAATCCCATTCCAAACACTTATTCAGGCCGTAGACTTGCTCTATACATGAAGTCAGAAGCCATGTGGAACGACTCCATGATTGTCATAGTGGCCATGAGCTCTTAAGAAGAATCATCGGTATGACCACTGATGCCACTAAGTAACATAAGCCTCAGCACATCGGTGCCAGCATAGTGAAAAGCCTGAGGATTGCAGCCGTAGCATCTGCACGCTATTCTATACTGTCATATTAAGTTCACCTTACTTCCATTCTGGGAGTTGGACATTAGACAGAAACTCAGATTTTTGAAGTAGGTAAGCTCCTACATCTGTGACCAGATACTAAAACTATTAACATCGTAATACATTTATGTAGTACAAGGATTTCAAAGCACTATACAAATATAACGTAGCTCTCCGAACTGATAAGGTAAATGATTTGGCAAAAGTCACACAACAAGTTGTCAACTATAGAACTAGAATCCAGGTGTCTAGACTGTGTTCTACTCTACCCAATAGGCAACATTACCACATTGGATGTTGCGTGAACTAACTGCAGAAAGATACTCCAAGGTTGCATTGAAGAGTCATTTGAACTATTTAAATTATCATCATCACTCCTTCAGAATCAAAACAACCAAATTAATGATGTCCTGAGGAATCAATTGACATTTTCTGTTTAAGAGTAATCATCAAGATGAAACCAAACCCTTCTAGAGTCATTTGGTTCAATTAGGGGTGGGGGGGTTTTTGGGGGTTTTTTTGAAGGGGTAATGTTACTATATTAGCTACATAAGCAAGGAAGACCGAAGACCACCGAGATGTAACCAACACAGCTTACATAAGGATCCACAAGAGAATAACACTCTTGTATTTATTTTTATGTCAATTTCCACTCCAAGATTCAGCAAAAACGAGAGTCCTGTGGCACCTTAAAGACTGGGCATAAGCTTTCATGGGCTCCAACAAACTGACTCCAACTCAATTTCTTTTCTCTATTGTATTTCTGACTGCTACAAGCTGTTCTACAGCTTACTGAACTGTGGTTTTTAATTTGCTGAACTATTTTCATCCTCTGTTCAAAATTTCCCTAAAATTTCCTAGATATCCCTTTTCGTGCTTCTAAAAAGATTGCTACTCTAGTTGATTTTTTTAATCCTTTGATTATAATTCTTTTTAAAAAGGAGATTGCTAATGATTCTACCATTATCTCCCACTTGGGATAAGCAGTGACTTGCTAGCAGCAACCTGAATCTCGCTTAGTCACAATTCCACTTTACCTGTAACAACCTGTGCCATACATGCAGGGTGTCCTCTTTTGCTTCATTTGTTTAAAACTCTGTAGAGCATCTGTGCTCATGGCTGAGTTGAAATCTTCAGCTTTAGGATCGAGATTTGGATCAAACTCTTGAGTCTCTGACAGAGCAACATGAGAGTGGGATGGCTTGTCCTGGTGAGTCCACTGGCTTGTAGAATGAATAATCTCATCATTGTTTTCCCCTTCATTCATTTTATTTGTTTTAGTGGTGAGCTGGCTTTTTGCATCCAGTCTGTGTTCACACCTCTTGCCGTATTGCTGCAAATCACCTTTGTCCACAGAACTTTCAATTCTTTGTAACACATGCTTGTCATTGATATCTTCCACTTTCTCACCGACCTGGATAAGAGGTATTCCAGATGCATTCTGTGACACAGAAAAATAAAAGATCACAACAATCTATAGAGTGTAAATAGTTCTATGGATCACTCATGAAGTAATGTACTTTTGAATGTTAGCAGGTGTCATATTCTGCCATCATAAGCATTCAGAACACATGCTCCTGCAAAGGAGATTTTACACTCAAATACAAATTTTTTAAAAAATATATATTTTTGTACTTAAAATAAAAAATTTAAATCAGAAGCTTTAGTTCAGGACTCTATCAAGGAACAGATTAGAGTTTGTCAACAGTTATTGTGGTCAATCTTTGCTTGACAAATTCTTCCTTTTAATTTTGTAAGACCTCTGTCTCTTAAATAAATATACACACACATATACATATAGTATAGCCTTTTTACCTCAGTAACTTGTATAGTATCCTTCTATAAGGCAAGTGCTCCCCTATTTACTATTTAGAATACAGCTGGGTAAAATTTTCCAGCTGAAATGTCCTTCAATCCAAATATGCAGATTCAGATCAATCAAAATAATCTATGAATTCATATAGATTTTGGCAAATTTTTTTCAGGTGGGCAAAAAAACCCCAACAAAAATAGAAATGCCGAAACTTTTCTTCAACATTTCCAAAATTAAACTTTTTGATTTGTTGGGCTAGATTCACAAGGAGACTTAAGCACCATTCATAAAACCAAGGTGAAGGTGATGATGCCCTATTCCTAACTAATAGCCCTGTGATTAGAGCACTCAGACAGAATGTAGAAGACCCAGGTCTGAATCCCTTCTCTGGGGCAGGAACTTGAACCCAACTCTTCCTGCTCCGAGGTGAATATGCCAACTACAAAGTTATTGGGTACTTAGAATGAAGCTCTCTCAATCTTTCCTTTTGAAGCTGTTTCACTTTGTATAAATACTTAAATGTTTGTTAGATAGGAAAGGCAGACTGACACTGTAGCCTGGTACTTAGGGCACCCAGCCACCTGTTTTCCGGTCCTTGCTTTATTGTAGATTCAAAACTTAGTCTCTCACTTCCCAGCTGAGTGTTTTAACAACTCAGCTATTCAGTATAAGGGGGTGGGACTGGGGGGGGACGACACAGGCACTACTACTGTTTTGTGAATGACATCTAAATCCCTTTGTCATTTAGCTCTTAATTTCTAAAATTTCTTTTGCATTAATTAAAAAATAGTTAAAAATGTCTGAAACAGAAACAAAATGTTTCAAATAAAAGATTTCACTCAATCCATTTTTTCCTAATTTATCAGCTTAACAAGAATTTAAAAAAAAAAAAAAGCAAATTCAACTCAATTTTTTGGAACTGCCAGCAAAAGAAAAATCAATTATTCACACAGCACTAATCTAGAAACACACAAAGGCTACAGACTATACATGAATATTTACACACTGCTTTAATATACTATCAAACTATTATGAGGTCTATCCTTTAGAAAGGCTTCCCTCCAGTAAGTTTATTTTCAGTTCTTTTTCATATAAATTTTGAGAAGTTTGAAGTTTGTGGTATTTTTCTGATTCAATGGCTTGACTTTTTTGTTTGTTTGTTTCCTTTTAAAATCTGGAACTAACCAAATGAATGTCAAAAAAACAAACATCTAAGTAATGGGAGAAAATTTAGACTCAATATCAAGTAAGTTTTCCTGACAATTAGATATACTGAAGAGTCCCACAAGAGAAGCAGTTAAATCCTCGTTGTCTGAGACTTTCAAAACTAAACTGCACAAACATTAAAAGCGCTCCACCTTGTATGATTTCCCCAACTCCCTCCTTCGCCCCCCCCCCACAGCAACCCCTTCATCCACTCCTTTGTGTGTATTATGTGTAATTTGATACACTTAACTGCCATGCAGAGCAGTCTCATTGAAGGAAAGAGCAATTAAGCAAAGTTCTGGCCAATGTTTTTGGTTTTGTTATTACTTATAATAGTCATGGCAATTAGGTCAGACATGTTTTCTTGTGGCAGGCTGCAGTTTTGAGAGAATCAAAGAGGTACTTCTATATTTCACCCTATATGAGGCTTCTTCCTTAGCTAAGTATCATAATAGAGGAATGAAGTTCTGAGATTGAAGCATCAGGATTGTAATTGCATTTTTGCAGAGTTTTATGGCTTATCTAGTCATTAATATTTCCTTATTTGAAGCAATGAATTAATACCAGAATGGCACTCAACCACCAAGTTAATTTTTTTCTGCAAAGTCTGAAGAAAATTGATCACATTATGTTTGAGTTAAAGATAATAAAAAGCTACTTCGAAAATTGAACCACTCAGTACAGCTTCATATTTTAGAGCTTTAACCAGAGTTCCATTATAAACCCTATAACTCACTTACCATATAGTTTGTCATAAGGAAAATGTACTTTTAGAGTATACTACTCAGTAGGGAAGCTCATCATGTTAAGCACTGCTCTGTGCTAAACATTTATAGGAGCAGGCCTCTACACTGCAATCTCCTTGGGGACTTTTCACCTTGCTTGTAAAGCCTACTTTTCTGCATGCCTATGCATGCTTTAAGGTGTTGTAAAATGTAATATTTTAAGTTCATACTGAAAGAGTTACAGCCTTTTCAAATTGTTACCTAAATAAGGAGCTCAAGGTAAGTACAAGTAATTTCCAAACTTACTGTAGCAGAGTAAAATTTTATCTCTGAGGATGGGTTCCACCTGGAAAACAGGCTTCATTCTCCAAATAATAGATGTATTGTTAATATTTCAAGTTTAGATTTGGGAGGATATAAGCCACGTCTTCTCTGCCTAATGCAGGGGTTGTATTTTAACAGTACATTCTCCATCATTTACTCTTTCTGTAAAGAGAGGAGATTTCTTTTCTAATTCTCAGACAGAACTAAGAAACTAACTTTTCT
Source organism: Pelusios castaneus (assembly GCA_007922175.1). Lineage (NCBI taxonomy): Eukaryota > Metazoa > Chordata > Testudines > Pelomedusidae > Pelusios > Pelusios castaneus. The sequence goes on from ML685758.1 coordinate 9,796,302, forward strand.
ACTCGACCTAGTGGCCCTTATAAGGAATGCTCCATAATATCTTTCTCCTCATCCTCCTCACCAGAAGGGGATGTTAACACTTTTAAATCCACTTTTCAAATATTAACTGTGGCTAACTGAATATTTTCATGTCAAAAACACAAGATAAACCTTGAGAATTGTTGTAAGCTCTTCACAATGAGCTCATTCCAAGGCGAACACATAAAAGGTAAAATAACCTGGGCAGTTGTCTCAGCTTAAACTCAAACTTCTCAAACTTTTTTGTACTGATGACTGCTTTCACACCGCAAGCCTCTGAGGACTTGTCTTCACTTCATTGCTTCAAATAAGGAAACACTAATTATTAGATAAGCTGTAAGACTCTGCAAAAATGCAATTCTAATCCTGGTGCTTCAGCCTCAGAACTTCACTCCTCTACTATCATAGGGTGCACCTACACTTACAAGTTAGGTCGACTTAAGGAGGCTTAAGTCGACCTAAACAAAGCCGTATCCAGACTGGGCTTTCCTTAAATTGACTTAAGCATTTCCTTAGGTCGACTTAATAACACCTCGTTTTAGGTCGACTTAACCCAGCATGGACGGGGATCAGCGCCTAAGTCAACCTTATTAAGTCGGCTTAAAGCGTTAAGTCAACTGAATAAGGTCGACAAGGAGCTATGTCTACACTAGAAAAGATAAGTCGACTTAACTTTTCTAGTGTAGACATAGCCATACTTAGCTAAGGAAAATGTCTCATGTGGGGTAAAAGATAGAAATACCTCTTTGATTCTCTCAGAGCTGCAGCCTGCCACAAGAAAATGTGTCTGACATAATTGCCATAACCTTCACTGTGAAAACCAGCTCAGCTGATCAGGAAGCAGTCGCTGGAAGACCACCCCTGCAGAAGAGGTTTCCCTCTGGCCCAGGCTACTGAATACAGCGCGTTAAGTAGAAGATAGGCAATTGGAGGGAGATATGCAAGGAATTTTAAGTACTTTGCATATTTCCCTTCAATTGCCACCGAAACTACGCAGCAGTATAGACCAGCCCTGAGTGTGCCACCCAGGCTCCTCACTATCTCTTCCCTTAAAAATCTTTAGCAAGCCCAGGATGATAAACACACATGCTATTTTTTAAGTTACAAAGATCTTTAACCACAAAAATAAAGTGACTGGTAGAAGACTTTAAAAAATAAAATTAAATTAAAAAAAGTCCAAAGGCAATCTTTTTCCCTCCTCCCCCAGGGAAGGTTTCATTAACTCTAACACATCATCAAGGATCTACAACCTATCCTGGAAGACGATCCCTCACTCTCACAGACCTTGGGTGGTAGGTCAGTCCTCGATTCCAGCTAGTCCCCCAACCTAAAGCAAATACTCACCAGCAACTACACACCATATAACAGAAGCACTCATCCAGTAACCTATCCCTGCAACAAACCCCATTGCTAACTCTGACTGTATATCTACTCGAGTGACACCATCATAGGTCCTAACCACATCGGCCAAGCCAACAGGAACTCCTTCACCTGCAGATCTACTAATGTGATGTCATCAATGCCCCTCTGCCATGTACATTGGCCAGACTGGGCTGTGTCTGCGCAAAAGAATAAACGGACACAAATCAGACATCAAGAATGGTAACATTCAAAAACCAGTAGCAAAGCACTTTACTCTTCCTGGAAAATCAGTAACAGACTTGAAAGTTGCCATACTTCAGCAAAAAAACACAACAAACTTCAACGTGAAACTGCAGAGCTGGAACTCGTATACAAACTTGACACTATCAGACTAGAACCGAATAGAGACTGAATGGCTAGCTTACTACAAAAAATAATGTGCCCTTGTTTGACAATTCACACTTTCTATCAACTGTTTTGACAGGGCCTCTTCCACCCTGACCGAATTGACCTTGTCAGCACTTACCCTCCTCTTAATAGGTACTCATCCTTGCATACGTCCACATACCTAATCAACCAAGTTTCCACTTCATGCATCTAATGAAGCAGGTTCCAGCCCACAAAAGCTTATGCGCCCTCAAAAAATCTTTTTCGTTTGTTTCTAAGGTGACACAAGATTCCTTATTGTTTTTACTTGAAATAATGGGATGCGGCAACACGCAAAAAACATTACCCATGACAGCGAGCCAGCATCTTCCTCTTCAGTAATCTTGCTCTTTTTTTCCTGCTCTTGTTCCACCTCTTTGCAATCCCCTAAACTCTCTTCAGAAGCTAATCGTTTTCTCCCCTGCACATTTGCTCTTGACTTTGATGGCTCCATACTACCTTTTCCTCTTCCTCTGCCTCTTGTGACTCCACCACCTTAAAGAAAAAGAGAAGGGGGTATTTATGAGATCCAACCTTGAATGCAACCTTCCAAACCTCAGGAAAGGTCCCAAAAAACTGGACAAAGGCTACCAGCACCCATCTTTAAAAAAAGAGGGAAAGGAGGAGCGAAGGAACTATACACCAGTCAGCCTGTCTGCAATACCTAGGAAGCTACTAGAGCAATATATAAAATATTTGAGACTACCTGGAGGAGGGATTAACCACAGCAGCCAACATGGATTTACCAAGAACAAATCACATCAAAGCAGTTTGATTTCTTTCTCTGACAGGGTAAACTTGTTTAGTGGATAGTGGACATAATATACCTGGACTTCAGCAAGGCTTTTGACATTCTAAGCAAGCTAGAGAAATGCAGATTCAGCAGCACTACCATTAAGTGGATACATAATTGCTCAAACAACCACAAACAAAATAACTATTAATGGAATGTCAGATTGGAGAGAGGCCTCAAGTGAGGGTCCACAAGGATCATTTCTGGGTCCAGTGTTATTTAACATCCTTATTAATTACCCTGATGCACGAATAGAGAGCTACTGATCAAATTTTCAAACAAAGCTGGAGGGGTTGCAAACTCTTAGAAGGATAGGGCTAAAATTCAGAGGGATCTTGATAAAATTGGACTATCGAGAAAATGAAATTCAACAAAGACAAAGTAAGGTGCTACAATTCAGGAAGAAAAACCAAATGTACACATACAGAATGGGGAAACCTGGCTTGGCAGCAGTACTGCTAAGACAGATCTGAGAGTTGTGGTGGATCACAACCTCAACATGAGTCAGAAAGACAACGCTGTTACAAAAAAAAAGCAAGTACAATTTTAGGTTGGTTTAACAAAGGCACAGAATGCAAGTCACAGGAGACGACGGTGGAGCTTTACTCAGAGCTGCTTACACCTCAGTTGGAGTACTGAGTTCAATTTTGGCCACCAATGTATAGGAATGAGAGAGAGAGAAACTGGAAAGGATCCAGAGGCAAGTGACAAAGATAATGACAAGGCTGGAATGCAAGCCATATGCGCAAAGGCTGAAGGAACAGCATGTGTTTAGTTTTGAAAAGAGGAGATTAATGGGGAAGATGAGAGCAGTCTTCAAATACTTGAAAGGCTGCCACCAAAAAAAAAAAAAAGGTGAAAAGTTGTTCTCCCTTGCCGCGGAGAGCAGGAGAAGAGGCAATGGATTCAAATTGCAGCATGGCAGATTTAGATTAAATTTCAAGGGAAAAAAAAAAAGCTTCCTAACTGTAAGAACAATGGAAGAGACTGCTTACGGAGGTTCTGGAAGCAACTTCACTGGACATGGGATAGCCATCTGTCTTACGGACTACCTACCATGTCTTACTATACCAGTAAATTTCAGAGCTGTTGTAATACGGTGGTCCTAGGAGAAGGTGTGTATGTCAGACATTTGTGTCTTTTACAACAGAAGCTGACTCAGTAAAAGGTAATACCTCACCCACTGTCTCTTTACACTAAAGAACTATAAAAGGAGTCAACAAGCTAAAGAGAAATTTAAAGATATACTGAATACACTGAAATCTATAGCCATAGTCATGGACATATTGCAGAAAGATTGCGGCAGTCTTGTTGATGCTGTTGAAATTTGGAAAAAACCTCCAGACACTGAAGAAATACCTAGGAACAAAGTTAAATTGCAGGCAGTAGATAACTAGATGGTTCAAACAACCCCCCTTCCCCTCCCCTCACACACTTACTCCACTTCATTCTCTTGCCATTATTCTCAACCCAAAGTACCAGGGCAAATGCTGAACTGCTGAAGATGCTGCTATGTCATGGGCATCTAAGAATCACCCATGAAACATGCCAACTCTAGAAAATTTCAGGACTGGAGATGAACCATTCAACCACTACATGTTTGTTTGAAGTCACTAGCTAGGCACCTGGAACCAGAGGTTCTTAAAGTGTTAGACTATATCTTGACAGCTATAGACTCTTTTGTAGGCACAGACAGAATTTTTACTTTCATTTGAAGTAATTTAATCAAAGTTAAAAAAAAAAATCAGGAAAAACTTGTCTCTCTCTCTCTTCCAGTCTATGAATAAAAACAAGGAGGGAAGAGATGAGATCTCCGAGTTTTAAATGTTTAAGGGACCACCTAAGTAATTTAGCAGACAGTTGTCTCATTTTCAAGAGACATGAGAAAGCAGTCTCTTTCACTTAGGCATATTTGAAATTTTTTCCAGCCTGTCCTAAAATGATCTGTTTAATTTACTGACTGCAGTTAATGTCTGTTCCTTTAATAAATAATTTAGTTGTAAATGTCAAAGATTTTGATTAGAGAAGTTTATGTATCCAAAGCATTTAAGGTAGTTTTGTTTAATGAATGTATATTGTATATGCTGTTGTGTGTGTTTAATGAATTTCAGTTACCATCCTACTGTTAAATCATAAGCAAAAAGTAATCTAGTAAATAAAAATAGTGATGCTCTATTGCTTAACATAGTAAATATATACAATTAATGCAATTCTGAAAATATTAGGATATAGCATTGCTTACATAAATGATAATAATGAACCCGCTTAGGTTGCAAATAGATGTACCAGATCTAGGTGAAGAGTATCAACTTGATTGTAATTCCCCGTGTTTTAATGGTTATATCAATGAAATAATTCACCTTTTTCAGAGAATAACTGAAGTACAAATGAAAATGTTGATTAAAATAGATTTAAAACTAGACTTTCTACTTGGTGATTTAAACCACTGATTTAAATTGATTCACCCTGCTCTCATCGTACCCAAAACACTGAATCTAGAAGTTCCAATTAGTGACCCAGGAGGTGCTTCCCAAAATTTTCTAAGTACAAAACCACAAATTCACAAACCCACTCAAATACTAGTGCACAAAAAGACAGACAAGCACTGTTTATGGAACATTATGTTCTACTCATGTTTTTTCTAGATCATCCACAAATAGTAGCTATTTGTACTTCTAACTTAAAGCACTTGATATTTATCTACCAATTGTGTCAAATGAGATTTGTTTAATTTGCTGATAGTAATGTGAAGGAGATACAGGCTATGCTTATTGGGAGACTTGTTAATAATAGCAGCCTCTTCAGCACAAACATAGACATAGCTCTTGATGCATCTCTTGAAAAAACATAAAAGGAGTTATTACAATGTAGGTGCTATTACATATGTATAATCAAACAGCATAAATGACTAGATTCTTTAAAAGCGCCGTAGTCTGCATAAATCATTAAATTAATGAGATTCAGTGTGGGCATAATTTGTATTGCTAAACCATGTGGAAACATAGGATTCCTATAGTAAGTAAATGACTAAAAAAGTCTCAAAAGGTTTTAATAAAGAATGTTTTCTATCCAGTGAAAAGGATGACTGCCTTGAAACCATTAACTAGTTTTGTCCCAAATGCTAGGAATGAAGGGCTGGAATGAAGTTAAAGCAAGAATGAAGTTAAGATGGTTAATTGTGAACTCAAAAGGTGACATTTCTCCTAGTGCTGAATCAGAGAATGGTTCTGGAGTCCTTTTGCTCGTGGAGTTGAAACAAAAAAAAGTACTGTCCACATGCAGTCATTTTTTAAAATCTCCTGAGACCTTTAAAGGTTAAAGTCTCTTAACTGTGGTTCTTTAGCCAACATCTTACTCACACTTAACAGCTCACTTATATTTAAGGAAGGAAAAGAAAGTGGCCTGAGTAATTCAGACCCAGAACCCAGAAGTTAGTCTGACCTCAGCAACATACAAGGTTTTTGAACATACTGTGAAGGAAAGGATACTTAAATTCATGGAGGCAAATGAAGAAGGGGATGTAATGCAATGGGAGGTTTTAGCGAAAGTAAATCATAGAGTAATCTAATTTCCTTCTTTCAGAAGACAACTGAATTTTTTTAGAGAAGGGAAATTGAACAAATCTAACATGTTTGGATTTGGACAGCACACAGGAAATCTGTTAACTGAGAGAAGATAGGGACTGGTACAAGAACTGCAAGGTGGATAAGAAACTGGCTAAGGGGAGAAAACAATATGTTGTACTGAAAGGAACTCTCAGACTGAAGAGCAGTTGCTAGTGGACCCTCTCAAGGACCAGTCTTGGAACCAATATTATTTAACATTTGTATTAGTTACTGTGGCACAAAAAGTAGAACTGATGATACAAAGTTGGGAAGCATCAATAATACAGAGGAGGATAACAACATTACTCAGAAAGATCTGGATGACTCTGAAGACTGGAGTATCTTTACTATACAACTTTATTCTATTTCTAAGCATAAGGTCATGCGCTTAGGGTCTAATGATTTCTGCTATAAGCTAGGAGCTTGCCAGCTGGAAACGGCAGAGGAGACACAAGACTCCAGTATGCTGGTTGATCACAGGATGACTATGAGCCACCAATGAGATGCAGCTGAGGCAAAGGTAAATGCAATGCTAGCATGAATCCAGTGAAGTATTTCCAATAAAAATACAGAAGGATTAATGCCCCTGCACAAGGCACTGGTACGACCTCATTTAAAATACTGTATACAATTCTGGTCACTCATGTTTAAGAATGAATTAACTCACACTGGGCCAGGTACAGAAAAGAGCTGCTATGATGGTTAGGGGAATGGAGGACCTCTGTTATAAGGATACACTAGAAGAGCATGACCTGTTTAGCCTACTGTAAAGGCAGCCCAGGGGGCACATGATTGATCTCTAGGACTACATGGGAAACAACAGGGAAAGAGAAGAGCTTTTTAAGCGAAAGGACAACATTGCACAAGAACAAACAGATAAGCAAGCAGGCTATGAACAAATTCAAGCTAAACATTAGAAGACTGTTTCTCATCACCAGAGGGGTGAGGTTCTGGAACAGACTCCCAATAGGATTTGTGGATGCAAACAACTTAATTAGCTTGCAGACGGCTACGCAAATTTATGAGTGCAATGGTATGGTGGGGTTGGTTACAGTGATCAAGAGAATGGTTCAGCAGCCATGGGCATTCCTTCTCGTCTATGTCTTCAGCAGGTGTCAGAAAGGGACATCCCTCATCTGCCCTCTGTACTTCCACCCCTCCTCCCCCCGCCGCCAAATCTCCCTTCTCTGACGCATCAGAGATGGCCAGAGCTGGAGATAAAATACTGGCTGTGGTGGGCAAATGCTCTGAGGCAGCCCCGAAGCTCGCTCTCTCAGATGCTTGGCTAGTTCTTGCTAAAATGCAAAAGATTTAACTGATTGCTTTATGTGAGACCAAGAAGGAATTCTCCCCCAAGTCAGATTGGCAGAGACCTTGGATTTTTCCCCATCTTCCTGTGAAGCAAGGGGTGTGGGTCATTCTTCAGGATCATCAAGGTATATCTAACTTCAGTCAAGTCTCTCCCACTGCAGGGGCCTCAGGCATCAGTGCCTCCTGTTTTCTACCAGTTGCAATTAATTGTCTCCCGAGGGCTGTAACACTGATTTAATTTTGGTTGTTGGGTTTACTGTGTTGGAGGCTAGAAGATGACATTAGCCTGTGATATACAGGTGGTCCAACTACATGATCTGGTGAGCCTTTTTGGCCCTACATTCCATGACCCATAGTCATAGAATTAGAATCTTAAATCAGAACAGACTGATTTAAGTATAGAACTTCTCTTTACTTAATACGCTAGATCAGTGGTTTTCAAATCACAGGACAGGATCCAGTACTGGGTCGCAGGCACTGTGTTTCAGCACCCCCTGCTGCTGCCGCCAAAAGACTGGAATGCATTGCTCAAAGATGTAATTGTTGGGTCACAGGCATAAATGATTTTTTTCAACTGGGTTCTGATGAAAAAATTTTAAAACCACTGCTCTAGATTGCTTTACAGTGTGGCCATCTGCAGCTGTTGCATTTCAACCCAGGTGGGGCTTCATTCCTGTGGTGGATAAAGCGATTCACCCCTATCTGAGCTACCCAAAAGGGACATTGTGAGGTCATTAGTTATAGTATAAAGTACTATCCAATTTTTTGATATTACAGGCACTATTAAAACCAACAAATATTGTTATACAGGTAAATCCATCATAAAGATGTAATCTATGAAGAAAAAAATTAAAACAAAACATGTAAAAGAAGCAAATTGACAACTATTTTTAGGAAGGCAAATTGGCCGTTTCAGACTTCACAGGTCAGATTAAAAATGCTAGAACACCTCGTTATCACAGGACTTGACAAATGTGCCCCCCAGCCAGGAGCCAGCCAAAAAAGCTAAGGTGCTTAGCTGTGCCACGGCACTTCTGAATACCCCTTCTGCTGAAAAACAGCTGCCACCACTGCCAATTTCGGTGGCAAGTCCCAAGCTCTCCCAACCACCAAAACCAGCCACCAAACAGAGCGCTTTCGGTGGCGGTGGGAGGAGCAGCGGCGCTCAAAGTGCCAGTGTTGGAACTTTTATTTTATTTTAAAAAAAAAAAGTGCCAGGGGGCATTCATCTTCACATGTACCACGGTGCAGCTAGGCTCCATGGCCAAATTCCTGGGCATCATGCCAACCTGGTGCCTGGGATTTGTGAAGCCTTGTGCTGACATTAGCTCAGACTCTGAACATATTCTGCAAACACTAACGTATGAAACAAAAAGGCAATAGAAGCTAATATGTTCCGTTATTTATCAAGTTATAAAAACTACATGTAAAGAGGATACTATGGGGGGAAAAGAATTAGTTTATAAATATCTACTTTACCCTACTAATGGTAAGAAGAGATCAAAGCTGTGAACTTTTGTAATAAGGGAAGTACTTTGTATTGCATTACAAACCTACCTCTTTTAATGACTGGGGTTGAAAGACTTTGAACCACGACATCGCCTTGTAACATCCAAGAAGGAAGCATCCTTTTCCTCCCAACAGGGTTTAACTGCTCACTTTCATTACAGTTTGTAGAAAAAAACTGAAATAATGTTTGCTGATTAGTACCACAATGTTTTTCTTCTAATTTTAGGACAAAGAAAATATGAAAAAAGACTTTGTTCCAAAAGACATTTGTAAGCAGCTTTAGCTTCATAAATGGCCTAGACGGATCTGCTTTTCTTATAGGTTCAGCTAAACGAAAACAAAAGCCAGCCATGATGCTGAATATTTTGGCACTTCCTAGTCTCTCAGCCAATGAAATCAGCATTTTGAAAAAAAAAAGCTTCTCTCTACTCCCACAGTTAAGATCTCCTCAATGCTCAGAAGAAAGCCCTTTTCATTTACAGATCAAAGTGCTCATAAAAAAAAAGAGCTCAATGATACCATGGCTTGTGCCCCTTGAAGTATCAGAAAGCCTGGAGAGGAGAGTTAAGTAATACTGAATTACTATGCAGAATGGGAGGTGCAAAAAAGTTCAGCATTTTTCAAGCAGCTGTTTCACTCCATGTTAAGTTATGCTCATAAATAATCAAAAACTCTGGGCTAGAGAAACAAGAAAAATATGCTACCTCTACTTAGGACTGGATCATTGACAAGTACAATAATTTAAACAAATACAACTTCTGCTTTTAAGAACAGAAAATATAATTTGGAAGTCTTGAACGTTAAATGAAGGCTGGCCTTTCAATTGCATTTATAAAGATAAACATTAGCCATAACATGTTATCACAGAGGAACTGTCTGAGGTGTCTGTCTTCAAATTATATTGCTTTCCCCATTAGAAAAGAAATAGGAGTAAAAAAATAATAAAACAAATGGGCATCTGAGTAGTTATTACTCAGTTATTACATTTTACTCAGCTACAATAAGATAACATGACATTAGAATTTTGAAATCTGTTCTGTTTGCCAAATTCTGGCTCTAAGTCTCTTTAACCAGGCCTTGACAAATCTATGTTTCTGTTCACCATGGCAACCAGTTTTCGTAGCCTGTTATCTAGCTCTACTGCAAAAATATAATGGAGGCACACCCTCTGGTGACCAAAAGTAAAATTGCTGGCACCTAGCTATGAGCCAATTTTGTCCACCCCTGTCTTTAAACACAAATGCAAGGAAATGTTAACATTACAAAAGCAGAATAATATTAAACTTTTTTTCCTGCATTTCGGCTGCCCCTGAATACAGAACTCCAGAGCTCTCCCCAAGTGGAAGAAGCTGTGTGGATCTTATTCCTTAACTTAGCCCCAGAACAATGTGTCCATGGTTCTAGCTGCAGTTCACATAAGAGGTGGGAACTTCAGAGGCTTTTCAGCAGGGTACAAATATTCTGTTGTGTTGTACATTCTCCCAGACAGTGGCTTTTAGAACAGGTCCCTGTTCATAGAGTTCTGAACTCGCACTTTTTTCCAGTATATCACAGAGTTTTGGAACCCAACAGGATACGTAAGGACATAAGCAGAACAACATTTGTTCCCATCACAAAATACAAATTTTATTTCTGATCATCACTCACTAACAAAGCCGTTCTTAGTTTTGAAGATGTCTTTTACAGTGTTGCACCTGTTTATAGTGCTGCAAGTGTAAGGACGAGCTTAGTCATGTCAGCTTAAGGCATTTGTGATCATCAGAAGTTTTTGGAAATATTTTTATAGTGAATAAAATCAAGATAATGTATTCTCAAACAGTCTCTTGATTTGTCAGAACCTCCCCCCTCAAAGGACTTTAAAATAGGTATAGACACAAGAACAATAACAGTTTCATTTTACCTCATTTTCAACCCACCATTCCAAAAATACAGATGTATTGCAATATTTAATCAACTATTAACACCCACCAAACTTTTGGAAGAAGTCTCATTTTCTGGAGTTTCTGCTGTCCTTTCCAACAAGGAAGAAGCTTTCACTTGTACGTTATTATTGGAACATGATGTTGGTTCTACTGATGATGCATCACAAGACATCTTAGTAGGTTGATCACTTGAAGAGGATTTATTTGGCATTTCATCTGGAGCAAGCTTGATATTTTTCCTACAGTATATAAAATAAATCTTTTAGTTGAAAAACATCTCAAAAACTACCTTTGTCTAGTTGAACTGAATACCAGTCTATTTGCACTCTAAATGTGTATTTTCACTGAAATGCCAGAATCTAGAAGCAAATCTCAAAGTTTTACATAGAGACCCCAACAAAAAACCTCTACTGTTTTGCATCTACCATACAGAATAAAATACAGTTATTTTAGCACTATTAAGTCTGTTGGCAATTATTTTCTATACAAACCACATGGCTCCATAAAAGCAATCAAATAATCAGTCAGGGCTGCTTAAGATCAAAGATTAAGGGTAAGACTGTACAAAGCACCAAAGTGACACGGTCAAACTAGATTTACATTACTGATCATAAAATAAATGGGTTCCTGCCTTCACAGAATCAGAGAGGTTTAGGGTTGGAAGGGAGGTCCTCTAGTCTAACTCCCTGCCCAAGGGAGAACCAACCCCAATTAAATCTTCCCAGAACTGTGTCAAGCCAGGCCTTAAAAATCTCTCAGGACAGGGAATCCATCATCTCCCGAGGTAACCCATTCCAGTGCTTCACTACTCTTCTAGTAAAAAAGATTTCCTCAATATCACAAAATCATAGAATAATAAAGATGGAAGGGACCTCACGAGGTCATCTAGTCCAATCCCCTGCTAAAAAGCAGGACCACTTCCACTAAACCACCCAAATTATCCAACTTAGACTAGCCCCACTGAAAGCTGACACCATTTCTCCTTGTTTTGTCACCTGCCGCCACTGACAACAGCCTAGCTCCACTTTCTTTGGAACCTCCTCCCCCTTCAGGTAGCTGAAGGCTGCTATCAAATCCCCGGCCCCCCTCACTCTTCTCTTCTGCAGAGTAAATAAGCCCAGTTCCCTCAGTCTCTCCTCATGATTCACGTGCTCCAACTCCCTAATCATTTTTACTGCTCTCCACTGGACTTTCTCCAATTTGTCCACATCCTTTCTGTTGTGGGGGGTGCAAAACTGAACACAATACTGTAAATGTGGCCTCACCTGCATCAACTAAACAGGAATGATCACTTCCCCTGCACTATGGCAAATGCTCCTACTAAGGCAGGCCAATATGCCATTAGCCTTCTTGGCAACAAGGGCACACTATTGACTCATATCCAGCTTCTTGTCCACTGTAAACCCCAGGTCCTTTTCTGAAGAACTGCTTTTAGCTTGTCATTCCCAGTCTGTAGCAGTGCATGGGATTCTTCTGTCTTAAGTGCAGGACTCTGCACTTGAACCTCGGATTTCTTTTGGCCAATCCTCCAATTTGTCTAGGTCACTCTGTATCCTATCCCTACCCTCCAGCGTATCTACTGTCCCCCCTCCAGCTTAGTGTCATCTGCGAACGTGCTGAAGGTGCAATCCACCCTATCACTCATAAATATGCTGAGCAGAACTGGCCCCAGGATGGACCCCTAGGGTATTCCATTTGATACTGACTGCCAACTAGACAACGAGCCACTGATCACTACCCATTGAGCCCAATGATCTAGCCAGTTTTCTATTCATCTTATAGTCCTTTCACTCAAACCAGACTACATCAATTTGCTGGTAAATTACTGCTGAAACCTGCTAAAGTCCATCACATCCACTACTTTTCCAACATCCACAGAGCCAATCATCTCATCATAGAAGGCAACCAGGTTGGTCAGACATGACTTGCCTTTGGTGAATCCATGCTGACTATTCCTGATCACCTTCCCCTGCTCCAGGGACTGAGAAGACTTTTCCAGGAACTGAAGTAAGGCTGACTGGTCTGTATTTCTCTGGATCCTCCACCTTCCCTTTTTTAAAGATGGGCACTATGTTTGCCTTATTCTAATCATCCAGGACCTCTCCCAAGCTTCACAGGAGTTCAAAAATAATGATCAATGGTTCTGCAATCATATCAGTTAACTCCCTCAGCACCCTCGGATGCATTACATTCAGCCCATTAAACTTGTACATATACTAGCTTTCCTAAAAATAGTCCTGAACGTGTTATTTTACCACTGAGAACAGCTCACCTCCTCCCCATGCTCTACTAGTCCAGTGTAGCAGTCTGGCAGCTGACCTTGTCTGTCAATACAGAGCCAAAAAAAAAAAAAAAAAAAAAAAAAACCCACCACATTGAATACTTCAGCCACTAGGTTGCCTTCTCCATTCAGTAAGAGACCCACACTTTCTTTGACCACCTCCTTGTTGCTAACATACCTGTAGCAACCCTTTTTATTACTCTTCAGGTCCCTTGTTAGTTTCAACTCCCATTGTACTTTGGCTTTCCTGATTTCACCCCTGCATGCTCAAGCAGTATTTTTATACTCCCCTGTAGTCACCTATCCAAGCTTCCACGTTTTGTAAGCCTCCTTTTTTTGCTTCACCAAAGATTTCGCTGTTAAGCCAAGCTGCTCGCCTGCTGTATTTGCTTTTCTTTCTAAACATCAGGATGGTTTATTCCTGCACCCTCAATAAGATTTCTATAAAATACAGTCAGCTCTCTTGGACTCCTTCCCTCTTCATATTCATTTAACTCGAGGAACTATTAACTTACGATACTATGACTAGGTTATTGAAAATGATGGTTTTTAAACCATAAAATGAACAGGTTTTTAAGTGTTATTCAAATTCAACCAGAGATAGATATTATAGTAACGAACAGCAGCAGCCTAAAGTAGAACACAGAGAAAAGCAAACTTTCATTCCAAGCTCTCATATTTCATTTTTCATTCCATCATATTAGCTTATTTCCAAATAAAGAGCACGGATTATTGTTTTATCAATTATATATAGTTTCATGTACTATTTCTATTAGCTTAAATGTACTTCTTTATTTGGGGTTTAATTCAGTAAGGTACTTGAGCCTTGGTCTAACTACTATTTACATAATTGTATAATTCAACATGCATTGTTTTATCATAAAATAGCAGGTAATTGATAGACATTTTGGCTGGGCTGATAAGACATTCATTTGGTTACGTTTTTCAAATCTTACTTTTTTTAAATTGGAAATCTTGTTGGTTGTTCCAGTGAGCCTTGTGAACAATAATAGCCCTTTTGGGAAAACTGGAAGCCAGTGGATTTTAAAATTTTTTTTTGAAGTTTAAAAACTTTAAGCATTTAAAATATCATTCAGGATCTTCAATAGCACATTGACATCTCCCCCTCCACTAGCTCTCTCCTCTCCACAACTTGGAAAGTGGATAGTATCAAAGGAAATACAGAAAACTTTAAATTTTAGATTCATTGTGTAAGTTTCTGGCTACTATAAGAACCATTTGAAGTACAGTTTCTATTAGCAACATTTTGAACTGTAGAATTGTTTCAGTCTTTCAAATCAGCTGTCCCCAACAGTGCTGTTTATGATATTTTTCTGCTTCTCACCAATAAATGTTTTAGTCATCAACTCATCAAATGAAAAAGTTTAAATCTAAAAGGGTTGCATCCAAGAATCTTAAAAAAAGATTCTTACTTGTAGGCCAAGGTGTGTGGAAGTAGAATCTTTTTATTGGTTCCTAACCCAAGTTTATTTTTTAAATTAAAATTGCATTCAATATAACAATAAAGTGAAACCAATGTCCAATATTCCCAATATTTCTAATACAGGCTTTCTTTCAATGGGAGTTGGGTGCATGCCTTTGAAAAAAATTTCATCTGTGAGATACAACAATACTTTTGATTCTACATCAAAAGAGTGACAGATAAAAATAATTGAGCAGGTACAAGTTTGTCATTCCTCCCTGAGATACTACAATAAACCAAACAGAGTCCTGTGGCACTTTTAAAGACTAACAGATTTATTTATCACATGAGCTTCCATGGGAGAAAATCCCCCCACTTCGTCAGACGCTTTGAAGATGGGAAATTTACAGAATGGGAGGAAGTTAAATACAGGGAAGTGTATGACATAGGATCAGGTCAGGCTGTAACGGCAAATCAAAATAGATATTAGGATTCAAACACTGGGGAACAGCATATAGAGGAAGGTGAGGTCAAATCACCTCTTGTAATGAGAGAAAAATCCATAGTCCCTGTTTAACCCCAAGGCAACTGAGTCGAATTTGCATATAAATTCGAGTTCTGAATAGACTAACACAGCTACCCCTTTGGAACTTGAATACAATAAACCAGTCATTGAGGCTTCCAGATTAGGTCTCCAGGATTGGGAATTTAATATGGATTGACCTAGTCACCTCGTGCTTTTCTTCTTCATAAATCTTTTTAATGACAAGATAAAAATTTAAACTTGATTTTAGCAGATATTTAGATTTATTTTGCGTTCATTCAAGCTCTGTTGTGTCTTAGAAAGCTATAATACATTTATATTACAAATAAAATTATTATTGTTTTTCAACATCAGATGTCATTACCTTAGTGTGCTTTCCACATCTGAGTGATTAGAAAGGACCTTGAAAATGTATTTGTCTATCAACAGAGAAAAGCTGTCACCTGGGCTCAAAGAGTACCATTCATCTGCTTCCAATGGTAATAGATGGCTATTCTCAGGTGATTGATAAAAACAGGGATTTACATGGACCTGTCAATTAGAAAAATGATCATTGGAATACAGTATGTTATACTATAGCATTATAGCAGCTTACATTGCACAGTGAAACATTGACCCGGTTATTAATACAATTCCACATACTGTTGCAACCTCGGAATAGTAGTTAGTATGTTAAACAGAAATAAAGTACAATATTCAAGTAAAGAACTGATTCCCACTTGATGAATTTCATAAATGATACACACACGCACGCACAGGTAGCTGCTCAATAATACTTATAAGGCTAAGTTGATATTTCCATTTACAGTTCAATTTCATTTGGTTCCTACGAAGATTAAATAATTCCTGTAGCAAGTTTACACCCAAGGTCTAGGTAAGATTTAATTCTGGTGAAAATGTTGACAAAAAAATCCAATATTTGTAGAGCTCTAAACCTAACTCGTTTGGGGGGGAAATAAATAATAATATCAGACCTCGTAGACAAGGCTGGATTAACAGAAAGGCAAACGTAGGCATGTGCCCCAATTCGGGGAGCCAATGACCAACATTTTGTTTTGACCAATGCAGGTTTGTACATGAACTGAAAGAACGTCACTTATTTGAGTAGTGTTTTGACCCATGTGTTAGGCAACACAATCACTCACTCAAGCGAGTGAAGTTCTTTCAGTTCATGCACGAATCTGCACCATTACCAATATAGCCAAGGAGAGCACTGAATAAAAAAGCCACTATTGGAGAAGAAAGTGTATAGGTAGGGAAGAGAATTCACTGCAGTGCCATGAATGATAAGGAACATCACTGAAGTGTATTTTCCCCTTCCTTTCATATCTCCACCTCCTATGTCCTCCTCACCTTTAATCTTGCATTTCCTGTCATTTTGAGACTATTATAGCAAACAAGGTCTCTTTCAGGACTTGCAAACCATGAAAAAAACAAACCCCAAATACTTGGAGGCTGTTTGTTATTGAGATTAGAAGGCAGGAGCCATGAAGTATATGTAGCACTTAAATTTTCATGGAAAAAGCTAATAGAAAAGGACGTCTGCTACGGGCTTGCATACACATTAAGAACTACTGTCCAAGGACCTGGGAGTGCTTGCAGCAAAGCAAAGCTCGGGCTACATCCCGCGGGGGGGGGGGCGGGGGGCACGGGGACGGACCCTACAAACATAGCTATGTACTATGCATCTTACACTAAGCAGTCCAACTGGAATCAATGGAACTACTCCCAGTGTTTAAAGCTAGGCATATGGGTAAGTCTCAGGATTAATCAGTGAAACGAGCAATTTTAAGTGATCTGAGCATTATAATTGTTCCCTACATAACAAAGTCATCTAGGTCAACTTCTCAGCTTCTCCTTCCCATTCTGCAAGCTGTATTTGCAAAGATTGCCATTGGTACATATTTACATTTGTAACAGGCTGACAGATGGCATCTATTCACATTCAACAGGATAATTAAAATTTAATTCAATGGTCGGGTGTGAGGTAAAAATATAAATTTGGTTTAATTTAGTTAGACAAGAAAATAATTAAGTGAAGATGTCTGAAAAACTTCCTGTGCTTACAGCATATACATATCATAGGAAGATTCTTTTCCTGCAGAATAAAAAGCACAGGGTTAAATTTCAGAAGCACGACAAGTGTATCTTATCTTCTGATCTGTTGCACAATCCTTTAATTTACTGTAAACATTTTTTTAAAAAAATACCTATTAACTCTGTCAAGAGAAAAGATAGTGTTTACTTGGGATAAATGTAAACGCTAAATATTTCTTTGCCTTTGATGTGCCTTGGAAACTGGGGAAGGGAGAAGAGTTGTAAGCTGTCATTCTTCATTATTAGTCATCCACTGAAGAGAACTCATGAAACTTCTGACAATTTTTAAAATAAAGAACTTTGACACCTCCATTTTTCCTATTTTATTGTAGTGTAGACTGTAGACATACTCTGAGTGACATCAAGCACAGCACACTGAGCTACCAATCAAAGGAAAGAAGAGGCTGAAGAACTAGTGGCAGAGAAGAACAGTTGAAATTAATGGTCAGATTGAGCTGGGACAGCATGGGCCTGCTTTGTGACAGTCATACAAATACTACTTTGGGAGAAGAACATGACAAAAAATGTCTTAGACTGAACCTGTTCAAATGTGCAGCCTGACCCGAGGTTTATAATAACTGGGAAGCCATGAGATGGGGGTCCAAGTTTTTCAGTTAGCAATGCCAGAAAAGCAAACAACAGTTTATTTTCCAGACAAGACAGAAAAAGCTATTGGGACAACTTTCAGAAGCTCGCAAACTTAGTAGAATCCTTTCCCTAGGTCACAAAGAGGAACCAGAGCCACTCAGCACTCGTTATTCCAGTGTCCCTAATCCATAAAGCAAATTGCTAGCAGGTCCTGAGAGCAGCCACAGAGCACAGAAGGACGTGCAGAAGGGATGGAGTTAGAATTCTGGGACATTTCCGGAGGCTTTATATTGCGCAGCAACCATACACACACGAACTATCGCGGAACAGCTGTTCCGCAGTAGCCGCTACCACCCTCGTTTTGGTGGTTTACATGTTGTGTGGTAAGACGGCTGTTACCGCACAACAACATGGATGTGTGTGTGGACGCAGTGCCTGGTATCGCGCAATTACTTTGTAGCGTGTCCAAAGCCTAGGTCTGAACAGGGACTTGGAATGGTTCTCACACTACAAAAAGTAATCGTCGGTCTTCACACATTCTTACCTTCTATTCAAATGGTGTGAATAGGCCTCTCCTGCCCCACTGAATTGACTTTGTCTGCACAGGCCATTGTTATGCTACTCCTTCATCCAGGCATGTGTGCATATACCTCTCTACTGTTTCCTCCATTTCATGCATCTGACAGAGTGGGTTGGAGCCCAGGAAAGCTTATGCCCTAAGATATTTGTTAGTCTTTAAGGTGCCACAGGACTTTTTTTTTTTTTTTTTTTTTTGAAGTTTTCAAGAAACTCCATTTGGGATAACAGGATTTGTGCACATCATTTTCTATTAATAAAAAGTGACTGATCTTATATAAACTTGTATTGCCAGGAGAGAGCTGGGCAGTACAGGACACACATTTCTAAGGGAAAGTCTGGGACTGGGAATTTGCAACTGTTGCTCTAAAGAGTAATTCAAGGATGTCCCACTGTAGCATTCTTGCAGTTTAACTGGGATTAATTTGCATGCTAGAGGCTGTGTGTGAGCAGACCAGGAGTGGCAGCTCTCACAGCAAAGCAGTACAAAAAGACACCCCAGGTTGGAGAAATGAAGGGACACAGATATATTCACTGATCTGATTGTACCCTGAATAACGTCACAGTCATATGGAGCTGCACAAAATCTGGCAGCTATGTCTCTAAGTTAGGATCTCAGATGTATGGAGTGAGAGATTCCAAAGACCCCATCCCGCCCCCAACAACAAATAGCCTGCGATTCTATTTTCATTTTAACAAATGTTTTAGTGGGTCCAACTTCATACAGCTAAGGCCCTGAGACTAGTTGGAAAAAGATATTTATGCATCTTGCTCTGAGTTTTATTTCTCAAATCATCCATTTTCAATAAAGCAATCAGAACATCCTAATGCCACAATAATTTGTTTACTGTTAGCAAGTCAAAGCACCAAATTTCAGTCACTTGTTTTACTCTGAAAAACATTTTGCCTTTAATCAATATCAGACGAGACTTGAATTAAAACTCTGTCCCATGTCACCACACTGCTTTAGAAACAAGAAGTCAATCCTGAAATTATACACTACCTAAACAGAATAATATGCAATTGAGGAACCAACACCGTTTCCTCAGGTGAAAAACTATTTTATATTCTTGAATGCAAAAGCTGTGGAGAGATGCACACTTAAAACCGAAAAACGGAGTCCTGGGGTACTTTTAAATACTAACAGATTTATTTATCGCATGAGCTTTTGTGGGAGGAAATTCCACTTCATCAGACGCTTAAAACCAAGTGGAATCTCTGCTGCACCAAGACAGAAAACAAAACCTGAAATATTTCTTTGGATACACCCCAACTGTTTGACCAGCATTCAGTGCAAATACACAGGGCTGGATCATCACAGGAGCTTTAGGGGCAAAGATCCGGCCCTGCTCAGGCTGGCTCAGCACCACCTGGGCCGGGGGGGGGGCACTGGGAGGGGCCCACCAGTGCTGGCGGGGGATGGGGGGGGACGGGAGGCCTCTCTGATTGGTCTGCTGCAGGGGGCCAAGCACTCCAGGACCAGCAGCATTGTTGGGCCACTGCCCCAGAGCCTCCGAGGGACCAGCCAGGTCATTTTGAGCCACAGATACCCTAGCCTCTGCAGAACCGTTGCCATCAGAGGGAGCTGCCATGCACCCTTCCACCCCACCCCTGGGGCAGACCAGCCAGACCAGAGGCAGACTATAGACAATGGCCTCTGGCAGGATGCCTCTTGAATAGGGGTGGTCCACAAGAGTGGCAGCCCCAGGCCTCCAGGGGCCTTAATCCAGCCCATATGATTAATCCTAGATACCCTATAAACATGTTTAATCCTATATACAGCAGGACAACAATATGCTGTTCCTCTTGAAAAGGCTTTCAGTTATAATCGTGTCTAGAATAACGCACAGGCTACTTGCCCTGTGATTGTCCTATTAACCAGAAGAAAAGTTTCCCTAGAGAGGCAACACAGTAGCCCTAGGGGCCTAGTAAGTGGTACAGCCCTTGTCCAGCAGTGAGGAGATTTCCAGGGCAAGACTTTGCCACGTTATTCAGATGATACTTTTTTTTTAAGTTTCTTTTCAGCTGAAGATATTCTAGTAAGTTCCATTTGGTTTCCCTTACTTGCTAGATTTAAAGCTTTAAAAAAACCTCAGTTTTTTAACTTTAGAATTCAGTTTTAATGGTAGCTTTAAAGTTTGATTATCTTAGTGTCAGCATTAACTGCAACAGCTGCCGTTCCCACTGTAGAAAAGGGAGATTTTAAGCACCAGGCCCCCACCACTTTATTTACCAGCTTTATGAACTGTGACTATATTTGATTTTAAAAGTAAAGCAACATTAAAGAGGGCCTCCTCTGTCGTGCATAAGAATAACAATGCCACATGCAAACTCGCAGATGATTTGTGGAAAACTTGGCTGAAAGGTACTGTAGAAATACTTTATAAAATATAGTATATTCTAATACCTACACTAGATAGTAATGTCCTAGAAATGGTCTGGCTAGAAACCTGGACTTTTGGAATGGAAGGAAGAGACTGCCCTCTGGAGTCCATTTGAGTGTACTGTACTACAAGTACATGAATTGCTCGAGTCAGGATGCTTGGAGTTTAGTTCATATTGAGTGAATATTCATGTAATACACATTAAAGGCTCATTGTTGCTTGTTTCAGTGCATTGGTTAAAGAACTCCCAAATAATTTGGGCCAGTAGTTACAAGGAACTTATGCTTAGAACTTCATCTGCTCCCACTTATTTTGCACATGAAGACTTAAAGACCATAGGAATATCAGACATAACTGTGTTCAAAAATCATTCCCAAGGCTATAAGCCTGACTGTTTATACAGCATTTGAAACAAGTGAGATTTGACGCTAGTCTTATCTGTAGGTCAGTGTTAAACAGTATTATGCAGCTATACCAAGGGGAAAGAGGAAGAGTAACACTTGAGATAGCTATGAGCCTCTATGGTTGCATCATTACAGATGTCTGGCACTTCTGTAAGGGAGTGGCCATGGAGGCCAATTCCACTGGAGGGTCCCTAAAGGTCCCTGCTCTACCATCATTTGAGTCAACAAGACCTACTTTTTCCAATGATGTGTTTAAGAACCTGAAAGAATTCAAGCTTGGAGCACTACCTGGAATATAAATTGTTTGAGTTTATATAACATAAGAAGTTTCTTAAAAATAAAGTGGCTGAAGCACTTTATTATACAATGTTTATTTGAGCAAATCAATAAGTACTTTATTAATAACCATCTAGGGTACTGCAAAGGCAGAAAAATATTCATTAGAACTTGCCTAGCCATTTCTTCATTTTCTTCCCCAGCTGAATAGATGGTCTTAGGAAACACCACGATCATGGCAATTCATTTTTCCATTATGACTAATTACCACACTAAGAAAAAAAGATTAGCTAGCTTATGTATGTGCCAATAAATCCATGGAATTTCCATATGAAGATGGCTACGATAATCACTCCATACATTATAGTTAATTTTTGTCATTCAGTAAGAAATCTATACGGAATTCTTTACAAGTAACTAACTAAAAAAACCTCAAACTTGTTTTCATTTTTAAAATGAGACTTAATAAAATTGCAAGTTTCCAAAACATGCTTCAATGGTACAACCCAAAAAAAAATTAAATTGTAGATGTAAAACCAGTGAGATAAGGGTAATGACGACAAACAAGTCTAAAATCTTATTTTAGAGACGTGATAATTAGCTGGGGTCTCATTTATACTCCCAGAACAAACAAAATAAAATTATAGAAAGACGACAGAGTCCTGTGGCACTTTTAAAGACTAACAGATTTATTTATCGCATGAGCTTTCGTGGGAGAAAATCCCCCATCATCAGACGCTTTGAAGATGGGAAAGTTACAGAATGGGAGGAAATTAAATGCAGGGGAGTGTATGACATAGGATCAGGTCAGGCTGTAACAGCAAATCAAAATAGGTGTTAGGATTCAAACACTGGGGAACAGCACATAGAGGAGGGTGAGGTGCTGTTAGTCTTTAATCTGTTAGTCTTTAAAAGTGCCACAGGACTCTGTTGTCTTTCTACAGTAGACTAACACGGCTACCCCTTTGGAATTTGAAAACAAAATTATGTTAAGGTTGAGACTAAGTATCAGTAATTTAAAGGTAGACAAGAACATTACAAGGATGTTGTAATTTCCCTCAAAGAAAAGCATTATAAACCCAAAATCAAAGTTAAAATCTGAGCATATTAAAAGGTAAAAAAAATACATAGTTAAAGCACTCAGACAGCATTAACTCCGCCCTGTAGTAGCATCATGTAAAAACTATATGATTATGACGACACCATTTATTTTTTGTGGTCCCAGATTAGAATTCAAAATCAGTTTAAGAAATGGGTGGGGTGGGGGGGGGGAAATATTGATTTTTCCCCCAGGGTACTATTACATTTCTTTCTTTAATATACTGAGATTCCTTTTAAATGCAACTTTACCTCCCCATCTCATATGCTTGGAATTGTGGTAATTATAACATCCCTTTACTTTTTACCCTTAACTGATACAAAACATTCAACCTTAAGGCCATATTTATTCATGGGGGTTTTTTATTATGCAAGTTTCCTTAAACTGCAGACACTTCACACATTAAATACTAAACAAGAAATCCACAGAGAATGCTACCATGCCATGCTTCTAATGATTGAATGGTATCTAGTATCGACTTATAAGGACAGAATCACCAGTACAGTACAACAAAGAAATGCAAAAGCAGCTTTTGCCCCAACCAGTTACATTTTGTTTACAGATGCCTTGCAGTTCAAAAGCAGCACAAAACAGCTGAAGAGAATCTGTTCCTTAATTTGTAACCAATTTAGAGGACTGCATTAGTGAAACTGGCACTATGTGAAGCAGATACAGAGAAACCCCAAGTACCAGGACCTCTGTGCTCTGAGGTTCCCCCATGTTGCAGTCTCAGTACCTCCAGCAGTGCTGCCTAATGAAGCCATGAGGCGCCTTTTAAGCACGTGTGTCCTTACTAGCATATAGCCACAAAATCTTCAAAGAGTACTGACCATTGGACCAAGTAATCATCCACTGAATTCTTGAAACATGTCCTGCCTCCCTCATACCACTGAGTTATTGCAAATAGAACAGCTGCATGCAAATTGCACAGAGGAGCAATGGTGATTGGTTGAGTTACCGCTGATGTCACAATGGACCCACTTAAGTTACACAATGGACCCACTGCTTCCCTGAGCCCATCACTAGTCTACCATTACGGCAATTAGATACAATTAATAACTTAGCTTAATCATGACCTGTTTCTTCAAATACAATCTATGCACAAGATGTCACTTAAATTTAGTCATATGGAAAGTTTAAAGGGGGTACTCTACATTGTAGTAAACAGAAGAGGATAGAAGTCAATAAAGTACAGGAAAGAACTGAAACAGTCAAATTAAAGTTCCAAAGAGGTAGCCGTATTAGTCTATTGCAGAAAAACAACAGTCCTGTGGCACTTTTAAAGACTAACAGATTTATTTATCGCATGAGCTTTCATGGGAGAAATCCCACTTCGTCAGACACTTTGAAGATGGGAGTCTCATTCAGTTACATAACATGAAGGCAAACAATTAAATATTGATAAATTGGTAAATGCTTGTATACCAGCACAAGATGTCTAAATACCAAGATGGGTGAACTTGAGGGCTTGACTTTAAATAAGGATATTAGTAAAAAGAGACAAACTTGATGGAAGGATGATAATCAATGGGACACAAAACTGGGTGACAGAGTAACAAAATGGCAGATGATGTTTAACCTTGATAAATGCAAAGTAATGCACATTGGAAAACACAATCCAAACAATACATATAAAATGAAGGAGTCCAAATCAGCTGTTACCACTCAAGAAAGATCTTGGAGTCATCGTGTATAGTTCTCTGTAAATATTCGCTCAATGTGTAGTAGAGCAGTCAAAAAACCTAACAATGTTAAGAGCCATTAGGAAAGGAATAAATAATAAAACAGAAAATATCATAATGCAGTTACATAAAACCATGGTACACCCACTTCTTGAATACTGCATGCAGTTCTATTTGCTCCATCTCAAAAAAAAAAAATATTAGAATTGGAAAAAGTACAGAGAAGAGCAACAAAAATTATCATGCTATTGAAAAAGGTTTCCATATGAAGAGAAATTAAAAAACTGGGACTTTTTGGTTTGGAAAAGAGACAACTGACAAGTATATAAAATCATGAATGATGTGAATACATAAGCATTACTGACCCCTTCACATAACATACAATTGTATTGGATGATCCCTGCTTTAACAGGCAGCAGTTTTAGCACAAATATGTGGAGGTAGTTCTTCAGAGAATACAGAAAGTTAATCTGTGTAACTTGTTGTCAAGGGATATTGAGAAAGGCAAAAGTATAACTGGGTTCAAAAAATATAATTCGATATTTCACAGAGGATATTTCCATCAGTGACTATTAGCCAAGATAGCCAGGGACTCAACCTCATGCTCTGGGTGTCCCTAAACCTCTGACTGTCACACACTGGGACTGAATGAGAGGGGATGGATCACTTAATAAATTCCCCTGTGCTGTTCTTATCTGAAGCATATAGTACCAGCCACTGTGGAAAGACAGAATATTGGGCTAGATGGACCATGTCTAATCCAGTACGGCCACTTATGTTTATGTTCTTCAGAATCTGTATTACTCCATTAAGATCATTCAGATCAAAAGAAAAGACTGACAGAAGATAATTTTCTTGCAGGACTCCAGTTTAATTTTCATTTCAATTAATTATCAAATTTATTTATACATTTTCAGGAAATTCATTCCGTATTGAGTAAATGCTATAAATTTGGCAAGGACACACTATTTTTCATACAAAAGAGGATGAATCCCTGCTTTAAGATCAAAACTGAACACCTAACTACGGAGTTGCAATCAGTACTTCCATAAATTTGTTCTATATTTCTTAGGTTTTTCTAGTGCTACATTACCATAACTGATAAAAAGTAAAAAGTTATTGGAAATCATTTGGTGGCAGAATATAGATATGCCAATGAGAAATGGGACAGTCTGTAAAGAATGGGAGGTGAGGGGAGATCAGAACTGGCTCCTGTTCATCGGTCTACCACATATTTTCCTGTAAACTGAGGCAAATCAGTCTTCAAAACCAGAGGATAACATGAGAGGGTATAACAAGTCCATTAATGTTTATAAAGCATGCTCCAATCCTTAGAGAATACCCGTTTCACTCCAGAATCACCTTTCAGAAAAAGCAATGTTGATTCTTCCACAGGTCACCACCTAAAATTCAGTTTCTTTATTTTCAGACGTTCCTGATCAGTCTCTATTTCTTACATAGATTTCTTTAAGAATTAGTAAGATCCATTTGTATCTGATATCAAAGTAGCTTTTTCAGGTGTAATTTAACAGTTTACAGAAGCAACAGGAAAAACAGTTACCGGTTTGAGGCGAAGTTGGTCACCCACCACCTCCAATATGGCATGTTTTCTGGATACTCTCTTATCTGTAATCTGGCAGGGGGAGGAAAGATGTTTAAGATAAGATCAGTCATATCTCTGGAATCATTATAGGAAACAAACCAACCAAATTAACAAACCAACAGTCAGACTACAAGGATTCTGATGTCTTGTAAGTAGTTCTGCATAATGCAATTACTTTAAAAAATAAAACAATTAAAATTTTACAGTCAAGATTTTTAGAACTGGGTGCCTGAATTATACTGTTAAATCCAAAAAGTTAGCTTTCTATCTTCAATGTGGAGAAGAGTTTGAGAACTTGAGCCCTGCCTGCTCAAAAAGGTAAAGAAGAGCAAAAAAATCCCACAGAATTTACCATTTGTCAATATCTCATCGTTTTTCAAGGCCTGACAATGCTACTTAAAACAAGAAAATGTGTCTTGAAATAGTCTAGAATGCTGTGCTCGTCCCAAGGCTACTGGAATGCAAACGGCAAGAAGTCATGTTTCCTATAAAGAAGTGACAGGGCAACTCCAATAAAGCCTACTCCCATCACCACCGCAGACACAGTTAAATCTAGAAACAGTAATACAAAAAACTGAGTATCTAAAGGCTTACAAAACTCAGGAAAAAAAGTTATGAATGTCATTAGTTTCTAAG